>CM042056.1:72927430-73527430 GCA_023525745.1 Arctium lappa | reverse complement strand
AATTCTAGCTTTTCGTTACAGAGAGAGATACGAATTTTGTTCTTATAAGATTTTAAAAAATATCTTGCGAATTCTTCTGTAATTCGTAATATACACTATTGCGAATTCTTTACTTGATACAAAATAACATCTTGCAAAATCTGAATACGAATTCTATCTATTTAGCGAGTTCTTCATACGAATCCTATAGATCTTGCGAGTTCTTGACTACTCAGTCCAAAAATATCGATTTTGATTCAGAAATCGATCCAAAACTCCAAATTCGAAGCTGTAACTTCACATAATCAAACTTGTTAGTCCAAAGAACAATCCAATGCAATATGATAATCCAATTTACACATTTGCACATTCAAACCTATCAAACAGTGACTCGACACTTGTTCGACTGAAAACAAAAAAAAAATCTCAAATTCACAATTAAAAGATGTTTTTCTTTGAAATTCAATCCGATACAAATGTTCTAAAACACTATTCGACCACTAATCCATCATCAATTTCAACAAAAACTCACTTTTTGTGCAAAAATCAATCAAGAACTTCTTTGACAGAAAACGACTTTCGTAAAACTCAAATTGTTAGATTTCTAAGCTCTGATACCAATTGTGACCCCAGTTTCTAGCAATATATTTCACAACACAGATTATCAAAATGCAATTTGTATTGAAATCACAAGATTACAATATAGTCACAAGTCTAGGTGTCACAGATCTCACTGTGTTCTCTCTAATGTGCAAGACTTGTGTTTTCTACAATGAGCGTGTCTACAAATCTAACAACAACAAAACCTATTTATACTAAGTCAACTCATGTTGACTTTACAACCAAACCCTCAATCTATACAACAATTACAAACTAGACCCTTACTTTTAATCTTGAATACAGTATTAATCTAACAATCTCTGTTAGTTAGCACCAGATTTCCTTTTTCATCAGTATAAGGCATGATGATGTCTGAAAAAAATAAAAAATCAGAAACTTTAATCACACTAAGAAATATGTACCCCTATGCAGACTTAGCACGCCCTTGCGGGGGCTGGGGGTAGCGCCCCTAGAAAAAAAATTGATAGTTAAAACTCATATTGCAACTTGATATCAAAAAAAATATGCTAGAAATGATCTTTGATCAGAAAAATTTAAAGTAAAAATCACTCAAAATAAAAAACAAGTATAGAATTCGCAAGCAAGAATTCGTAAGCTACTCACAACCTAGAATTCGTAAGCAACAATTCGCAAGGCTCACACACAAAGAAATACACAAGTATAGAATTCGTAAAGGACAATTCGTAAGACACTTAGGATACGAAATCTTGAACTTTTCGCAGAACAGTGGTTTACGAATTCTGAGCTTTTCGTAGAACACTCAGTTGCGAATCCTGCATAATTCGTAAGTGTGTCTTGAGCGATTTCTTTGAATTCGTATCTCTCTCAGGTGCGAATTCTTCTGAATTCGTAAGTCTCACATTTACGAATTCTTGACTTTTCGTATAGAACACTTCTGCGAATCCTTCACTTAGCCATTTTTCTTCTCTATGGATGCGAATTCTTCAGTCTGCGAATTCTTTCACTTTGCGAGTTCTTCATGATTGTAGCGAATTCTGTAGATCTCAAGTTTTTTCGTCTAAAATCTCACTGATTTCCACTTAAACCTTGAAGATAGACTCTGAAAATTTGCAGAAATGATCTCTATATCATCGTGAATTACCCTACGAAGTGAATTTCACTAAGATCAAATATGTTCGTGACAATTGATCTTTGACAGTCGCGATGAAAAACTTTCCAAAAACACACTGATTGATCCAATTTGATCAATTTGTTGATCCTATGGGTAAATGATCAAAACAAGAAATGATCCTTTATCTCATACGAACATTGTAGTATCAAAATCTCATCAAAATCATCACAAATTCACTTTCAGTGGAACAGTGATTTTTTCTTGAAAAAAAATCGATCTTTCTGAGTTTTTTTATCTGTGCTCTGATACCACATGTTAGGATCAAGCGCTTACCACTACGCCAAAAGCAATTACTGATGGAGAAGGAGCAACTTTATTTCCTTATAGCGTAGAAGCCAGCGCCACGTTTCGATTTAGGAAGATGTTGGTCAATGACCCAACAATCCCCCCCCCCCCAGCATCTGCCAACACTAACAAGATCTTCGCTATAAGTCAATGGCTGCACAACATGCCTTTGACATTTAAATGCACTCCATGGGATTCGAACCCGTGACCTGCTCTGATACCAATTGTGACCCAGTTTATACTAGCATTATGAACAATCACAGATTAACAAACAAATTATTATTGATTAAACCACACAATTACAATAAAGTCATAGATCTCACACGTAATCACAAGTCTCACGTATACAGTGCGCGAGTTCTTACCAAATCTATGTGTGTTTGTTTGTGCGTGTCTAAAGATTACAAAAGAACCAAACCTATTTATACTAAGTCAACTCATGTTGACTTTACAACCAAACCCTTAATCTATACAACAATTACAAATTAGACCCTCACTTTTAATCTTGAATACAATATTAGTCTAACATATACTCGCAAGGTTAAAAAGTCCCCAACAGGGGCACAACGCCATTGAAAGGTGTGTTGCAATCACACATAGTAGAGGTGTGGTTGAGGTCGTAGATACCAAATGGAAGTGGTGGAAGCTACTTGGTTCGATAGATACTATTCTAAAGGAAGAGAATAGTGAGGCACATCCATTTATCATCAATACACAAAACTCTCATGAGATTGTCTCTAATTATAATTATGTCCATGAACCATCACTGGAGGACGCTCCGAAGTTAATATTGATTCTAGAGATGAATATTAATCTCAAATGAACTATGAGAGTACATATGAGTCGATGGACATATCATATATAATCATTGATGATTTATTCGCATATACGATGGCTCATAAGATGATCGAGCACGACGACATCGAACCAGGCTTAGTTGAATAATATCAACAAAAAGCATATTGGCCTAAATGTAAAGAAACAATCCAGAAAGAATTATATTCTTTGACAAAGGATCGGGTATTTGGTCTGGTAGTGCTAACCTACCAAGTGTAAAGCCCGTAGGACATAACTAAGTCTTTTTCAGAAAGCGTAACGAAAATAATGAAATCCTAATGTATGAGGCTCTTCTTTGGTGCAAGGTTTCTCACAACACCCTGGATTAACCACGAGAAGACTTACTCTCCCGTGATGGACGTTATAACGTTCTGTTAAATAATTAACCTAGTAGTTTCCGAAGGACTGGAAATGCAACTCATGAATGTGGTTACCACATATCTCTACGGGGATCTAGATTCAGATATATATAAAAGTGCTTGATGAGATTACATTACCAAAATCAAGTAACTCTAAACCACGAAATGCGTTTGCAATAAAATTGAAACACTCAATTTATAAATTAAAGTGATTTATGTGGATGTGGTATACCCGCCTAAGTGAATACTTGATTGGGAAATGATATATAAGAACGATGAACTGTGCCCTTGCGTATTTATTTCAAGAAAACAAGTTCCATATTTTCAAAGCAGCTTTATATGTCGATGTTATGAACATAATAGGTACTCTTGATGAAATAAGAGAAACCACAAGCTACTTGAAATCTAAATTTGAGATGAAAAATCTTGGGAAAACTTGGTTTTGTCTAGCTATTTGAGCTAGGACACCGAGTTTGTGAAATATTAATTCACCGATCACATATGTATAGAAAATAATCAGGCAATTTAATATGGATAAAGCGCATCCGATTAGCACTCCCATGATCGGTCAAAGTGTTGGATATAAGGAAAGATCATTTCGTCTAAAGGATGGCGACGAAAAAGTGTTGGGGAGCTGGAATTCCCTATCTTAGTACAATATGTGCATTATCGTACTTAGCCCAATACACTTGACCGTATATTGTATTTCTCAGTGAACTTGTTAGCTAGATTTAGCTCAGCACCAACGCAACGTCATTGGAATGAAATCAAGTTAATATATTGGAACCATTGATATGGGCTTTTACTTTCCCTATAGAAAGAAAAATGAGATTGATAATGGAATTTCAATACTTACTTAGAATGTAAGCAACAAAAGGACTAGCTCTTATAGAAAAACACCAAACAATGTCTTGGTATATCTTTGCTGATATTAGGTATCTGTCTGACCCATACAAAGGTTGTTCCCAAACTGGATAAAGAATTACCACAAGGAACACGCCGATTGCTTGGAAGTAAACTAAGAAATCCTTTGTAACAACCTCATTGAACTAATCCAAGAATATTTACTCTCCATGAGATAATTAAATAATGTATATGATTAAGGACTATCATTACATGTATTAGAGGAGCTAGTAATTTTGGGTTCAACCAGTATCCTACTTGCATATATGGAAATAATGCATCATGTATCGGAGAAATGAACATAACATACATCAAGGATGATAACACAAAGCATATTCTGCTTAAGTATTATACAATCAACAATAAGAAAACTCTCATCGAGATTTAATTGAAAGAAGTAAGATGTCAGGAGAGAACATGACACATTTTACCAAATCATTACCTAAAACCATATATTGGGAAACATGTAGAAAGTAAGTGCAAATGTTTCCCAAACTCCCTTGATTAATGCACGAATCAGGGGGAGTAATAGACAAAATGAGGAGTCTACTATATTTGTGATATTGGTATGTTGTGCTCTTTCCTTAACCAATGTTTTATTTTTCCCATTGGGTTTTGTTCCTTGGTGTAAGGTTTTAGTGAGGCAACCATTTATATACCGTCATGTTTTCCTAACTCTCATGATTAATGTACAAATCTAAGAGAAAACTAGACTGAATGAAAAGTCTATATATTGCAAAGAAACTGGTGTGTTGTACTCTTTCCTTCGTCCTATTTTTTATCCCACTGGATTTTTATTATGGCGTAAGGTTTTATCGAGGCAACAATTGTACACCATCACTCCTTTGACTCGGTACAAGATGGAGTGTTGTAGGATAAGTGTGTCATCGTCTAAAGGATATGACGATAGAGATAAGTATATCGGAGTTAGATTAGAACTGAAATATCTCATAGCTATATACTTGTAACTCATCCCTATTTAAAGAGATTTTGATTAATGAGAATTACAGATTCCTGCTTTCTATTATATTATTGTTCCATTTGGTTTTCCCTTTAACAAGAATATATTAATATGCAATGAGATTTGTCTTATTAGTGTAGTAAAGAATTTTCTTTTCTTCAATAAATATATTAAAGTTTCAAGATTTCTTATTAGTGTAACAAGGTTTTAAAATTTTCATATTTAGTGTAATATTTGGTGTCATGAATGATGAATGTCAAGTTTATCGTCTACTTCACTATAAACTCTTTCGTAAACATTTCATAATTTTTTTGTAAACAAGATCAACATCATAAAAATGTTACAAGATGAACACGTTTCCGGTCAAATAAGTATAAAATAAAAAAATTTAAAACTTTGTTAGAAGAAAAAAATGATTATATTAAATAAGAAATAAATCAAACTTTGTTACAATTTGATGCTTTCTGCCCTTTATAAAATGATAATCATCACACAACATTGGTAAACGTAAACCCATAATTATTATTCTAATAAATTTACATTTAAAAGTTTTATTTCAGTGTCTACCATAAAGTATTTCAAACAAAGAAGTTTAATAATTTATTTAATAAGAATTTTTTGTTTATGAAATTATAATAGGGAATTTAATTAAAATGCCCAAAGTTCACCGATGCTTACCTAAATGTCCAAAACCTCTCCATTTTTGTTGAAATACCCAATAACCCTGTGATTTTGACCCTCGATCGCGGGGTCAATTAACTTTTTTTCAAAATATGACATATGTCCGCGAAGATGGTCCGCGATCGATCCTTAACCCCGCGATCGATCAGTGAGTCCGTGATCATGCTTTCAAAACCTATGAAGAAAGATGCAACTTTATCCATATTACCCACAAACAATAATAAGGAAATTATATCACTTTACATAATCGCGGACAGGGACAACCCCTCGAAGTTCAAATTTTTTTATCCACCCCGCAATCGAAGGTTAAAATTGCGGAGTTATGCGGTATTTGGACAAACGTGGGAAGATTTTGGGCATTTAGGTAAGTGATCCGTGTACTTAAAACATTAAATTCCCTTTATAATATATGTTGTATTTTTTTTCATAAAACTATAACATCTTTCTTTTAAGTACATAAAAAAAACTAAGCTCGATAACTAGAAGTGTCCTTGCAAAATGCATCAATACATCTCAATTTTAATATTTTATTTTATTCTTTGTCTCGGTCGATTTTATAATATGGTTTTTAGTGGTTTTAAGAAAGCAAGAATATTTTCAGTTGTTTGAAACCAGATTGAAATTTATTTAGATTTAAAATAAGGGCAAATTGCATGAAAAAGTTACATATTTTGTCTTAATTTCTATTTTAGGTAACGTACTTTCAAAATATTCATTTTGATACCTGAGATGTGAAATCTCAAACTTTTAAGTACCCGGGTAACCGGTTTAACCATTAACATGTTACCATGATGACTTGGCGAATGATATGGCATCGAACTCAATATTATTTATTTGGGTTTCTACTTTCTAAACAAACAAGATGAGAGTTGGGATACCAAGCAGAAGAGATCCATTTATATATATTTTTTTAACTCAAACAAAAATCTAAATCTTGATGTTAAAGAATATAAAGATTTAAAACAAAAAACCAATCTTAATGTCAAAGGAGATGAAGATTTTGATATTACACAAAATTTTAGACGTTTTTGAATCTAGGATTTAGTTTAAGTTTGAGTTTTTTTTGTTGAATATGGGTTATTCTTTGAAGAACGGACGAAGGGGAAGATGGAAGGAAGGGGATTAGGGGAAGATGTTGGGTTGTTCTTGGAAAGATGAAGATTATTTTTTTGTAATTTTTATTACAAACATTTAATGAAAAAAAAGATATATATTTTAATTTTATATAATAGATATCCTTATCAATTGCCCCGTCAACAAATAATACTGAGTTGGATGTCATATCATTTGCCACATCATCATGGTAACCTGTTGTTAATGGTTAAAACCGGTCATCCTGGTACTTAAAAGTTTGAATTTTTATATCTCAGGTACCAAAATGAACATTTTAAAAGTATGTTACCTAAAATAGAAATTAAGACAAAGTTATGTTACTTTTTCATGCAATTTGCCCTTAAAATAAAGATGTAACTTATTTCAGTTTTAATTAAGTGTAGTGATTATCCTGATTATATCTTATATCTTTTATATTAAAAATGAGGTGTTTATCTTGTATCTGATTATATTTATCAGTTAGTTATTTATGAATTCAAACATAAACATTTAAAAAGTTGTATTTATTCACCATTTATTTGTAATCTTGAATTTTAAGTAATATACATCGATAAAAAGGATTTGACATATAAAAATGGTTTTTAAGACTTTATATCAAATGATTTTTAATATAAACTGAGATATGTTTTTCAAAATAAAGATTTCAAAAGTAAAGGGGTGTTTGGGATTACTTGGTTTATTGACTTATTGCGGTGCGGTAATTGTAATAAGTCATTTTTAGTGTTTGGATAATAAAAAATAAAAACCGCTTATACCGGTGTCCAACCGGTGAAAATGAGTTTTTTTTATAAGTCATTTTGTTGTGACTTATCAACATATTTGAAACAACTTATGACTTTTTAGTTATTTTACATGTATAACCAATTTCAAACACCCCTAAATAACAACTTATTAGCTTATTACGTTTTAGTACCACAATAAGTTAATACAAATACTTTTTATAAAACTTATTTTTGTCACCACATAAGTTGGTAAGCACTTTTTAAAAAAATAAAAAACATAAGTTATTTTAAATAAGCAATCCCAAACACCCCTACGATTATTTTAAAATAAAAATCAAAATGAAATAACCAAAATCTAAAGATCAAATCATTTTATTAAAAAGATTATTGTGAAAAAGATGTTTGTCACCTACATCTTGACTATATAGTCAGTAATTTTTTTTTTGGTAACCGTGGGTTTCCAAGTCAGCTTACACGCACCGACTAATCCCCGAGCGACCACGAATGGCCTCGTAATGTTTATTTTCCCCATGTAAGTATTGCTTCAAAATTGTCCTTGTGGCGTTTGTTTTTTAAGAGGTCTGAAGTATTATTTTACTTCTGATTAATAAGAGATGATGCTGAAGTCTGAAATCTAAATCAATAAGACTGTTTGTTTTTGTAATGTCTGGAGGCGTCTTGAGAGAAATGAGAGCATATAAATTGAAACAGTGATAAGAGATTTTAAGAAGTTAGGTCATCACTTCTTATTTCAGATGTATTTAAGAGCCATTATAAGAGGTTTTGAAAAGTGTAAAAAAACAAACAGCCTAAATATCAAAATGTGTGAACGATTCAAACTTAAGAGTCATTAAGAGACATTTAAAAAAAAACAAATAGCCCCTTAAAGTTGTGGGAATAGACATTTTGGATTACATAATATCTTTTAAAAATATTGTTTGATATATTCTCATGTTTTTTTAATCTTAATATAATATATAGGTGTTTCTTAATAATTATATATTTTAATTTTTATAATAGTTAAGTTAATATAAAATATATATATATGTTTTCTGATTTTTATCTTAAAGATGATGATTTTAAAAGCTCTACTTTTTGAGATTCTACAATAAAATATTGGGAAAAGTCCCAAGAAACCCAATGGACTTTAGTGTTTGGAGTAATTAAGTTCTTGGACAATTTTTTGGAACAAATAAGTCCTTAGACATTTCAAAACATACTAAATAAATCCTTGGACTTTTGGAAACCTGTTAAATACATCCTTATTACTTAAAAATGTAACTTGTAACCTACATAATAGGTAAAACTACAAATTAGAAGAAAAAACAAAAAAGATGTCGTCTACTTTATCACTCTACAAATAAGAAAAATAAGAAAATTAATTAAAATAGTCAATCTCATCAACAAAATTAATTTTTTAAGCACTTTTCAAAGTTTTTTCTTAAAATAGTCAAAACATATTATTTTTTTGCCTTAAAAACTGTTTTTGGCAAAAAAAAAATAGAAAACATCTTTATAATTTGTTATTTAATTTACTTTATATCTTCTACCTTTTTATTTTCATTTTAACTTATTATTATATTAACACACATAATCGTATATTAACTAAAATAAATAAAAAAAATACGTTTTTTTTACAAATTACACCATTATAATTGTCTCGTCAATACGTTTAAAATGAGTCTAATATTGATTTTTTTGGATTTAATCTCATATTATTAAATATCATAAATACGTACTAATTATATTTAATATTTACATTTTCTATCCTTTAAGGTTATTTATTTAATAATATAAGATTAATTTGTAATTATAAAGGGTAAATATTAAAAATAATTCGTACGTATTTATGATATTGAATAATACAAGATAAAGTTCAAAAACAATATTGAGTTCATTTTGAACGTATTGACGAAACGACTATAATGGTGTAATTTGTAAAAAAAAACTAATTTTTTTGATATATTTTAGTTAATATCCGATTGTGTATGTTAATAAAATAAAAATGTAAATGAAAAAGTAATTGATATAAAATAAATTAAATAACCAATTATAACTTTATAAGAATGCAAAATGTAATTTTTTTCTAAAACTATAAGCAGAAAGTGAATCTTTATACATAAAATTTTCTACGTAAAGATGTTTGTTATTTTTATTTTTTTGGAAAAAAAAACATTATGTGCAAACTTTGGCAATTTTAAGAAAAAAAAACTTTGAAAAATGGTAAAAGAAAATAAATATGGTTGATGAAATTGACTATTTTAGTTAATTTTCCCATTTTTAATTTGTAGGCGGATAAAGTACGTGACTTTGTTTTTAATTTGTAGTTTTATCTGCTGTATAGGTTGCAAGTTAAATTTTTAAGTAATAATGATGTATTCAACAGATTATCAAAAGTCCAAGGATTTAGTTAACAAGTTTTGAAATGTCCAAGGACTTATTTGTTTTAAAAAATTGTTCAAGGACTTAATCACAACAAACACTAAAGTCCATTGGTTTTTTTTTGAATTTTTCCTAAAATATTTTAAATAAGAAAGTTTAATAAAAAAAATTCAAGGAAGATATTTTAAAAAATTGTATTAAAGAAACAATATGTTTATTAAAATGGAAACTTGAATAAAATAGGAATAATTTTATGTAATCTTAAATTTTATTATTAATTAATAACGAAACTATAAATATGATGATTAAGGGTCGTCGTTTTAGGCCATGTAACCATGTTTGCTACAATAAGCTAACTTTTTTTTTTTAAATTTTAGTCATAACTCATAACAGCATCTTCAATAATTTTCCTAAAATTTCTTTAAAACGAAGAATCAAAAGTTAAAATTTTAAAAAAAAAATACATCCATCTATAACAAATTCTCCCTTTTGGATAATCAGACATTGATTATAATATTAAAGTATTATTTTTTTCTCTACATATTTATTTTCAAAGTTTTTTATTGATCCCTAACTTAGTAATAATTTTCGGGGTGATTTTCATATTTAGAGAAAAAGCTCTTTTCTCTCCTACTTTCTCTATTTTGAAGATAGTTTTAGGAAAGTTGTTGAAGAAAAATATTAGTAGCTCAAAACCCTCATTTTCTACATTTTCTTCAAAATTGAGATGCTCTAAGATAGTTTTTTAAAAAGTTAATTCAGGTAGCTCTTCAGTAAGCTTTATGTTTTTTTTTCCTTTATTTTTTAAACTATATCCCTTATATCTATACTTTATTATAAAGCACATATAAAAAACTCTTAAATACAAATTATTAGGCATAAGGTACCATCATTTTATGCAAAATTTTAAAAATCTCTTAATTTACAAGTATCAAAGCACAAGATACATATTACTAATGCAGACTTCTGTTAGAGCATAAATCTGTTTGATACAAGATCAAGATTGCTGAAGGTCAAAGGTACAAGAAGTCAAAGCTGAAAGTCAACTCTCATTAAAGTCAAAGTCAATTTGTAATAAAAAGTCAAAGTCCTTGTTTTTGTATTTGTTTCTTGTAATTCTTATAGATATAAATACCTTGTATTTTCTGTTTTGTAGTAGAGCAGTGACTAGAATTTGTATACGAATTAGAGAGAGAGAATTCTAGAGTGAGAAAGAGGAGTCTAGAGAGAGAAAGTCAAGAACAGAGTTGTAAATCATTTGAGATTGTGAATTGAATCAAACAGGTAGTTAATCATATATTGTTTTGTTGATTTGCTTGTGATTAGAATCTAGAAAGAGGACATTCAATTTCTAACACCCATCAATTTGGTATGTGCATGACATTTCTTTTATGCAGACCTTTCCATATATCATTATTAATTAATGTATTATATTACTATAAATTTGCTTTAATTATATTATTAAATATGTAATTTGTTATTTTTTATAGATGTCATTAAAATATATAAGATAATCATTGAATTATAACAAAATACTTAATTTTTTTATATAAAAAACATTATATTATTAAGCCTAAATTAAACAAATTTATAAAAAAAACATTATCATTTTCTCAAAACCATCCAAAATCGTACTGTAAATCCACAAAAAAATAAAATGAAATATTAAAATCGTGATGTATCTCGCTGTATTGCGCGAGTACGTTTCTAGTATAATTAAAATTCTAAAACGGTTTTTTGAAAAAAGTCAGTTATTGAAAAACGGTTTTTGGAAAGCTATTAAAATAAAATGTTACATTTACCACCCTTACAATAAATTATTTAATTTACTTTATATTCCTTGTTTTTTTATTTTTCATTTTACACCCTTATCATGTTAACACAAATAATCGTATATAAAAAAATGCAATGAAAAAATACGTTTCTTTTTTTACAAATTATACCATTATAAACGTCTCGTCAATACCATCAAAACGAGTCCAATATTGAATATTTTTTAATTTAACCGTACTATTAAATATCATGAATATCTACGAATTAAATTGTTTTATATAAAAATTCTAAAACGCTTATTGTACAATCTTTTGTACAATAACATTTACCACCCTTACAATTACTTATTTAATTTACTTTATATCCCTAAAAATTCTAAAACGGTTATTGTACAATCTTTTGTACAATAACATTTACCACCCTTACAATTACTTATTTAATTTACTTTATATCTTTTACCTTTTCATTTTTCATTTTACACCATTATCATATTAACACAAATAATCGTATATGAACAAAAATGCAATGAAAAAATACGTTTCTTTTTTTACAAATTATACCATTATAATCGTCTCGTCAATACCTTCAAAACGAGCCCAATATTGAATATGTTTTAATTTAACCGTACTATTAAATATCATGAATATCTATGAATTAAATTGTTTTATATAAAAATTCTAAAACGGTTATTGAACAATCTTTTGTACAATAACATTTACCACCCTTAAATGTTACATTTACCACACTTACAATTACTTATTTAATTTACTTTATCTATACTATTATATTAAAATTCTAATTCGGTTGAACGGTTATTGGAAAACAATTTTTGGAAAGTCATCCATTTCTCTCATATTAATTACATTTATCACCAATATAATTAATTATTTAATTTACTTTATATCTCTTGTTTTTTCATTTTTCATTTTACACCCTTATTATGTTAACACAAATAATCGTACATGAACAAAAATGCAAAGAAAAAATACGATCATTTTTTATAAATTATATCATTATAATCGTCTCGTCAATACCTTCAAAACGAGCCTAATATTGAATATTCTTTTAATTTAATCGTACTATAAAATGGTTATTTTCAAAATTCAATGTTACATTTACCACCCTTATAATTAATTATTTAATTTATTTTATATCCCTTGTTTTTTCATTTTTCATTTTACACTCTTATCATGTTAACACAAATAATCGTATATGAACAAAAATGAAATGAAAAATACGTTTTTTTTACAAATTATACCATTTTAATCGTCTCGTCAGTACCTTCAAAACGAGTCCAGTATTGAATATTCTTTTAATTTAACCGTACTATAAAATATAATGAACATCTACGAATTAATTTGATTTCTATACATACGTTTTATTTTTTTTCTGCGTTAGCATACTAAAAATATATAATCGTAGACAACTAAAATATATTAAAAATACGTTTTATTATTATTATTATAAATTATACTATTATAATTTTTCCGTCAATAATTTTAATATAAACTAATTATTGAATACTTTTATGTCTACCATAAATGTGTAACATTATATATATACTTTATATATCTATATCTATACTATTATATTAAAATTGTAAAACGGTTATTTTCAAGATTCAATATTACATTTAATACCCTTACAATTAGTTATTTAATTTAATTTATATGCCTTGCCTTTTCATTTTTCATTTCCCACCATTATCATGTAAACACAAATAATCGTATATAAACAAAATGCAATGAAAAAATACGTTTATTTTTTTACAAATTATACCATTATAATTGTTTCGTCATACCTTCAAAACGAGTTCAATATTGAATATTTTTTAATTTAACCGTACTATTGAATATTTTTTAATTTAAGCGTACTATTAAATATTATGAATATCTAAGAATTAATTGTTTTCTATCCATACGTTTTTTTTTCATAACATGTTAAAAATACATAATCGTAGATCAACTGAAATATGTTAAAAATACGTTTCATTCTTAATATAAATTATATAATTATAATTTTTTCATCAATAATTTTAATATAACTTAATTATTGAATTTTTTTGGGTTTTATCTCTACTATATTATTAAAATTCTAATACGGTTAATTAGTTTTTTGGAAAGTTTTGAAAGCCAAAATTTTAGCTTCACTTTTCTTCGAAGTTACATTTAGCACTCTTATAATTACTTATTTAATTTTCTTTATATCCCTTGGTTTTTCATTTTTCATTTTACACTTTTATCATGTTAACACAAATAATCATATATAAACAAAAATGCAATTAAAAGATATGTTTCTTTTTTACAAGTTATACCATTATAATCGTCTCGTCAATACTTTTAAAACGAGCCAAATATTGAATATTTTTTAATTTAACCGTGCTATTAAATATCATGAATATCTACGAATTAATTTGTTTTCTATCCCTACGTTTTTTTCATTTTTAGCATATTAAAAACACATAATCATAGACCAACTAAAATATTTAAAAAAACGTGTTTCATTATTTTTTATAAATTACACCACTATTATTTGTTCGTCAATATTTTCAAATTAAGTTTATTTTTTGAATATTTATTGATTTAGTACTATTATAAAATAGAATAAAGACGTATCATTTTTACTCTTTATATATATATATATATATATATATATAGAAGATAGTATACCGATAGATATTTGTAACGGTTATTGTAAAAGAAAATGAGGTATACAAATCTATACATATCTATATTAGATTTTTTTATTAAATTAATTAAATTTTTATAATCAGATAAATTATAAAGGTATACAACTTACATCAATATGAACAAAAATAAAACAAAAATGAAATATGATTGAAAATACATAACAAATTAATTCAGAGTCAATGCATGATTCAAATATAAGTGCACCAAACGACTCAAACACCGTGTTTTCATGACTAAAGTATCGATAAGGACGAAGAATACAAACTTAAAATAAAACGTTGTTGTCATTTTGATTTCGAGATGTTTCGCGAGCGGATACATACCTTTGTCAATTGTTCCTTCCATTTCACGATTTTTCGCGCCACATCGTGTGCGGGTATATGCGTAGTTTATATCAATAATTTTTCTATGTGTTCTTTTCAATTATTTTACAATTTTAACAGTTAGCTTATAAACTAATATTAGACAACAAAATAGCAACTAGTTTATCGGTTGGTTTGCCAAACATAACCTTAATATTACCACATAGATACATACATATATATATACACACACACACACTATATTATAAAGCATTTGAGACAAAGTCTTAAAAATAATTTTTTATGCATCTAAGTATATTTTTTATTGATGCATATTACTTAAAATTCAAGATTACAAAGAAATGGTGCATGAGTACAAATTTTTACAGCTGCATGTATAAATTTATATAACTAACTGATAAACATAATAAAAAAATAGGATGAACATCTCATTTTAAATATAAAGAATCTAAAATTTAATTAGGATAATCATTAAGTTCTAAGAGAATACTTAATTATTATCTTTATATAAAAACATTGCATTATTAAGTTATAATAAAAATATTGAATTAGACAAATTATAAAAAAAAAACTTTTAAATCGTTAATTTGATAATAATATCGATATATATTTTTTAAATTTTATGGGGTCTTTAAATTTATATTTTACTCAAACATAGAAATATTATCGTTTTCTTAAAACTACACAAAACTGTATTATAAAATTGACAAAAACAAATACAAATACATATATATATATAGCTACATTGGTAGTTTGTGATAACTGTGAAATCCAATGTAAGTCAATCAATTTATTATCGTAATTTTATTTATTTAATTAATAGATAAGGATGTTATAGTTATTTGATTAATTGTAATTTAATTATTAATTTTTCTAATAATTATCAATCAAAGATTTTGTGACAACCCAACTCTCTCTACAAGAGACATATGCAACCTTAGTAAATAATAAAGCCAATCAACACAAAACAACTCTCAAAATCCGAGATTTTGCGTAAAGACAACCTAGTACACAACTGAAAATACACTGACAATAATCTACAATGGAGGTCCTCTAAATCAGCTCCAGCTCGCATCTTCTCTTAAGACGTAACCGCTCCTTCTATAGCCACTCTTTACCTGAAAAGTCATTTTAATTAATTTTTCTTTTTTATAAACATGAAATATATAAAATATTAGTACAATGTGTTATTTGGTTTAACCGAATTATAAAAAGTTTAACCGAAAACGGAACCGAATAACGATCCTTATCCGATTAACCAAACCATTTAACCCGAAAACCGAATAACCCGAACCCGTTTAACTTTAACCCATATATCATTTGTTTCAGATAAATTATTCGATTTCGGTTATTTTTTATAGTATTAGTTGTAGGTTTTTATACTTTTATATCTATTTATGTACCTCGCCCTCTCTCTCTCTCCCATTTTCCGGCATTGGAGCCACCAAACGGCAAACGGGGTGACAATTACCTTACAAAAAGAACCTTTCTTCTTTAAATTTAATACTACAATCATTCTTGGAACAGAAGAATACAAAAAAACAGTCCTCAGAAAAAGCAAAAACCCTCCTCAAAAACAGAACAACCAAATACCAACCTTCTCTCTCTTCAAGTTTTAGGGTTCTTGTGCTCACATTGTAAGTAATACATGAATTACTTCATGGGTTTCAATTTGCTTTGCTCAATTTCGTCACATAACCAGAAAATTTGGGAAAATGTGCTACTTTTTTACTAATTTTTTTCAAGATTCTTCTTGTTACTTAGCTTTGCCTTTTGTATATTTTAACTTCATATTCAATTTGATCTCTATCTTTGTATGATCAAAGTTCAATTCTGTCTTCATTGTTGTAAATTGAATGCTTACTTTGTGGGGTGCTCTTAGGTTATCATACTTGCCAGTTTCATTTCTGTAAAAATGGCAAAGAATGAATCATTTTGGACTAATTATATTATATAGATTTTGACAAGATCATTCTCTTATATTTAGATGTTTGTGAGGCTTTCTAAAAATTGATTTATAAATGCTACCTATAATCATCTCTAATGGGTAACACTAAATTCATATTTTGGTGTAAATTTAGTACAAACAGGAAATCTTTTCCCAAGGGTAACACTAATTTTTTAGCTTTTACAACAAATCTTTAAGATTCTAGGGGTGGGAAGGACTGAAGTTTGTAAGCTTTGGGTATTAAGTAATGATGGATTATCCTAAATGGAAGATTTAAGTTAGTTTGGAATTTTTTATGGTGATTTTTTCATACTTTTGACTTGATTTTTGGGAAATGTGTAAATTCAATATAGCCCTTGATTCTTCATATTTGAGTTGTGTGCTTTTGTGCCAAAACTCTTTTCTCTTACTTCCATCACCATCTTTTCTGTATAAAGTTCAATCTTTGAATGCTTTCATTTTTCATGGGTTGCTCTTATATTTGTGACTGTTTTGTTGGATACTTGCTACTTGTCTCTTAAGAAATCCAGGTGCTTTCTTTTTCCGGTTATAATTCATTAAAAGAAATCTGTTTTTAGGGTATTTTTTTCCCTCTGTGGAACTTTCAGAAACACAAAGTTGAATGCTTTTGGCATAAATTGATGATGGGGTATTCACAAGTGAAGATTTATACAGTTGCCATGGTGGGTTTATTGGTAATTTTATCCGCTCCAACTTGTTTCGGGTTTACTGATCCTCGTGATAGTAAGTCTTGATCCCTTATTCACTTGTCTTTTTTATTCATTCGTTATGAATACTACACTACTATTTTCAATCTTTTTGCGTAAATGTCGTTTCCTCATTTCAGTTGTAGCGATAAATAGTCTATATGCTGCTCTCGGCTTCCCTGCTCTTCCCGGATGGTTACTTGCCGGAGGAGACCCGTGTTCTGAAGGTTGGCAAGGTGTTCAATGTGTGAATTCCAACATAACCGCAATGTATGATGATAACATTTATCTAGGAATTATCTTCATGGTCAAACCTAATATCTTTCGTGGTCAAACCTAAGATTGTCTTTAAATTGACAGAGTCCTTAATGATGCTAATTTGGGAGGAGAACTGGGTGAAAATTTGGGAGCTTTTGTTTCGATCATACAAATGTGAGTGTCGAAAAGATTCATTTGGTTTGTAATTTATCTTCGAGATCACACCTTGTGGTATCTTATGATCTTCGATTGAACAGAGATTTGAGCAATAACCACATCGGAGGCAGTGTCCCATCAGATTTACCGCTTACATTAAAGACCCTGTACGTTTTTCTTTTTAGCATACATGGTTTTCCCTGTCTGTTGCTTACTATTTACTAGTCTTTGTTCTTTTGACCTTTTTCACAAGCCGGGGGTCTTCATGGAAACAAACGCTTTACCCTCTTTATTACCCTTTTTCGTTACTTTACTTTGTTCTCTTTTTGTTGCTTACTATTTGGGTTGTTTACTTGATCAAACTCTACATATTTGGTTTTCTTGATTTTGTTAGCTTTCTTTTCGGGAACCAACTTACCGGAAGCATACCGGACTCTTTGTCCATGTTAGGCCAATTGACGGACTTGTAAGCTTCTTGATCGAATATCATCTTTGTCCATCTTTTATTTACTTATTTATTTTTCTTCTTTAAAATTAATCTACTCTTTTTATTAATTTGTAGGTCTTTGAACAACAACCATTTGAGCGGTGTCATCCCGGATTCGTTTCAACAACTTACGACATTGGTTAATTTGTATGGCTTCATTTAGCTATATAATCCAAGTATTATGTTTATCTTATTCTTAAGATTTATGTTTATGTTTTACTAGCTTGTAAACAATTTTTTTCTTTTTAATTACATTTATTAATTTGATTGTGTTAAAACAAAATTTGATTTTTTTTTTTTTAAATCGGTCTAGTTCCAGGTCCTGTCTGGTCAAAGTTTCTATCCAATCCGGGCTCAATCCCGTCCTAAAAAAGACCGAACTGACACATAACTTTGGCTGAGTGAGCCAAAAACTGCCCCCCTCACATTGGTGTTCTTGGAGGTGGGTTCCGTGTGAGGCTGGTTGGAGCTGCCGATAATCAAATTTTTGACCAAATATATTTGAATTTGATATCTTATGCAGGGACTTGTCTGCCAACAATATAAGTGGCCCATTACCTCCTTCAATGACGAACTTGTTATCAATTTCTACATTGTAAGACATACACTTTGGGTGGTTCGTGCACAATTTCTACGTTTTAAGACATGCACTTTGGGTACTTGTTGCACAACTCTCGTGTAGCGACTTCTATAAAAACGCCAAAAAGCTAAAATTTGATCTTCCATTTCATATATTTCCAAGGAAATTACCAAATTTTACCCTTGTTTTTGAGAAACCATTTTCAAGACTGAAATGGACCGATGTTCTTCTTCTTGGTTTTTATGATATATTTTGGGCATAATTTTTTGGCGTTGCAGGCACTTGGAGGACAATCATCTTATCGGGGTACTCAACGTGTTGCAAGATCTTCCCCTGGTTGATTTGTACTATTCTTGTCTTATTTTTTTTTTCAAGATAAACATCCCTCAAAATGCCTACATTTTTTTTTTGGCATTGATTATGAGTTATTATTAAAAGTATTATTTTGTTGTAATAGGGATATAGAGAATAATCTTTTCTCTGGGCCAATACCCCCTAAGTTGTTGAGTATTCCGAATTTCAGGTAAAAAAATGATCCTTTGTAAGCAACATATGAACATATATATATATATATATATATATATATATAGAGAGAGAGAGAGAGAGAGAGAGGGAAGTTGTGTTAGGAATCCAAAATTGATTAAGAACCCGGGAACCGCCCATAGCATGTCACGTGTGATGATGAATAACACATCCATATTTCTGATAAATATAAACGTGTTAATCATCATGAAGCAAACATGAATAACACATACATATTTCTAATGAATATGCCACGTGTCGTGCTATGCAAGATTTCCCGGGTTCCTAATCAACTTAAAGTTCCTAACGAACCTGCCCTTATATATATATAGACTTAATTGTGTTTATTTACGTTATCTCCAAAAAAGTGTTATTTTTATTCCATGAAAATTGTTACAATTTCTATTTTGAGACGTCTTGGAAAATAGGAATGGTTCCCTTTTTGCAAACTTTTAACAAAATTATGTATTTATCCATTGCTATTAATTGAAGGGCATTTTAGACTTCTACCAAAATAGAAATTGTTGCGGTTCTTTTGGCGGGAAAGGTAGTTAGAACGAGTTCTCTTGTTCAAACTTTGTATTCAATCTCCAACATCCATATGTGAATTGCAGAAGCAAAGGAAACCCCTTTAATACAACCATTATCCCTTCGCCGCGGGTCTTGTCTCCTTCACCGTCATCACCATTCAAGACACAACCTCCCGATATACAGCCCGAGAATCAAGCATTTGGACCGTCTTCTTCAGAGCTACCACATTCTTCCAATGAACAAAACTCTGTATGGCATAATAAAGTCGTGTGGGTTGCCATTGGCGGATTCTTGATTCTTATTTTACTTGCACTCGGACTTTGCATTCGCATGTCGAGACGCCGCAAAGAAAAGTCGAGCATCAAAGTTAGTGATCATGTGAAGAACCCTATGCTAAATGTGCCTTCCTCAAATCCATCCTATCGTAAAGAGAATGGTAAGTTCTCGCCTTTTCTTTTACTAGAAGTGTACTCGCGCAATGCAGCACTGTCCATCTCAATTTTAATGTTTTGTTATATATTTTGTCTTTATTGATTTTATAAAACAGTTTTGTGAGGTTTTCAGAAAACAATAATGTTTTTTTTATTTCTATAAATTCGTTTAATATTAATTTTTTATTTTAAATTAATTTAGGTTTAATAATGATGTATCATTTACTTGTAATTTGAACTTTAAGTAATGTGCTTTCTAAGGGGCGACTCCTTTCTAAGAATTGTAGTTTATAATCCTGTGTTATACAGCAGCTCCATGCAATGAAAATGGAAGAAACAACTTATTGCCGAGGTCCAATGCGAAAGAAGAGAAAATGGGAACGATTTCTAAGCATCCAACACCCCCTCTACCTTGCCAATTACTTGTTGGAGAAAGGGTTGTTGTAAAACCGGTGGCAATTCCAACAACCACGTGCACGAGCACTTCAAGAAATGCAAATTTTCCCGGATTTTTCTCGATTGCATCTCTTCAACAATATACAAATAGTTTTTCCCAAGAAAATCTTGTCGGTAGAGGCATACTCGGCACAGTTTATAGAGCCCATCTCCCTAACGGAAAGGTAATCTTTTCTTAAATTCAACATGAAAGATAGTAGAGCAGCCTATTAGCCACTTTATATTTCCACTCCTCATGGAAATAACTACTGTGCTCGCTCACATCCATATCATATACCGCAGACCCCACCTCCAGATGGGATATAATGGGCTCGTTTGGTTTGGTTTGGTGTGACATGAACTGATTTATGATCAAAAGGGGAGACCCCATTCTAATAACTGAATTGCTATAAATGTCCGCAGCTTTCTTGCCTAGGGTTCATGAGTTCAAGTCATACTTTAGAACCCATGAGCTTGGTGAACTAATGTTGTTCTTTTGGTGCTAACTTATTATTCATCTACTTTGTGTTGTTTTAGCTATTGGCCGTAAAGAAACTAGAGAATGCAACTTTGAAACAATGGAGTGATGAAGATTTCATGGGGTTGGTGTCGAATGTCTCAAAACTTAGAAATGAAAATATAGTTGGACTCGAAGGTTATTGTTCGGAATACGGACAAAGACTTTTTGTCTACGAACACTGTAAAAATGGGACGTTACACGAAGCACTGCATCTCGATGATGATATTCATGAGAAACTTTCGTGGAATGCTCGTGTACATTTGGCGCTTCAAGCTGCAAAAGCATTGGAGTGAGTACAACCTTTTAAATTGTATATTAAGATGTGTTTATTCATTGCGAGTCCCATATCCATTTCTTCTCATGTTAAGTAAACGAGACCCGCAATTACATTGACAACATGTAAATGGGACCCGCATATGAAATGTTACTCCGTCCGTCCCAAAATAAGTGTCTACATTTCTATTTTAGTTTGTCCCAAAATAAATATCCACTTTCAAAAGTAACTGCCATTTTTCTAATTCTATCCTTAATTAAGGGTAAAATTGTCATTTGGTTAATTAAAAATTGTAACAAGTTGACATTTCTAAAACTGTGTTTTTTTCATTGTGGATATTTATTTTGGAATGGAGGAAGTAGTTAAAAATTGTTCCTGCTGTCGTAGCTTAGCGGGTAAGAAGATGGGCATCTTTACACAAGAATTGTTTTTTTTAAAGTACAGCAAATACACGCTCACACTCCTCACCCTTGGTGAGTTTTGAACCTTTGACTTCCTTGAAGGCTAGGCTTTACCTGTAACCGATACAGATGAAAATTGTTAATGGTGCATGTTTTTTTTTAATGTTCCGCTTAAGGTACTTGCACGAGGTTTGTCAACCGCTCGTTGTACACCGAAACTTCAAGTCAACGAATATTCTTCTTGACGACGAGCTTAACGTCCGTGTTTCGGACTGTGGTTTGGCTCCGCTAATACCATTGAGCTACATTAATCAGGTAAACAATTCTCGATCTTGTGTAATCCCGCATTGAAATTATTACAATCGATGTTGACATGAGGTTAAATTAGTTGCAAGGCTCGGGATATGGTGCCCCAGAATTGGAGTCGGGAAGTTATACTTATCAGAGTGATGTTTATAGCTTTGGAGTTGTCATGTTAGAACTTCTCACCGGTCGAAAAGCTCATGATAGGTTATCTAATCTATTCATCCTAACATCCTTTAACTAATACTCCCTCCGTTCCACACTAAAATAGACACGGTTTCAAAAGTATGTAATTATAAACTTTTTAATTAACTAAATGACAATTTTACCCTTGATAATAAAGGGAGCAATGAAATTTCTTCATCTCATAATTAAGGGTAGAGTTGGAAAACAACCACTTAAACTAAAATAGAAATGTGGACACTTATTTTTGAGACGGAGGGAGTAGATCTGATACCTAAAAGTCAAACATTAACTTTTTTTTTTTATCGTGTTTGACTTTTATAGGTCAAGGCCTCGTGGGGAGCAATTTTTGGTAAGATGGGCGGTTCCTCGGCTTCATGACATAGAAGCGTTATCAAGAATGGTTGATCCTTCTCTTGATGCTGCGTTTTCATCCAAGTCTTTATCTCGTTTTGCCGATATCATTTCGCTTTGCGTTCAGGTTCGTCTCTCCACTTCCCTTTTCGTGGAACTAGAATGCAGTGTGTTCTTTCAAATTCCGTTACTGAAAAAGAGATATAGTTTGACTTCCGGATAGAAAAACACTAACATGCATAATTGAGATTTCTTCACCATAAACCATACCAAACCAAACAAACTCAGTATATTTCACTCGAAAAAAGCAGGGTCTAAGGTTATTTATGTCTACTTGCCCTCTTTCCCAAAAAGTAGGGTCAATGCGAAGATTTCATGTCTACACTTACAGGGTCAACGTTAATATTTCACGACTCATTACACGTAACATAATACGTCATGTAGAAAAACATTAGCGTTAGAAATGCTGCAAAATCCGTATAAAAACGAACTCCACAATAGAAATTTTGACCCAAAAAGTCAAAGAGGTACATGTTCTTAACGGCTTTAATTGGCATTATGCCGTTTCTTATAGCAACAAGATCAACCCTTTTCTTCTTTAAACTTCGGTTTTCTGGCATTGAATGAATTTTTGCTAGTTTCGACCTTTTTTGGGTAATAGCTTATCGTATCTTGTATTTTTGTTTGCCTTGGGTAGGCCGAACCAGAGTTTAGACCACCGATGTCAGAAATCGTGCAGAATCTTTTGCATATGAACAAGATAAACCAGTGAACCATATGATCGTGGTCGATTTGCAGCAAATTATTTGATTCTAAATCGATTGGAAGGATGTTTCTTAAGGTGCCATAATCTTCATGGGACTTTTTGCTAATGTTTCTTGGATAACCTCGGCTTTTAGTCGATTCGTTAGTTAAATTTGTTGGTTTCGAGTTTCTGTTGATGTTCTTTTATTGTAGAAATTTGTAATTTCTACATATCTATACTATATTATAAAACATTTATAAAAACTTCTTAAAAACAATTGTTAAAGCTTAATGTATCACTATTTAATGCTAATTACTTAAATCTCTTAAAAACAACCATTAAAACTTGATGTACTACATTTATGTTATTTATTAACTTTCAATCCTTATTTTTAACCACTTCAACTCCCTAAAATCACTCTCCATATAATTAAATACAGGATAAAAATAAAATTTTAAATATAAAAAATCTAAAATATAATTAAGAAATTCTAACAAGAATATTTAATGTTTATTTTATTAAAAAAACATTATATTATTAAACTTTAAATAAATTATATTATTATTAAAATGTCGAAGAAACTCTTAAAAAAACAAACTTTTATGCATTAAAATTTAAGATTACAAGTCATGATGCATGAGTATAAATTTATAAAGCTATATGTTTGAATTCACAACTAACTGATAAACATAATCAAAACAGGATACACATCTCAATTTAAATATAAATAATTTAAAATGTATAAGATAATCATTGAATTCTAACAAAATACTTAATTTTTTTTATATAAAAAACATTATATTATTAAGCCTAAATTAAACAAATTTATAAAAGACCATTATTACTCTCTCAAAATCATTCAAAATCGTACTGTAAATCGACAAAAAACAGAAAATTAAATAAAACATTAAAATCGTGATGTATCTCGCTGCATTGCGCGAGTATGCTTCTAGTTATGTTAAGGTAAAAGTACGTTCCTTTTTGTATCTTGAACCACCGTTGTATGATTAACGATGGTGGTGGTGGATTGTTTGCCTGGTTAGTGCTTTAAGGTTGGGTCAGAGCCTGTGCTTTGCTTACTAAACCCGAGCATTTTTGGGTTGGGCTTGAGCTTTTTTGTGATCTTTAGATAGCGGTGGGTGGTGTTCTTGACTAATCGCGTTCTAGAATCACATTCCTGATGTATATTATATAGTCGGATTATATCTACTATATCTTTTTTCATCCGATGACTGATTTGAAAATGGGCTAATATCATTAAATAACAACGGATTTTTTAAAAAATTTCTGTTTTGTCATTTTAAAGTTTTTTATACAAATTTATAAAAAACCATTATTACTCTCTCAAAACCATTCAAAATTGTACTGTAAATCGACAAAAAACAGAAAATTAAATAAAACATTAAAATCGTGATGTATCTCGCTGCATTGCGCGAGTATGCTTCTAGTTATGTTAAGGTAAAAGTACGTTCCTTTTTGTATCTTGAACCACCGTTGTATGGTTAACGATGGTGGTGGTGGATTTGGAGGGTGGTGCGTTGCAACTGGGTGGGTGGCAATGATGCACAAAGTCCGGTCCTTCCAAATCCGTTTTTCTGTAGGCCAAAAAAAGCCTAAGCTTTTTTGGGTCCGGGACGGGTTTTGGAGTTGAAATAGGGCTGGTCGGGCTTTTTTAAGCCGGGTTTCTGAGCTTTTTTGGGTTGGGCTTTAACTGGGCCAAAAAAAAGTTTGCCCGGTTAGTGTTTTAAGGTTGGGTCAGAGCCTGTGCTTTGCTTACTAAACCCGAGCATTTTTGGGTTCGGCTTGAGCTTTTTTGTGATCTTTAGATAGCGGTGGGTGGTGTTCTTGACTAATCGCGTTCTAGAATCACACTCCTGATGTATATTATATAGTCGGATTATATCCACTATATCTTTTTTCATCCGATGGCTGATTTGAAAATGGGCTAATATCATTAAATAACAACAGATTTTTATAAAATTTTCTGTTTTGTCATTTTATTAAAGTTTTTTATACACATATAGTACTTACAAAAAATAAAATTATTCTCAATGATGGGTGGTGGATGCAGGTTGGGATTTAAACGAACTGAATGTTCAACGAACCGTTTGTGAACCTTTCAGCGAGAAGTTCATTTATGTTCGTTTATTTAATAAATGAACGAACATGAACATATTTTTTTTGTTTGTTTACTTAAATGAACGAACATGAACAATGGTCTCGTTCGTTCCTTTATGTTCGTGAATAATCATTTATGTTCGTTTATGCTTGTTTATATATATAAATATATTTATATACTAGGTTTGATCCCGTGTATCACACGGGGTAATTTTAAAAAAAATAAATCATGTCAGAAAACTTATCTTACAGATATGAATGATCATTGAAAGTACAATGCTACTTTTCCAAGGTTTTTTCCCCTTAAGAGCTTTTTTTTGCAGCTTGTTACAAAATGTCATTGTTTTAGGCAGTTTTCAGTTTTGCAAAAAATTAATAAAAATATGAATAAATATTAAGAATTTATAAAACAATAATAAAACGTAAATGAAATTATGAAAAAGTACATAGTTAAAATATTAATAAAATAAGAACCACGTATCATAAATTACCAAATACTTCTTTATATACAACATTCTTTGTTCTATTGTTAATATATAAGTAATATATACTAAATATCATAATGTCAAGGAAATAAAATTAAAAATGTTATTTTATGAAACTTCATGATAAAAATCAAAATTCTTGTATAAAAATTTAAAGAGGATGAAGTTTTTATAAGAAAAATTCTTGAAGTAAAAATTGATATGAAATAACCAAAAGAAAATTAAGACAATTTAGTGATTATTTGTATCAAATCTCATACTAATCACGACACATTAATTCGTATATATTTATGATATTTAATAATATAATTAAATCCAAAAATATTCAATATTGGACTCATTTCGAAGGTATTGACGAAACGATTACAATAGTATAATTTGTAAAAAATAAAAATGTTTTTTAATGCATTTTAGTTCATATACATTATTTATGTTTATATGATAAGAGTCTAAAATGAAAAATAAAAAATAATGGATTAAAAATAAACTACATCCCTAATTATAAGGGTAGTAAATGTAAGGTATAAATTAAAAAAAATTGAATTAAGGAAAGATGTAAGGAGGAATGAATGTGGATGTGCTAAATGAACTTATAATGTAAAATACGTACAGATACATGTTTAGACAGGAAAATGAAAAAATGGGCTCATCAGAAGGCGACACGTGTTCTTCTAGTTACTTATTTATTATATGTATAGATTATGACACTAATATGTAAAATCATTAATTAAGTTAAATTTTTAGAATTCTTTTTTTATCCCTTCTAACTTCTAAGTTTACCCAAATTTTCATTTTATTATGTTATTTTTTAAAAATAAAATGTTTTAATGGTGGTTGTTTTTTGTTCATTTATGTTCGTTCGGTTGGCATCTTAACGAACGAACATAAGCGAAACACATTTTCTTAATGAACGAACACAATTTTCGTTTATTTACCGTCCGTGTTTATTCATTTATTCGGTTAAATTAAAAGAACGAATACAAACAATCCTCCTTTCGTGTTCGTTTGGTTCGTTTACCACCAGGTGTTACGTAAGTTGGTTGTTGGAGCAACCTTGTCAGGAAGTGGGGGATGGGAACAGTATATGATTTGAGCAACCTTGTGAGAAAAAAACATCCGGTGGGGGATGAAATAGGGGTTATTTAAGAAAATAATCTTATAGGGGTACTATGGTCAAAACTTGTACGTATAGGCTTTAGTGAGCAAAATAGATACTTGTGGAACTTGGTTGCTATTTCATGATATTAAACATTTATATGACGAAACCATTATGAAATTAGTAAAAGGGGCATTTTAGTAATTTGTCCTTTTTAAGGTCTATGATGAGTTTAGTTTTGTAGACAAATATATGATCGAAAACTATGCGACAAAAATTGGGTTTCTATCAAGCAACGATTGCCGCCTTTAGTTGTTACCAAACAATGTCATTACACTTATGACTTGGATATAAATCGGATCTAGTTGGTTTTTTTAAGTTGCTTATTTGGGTCCATCAAACAACCATCCAAGTGTTATAAACTCTAATGAGTTACCATCGTGTAACAGTCGTGAGACTATAAACGTTTCACTTGTAACTCAAATCGAGATGATATTGAAGTTGCTTATTTTTCCCCAAAGAGCCCCAAAGCCCAATTTTTTGACATGTAAATATATGTCAAGCTTCCCTTAAATGGGCCTTTGTCCAATTTACTAAGCTTTATAGGATAAGCTTATACACATATCTCTTTCCTTCCTATGTGGAATCATTTTTCTTATAAAGCTCCCAACAATACCCCACATTTTCTATTCAAACAACAACAACTAGGAGTGCCCAACCTGGCTGACTCAACCCAACCCAACCCAACCTAAAATAACCTAATCTAATGTCTAATTGAACCGTAGGTATGGGGTTGGAATTGTGTTACAATAATTTGAACCCAACCCAACCCAATGAACCCAATATCCTTTTATTTCTTAGACTTAATATGATTGTTAAGTCCCTACTAATATGTACATTAGATTATTATACCACCACGTATCCTCTTCATATACATATATTTTCAATCTCTTCTCCATTTCTATATAACTCATCCGTATATATGTTCACTAAATGTTAACATATATATGCAAATTGTGAAAAGTAGTTGAATGTGATATACTTAAGAATGAGTATAGATAAGTTGTACCCAACCGACTAACCAGTACGGTTTGGTTTGGTTTGGGTTTTGTTAGGTTGAGATTTTTCAAACCGAAAACATCAAGTTGAGTTGTTCAAATGCCTTTTCAATCTGATCAACCCAACCCATGAGCACCCTTACCAACAATACCCCAAATTTGAATAGAAACTAAGTAATATAATGATGTACTTTTCTATTCCATGAAGTAAGATATGACATACATTTGAAAATGTATCTTTTGGACTTGAACCTTTCATAGTGAATACAAATCGGATCTAATTTGTAGGTAGTGAACAAGGTCTTTAACTAACCACATTGTTTAGTAAATCTAGACAATAAGTATCACATACATCATATCTAGTACATAGTGTAACTTTTACGGTTGTGTTCATTTCGCTCTTGAACTTATCCTTTTTTTTCATGAGATTCTTAGAGAACGTAGCCATCTGGGTCCTCATAGATGCGACCACACATCAATCTCACATAGATAATGCCAATCAAGAACAATTCGTCGTATTTTACTGTTAGAGCTATTAGCATTATTATAATTAGTACTCAACCCTTAATCGTCAATGGAAATATACTAAGATTGTCATAGGAATAAGCCTACATGTGTGTTAATCTTCCTAAGTTTTCCCCAACTAGTTTGCCTAATGAACCACGGGATCTCCAATGTTGCTAGGTTAGGCTTCCGCAGGGTAATAACTCATTGAGTTGGCTTTAAGCCAATTCCCCTATATGTATAGATAACTTGCTCTCTATTTAGCCCTTTTGTCAAAAAATCGGCTATATTTTCCTTTGACTTCACATAATCAATGAATATAATCCCATTCTTTAGCAAGTCTCATATTGTATTGTGATGACGCCTTATATGTCTCGATTTACCATTGTATATCTGGCTCTTCACTATCGTGAGAGTTGTCATACTCTCCCACAATGTATACAAATGGCAGTTACATGCTTCAGTCATAAGGGAATGCCTTCTAAGAAACTTTTAAGCTATTTTGCTTCTTCAGCCACTTGATCTTAAGCTACAAACTCTACTTCCATAGTTGATTGTCTATTCAATGTCTGTTTTAAAGATTTCCTAGATACAACCGCTCCACTAAGTGTAAAGACGTACTCACTTGTAGACTTGCTTTCTGAATTGTTGGAAATCTAATTGACATCACAATATCCTTTTAGTACAGGAAGATATTTTGTATAATTCAATCCATAGTTTAATGTATGTTTCATATATTGGAGCACTCTTACTAGTGCAAACCAATTATATCTACCAGGATTGTGTGAATAGCTACTAAGTCTACTCACTAAATATGCTAGATCTGGTCTAGTGAAATTCATAATATACGTCAAGTTGCCAAGTACTTGAGTATATTCCAACTGGGACACACTACTCCTTGATTTTTTTTAAGTTGACTAGATGGGTCAAACGGAGTGACCACTGGTCTATCATCATAACATATTTTCTAAGAACTTTTTCAATATAGTGAGATTGAGATACGATGTCTCAATTACAATTTCTTTGAATTCTAATACCAAGGATTACGTTGACTACTCCCATGTCTTTCATATCAAAAGAGGAATGCAACATCTTTTTGGTTTGATTAATCACATCCAAGTTAGTCATGATAAGCATATCATCGACATATAAACATATAATTACATACGCGTTTTTGCATTGTTTAACATATACACATTTATCACATTCATTGATTTGGAAGTAAATTGACAAACAAAGTGTTTGTCAAACTTTTCATGCCATTACTTTGGTGCTTGCTTAATTCCATAAAGGGACTTCACCAATTTGCAGAGCTTATGTTCTTGACCTTTTACAACAAATCATTCAGGTTGTTGCATATAGATCTCTTCATCTAGTTCGTCATTTAAGAAAGAAGTTTTCACATCCATTTGGTGATTTTCCAAATCGTAAATCGCTGGTATAGCTATCAAAGTCCTTATAGACGTGATTCTAGTGACTGGAGAATAGGTGTTAAATAAATCTTGACCTTCTTTTAACGATACCCTTTGGCTACTAATCTAACCTTGTACTTCTCTATGGTACCATCAGGTCTAAGTTTTCTTTTAAAGATCCATTTATGTCAAATTGGTTTGTGTCCCAGAGGTAGATTTCCAAGTTCCTCAATCTTATAAGGCAACCAATTTCCAAGTTTTGTTTTGTTTTGAATAATGAGTATATCTCACTGTGTATTGCCTCTTCTTAATAAGGTGCATGCGATGACTCCATGGTTGCCTTATAGGATTGAGGTTCACCTTCCACATTGAAGGTCATATAGTCAGGTCCAAGGTCTTTGGTTATCCTTCCACGTTTACTTCTTCTAAGTTCCAACTCTTATTGAACCTCAGAAACATCATCTTGAATGTCTTGTGCACATTGGTCTAACTCATCATGAATTATTGTCTCATCAGAAGCCTTTTTCCTTTGGATTAGAGGTTTGAGCCTCTTTGTCTATGTAAAGAAATATATCTCCAAAGAATTTTGCCTCTGCAGATTCTAAGATTATATTGACATTCACGTCATCTACAACCAGAGTGCAAACAAAACAAAAATCATGTACGTGTATATGTGTGATATATATATATATATATATATATATATATATATATATATATCGACATTCTTATCAAATAGAAGAAATACTAACTTGAAATCGATGATTGCTTGAAGATTAGATAGAGACCTGCTTTGTAGTGTCCTTAAAAAGAATTTCACCCCCACTCGTGTAGTATCTTTGAGCATCCATTTAGTGGATACAACTATCTATTCAAGTTCTTGCATGAGAACTCGAGCATCTTCCGAGTTTCCTATATATTAATGGATCGTTTTAGGGAGAGGAACCAGAGAAAAATGGAGGGAATTATGATTGCCACAGATTTCTGGAAGGAGAGATGAGTATTTATAGTTTTGGAGATATTATGTATGTTTCAACAATGGCTTATGCGACCTTGAGGACAAAAGACCCCAAGGCCCAAGGCCCAATCTTTTGACATGTAAATACATGTCAAACTTCTCTCTATGGCACAATACAAGTCCCTTAGATGGGCTTTTGTCCAATTTGCTAAGCTTTATAGGACTAGTCTTATAAGCTTACACATATTTCTCTTTCCTTCCTACGTGGAATCATTTTTCTTGTAAAAATGCCAACACTACATTCCAAAAAAACATTATTAGTTTATTTCGAGCAACCATTAAATTGTTATCGAACTCTATCAAACAACCATCATGTAACAAGCGTGAGTCATAACTTCTGATTTGTATGTGATATTCTTTTTGTGTGTTGTGTCAAAGGAGAGAACAGAGAATGTGAAAAGAGAGAGAGAGGATGCATAAATTGACTATATACAGGAAAAAAGATGAGTATTTTGGAAAGTATGTTGACTTTAAAACATATTTTTTTAAAGTCAACATTAGGTATATTGTTAAATATATGGACTTTGTTGAGCATATGAACTAAAACTTCACTGATATAATAATGGAGCATATTTTTTATACTAAATATGCTTGTACGATGCAATGCGATACATCTCGATTATGAACTCAATCCTACTTCGTATGTCCCTCTCGATTTTATTTAATGAAAAGTTATATCATGCTTTATTTGAGAGAGCAAAAGAGTTTTTTGTTGATTATCAATTTTATGCATTATTCTTTAGTATTAATAGGGTACAACACTTATATTGTATTTTAACATGTTTTGGTAAAGATAAGAGGACATATTAAGCATAAAAATGTACATGTAATAAGTTCAAGAATCTAAGGTATGGTGATACAAAATTTTATTGTAAACCGAGATTTGAAGATTAATGCAATTTTTCATAAAAGAGAAAACTTGAAATTTATGTTTGAATAAAATAGTAATTATAACTGGTAGTTGAACACGCATTGTCAATCTAAAAACCCGGTAAAAAGAACCAGAGACAAATGTATTCATACAAGTGTCAAGTTAAATATTATTCATTTTAGATTTAAAAGTAAAGATATAATTTATTTTTAGTTTCAAGAGTAAATTACATGTTTCGTCCATGTGGTTCATATATTATACCGTATCAGGTCCCTATTTTGAAACAATTATGGATTACATCCCTATAGTTTGCATTGTATAACACATTGGGTCCCTGGTTCTAGCACCATCTAAATATTCTGTTAAATGAGTTAAATCAGAGGGGTAGTTTGGTTTTTTTTTTATGAGTTTCTTCATTTTATTAATAGACTAAATTACACCATAGGTCCCCGTGGGTTGCTCAGAATTTGGATATGGTCTCTATTTCAAAATAAGTACACCAGGCTTTGTGGTTTGCATTTCGTTACAAGTTGGGTTCCTTGCCCTAACTGTGTTAACTCCTAATCCGTTAACTCGGGGGTAATTTTGTCTTTTTCCATTTCTCCTTATTTACTATTAAAAAATAAAACCATCAACTAGAAAATATTACACGTGTCCTTCCCTCTTGCACTTCCCCTAACCCACCATACAACCTTCCCCATGTATCCCTCCACTCACTCACACACTCTCTCTCTCATTCTCTCTCTCTCTCTCTATATATAAATATATATATATATATATATATATATATATATATATTCCCCTACACCTAGGGTGTCAACAAGTCGAGCTTCTCGAACTCGTTTATATCGAGCTCGAGCTTGATATTTTTCGAGCTCGATCCAATCTCGATCGCAAAATAATGCTTGTCTAAGTTAACGAGTCGAGCTCCGTAAAGCCAACGCTCGACTTGGCTCGTTTGAGAACTCGATTAACTTTTTCCGAGCTCTCGAACAAGTCGAGCCGAGCCTACATATAATTTTCGAGTTATAGTTGTTAATAAAACATTATGATTGAAATTCTTTTAATTAAAAAAATTGATAGCAACAGGATTGAAACCGAGGTCTAAGGTATAAATACTCCTAAATCTTACCACCAATCCAAGTGGTTGTTTTGCTTAAAATCTGACATCTAATCTATATAACATGTACCAATCTATTAAGTATTAAACATTTAAAAAATCAAATGACCATTCATATGCTCCAGGAGGGTTTATTTCTTCAAAAAGACGATAAGAATTGAAAAGATGCTTCTCCTCCACGACCTCCACAGCTCCACCAGACCACCACTCAACTTGAATGCTTCTCTTCAACCTTTGAACTCACATACGGTGATTCTTCGACAGTCCAGACTCCAAGCCTCCAAGGCTACACCTCCCTCCAGGTTTCGGGTTTTGTGGTTGTTCATCATAAATCAAATCCTATTCGAGATTCTTTGGTTGATCATCCATAAATCATTAGCAATAGATACATGTAAGTTCTTATAGTCCTTCATGTTGTAGTCCAGTGGTAAGGTAACATCCTGGGGGGTCAGTGGATGGTATCCCTGACTACCCAGGTTCGAACCCCGTGGTGAGCATCCTGTGACATTCATGATCATGGGACTGCCACATAGTGGTACCCTTAATTGGGCTGGGTCGTGATCGACGGGGATTAGTCGGGTGACACCCTTAAGTGGGAGCCCGGATACCCCGGGAACGTGTGCGTGTGTTAACTTGCCGTTCAAAAAAAATGTAAGTTCTTATAGATCTAGAAATTGATACGCATATTCTTTGGTAGTTCATCCATAATTCCTCATTTGGGTTGTTAATGGATTTTTAGAAATACAACTTCCTTGAAATAAGTAAAATTTTCATTGCCTGCATAATTCCTTATTTGGGTTGTAAAATTGATTTTTTTTCCTTGATTATTTGCTTGCTTGACGTATTCATCGTTTCATATTCATGTGACAGGAGTTGTATTGATTTAATTATATTAAACTTCACTTAAAATGTTTCCTTTGTGCAACCACGTGGTATGGGTTAGAGAGGAAGTTATTGGTTAGGAATTAGGATATATGGATTCAAGCATGTAAATCCACTATGTTAATGGTTAGGTATTAGGATATCTAAATTCACTATGTTTCCAAAAAAAGTTTCCAACAAAACACGATTCCTTAGCAACCTAAGTGAACTCAAATTAAGGTTGGATGGCCACTAAAAACCTTAGCGATATATTAGGTATGTTTCCTACCAAGTTTCGACTCAGACTTAAATTGTTATTGATAATCCCTAACAATCAAGCTATTCAATCTCAATCAAGATCTAACAATCAAAGTCTAGAGAGAGAGAGTAGAGAGAGAAAGTCACAATCTATCATATATCTCACAAATCAGAATATTATAATGACGTGCTTATCAATCTTACAACACAAACAAGGCATAACCCTATTTATACCACAAGCTTTTACACAAAGACCAAACCTAACATGGAACTAATACAGACTTTGACAACATTGACTAACCTTGACTAAGACTTTGTTGTCATTACACCTTTGACTTAACACATTAAATCTTGAATACAAAGGGGGAGATTGTTAGGACATTATATTGTATCCAACTAACCTTGACTAAGACTTTGTTGACATTACACCTTTGACTTAACACATTAAATCTTGAATACAAAGGGGGAGATTGTTAGGACATTATATTGTATCCAAGATTTAATGTGTTAAGTCAACAAAGTCTTAGTCAAGGTTAGTCAATGTTGTCAAAGTCTGTATTAGTTCCATGTTAGGTTTAATCTTTGTGTAAAAGCTTGTGGTATAAATAGGGTTATGCCTTGTTTGTGTTGTAAGATTGATAAGCACGTCATTGTAATATTCTGATTTGTGAGATATATGACAGATTGTGACTTTCTCTCTCTACTCTCTCTCTCTAGACTTTGATTGTTAGATCTTGATTGAGATTGAATAGCTTGATTGTTAGGGATTATCAGTTATGTATGAAAACAGAGTGGAATAGGGGGTTGTTCTACTGTTGAAAACAACGTTAAGACTGTTGTATGTCACAAAAACTATAGAATGCAATTTACATGTATATCTTTACCAATGTGTTGACGTCAAATCTCTGTGTTGAAGACAGATTAATGAATAAAATTTTAATAAAAAAATTATCAGATTTCTTGGAAGACTTCCTAATTTAACTTCATATGAATTGTATTTATCATATTAAATATTTAGTAGATTCTTAGCTATTCCATATGTTATAAACAGATGGTTTTGTCAGAGAATCAAGTTCCTGAAGCGGCTATAATTGATTTTATTGATAGTCTGATTCCAACATTTAAGTTGAAGTTGATTCAACTACAAACCAAAATGTGGAAGAGGAACATCAATTCAATATAAGGCAAAGAGTTAAGAAGTCTGAAGTCTGGAAAGATATGAATGAAGTAACGATAGATAAAGAAAGAAACATACAGTGCATATACTGTAAAGAACTTTCTGATGTCAGTTCTACGATGACTACAACAACATTAAAAGGCATTTGCAACCTTGCAAAGCTAAGAGTCTTGTTGTGAATAAACAACGACTGCTTAATTTTCAGCCGGCCTCCGATACAGGTGAGATTCAAGAAACTTTTCTCCCAATTCTTAGTATTGGTAAATATGATCCAGCTATTACTAGAGAATTGATTGCTCATTGGGTTATTATGCATGAACATCCTTTTACTATTGTTCAAGAAGAAGGTCTGAACTTAGTTTTCAAAAGTATGGTACCTCAGTTTGAAAAAATAAGTAGGCATACCATGAAGAATGAAGAATGATTGTATGGATGTTTATGAGTTTGAGAAAAAAAAATTAAAGAGTATTTTAGAAGGTGTTAACAAAGTTAGTTTGACCACAGATTTATGGAAGTCTAAAAACCATGATACTGAGTACATGGTCATTACATGCCATTTTGTTGACTCTGATTGGAAGTTACAAAAAGAGTTTTGCGTTTTGTGCATATTCCTCCACCTAGACATGGTATTGAAATTGCCGACTCTTTATTGAAATGTCTAAGGGAATGGGAAATAGAGGGCAAAGTTATGACTATTTCTGTAGATAATGCTTCAACAAATGATTCCGCTATAAAAGTTTTAAGAGAACATTTTTCTAGACTTGGGAAATTGTCTTATGGGGACAACTTTTTTCATATTAGGTGTTGTGCGCATATTTTGAATCTTATGGTGCAAGATGGATTGTTAGATATCAAAGCTATAGTAGATAAGATTTGTGCTAGTGTGAACTTTATAAAAGCTAGTGAGTTGAGATTAAAGACATTTTCTCAAGTTGCAAAACAACTTCATTTGGCCGATAGAAACTCATTTTAGATTGTAAGATTAGATTTAATTCTAAATTTAAAATGTTATCTACTGCAATCATATTAAAAGATGCATTTTCTATGTATGAACACTTCTTAATTTATCGAAATTACTATATGGATTTCCAATATATCTCCAATTTTCAGCCCACTCAATAAAAGAACTTAATTGTTGAGATATTATGTACCAATAAGGTGTCAATTTGGAGTAATCCAAATGAGGGATACATCTTATACCTCTTCTCCTTCTGTTGATGACTGGGAAAAGGTTGGATGCATATGTGAGATTTTAGAAGCTTCTGATTCTTGTATCAATATAATTTCAGGAAGTGACTATCCAACTTCAAACTTATCTTTGGGAGGTATATTATATCAAACATATATTGGATAAGCGGTCTAATGGTCCTCGTGATTTTGTTAGAAAAATGGTGGGAAGTATGAAATCGAAGTTTGATAAATATTGGGGTGATTATAACATGATTATGTGTATTGCTAATGTTTTGGATCCTTGATGCTAGTTAGAAATGCAAGTATTCATTCCCAATGATTTATAATGAGGTGAACATGAAGGAGAATATGTTGAAGGTGAAAGATTTGTTGTATGCAATTTATGATGAGTATGATTCTTTGTTGCGTGTAAGACATGAAACATCATCAGTAGATTCATCAATCCTTTCGAGTCAAGAAGTCACCAATGAGTGTACTACTAAAAAGCAAGGATTCTTGGCATTTTATTCTCGTATGAAGCTAGTTGAAAGTTATGATTCGGGAAAATCTTATTTAGATGCATACTTAGAAGAGGGATGTTACCTTTGTGACGATGATTCAGCTATAACATTTAATATTTTTTATTGGTGAGGATTATGAGACAAAATTTCACATTTTTTCAAAGATGGTAGATGAGATTCTAGCTATTCCTATCACAATGGTGGCATCTGAAGCTACTTTTAGCACATGAGGTCGAGTGATTGATAAATATCGTGCCTCGTTGAATCCGGAAACTGCACAAGCTTTGATTTGTGGAGGCGATTGGGTTCGTAAGCTTCATGGTGTTAAAAATAAAAACAAGGTGATAATTTTAATACGGTCATTATTTATCATTCTTTAACTTTTTTCGAAATTAATTTATTTACCTTTATTTGCAGAAGGAAAACCAATTACAAGAGATATGTTTATGTTGGGAACTGAAGATTTGTTTAAGTATGATTACTACTGCAAGTACAACATGGTTAATACTGCTGAGACAAGTTACTACTGCTGAGCCAAATTAATACTGCTTGTTGAAGAAATTAATATTGCTAAGCATAGTTAGTACTGCTGAAGATTAATACTGCTCAGAGTGTTAATGCTGCTATGACTTAATACTGCTTATGTGATAATCAAGATACGCGCAGATCAAGGTTTGAAGATAATCATGGAAGGTTGAAGATAATTATGGAAGAATATACTGAAGATCTTTTATGTTTTGTAGTTATCTTTTATTTTCAGTATATGTATAGAATTATTTAGAATAGGTTGATATACAATTCTTCATAAGTTTTTGTTTAGAGAGAATTAACCTCAAGGTTTACAACCCTAGTTCTAGAGAAGTAGAATTCGTCTTGGTGAGCCTGTTCATCAAGATTGAGGTTTTGTGTGAAAGCTTGTAACTTTAATCATTCAATAAAGTTTACAAGTTGTGATTTATACTTTACTGTTACATTGATCTTTGAATATTAAAGTGTTTTTCCGCAACTTCTTTAATATTGTTTCTGAGTTTCATTATTCTTGTTAAGAATCATATCCTGACAAGTGGTATCAGAGCCTAGTATTCTCAGAAACCTTCATTCATCATGGACAACACAGTTGAATCAAACAGTACTCTTGTTTCAAAGGTTCCCATGCTCAAACCTAATGAGTTTGACATGTGGAAAATTAGGATCAAGCAGTACATCCTCCTTACAGACTTTTCTATGTGGGACATTGTTGAGAATGGTCCCTCTGCTGAAGGTAAAATTGGACAAGATGGAAGAAGACCACCTCCAAAAACTGATGTTGAGAAGAAAGTGAGACAATTGGAGATGAAAGCCTTAAGCACCCTGCTTTTGGCCATTCCTAATGAGTATCAACATCAGTTCCACCACTGCACTGATGCTCAGATTCTATGGAATGACTTAGAGAAGAGATTTGCTGGCACCAAGAGCACTAAGAGGAATCAAAGGGATATTCTCAAGCAGCAATATGAGAATTTCACATCTTCAAAGAATGAGTCAATGGCTCAAACTTTTGATAGATTCAATAAGTTAATTGGTGAGTTAGCTACTGTTGGAGTTCAGATGGAACAAGATGATCTCAACCGAAAGTTCCTCAGATCTCTTGGAGATGAATGGACTATGTACACAGTTTCATTCAGACAGAATGACCAATTGGAAGAAAAGGAACTGGATGATCTATACAATGATTTGAGAGTGTTTGAATCTGAGGTGGAAGCAAAGAAGAAGCCTACTGGATATGTTCATAATGCAACACTCCTATCAGCATCAACTGATTCTACTGCTAACCCTGAATCAGTTAATGCTGCCAGTGGAGTAAATCAAGAAAAAGGTAATGAATATGTTTTTGAAGCCTTTCTTTCCAGTCATGGTAACTCTTCTTTAATCAATGATGACTTGGAACAGCTTCATCCTGATGATTTTGAAGAGATGGATATTAAATGGCAGATGACCATGCTTTCTATGAGGGTGAAGAAGTTCATTAAGAGGACTGGGAGGAACAACTTCTCCCAAAGAAGAGAAGATGAAGCAGACTTTGATAAGTCAAAGGTGGAGTGCTACAAGTGTCATATGAAGGGACACTTTGCCAGAGAATGCAGAAGTGGAGTGTCTCACAACAACCACCAACAAGCTCAGACTGGAAGCTTTAACCAGAACAGAAACTCTGCTCAAGCCCTTGTTTCTCAACAAGGAATGGGGTTTGACTGGATTGATCAAGCAGAAGAGGCCATTCAAAATCAAGCTCTCATGACAGAGGTATCAGATCTCCCAACTGAGGTACTTTCTAATCTCTGTTCTCAAACTTGCATAGACACTGTTAAAAGGTACAGGGATCACAACCAGAGTATGAGTGATGACCTTAAGAGGTTAGAAAAGGATAGAAAGGACTATGTGAAAATTGTTGAGAGGTTTGAGGAACAAATTAAAGGTTTCCAAGCCAATGAACTTCAACACACATATGATACAAATTACTGGAAGTGGGAGAAAAATGATCTAGAAATCCAACTGACAAAGTCTAGAGAGGAGAGCTAGCCAAGGTTAAGCTAGATGTGGAAAAGTTTTCATATGCTTCTAAATCCATGGATTCAATTCTAAAGGTCCAAATCCATGATAAGCTTAAACCAGGAATTGGGTACAATACCACACCACCACCATACAACAACAAATACATCCCTCCTAAATCAGACTTGCTAGAGACCAAGGATAGGAAGGACTTGCATGAGGGAGCCACTAAGATAGATCCTTTAGATGAAGTAGTTGTTAAGGACAAGACTGAGAAAGAAGCTGTTAAGAGTAAGAATAATACTGTGAGTGATGAGATTCCCTTAGAAAATAACATTCTTACCAATGAGGGTGGTGGAAGGGATTGGGTCAAATCTGATGGCGTAGAGAAGACTGAGGGAAAGTCTAAAAAGGTCCATTGCAAGCAGACTACAGTTGTGAATCCTGTTCTTTGCAAACAGTGTGCAGGTAATCGGTCTGAGCCTCTAAAACATGATAAAAGGAGGGGAAATCAAAGAAATTGGAATAATCAGTGGGCTCAAAAACAAGGAGTTGATCTGAGTAGAATCATTAGACCAAAACCTTGTTTCATATGTGGCAAAATGAACCATCTTGCCAAGCACTGTTATTTTAATCCTATTAACCAAAGGATAAATTTTCAAAGATCTGTGCAAAAACCCTTGGGTTATAGGAAGAATGATAGGAACCATGTGGCTAAGAAACCTGTTAAATCTAAAAGGCACATGAAGAAAAAGACTGTAAAAGAGAGTGTCAAGATGTGGGTTCCCAAAAGCACTAAAACTGTTAGTACTGCTACCACAAATAGTGCTGCTGACAAAGATAGTGCTGCCAGAAGCAATACTGCTGCTATCAATGTTAGTGCTGCTGAAAGTATTAGTACTTCTAAAACTAACATTGTTAGTACTTCATCAGATGTTAATACTGCTAACTCTATTAGTGCTTCTAACAAGATTCGTACTGCTAAACCTGTTAGTGATGCTAACTTTGTTAGTACTTCTAAAATTAGTACTGCTTCTAGTGTTTGTGCTTCTAGACCAATCATCTTGACAAAGTACTCCAGTAAAGAGTATTCTAATTTTAAAAATCTCATCAAAAAGGAGTGCAAGTACTTTGATGAGAAAGGGAGGCCCAAGACCACTTTGGCTTGGGTTCCCAGTCAATACTAATTGATTTATCTTATGTGCAGGGCAACCAACAGCTAAAGGGAAAGAGCATTTGGCATGTTGATAGTGGTTGCTCTAGGCACATGACAGGGAACATGACTTGCCTCAAGAATTTCAAGAAAATTGATGGAGGACATGTTGCCTTTGGTAATACTCCATATGGAGGTAAAATTAGTGGTAAGGGAGATGTAACAAAAGGTAAGATTACCTTTGAAGATGTTTTCTATGTTGAGCAGTTAAGGTACAACCTGTTAAGTGTATCACAGGTTTGTGACAAAAAGCATAGTATATTATTCACTGATTCAAAATGCATTATCCTTGCTCCTGGATTCAAGGTAGTTGATGAAAAGATGATACTACTAAGAACTCCTAGAAAGGATAATGTCTATTGTTTGGATATGGAAAATGTTTCAAATGATTCATCCCTAAACTGTCTTGTTTCAAAAGCCTCTTTAGATGAATCATCACTTTGGCACAGAAGGATGTGTCACATGAACTTTAAAACAATGAATAAACTTGTTAAAAACAACCTTGTAAGAGGTCTGCCATCAAAAGTCTTTTCATGTGATGATCATTGTGTTGCTTGTCTCAAAGGTAAACAACACAAAACTTCTCATAAGTCCAAAGAGTTGAACACAATTTCTTTTTCTCTTCAGTTGTTGCATATGGATCTGTTTGGTCCTACAAATGTCATGAATATAGGCAAGAAATCATATTGCTTAGTTATTGTTGATGATTACTCTAGATTTACTTGGGTATATTTTCTAAGGACTAAGGATGAGACAAGTGGACTGATCAAATCCTTTATTCTAAGAATTGAAAACCAAACAAATCAAAAGGTAAAAGTCATTAGGTCAGATAATGGTACTGAATTTAAAAATCTTGACCTAAACACCTTTTGTGAGGAAAAAGGAATTGAGAGGCAATATAGTGCTCCTAGGACTCCACAACAAAATGGGGTTGCTGAGAGAAGGAATAGGACACTGATTGAGGCTGCTAGATCTCTGTTAGCTGATTCAAAACTTCTAATTACTTTCTGGGCTGAAGCAGTTAATACTGCTTGCTATGTCCAAAACAGAGTTCTAGTAGTCAAGCCTAAGAACAAGACACCATATGAACTTTTAAATAAAAGAAAACCATTTATTGGATTTTTCAAACCTTTTGGGTGTCCTTGTACCTTTCTCAATACCAAAACTCACTTAGGAAAGTTTGATAGCAAAGCAGATGATGGTTTTCTTGTTGGTTACTCATCTCAGAGTAAGGCCTACAGAGTGTTTAATTCTTCTTCTAGAATAATTGAGGAAAGTGACAATGTCAAATGCAATGAGAACTCACCAAATCCTATTGGTTCAGGTCCTCAGTGGTTATTTGACATTGATTCACTAACTAACTCTTTGGGTTTCAGTAGTGATGATCATGCAGGATCAGAAAGTAGAGGATCAGGGAATGAACAAGTACAAGATATTATTTCTCAGTCTGTGATCTTTCCCATACCTACAATGACCCCTGTTGAAATCTGTGAAAGGGAGACTGTTACTGAACCAAGTCAGAGTGAAGAAGAAAGAACAGATGAGGAGAATTCAGAGCATGAAGAGACAGAAGTAGCTGATGAGATCCCCTCAGCTGACTTAAATGATTCCAATTTAGATGTGGGAATTAATGAAGAACCTAGTCATCAGACAAGAACTCAGAAGAATCATCCTCCTGAGCTGGTAATAGGAGACATGTCTTCTCCTATGATGACTAGGAATCAAAGCAGACTTCAAGATTTGCAGGATCAACAGCATACAATACTCTCTTGCTTTCTATCTCAGATTGAGCCTAAGAAGGCTTATGATGCAATGAAAGATTCAAGTTGGATAGAATCCATGCAAGAGGAGTTGCTACAGTTTAAATTGCAAGATGTTTGGGACTTGGTGGACCTTCCAAAAGGTCATAGAGCAATTGGCACCAAGTGGATTTTCAGAAATAAAAAGGATGAGAGAGTAATAGTAATCAGGAACAAAGCAAGGCTAGTGGCACAAGGGTACACTCAGGAACAAGGCATAGACTATGAGGAAGTCTTTGCTCCAGTTGCATGGGTAGAGGCAATTAGGCTGTTTCTAGCCTATGCCTCATATATGCAGTTCAAAGTATATCAGATGGATGTGAAGAGTGCCTTTCTATATGGAACAATTGATGAAGAAGTATACGTCTGTCAGCCCCCTGGATTTGAAAATCCATCATATCCTGACAGAGTATACAAACTTAAGAAAGCACTCTATGGTCTACATCAAGCCCCAAGAGCATGGTATGATACTCTGTCTAACTATCTCTTGGAAAATGGGTTTGAAAGAGGAATCATTGATAAGACCCTTTTCATTAAAAGAAGTAAGAAGAACACCCTACTTGTTCAGATCTATGTGGATGACATCATATTTGGATCCACAAAAGATCAGATGTGTAGAGACTTTGAAGAATTGATGCACAAGAGCTTCAAAATGAGTTCAATGGGTGAACTCACCTTCTTCCTTGGGCTTCAAGTGAAACAGAAGAAAGATGGGATTTTCATAAGTCAATCAAAGTATGTGAAAGACATCCTAGATAAGTATGGTTTATCAGACTCAAAGCCAGCAAGCACACCAATGGAAACACACAAACATATCACTGCTGATATCGAGGGGGAGGATGTTGATGTCCATCTTTATAGATCAATGATTGGATCTCTCATGTATCTCACAGCCTCAAGACCAGATATCATGTTTCCAGTGTGTGTGTGTGCCAGATTCCAAGTCAAGCCAAAACAGTCACATCTTCAAGCTGTTAAGAGGATTTTCAGATACTTAAGAGGGCAACCTAGATTAGGTCTTTGGTATCCTTATGAATCTACTTTTGACTTGATTGCATATTCAGACAGTGACTTGGGTGGTTCTAATATGGATAGAAAGTCTACTTCAGGAGGATGTCAGCTTTTGGGTGCAAGACTAGTATCTTGGCAGTGTAAGAAGCAAACCACAGTGTCCTTATCCACAACAGAAGCTGAGTACATTGCTGCTGCAAGTTGCTGCTCTCAGGTTCTATGGATTCAGAATCAAATGCTGGACTATGGGGTAACCTTTCTTCACACTCCAATCTTCATTGACAATAGCAGTGCTATTAACATTGTTAACAATCCAGTCAAGCACTCAAAAACAAAGCACATTGAAATCAGGTATCACTTTATTAGAGACTGCAATGAAAAGAAGCTTATTCAAGTTGCTAAAGTTCATACTGATAACCAGTTTGCTGATCTATTCACTAAAGCTTTTGATGTGGGTAGATTCACTTTCTTGGTCACAAGTGTGGGCATGATCAACTCTGAATGAGTTCATGTTTAAAAAGTGTTTGTATACATGTTATTTGTTTATATTTTTTGGTGCTACTAATCATCTTTCTCAGGAAGTGTATGGCCCTGCTCAGACTAACACAAGCTTCAACAGTGTAAGTATAGTTAATGCTACCAGTGCAGTTTTAATGCTGCCAGTGCAAAATTACTACTGCAGGTTCATTATTACTACTGCTAGTCTGAGTTACTACTTCAGGTATGTTGTTAATACTGCTAGTCAGTTAATAATCTAGTTAGTTAATACTGCTAGTTAGTTAATACTGCAAGTGGGTTAGTACTGCTTTAACTGAAATTAGGGTTAATACTGCTCCTTTCTTAAATTCTATAAATAACCTCTTTGCCCGCCTAAAAGCTCACAACGACTCTTTGAATACTGTTCATCTTCTCTCTAACTCTTTTCTCTCAAGCAACTAGAGTGTTTCAGTCAAGAATCCTCAAGTCAGATGGCATCCATGGCGTTTATTGATGAACACAATAAGATCATAATGCTTCAAAGCAGGCTGCTGGATTCCATCAAATAGTTGATTTTCTCAGGTCCAGTCATATAGCTCATGCTCTTACAGTGTCACCAACACTTTACATCGAGCACCAGAAGCAATTTTGGGCCAATGCCACCGCTGTTACTGAAAACGGTGTGCAGTTTATCAAGACAAGGGTGTGTGACAAACCCTTGATCGTCTCTGAAGAGGTCATTCGCATCAGTCTACGACTAGACGATGCCTCAGGTATTACCTCTATCTCTAATGAGGATTTGTTTTCCAATCTCACAAGAATGGGGTATGAAGGCCAACCGGGTGTTTTCAAATTTTACAAAGCAAACTTTTCCTCCCAATGGCGTTTCTTTGTTCATACTCTTATGCACTGTATTTCTCGAAAAACTACTGGATGGAGTCAGTTCAGTAGTACCATTGCTTATGCTTTGGTCTGCTTGTCTACTTCCAGAAAGTAAAATTTCTCAAAAATGATTTTCAATGACCTTGTGTCAAACTTGGATAATAAAAAGAGTTTCTTCATGTATCCAAGATTTTTCCAGGCAGTTATCACCTCTGAATTGACGGATATGTCTCAGTCTAATGAGGTATATGTACCTAAAATCCCTAAGGGCAAGGTATTTTCAAATATGAAAAGATCTGCCAAGGACTCTGAAGGAGTTGACACCCCATTGTTCTCTACAATGATGGTGGTGTCCCACAACCAAGAAGGTATGGCATAAGGGTCAAGGCCCTCACTAGACCATCCCACTGATAGCCAAACCCAACCTTCAACCACTATATCACTTTCTCAGTCCCTTGTTCTTAAGCCAAATCCAGTTATATCCAAAACTTATGTTAAGAGAAATGTACACAAGGCTCCTTCCCTTGTTGTACCTCCTACAAACCCAGAACCTCAAAGCCCTCTAATGGAGCATTCTCCATTAGAGAATATCCATAGGGAAACCACTGGGGTGTCTCCCAACCCCAAGGAGGTGCTCACTAAGGAGATGCATGAGCATGTGGGTGAGAAGGTTCCCACTACTCCTGCTAGCACAGAGGAGGCCAGTGGTAACATCACTAAGACCTTCCCCATGGCAACTTTGAATGAGCAATCATTCAAAGGTCCCAGGTGCCCAGAAACCAAGGGATTAGGTGGTGCTTCAGCTTGGCTGGAGATCCCTATTAAACATTCCAATGATCCCTCAAAAGGGGGTAACACTCTTAGAGAAGGTGAGGATAGATATGACTACCATGAATTGATTTCTGCCATGTCTAAAATGGCAACTGGACTGGATTCTCAAAAGAAGGTTGTAAATGAACTCAAGAAAGTCATCATCAACCAGCAAGAAGAGCTCAGCACCTTAAAGAAGATGGTTAAGAAGATGGCTCAAAGAAGGTCAAAGAAAAGATTTGAGCTTAGAAGAAGGAAACTAGTGGATGATGCTCCCAAAAAGGGAGAGTCAGAAGCTGAGGTCAACATGGAGAATGCTAAGTATAAGGGGGAGAAACATGGAGATGAGGGGGAGTTTGCTGAAACAGAAACAGGGTTTGTGTTTGAAAAAGCAGTAGAAAAAGAAACAATGTTTGAGAAAGTAGCAGAAACAGTTAATGCTGCTGAAGCAAGCAAAGCAACAGAAACAGTTAATCCTGCTGAAATAAATGAAGCAGCAGAAATTGTTCAAGAGGTATTAACTGACCTCATTAGTAGAAATTTGGAAGAAATTGAGATAGCTGAAGCACTAATCAAGGCTAAACATGATACTTCTAAGGTCACTTCAAAGACCAAAGGAGTTGTTATCAAAGACAATGCTAAGGTTATCAAGAAAGCTTGTGCTGATAAGGTAGCAAGCAAGGACAAAGGCAAAACCAAGATAGTGGAATCTGACCAATCACTTAAAAAGAAAAAGTTGATTGAGTCAGATGAAGCTTTGGCTAAGAAAATTCAGGCAGAACTTGAGCAAGAAGAAAAGGATCAAGTGGAAAAAGATAGGGAGATGGCAAGAGCTCTAGCTGCAGAACTTAATGAAGCATTTCAAAAATTTTTGGCAACAGGGATGGCACAGAAGAAATCTGCAACTCTAAAGAAGCTTGTGATGATCAAAATGGGTGCAAAGAAGAGGCAACCTTCACAGACCTACCTTGGCACTCAAGAGAGAAAGAAGATGATCACTTTCCTCAAAGGTGCTGTGGGAGTCAAAAAGGAAATGTTCACTAAAATGTCATTTGAACAAATCAAAGGTTTGTATGAGGCAGAGATGACTAAGTTACAAGGAAATGATCAAGCCAGAGTTGAAGTGGAAAAGAGGATGAAAGAGAGGCATGACCTTCAAATTCAAAAACCCTTTCCTGATGATCAAGAATCACCAAGGAAGGAAGCTACTTTAGGTGAAAGTTTGAGGACTTTGAAAAGAACAAAAATGATGGCTAGAAGAAAACAAGCTAAGAAACCTAGAGTGGATGAGGAAGAACATGAGAAAGAACAGAAGGTAGCTGAAGAAGAAGGGGCACCTAAGTCTGATGAACAGAAAGCTGAATCTCAGGAAGAACCATCCTGTACTTATGATGTGAATATGTACATGGTGGTGATGGAAAAAATGCCTGAGCCTATAACAGATGAACCAGTTGGTGTCAAGCCTCCTGAGATTATTCACTGGGATACCATGGAAGTAGATGGAAAGGAGTATATCAGGATTAAGAGGAAAGATGACATGTTTGAAGTGTATCCTACTTGGGCCAAGATTGTAAGAGTATGCTCCAGATCTGATTTAGAGGAAATGTTTGATGTGGGGATGAAATTATATGCTGATAAGATGAAAACATCAGGGATACCAGTTACAAAACTTGTGATGGAATATCTATGCATGTTATTCAAGCCAGAAGAAGTTCAACATGTTATCAGAAATGTTTTCAAAACCATTAACAACTGGACTTTGTATGAAAGAAGTGGAGTATATGCACTGGCTATGGATACAAGTCACATTAAATACTTCTTAGTGGATATAGTTTACAACCATAGCAGGCTAAAGTTGCATACTATGTTGAAGAAAAAGCTTGGTTGTGCACCAGATTCTGCAATGGCAAGATATTTGATCCAGAGAACTATTAATCAAAGTTTGGGCCTGAATCCTGATATAGGATTATGAGCAATGGAGTTTTGGGAGCATCTGAAGAACTTGACTTCTCTTCTCTAAAATTCAAGTTAGGGGGAGATTGTTGGGAACTGAAGATTTGTTTAAGTATGATTACTACTGCAAGTACAACATGGTTAATACTGCTGAGACAAGTTACTACTGCTGAGCCAAATTAATACTGCTTGTTGAAGAAATTAATACTGCTAAGCATAGTTAGTACTGCTGAAGATTAATACTGCTTAGAGTGTTAATGATGCTATGACTTAATACTGCTTATGTGATAATCAAGATACGCGCAGATCAAGGTTTGAAGATAATCATGGAAGGTTGAAGATAATTATGGAAGAATATACTGAAGATCTTTTATGTTTTGTAGTTATCTTTTATTTTCAGTATATGTATAGAATTATTCAGAATAGGTTGATATACAATTATTCATAAGTTTTTGTTTAGAGAGAGAATTAACCTCAAGGTTTACAACCCTAGTTCTAGAGAAGTAGAATTCGTCTTGGTGAGCCTGTTCATCAAGATTGAGGTTTTGTGTGAAAGCTTGTAACTTTAATCATTCAATAAAGTTTACAAGTTGTGATTTATACTTTACTGTTACATTGATCTTTGAATATTAAAGTGTTTTTCCGCAACTTCTTTAATATTGTTTCTGAGTTTCATTATTCTTGTTAAGAATCAGATCCTGACAGTTTAGTTGGTTGATGTTCTTGGTACATAAAGATCTTACTTGGTAGTATTTCTTTTTTTTATCTTTTTGTTTATAAATTCAAGGAAGTGCAGTTGTAAATATCTTGTTACATAAATTTCTCAACACCATTTTTATATTTTGTTCCCAGGTTAAAGACGTATTGAAGTGCTCTTTTTGGATGATATCTAGAAGGTGAAAATTGCATAATGTTATGACTTATGAGAGATTGTAATTTATTTTCAGACATCGTATTTCAATTTCTATTTTTTTTGAATTGGATTCAATTGATTTGAACCTTTGCTACTGCCAACTCTATTGAATTGCTATTTGTTTTTTTATTTTCTTTCTGTTGAACTTGAGTTGTTAAACGAGCTAATCTAGCTCGAGTTGTTAATGGAGATTGTAAAAACTCGAAATCGAGCTGTTAAACGAGCTAATCGAGCTTGAGGCTCGAGTTTTTAATCGAGCTTAGAAAACTCGAAATCTTTGACAAAATAAACGAGCTTCGAGCTCAAACATTAAAAAATAATCGAGCTCGAGCTTGGACACAATTTGGGAAAAAATTGAGCTCGAACTTGAGCTTAACATTATGTTCACGAGCCGAGCCCAAACACTGCCTAACTCGACTCGACTCAACACGTTAACACCCCTACTTACACCTTCCCATATCCCAGTATCCCACCATGAAACCTCCCCATGGCTCTATAAACTCTCTCTCTCTCTCTCTCTATATATATATATATATATATATATATATATATATTATAATTAGTACTCTTCTTCTTTTCCTCCTTCCCACCCACCTCGAAAAAAACCCATCTATTTCTCCCATTTTTTTCTCCTTCTCAACCCACCTGGAAAAAAAATCATCTATGGTATTTTATGGTATATATTGTGTATATATATGAGTAATCTATTTAGCATGGGTGTGTTTACCACCACCTACGATGTATGTGTACATATATAAAATTAAGTGTGTGTGTAAATATATATCAAGTTTAATGTGTGTGTGTGTATATATATATATACAATGTGATGCGTGTATATATGTATGTAAAAAGTGTGTATAGATCAAGTTTTTCGTGTGTGTGTATATATATATATATCATAAAATATTAAGTTTTTTTTATGTGGAGTGACCACACAAAGCACACACATCACACTTAAAGACTCCATTGATGTAGAAATCAAGTTTTTTTGTGGCATTGCTCAAGGAGTGTGTATGATCTGTGTTTATTGGGATAACGAGTTGCAGGTAGGTTATATCATATATATATATATATACATATATACTTTGCAGGTGTGGCATGTGGTGATGGAAGGGGTAGGTGGTCTCTTTGGGGGAGAAGAAGGTAGAGATGGGTTTTTTTGCATCTGTTTTGCGTGTTTGATTTATGTATGTGTGTTTATATATACATATATTGCAGGTGTGTGTGGTGAGGGGATTTAGGGGGCCGCTCAAAGGGAAATAAAGGGTCAAAGGGAGAGAAGAAGTGGGACACGTGGCACCATATGATTGGTGTGTGAAAAGACTTTTTAATTAACTAATAAAATTTACCAAAATACCCCTTGAGTTAAGGGATTGGAGTTAACAGAGCTAGTTCAAGGGACTTGGCTTGAAACGAAATGCAAACCACGGGGGACTCTAAGTGTGCTTATATTGAAAGAGGGACCGTATCCAACATCTGAGCAAACCACAAGAACCCGCGATGTAATTTAGTCTTATTAATAATATTATTATAATTAACAATTATATTATTATTATTAGAAGTAGTATTAATATTATATATATATATATATATATAATATTAATTTTGGGTCATTGATGATCTATTGATGACTCTCTATAACTCTTCCTTTAGATCCTTAGCATTTGTTACTTAACAGATGTTGATTCTTTTAACTAGCTTAGTTCATACTCAAAACGTTCGAAGACTAGTCGATATCCTCAAGAAGTGTGTCAACCGATGCAGATCAATATGCACTCTCCGAATTCTACACCAAGTTATACTCTGTCGATACTATCTGATCGGACTGTCCTTCAGTTTAATTCACCTGCAAGAATTTTTGACCAAATCTCAACAACTTTGTACTTGATAAAGGCATTCTCAAAATCACATGAGAAAGCATGTTTGTCCTAATGTGCTCTTGATGTGACCCTTCAGAAATGCCTAATATGCACCAGCCACAATTCCCTCTCTCTTGTATGAAGAAAAGGACCTTCTAGTCTTCCTGAAGCAACATTGATAATCTTTATCTCCAAGTGACAAGTGTCCCCATGTGTTTAATGCACATGGTGGTATTTAATGCAAAATCCTATTCCATGCAAGGTTAAGCTTTCAGAAGAATTCTCTATGTGAGAAAGCAAAAATGGGCAGATCCTTCAAAGGCATAACTTTTCTAGTGCTATTGAGTTCTTGTTTTCTAAGTGAAATAGATTGTTAGAATAGTTTTTTAAATATTTTTTATTCCGTATCAATCTTTTTATCTTCGTGTAATGCTTGATTGTAAATCAATAAGAATTAAATTTAAGTGAAAATTTTGAGTAATTGTATTCAACCCCCCTTCTACAATTGCTTGTTGGGTTTTCCATTCTCCTACGGGACCAACAAAGTCAGTTTAATCTAATGAACTTGATCTGTAATGGCATCCTCTTCATCTGCTGACCCCGTGTCCTCCTCTTAAAACACTTTCGCTGGCTCATATGATGATGACTCCATTTCCAGAAAACCAAAGTTTAACCTAAACAACTTTGCTCTGTAGAAAAGTCATATGATGTTGTTCCTGGAAGGTGTGGACACCAGATATCCCACTATTGTAAAGGAAGGACCCGTCATCCCTCGAACTTGGGTTCGCCACAACAAAAAGAAAATTAATGAGTATGATGGCTTCGATGAATCTTCAGATGAGGAAAAGTCTAAAGTAACTGGTAGGTACTTAGTGAAAAATCCTAACCAATACAACGATGATGATAAACGACTTGTCTCCCTTGACACGAAGATTAGGGCTATCATCGTTGTCTCTCTTCCTAATGAGGTCTACCATTGTCTGGTAAATCTCACCACCGCAAAAGAAATGTGGTCAACTCTGTGTGTGTTATATGAAGGAACTGATGAAGTTAAAAAGAGCAAAAAGATTTCTCTTGTCAGAAAATATGATCTCTTTTCTCATGAAAAATGGAAATCTCTTTCTGACTAATACAACCGTTTCAACAGTCTTCTTAAGGACCTTAAACTAGTTGGTCGTGTGTATGATAACTAGGAAGTCTTATGCAAGTTTATGGGATGCCTTCCCGATTTTTGGGAAAACATATGTACTTGCATCAAGACTACCAAGGATCTTAACCATATACCTATTACTGCCTTGTACGGAACTCTGCACAACTATGAAGAGACAAAAATTCAAAGGAGACATGTCTTTAAAAAGATTAAAAGTTCTACAGTAGCTTTTATCGTGGACTCTTCAAGGAAAAATGTGTGTGAGCCTAGAATCACCTACCCTTCTTCTGAATTGGAACAAGACAACCGAGAATCACCTACCCCAATCGACCATCTGAATCGTACTTCAGTGATGTCGATGATGAAGGTGAAAAAATCGTTTGTCGACCAACTCTTTGACAATATGGCAATGATGGATATCAATCCTAGGAACAAGTATAGATATGTTCCTAACCGATCAAATGCAACCAAAAAATCTTTCACCTACTCTAAGTCATCTGCTCCTAATAAAACAAATGAAGAATGCTACAACTGTGGCAAGAAAGGTCACTACGCTTTTGAATGTCGAAACAAAAGGATCAGCAAGACAAGATCTTTCTCATCTTCCAGCTGATTTTCCTCAAAATCGGCTAGTCAGAGACCAGTTGAAGTCTCTAGTAGATCTCCTCCCCGAAATCCTAACCGAACCTCTTCTTACCAACATGACTGATCCTCTTATGAAAAGTACAAGGCGAAGTACAAAAGAGAAATAGAAAGGAATGAAAGCATTATAAGGAAAGGGAAGGGATTACTTGTTGAATCCCATGACTTGGTCGATGAACCAACCTCTAAGAGTGAAAAAGAAGTTGCACAGCTGTGTTTGGCAAAGATCAGAGGAATGGAGGATCTCGAAGGACAAGTTTCCTCTTCTACACTTGTTTCGACAGAATGTTCAACCTCCTTCGGAAAAAAATCCAAGGTAGACTCTTTCTTCTCTCTATCTGAAGCAAAAAAAAGTTGAATCATTTGAGTCCTTGACTATTGATTGCTACTATGTCAAGGACGCAAAGAAGAAACTTGACTTACAAATTAAGTCACTGTCTAATCAGCTTCAAAATGTCTTTCTCAACTAAAAGATTTTGACAAGATAAAGGTTGAACTTGAAGATCTGTTGGTCCCGGAGGTGCTTAACAAGTTTGTAGAGGGGGGGGGGGTTAAATACAAACACAGAAATTTAAAGTTTAATAAATTGTTTATTGATAAATCAAACACAATTTACAAGTTTGTTGCGGAATAGATTAAGACAGACTGAATCTAAACAAACTTAAGAAACACTAAGATGGTTGCACAAGAATTTCAGAGAATGGGGGATTATAGAAAACAAAGGTTTATATTTGGAGTTCAAGGGTTGAGCACACCCTCAGATGGAGGGGTGAACTTCCTATTTATACCCTATGCATTAAATGCATGGCAGGACACTTTACACGTGGCATTCACTGATTGGCTTTGTAAGTCTGACTTTGGGAGACATGCTTTCGGCCGGATCATGAACAGTGTAGTTGACAGAGTTTTTGTACGAATTATAGTAGAGGCATGTCCTGTCTGACCTATCGTACTGAGTTGTGCAAGGTAAGACAATTGGAAACTTGAGGTATAAGCTTTGTGATCATTCAATCGCTGAATATCTCTTTCTTCAGAGATATCAAGAGTTCAGCGATCGCTGAAGCTTTCCTTATGTTCCTTCGCGTATAAGTAGAGTTGTCTTTGCTTCACTGATATCCGCATCAGGTCATTAGTAGACTTCTCTTTGTTCAACAGCTTCGTCTTCGATTCAACTATGAACATAAGTTGACGCGAGACTTGTCTTCAGGGATTACGTTACTGTTTACATCAGAACTATCAGCGATAACTGAACAGACTCAGTTTGATCACTGATAGTGAAACATTAATACATATTAAATGTTTATAAGAAATACTATCAGCGATAACTGAACAAACTCAGTCTGATCGCTGATGGTGAAACACTAATACATATCAAACATAATTTTCACTAAGTACATAAAAGGGTCGTTATCAAATCACTGAGAGAGTTTGGATCAACAATCTCCCTCTATTTGATAATGACAAAGTAACTGAAGAAAATTACTTTATAATTCAAAATGATGGAATAATCAGGACTCATAACATACATGTCGCAATTACTATTTTGAGGGATCTTTTACAGTACTGATAGAGTTAAGTACTTCACTGAAATTTTCATTAATCCAGGAAAAGAATTACAAGGTATGAAAATTAGAAGTACAAGTGATGTACTAACTACTGTAAGTTTAAGCTAATAGATTACAAGAAGAAAACTAATTTATCAGCTATCTAAAGAGGATTTAGGAGGATTGATCAAATACTCAGGCATATCTTCTCCTTTTTGCTTTCACTCTAAAGATTCTTTGCTAATTATCACTTTGATTTGCTCAGCAGCAGGAGATAGATCACACCATAAGCACATGAGATCCTTGAAAAGGCCGAGGGGACAGATAGGGATTTCAGAGATTCTTTGAAATCTGAGCTGTTCCTCGTCATCTCTAAAGAAGATTCCAAAAGGTTCTTCAAGTACTTGTCCCGCAACATATGGTCCACCAGGAGGCAGAGATAGATCCAGAACTGAAAGATCAGGAGGAGGACCGAACATAGCTTCTCTTGAAAATTTGATGGAGGATTCATTCCTGATCACCGCGACATTTTCAGAGGAGGAGGAGACAGGATTTCTTCTGATCTGCTTTGTCTTAGAAGGAAGAGCTGACGACACTTTTAATATTGCAGCGACTCTGTTGATGAGAGCATCATTTATCCTTTAAACATAGGCTCTGTAGATTGACTTTGATTTATTCAGTGCGTCTTTGAACTCAAGCCATTCCATATAACCGAGGCTTTCCAGCTTTGAAAGAAACATTGCCTTGCAACTTCCATCGTCTCTGGTAATCTCCATAGTGACAGAAACTTTGTCCTTCTTTCTTCAAGAGATAGCAACTGAAACAATCTTCATTGGGTCAGATCGATAGTCGAGTTTATGTTTGCACCAATCAACTGAGCTATCGCTGACCACTAGAGCTTTAGAGCGTTCCTCTTCAATTTCTTTTAACAGAGAAGCCTGGACTTCAACTGGTTTCTTCTTCAGTTTCTTGTCTTTGACTTGAGAAGACTGAATTTTGAGAGCCAGAGTGGCATCTCTTTGACAGTCAGCGATCAACTTCTCAGCCCTGACCGATTCTTCAATTTCAGCTTCAGTCAGGAACTCTAGATCTGTTGATTGAGAGGGGATCTTCAACCATTGACTCTCCAGATGAGAGATCATCTATGTTCTTTTCTACATCTCTTTCTCTGACTAATGAAGTGGTCTAGAGGGCCTCCGTGGGTGTTGCAGGGACTCATCTTCTTCATCCTCTTCATCAATCTCTCTTACAGAGATTGGGATTATCTGGTCATCAACTTCAGCAGCTGGGATTATTTGGAGCTCTTTTCCCTTAAGCAGGGGAGAGAACTGTCTGGTCAGAAAATGAAAAAGGTTAGATTATTTTTAGAGAAGAGAGATAAAGGCTTCGAAAGAAACATGGGTGTGATTTTTATATAAGGATAAGGGAACGAGGGAAAGGCATACCTGAGAAGGATTCTCCTCAGATAGTGAAGTCATCTTCAGGCTTCCCTCAGCAGTAGCACCTTTGCTTTGGGAAGATTTCCTGAAAATGTTCCATGGCTCCCCCCTGCTTTGATAACTTCTTTCGAAGCTATCACTAATGAAGTGATGGCTGAAGAACACCATAGAGATTGATCTTCATCATCATCATCATCGTGATGAGGTTCTTCCTCTTGATCTTCAAGATCAAGGGCTTCATCTTCATCATCCTCCTCTTCCTCTTTATCGATTAACTCATCGATGGTAGGAGGGGCTTTTTCAGTAGCTATCTCCCCCTCAACCTGAGAGGGAGTTTCCAGATGGACCTCAGCAGCAACTTCGAACTCCGTATTTTCTTCAACTGCTTTCTCCCCCTCTTTGTCATTATCATTGAGGGAGAGATCTTTTGAAGGAGATGAAGCTTTTACAGCGGCCAACACCTGAACTTCAGCCTCCAAACTGTCCACACGATCTTCAATCGCAGGAAGATCTGACGTAGCCTGATGAATGAACTCCATGGCAATGTCCAGTGAGGTACGATCGTTCTCTGTGAATGAGGGAGTAGGAGTCGGAGCTGGTATCTTCAGGTGAATCAGGATTTGGTGAAGAAGAACTTCACAGGAATCAACCTTTGTAGTCAGGGCTGCAAACTGTTGCTGTGAGTCTTCCCTGACTTTGACAATCACTTCTTGGAGAGTAGCGATTTGAGGGATGTCAGCTTTGGAGGAGCATGTAGCTGTCAGCGTCTTCAGTGCTTCACCAGCTATATGAACAGCGCTGGTGGTGTTGTTGAGAGAGGCAGTCAGAGACTCCACCTTTATACTCAAACTGTTGACATTGGTGTCAACAGTCGCCAAACTAGGACCTGAAATATAAGTTAGTTTTTGAGAAACAGGCTTATATGGTGAGTTGGGAGAAGTGTTTAAGGTTATAGGTGTACCTGAATTATCAAACATTTTTTAGAATTGCATAGATTCCTCAAAAGAATGATGTTCAGGTCCTATGGGTCCAAACTGTGGATGCGAAAAAGTAGATGAAGGGTTAGAGACCAAAGGAATAGAAGGATGAGAGATGGGGATAGAAGTAGGGGTAGAGGTAGTTACCGTTGTGATCACCTCAGGCTGTGGAGGAGTTGAGATGATGGGTGGTGTCACTGTTGATGTGACAGCGACCGAGATCCCTAGCACGGCTGAAGTGGGTATTGCTGAGGATGTGGAGGAGAGACCCACGAATGCATCTAAGGAAGTTTGTTGATAAACATCCTTAGTATAGAGCTAGGGGTAGCTTTCTCCTTGGTCACCTTGGCCTTCTTTGAAGGACCAAGGGAGCCAGTTGATGGTCGTTTGGAAAGGGTAGCGGCAGGGATAGCAGAAGAAGGAACCTTATGCATGGCCACTGAAGACGAAGAAGTGAGGAGAGAGAGTCGAGAGCGAAGTTCAGAGATACTTACCTCGTTAGGGAGCGGCTTGACCTCCAGGGAGCGCTGACCCACTTTGGGAAAAGAAGCATCAGCGTTGGTGGGGTAAGTAGCAGGGTATAGAAACTGCAGGTACACACAGATGAAGCGTACATAGGGAATCTTTGGATCCCTCTCGGTCTTCTCTATCTTTGACTTTATATCGTCAAAGATAGCTGTTGCGTAGTCGAAATTTCTTCCGACGATCACTGAGTAAGTCTTTTGGACCTGAATCTTGCTGGCCTGGTCCAGTAACCCACTCTTCCCACTCATACACTGAATGAAGTGTGAGAAGATGTAGTTAAGCTGAGAAGGCATGAGCGCCTTCTTCACCAGAGTCAGCTTCTTGTTTGGTATTGTTGTTCTTGGCTTGGGTTCCTAAGAGTATTCCATAGCATCCAGGAATTGGATGAGTTCAACATCAGTGGGTAAGGCGTCGAATCCATTCCTGGGTTTGTCGGGAAATCGTAGAGCTTTCCTTAGCCCTATGGATGTCATCATCCCTGTTCCAAGTTCAGTGCTGAAGGAGATAGCAGGAACTACTTCACCCTTTTTGTTGGTGAGAGATGTCTCTTCAGCGGTAAACCAGAATTGTTGGAGAAGAGCTTTGGAAGGTGTGGGATCCACAGTGATAGCATAAGCAATGCAGGATTGCTTCAGAAATTTTGCGGCTTCCACCAGATGTGGGTATTTGACACCATCAAAGTCAAGGAGAGCAAGATGATTGTTTTTGGGAAGCTCAGAATCAGCGATGGCGAACTTGACGTTCTTAGAGGCGACAAGTGAAGATTGAGACATTCTGAATATGAATAGATAGAAGAATAGAAGAAAAGTTTTAGTCTGAAAATAAAGAAGGTTTTCCCAATTTCTATTTTAGGAAAGAAACATAGAAAAATCAACATATTTGAAGATTAAAAAGTGTTCTTAATATAAGATATAAGAACAAGAAGAAAAACCAAAGATTTTGAATGAAGATAATCAAAAGAAAATGGTTGTGAATGAATAAAATAAAAAAGAAAGATGATTTTATGAAAAAGAATCTTATAAACCCATAATGGAAGTCCATAAATGGAGTATTATGTAAAAAGATTTAGAAGTAGAATAAGAAGATCAAGAATAACCTGTTGATCTTGAAGGAGATGATGCAAATGCTTGAGAATGCTAGAATTCTTTTGAGAGAGTTTTCTTGCCTTGAAAGTATTTCCAGAAAGCGTAAAATGACAAGAATGGAAAAACATTCTTTTTATACGTGTGGGAGAAGGAGAGAGAGTGTGAGAGGCGGGAAAACAAATGTTCATCATGACATGGACACGTCCCACGAAGTTGATTGGATGGAAGGGCAATGGACGAACGTGTCAGAAAAAAGCATGTCGTGGATTGTCGGTTCAAATGACGTCATAGAAGAGAGAGACTATTCATTTGCCCGTTTTGAAATTATCGCTGAAGAAAAGTCAGCGAAAGATTTTTCTTTTAAGAAGGATCGCTGACTAGAAATATCAGTGATAAATTTATTTTTCAAAAAGCTTTTAATCATTTGAAGAAAGTTCAGTGATTAAAGTTTATATTTTGAAAACATATTAACTGAATGAAGATTCAGTTGTAGGGATGGAGAGAACATACCTGAGAGTCAGAATGTTTATCAGAGTGATAGAAGGGGAACTTATGATTACTGACACAATGCATGAACGTTGAAGAATTATTCTTCGAGATTCAGCATTCCAAGCTCACTGATGAGAAAGTTGAACCTTGTCTCATCAAGAGGTTTGGTGAATAGATTAGCAAGCTGATAGTCAGTAGGGATGAAATGAAGTTCAATATCATCGTTCATCACATGATCTCTGATAAAATGATATCTGATCTCTATGTGTTTCGTCTTTGAATGTAGCACTGGATTATTTGCTATAGCGATAGCACTAGTGTTGTCGCAATAGATTGGAATCTTTGATAGCTGAAGGTCATAGTCTAATAGTTGATTTCTCATCCATAAGATCTGAGAACAACAGCTTCCAGCGGCTACGTATTCAGCTTCAGCTGTGGAAGTGGACACTGAATTTTGCTTTTTTCTTGTCCAACTTACCAGTTTTCCTCCTAGGAGTTGACATCCACCAGTGGTACTCTTTCTGTCAAGTTTACAACCTACAAAATCACTATCAGAATATCTAGTGAGATCGAACCCTGAGTCTTTGGGATACCAAAGACCGAGGTTAGGAGTTCCTTTCAGAATACTGAAAATTCGCTTAACAACGATCAGATGGGATTCCTTGGGTTCAGATTGATAGCGTGCACATAAACAAGTAAAATACATGATGTCAGGTTGGCTCGCTGTAAGATACAACAGGGAGCCTATCATTCCTCTATAGGCAGTGACATTAACAGGTTTTCCAGATGGATCTTTGTTAAGTGTCAGGGGAGGTGCCATAGGAGTTTTCATCGCTGAAGTTTGTGTAAGATCAAACTTCTTCAGCATGTCTTTAACATACTTACCTTGGCTGATAAAAGTACCTTTGTCAGATTGTTTAATCTGAAGACCAAGAAAATATGTCAGCTCACCCATCATACTCATTTTGTATTCTTTCTTCATTCTTTCAGCGAAGCGAGTACACGGAGATGGGTTAGTAGAACCAAATATGATGTCATCGACATATATTTGTACAAGAATAATATGACCTTTTATCTTTCTGAAAAACAGTGTATTATCAATTTTGCCACATTCAAATTTTTCAGAGATAAGAAAAGATGAGAGAGTGTCATACCAAGCACGAGGGGCTTGTTTTAGACCATAGAGAGCCTTATCCAATTTATAAACATAATTTGGATACTTAGGGTCATAGAACCCTGGTGGTTGTTCTACATAGACTTCTTCATTCAACTTTCCATTTAGAAACGCTGATTTTACATCCATTTGATAAACGATGAAGTCTTTATAGACTGCATAAGCTAAGTATAGTCGAATTGCTTTGAGCCTGTCCACAGGGGCAAAGGTTTCATCGTAGTCTATGCCTTCCTCTTGTCTGTATCCCTGAGAAACAAGTCGAGCTTTGTTACGGGTTACAGTTCCATGTTCATCTAACTTGTTTCTATACACCCATTTGGTGCCTATAACAGTCTTATCAGATGGTCTAGGAATGAGATTCCAAACTTTGTTACGAGTAAACTCAGTCAACTCTTCTTGCATAGCGCTGACCCAGTTTGGATCTCTGAGGGCATCATCAGTCTTCTTTGGTTCTATGAAAGAGAGAAAGTTAACAAAGAGACAAATATTACCTGAGCTTCGTCGTGTCTGGATACCTGCATCTGGATCACCAAGAATTTGATCTATTGAGTGATCTCTGGTCCATCGCTGAGCAGGAGCATGATCGCTTAACTCAGATGTTGGATCAACAATTGGGATGTTTATTGATGAGGACGTTTGAGGTTCATCAGCAATTAACTGTTGAGTAGTGGACATACTATTGTTATCAGAGAGGTTTTCAGACGAAGGTAGATCTGATGGTAGCAGTGTGTTTAGAGGTTTAGCTAAAACCCATGAGTTGGATTCAGCGTTAGGATGTATGATGTTTGGATCATCATCAGCAGTAGGTGGATCTGTGTGCTGATGGTTTGAAAAGAAAGGTTTCTGTTTCTCTGTAATGAGAAAACTTCCAAGCATTTAACTCTTCATTGTCAGCGATTGGTTTGTAGTTCGCTGAGCGAGTTTCATCAAAAGTGACATGAATTGTTTCTTCCACAGATTGTCTTCGCTTGTTGAAAACTCTGTAGGCTTTGGAGATGGAGGAATATCCTAGAAATATTCCATCATCAACTTTTGGGTCGAACTTTCCAAGCTGATCTTTGTTGTTTAAGATAAATCACTGACAACCAAAGATATGAAGAAAGCTGATAGAGGGCTTTCTTCCATGAAAAAGTTCATAAGTTGTCTTTCCAAATCGCTTTACTATCAGCGATCTGTTTTGAGTAAAACAAGCAGTATTTACAGCTTCAGCCCAAAATTGAGTAGGGAGGTGAGAATCGCTGAGCATTGATCTAGCAGCTTCAATGATCGTTCTGTTTCTTCTTTCAGCGACTCCGTTTTGCTGAGGTGTTCTTACTGAGGAGAAATTATGAGAAATTCCCTTGTTCTCAAAGAAATTGTTCAGAGAGCTGTTTTTGAATTCAGTTCCATGATCACTTCTTATTGAACGAACAGTAAGATTATTCAGCACTTCCATCTGTTTAACAAAAGATATTAGTTCTTCTGGAGTATCACTCTTGTAGCGAAGAAAGATAACCCGGGTATAGCGAGAGAATTCATCCACAATGACAAGTGTATATTTCTTTCCAGCTATTGATTGGATATTGACAGGGCCAAACAGATCCATATGCAAGAGCTGAAGAGGACTTGTCACTGAGGAGACTTGTTTAGATTTGAAACTAGCTTTTGTTTGTTTTCCTTTTTCACATGCTGAGCAGAGAGATTCTTTAGCATATGAGTGCTGAGGAAGACTAGAAACTGGTTCCTTAGAAGAGAGAGAATTCCGGGTTTTGAAGTTTAGATGAGAGAGCCTTTTGTGCCATATCCAGTTGACATCAGAAGAGGCTTTAGAGAGAAAACACACATTCTCAGTGGTAGTAGAGTCCATATCTATTACAGACATTTTCTCTACGATAACCACTAAGAGCAAGTTTTCCTTTCTCATTCACCACTGAACATGCTTTCTTAGAAAAGCGAACTTCGTAGTCTTTGTCACATAGCTGGCTGATGCTTAGAAGGTTATGCTTCAGTCCATCTACATAAGCGACTCTTCGAAAGGTAGTTGTTCCATTGCTGAGAACACCAAACCCTCGGGTATATCCTTTTCCATTTCCACCAAAGGTCACAGAGGGACCTTTCTCTTCCTTGTATTCAGTGAGCATGTCTTTTTGTCCAGTCATATGACGAGAACATCCACTATCGAGATACCAGATGTCCTTTGATCCCTGAGATGATATGTAGCTCATAGAAGGTTCAGATGGTTCTTCCACTTCTTCTTTAATCTCAGCCATGAGGCAGAGATTAGCGACTTCTTCTTCATCAGAACTTGATTCTTCTGATTTAGCCCAGTCATGTTCTTCAGCGATGAGACCTTTACCTTTTTGCTTGTAGCTTTTCAGCTTTTAATATTTGTTCTTCAACTTTAGGTATTTGTCATCACTGGATCTTCTTGAGGTAGAAGGCTTGAAGACCTTTTTAGACCTGCACTCACTAGCAAAGTGTCCAATCTTTTCACAGTTATAGCAAGTGGCAGTAGCCTTATCAACAGGAGTTGATTTTGGCTTTTCAGTAAGAGAGAGAGGCTTATTTCTTCAGAAATTGCTCTTTCTTGCAAATCTCTTAAAAGAGTTTGTCAAGAGTGCTAAGGACTCATCGAACTCTGAAAGATCAGGGTCTGATAGATCCTCAGATTCAGAATTTAACTCAGTGATAGTGAGAGTAGATCGCTGATATGGAATTATCTCTGAAGAGACTAAAGCAACAGGAGTGCTTTTGGAGTCTTTAGAATATTTTACAAGATTCTTCTTTAAGAGATTCGATTACTCATAGTTGAGCAATATTCCATACAGAGTGCTGAGAGAAAGAGAATTTAAGTCTTTTGTCAGCTTAAGACATATTGAATAACTGTCCCAGCTTTCAGGAAGACATTCTAAGAATTTTGTTAGGACCTCAGAATTAGAATAGGTCCTACCAACTGTTCTTAGATCAATGATTAAGCAGTTAAACCGCTGATGAACGTCAGAGAGAGATTCATTCTTACCAGCGATGAAATTTTCATACTATCTTACCAAGTTAATCTTTCGAGTCTCTTGGATTTCAGTGGTGCCCTCATATTGAACACATATGGTTTCCCACATTTCTTTAGAAGTTTTCAGATGCATGATGGAATGGAAAACTTCATCAGGCAGAGCCATTGAGATAATGGTCTTTTCTCTTGCATCTATACCTACCTTCTTTTTGTCTTCATCACTCAACTGTCTTATTTCCTTAACGACATAGCGTTCAGGGACAGCTTCAGTGGTGGTAGCAGCGGGAACTGCATCTATAATTCTAACAGGTTCATAGGGTCCATTTTCTATATACTCAGGTATAGTAGGATCAACACCTTCAAGAAATAGCATCATTCGATTTTTCCATAGAGAAAAGTTATCTCTGCTAAATCAAGGAGGTCTAGAGAATGAACCATTATCATAGTAGTTAGTGTTTGTGTTAAGTGCCATTTGAGAATAGCAAAGAAGAGAATAAAGCAAGATCTTGTTTATCAGATTAAACAGTCTGCTCTGATACCACTTGTTGGTCCCGGAGGTGCTTAACAAGTTTGTAGAAGGGGGGGGGGGGTTGAATACAAACATAGAAATTTAAAGTTTAATAAATTGTTTATTGATAAATCAAATACAATTTACAAGTTTGTTGCGGAATAGATTAAGACAGACTCAATCTAAACAAACTTAAGAAACACTAAGATGAATGCACAAGAATTTCAGAGAATGGGGGATTATAGAAAACAAAGGTTTCTATTTGGAGTTCAAGGGTTGAGCACACCCTCAGATGGAGGGGTGAACTTCCTATTTATACCCTATGCATTAAATGCATGGAAGGACACTTTACACGTGGCATTCACTGATTGGCTTTGTAAGTCTGACTTTGGGAGACATGCTTTCGGCCGGATCATGAACAATGTAGTTGACAGAGTTGTTGTACGAATTATGGCAGATGCATGTCCTGTCTGACACATCGTACTGAGATGTGCAAGGTAAGACAATTGGAAACTTGAGGTATAAGCTTTGTGATCATTCAATCGCTGAATATCTCTTTCTTCAGAGATATCAAGAGTTCAGCGATCGCTGAAGCTTTCCTTATGTTCCTTCGCGTATAAGTAGAGTTGTCTTTGCTTCACTGATATCCGCATCAGGTCATTAGTAGACTTTTCTTTGTTCAGCAACTTCGTCTTCGATTCAGCTATGAACATCAGTTGACGCGAGACTTGTCTTCAGGGATTACATTACTGTTTACATCAGAACTATCAGCGATAACTGAACAGACTCAGTTTGATCACTGATAGTGAAACACTAATACATATTAAATGTTTATAAGAAAGACTATCAGCGTTAATTGAACAAACTCAGTCTGATCGCTGATGGTGAAACACTAATACATATCAAACGTAATTTTCACTAAGTACAGAAAAGGGTCGTTATCAAATCACTGAGAGAGTTTGGATCAACAAGATCTCCAAATGATAATATTCATTTTATCTAAAGAAAAATCAAAGATCTTAAGATGGCTGAAAAAGGAACAAGAAGTTCTAAGCAAATGGACAAGTTCTTCCAAAAATCTTGAGAAAATTCTTTAGGACCAAAATGTTTTGTGATGATAAAACTGTTCTTGGGTTTGACAAAATGGACATAGACTCAACTTCCAACTGTAACACCCCTAAAATTGGGATAAACAAAACCTACCAAAAATGGAAAGTGTGGTATATAAATTTGCCAAAACACGAGCCTCCCAAAAATGGGGAAATAAAATTACTTGTTAATTACAATTGTAATCAAAGTAATCGGATATAACAACCTACTAATCTATTTTGTCTAGAAAGAAGATTACAAATCGGGTGTCATCCAATCCTTCACAAAATATTGACTTCTATCAAGAGGTTTCCCAAAAGTTGATTACCTAAGCTCGAACTAATCATGTCTAAGCTGTCTTAAAGCCGACACCGCTGGAACCTGAGATACATGTCGACACCAACAAGTGTTAGGCCAAAAAGCCTAGTGAGTTTGAACAAAGAATAACCATAAATGGGGAGAGAAATAATGAATATGCATTAAAAGCTAAATATGGAATCAATGGGGGAGACCTAAAACACCAAATAAGTTTCACCTCAAGAGTCAATACACCTTGATGTTCACCCAATAGGACAACATCCCAAAGGCCAGGCACATCGGGGACTACCTCCAAGGCATTACCCCGAATGACGGAGATCTAGGCACATACCTCTAAGGTGGCGCCCAAGATTGTATCCTCCTAGTGCCTACTTGTCAGTTCATCCAATTTACAATGTGCCAATACGTCCAAACTTACTCCAAGCAAGATGTGTATTCAATTTTACCAAGCCTTGTGGTCGAACCACTTCAATAACCAAATAGGATTTACATGGCATATCAAGGTTTATCATGACTAGACAAAATGTTATATAACTTCCCAATAGACATTTCAAGAGATAAACAACATCCATCATGCATATAAAACCCGAATCCAATATTTAAGAGTATTCCATACAAGGAGTCCCACTTAGGGTCATAACCAATATTAGGTCAAAATCACAAGATGCATATAATACCATAAAATGGTCAAATATTGCTACTAGACTCCCAAATCCACATTGTCATGCTTCCTAAGTTTCTATAAAAATTATAACAACACGCACTAAGCCCCAAAGTTTCCTTCATGGGGTTTTTGACATTATACCATAGAAAAGGGTATTTTACCCAACCACATAAGATAAAGATGGAAAGTATATAAGTTGACATGTATCTAGTTTTAACAAAGTTTAGAGAACTCACAAAGCTAGATTTTTGAGTAAAACCTAGAAAATGGCAAAACCCTAGAGATTTGATGGTGGGGATGAGAAGTTGGTTAGGTAACTTGATATCCCACTTAATGATTCCAATGATGATCTTGATAGACAAAGCAAAGAACCCAAAAACCCTTACGTTGAATTTAATGAAGAGGGAGGTTTGGGGAAGAAGAAATGCTCTCAAAGCCCTAAAAAATGGGGACCAAAACAAGTTGTGTTGTAAATGTGGTCAAAATGGGTCAAGGCTGGAATTTATACTCTTAGACCTCCGAGTGCGAAAGTGCCCGGTGCCTGGCAATAGTGCCAAGGCCACTGTCGCGTGGCACAATCGCGGCAACAACCTCGCTTACGGTACCATTCTAGTGACCATGACTGGCGATAGTGCCTCATGTCACAATCGTTGGCAATCTCTCCCCGGGTGTACCGAGGCCTCTCAAATCTACGCGATAATGACATGCCACAGTCACTGGCAAGGTCGCCTATAACTCACTCGATGTCGTTTTTCACATTTATAATCGATTTAATGGCTCAATTAAGGTTTTAAAGTTCCCCAAAACAAAATCCCAATTAAGGTCAAGCTAAATACCACAATATATGGATGAATATCACTTACTTGGATTTTCTGAGTGTTACAATCCTCCCCACCTAGAGAAGGATTTCATCCTCGAAATTTCTCTCTAACCGAATAACTGGGGATATCGCTTCTTCATATCCTCTTCGGCTTCCCACGTGATGTTTGCACCCCGATGATGCTTCCACTGGACTTTGACCATGGTTACTTCTTTATGACAAAGCTTCTTTGTCTTGCTCTCCAAGATGGCTTTCGGTTCCTCCACACAATGATTTCCATTGTCTACCCGAATTTCCGTCAAAGGGATGACACTCTCTTCTTTGGCTAAGCATTTACATAGGTAACAAATTTGGAACTTAGGGTGGATGCCATCCATCTTCGGTGGCAATTCTAGCTTATAAGCTTGGAGACCGATCCTTTCTAAAATGGTGAAGGGTCGAAGGAAGTGGGGACTAAGCTTTCTGCGCTTCCCAAAACGGATAATATCTTTCCATGGAGATACTTTCAACATGACCCGGTCACCCACATGGAATTCGATTGGTCTTATTTTCTTGTCCACATAACTCTTCTGTCTGTCTTGAACCGCCTTCAAACGTCCCTGGATTTCTCTCAGCTTATTTGTCGTTTCTTGTTCTCCGGTCCGCCGAATTGTTTCTCTCCAGCTTATAGCCAACACACCAGCGTTCTACATTTCTACCCGTACAATGCTTCAAACGTGCCATCCCAATGCTCTAATGGTAACTATTATTCTAAGCGAACTCCACTAAAGTCAAGTGGGAGTCCCAACTTCCTCTGAAATATATGACACAAGATCTCAACATGTCTTCAAGAGTTTGGATTGTCCTCTCGTTCAGACAGTCCGTTTGAGGGTGGTAGGCCGTGCTCAACTTGACTTTCATGCCTAACTCCTTTTGTAGACTATCCCAAAATCGCGAAGTGAACCGAATGTCTCTATCGGATACAATAGATAGTGGTACGTCGTGCCTTGACACTACTTCATCTATGTAGAGTTTGGCTAACTTTTCCATTGGCAACGTCTCTCGCATGGCTTGAAAATGAGTGCTCTTAGTGAGTTGGTCCACTACCACGCAAATTATGTCTTGACAATGCAAGGTTCTTGCTAGTTTCGTCACCAAGTCCATCTTGATGCGTTCCCACTTCCATTCTGGAATGGTCAGAGACTGCAAACTTCCATACGGTTTTTGGTGTTCCGCTTTAACTTGTAAGCAAGTGACACACCTCTCCACATATTTTTCCACATTAAGCTTAATCGCCGAATACCAATAGTTTAACTTCAAATCTCTATACATTTTGGTGTACCGGGATGTATGGAGTACTTGGACTTGTGAGCTTCCTCTAAGAGAAATTCTCGGTTTCCTCCAATTTTCGGTACCTAAATTCTTCCTTGAAAGAGTTTAAGACCACGGCCATCTTCTTTTAGTAGCTCTCTTTCCTTCATCATGATTTCGGCTCTGAGGTTTTCTTCTTGAAGTGCCTCGACTTGACATGCTTTGATGCTCCTTACAAGGCTTGATATTACATCGATTCTAGCAAGAGATAATTTGACTCCACCTCCATAACTATTTCGACTCAACGCATCTGCCACCACATTGGCCTTACCGGGGTGGTAAAGAAACTCACAATCATAATCTTTCAATAGTTCCAACCACCTTCTTTGACGCATGTTGAGATCCTTCTGATCTAATATGTACTTCAAGTTTTTATGATCCGTGAAGAGGGTGCACTTCATCCTGTAGAGGTAGTGTCGCCACAACTTTAATGCGAATACCAATGCCGCCAATTCCATGTCGTGTGTAGGGTAGCTCTTCTCATGATCTATGAGTTTTCGTGATGAATATACTATCACCTTTCCCTTTTGCATTAATACACACCCAAGACCCAATTTAGAGGCATCACTATAGACCACGAAGTCGACCGAATCTTTGGGTAGGCATAGAATCAATGTGTTGATCCAGACTATCTCAGTGATTTGATAACGACCCTCTTCTATACTTAGTGAAAATTACGTTTTAATATGTATTAGTGTTTCACCATCAGTGATCAGACTGAGTCTGTTCAGTTATCGCTGATAGTCTTTCTTGTAAGAATTTCTATGTTTTAGTGTTTCACTATCAGCGATTAGACTGAGTGTTTAGTTATCGCTGATAGTTGCTGATGAAGTTTCGCGTCAACAGATGTTCATAGCTGAATCGAAGACGAAGCTGCTGAACAAAGACAAGTCTACTAGTGACCTGATGCGGGCATCAGTGAAGCAAATACGACTCTACTCATACGCGAAGAAACCTGAGGAAAAGCTTCAGCGATAGTTGAACCTTCTTATATGTCTGAAGGAAGAGATATTCAACGATCGATGATCACTTAGCTTATACCTCAAGTCTCTTTTGTCTTTCCCTGCACAACCAGTACGATGTGTTAGAACGGACATACCTCTGCCATAATTCGTACAACAACTCTGTCAACTACACTGTTCATGATACGACCGAAAGTATGTCTCCCAAAGTCAGACTCTCTTAGGCAATCGATGAAGGACACGTGTAAAGTGCCCTGCCATGCATTTAATGCATAGGGTATAAATAGAAAGATTACCTCTTCATCTGAAGAGTGTGCTCACCTCTAACCTTCATCTTTCTATCATATAGAAACCTTTGTTTTCTATATTCTTCAATCCCCATTCTCTATATTCTTGTGCAACCATCTTAGTGTTTTCTTAAGTTTGTTTAGATTGAGTTCTACTTAATCTTATTCCGCAACAAACATGTAAATTGTGTTTGATTTATCAATAAATAATTTATTAAAAGTTAAATTCTGTGTTTGTATTCAACCCCCACTTCTACAAACTTGTTAAGCACCTCCGGAACCAACAGGTGGTATCAGAGCAGACTGTTTAATCAGATAAACAAGATCTTGCTTTATTCTTTTCCTTGCTATTCTAAAATGGCACTTAACATAAACACAAACTACTATGATAATGGTTCACTTTCTAAACCTCCTCGATTTAGCAGAGATAACTTATCTCTTTGGAATAATCGAATGATGCTATTTCTTGAAGGTGCAGATCCTACTATACCTGAGTACGTAGCAAACTGACCCTATGAACCTGTCCAAATCATCGAATGATGCTATTTCTTGACGCTATATTGCTAAGGAAATCAGACAATGCAGTGATGAAGACAAAAAGAAGGTTGGTATCGATGCAAGGGTAAAGACCATTATCTCTATGGCTCTGCCTGATGAAGTTTTCCATTCCATCATGCATCTTAAAACTTCTAAAGAATATGTGGGAAACCATATGTGTTCAATATGAAGGCACCACTGAAATCCTAGAGACTCGAAAGATTAACTTGGTAAGACAGTATGAAAGTTTCATCGCTGGTAAGAATGAATCTCTCTCTGATGTTCATCAGCGGTTTAACAGCCTAATCATTGATCTAAGAACTGTTGGTAGGACCTATTCTAATTCTGAGGTCCTAACAAAATTCTTGGAATGTGTTCCTGAATGCTGGGACAGTTATTCAATATGTCTCAAGCTGACAAAAGACTTAAATTCTCTTTCTCTCAGCACCTTGTATGGAATATTGCATAACAATGAGCAATCAAACCTTTTGAAGAAGAATCTTATAAAAGATTCACAAGAATCCAAAAGCACTCCTGTTGCTTTAGTCTCTTCAGAGATAATTCCATATCAGCGATCTACTCTCACCATCACTGAGTTAGATTCTGAATCTGAGGATCTATCAGAGTTTGATGAGTCCTTAGCACTCTTGACAAACTCTTTTAAGAGATTTGCAAGAAAGAGCAATTTCCGAAGAAATAAGCCTCTCTCCCTCACTGACAAGCCAAAATCAACCCTTGTTGATAAGGCTACTGCTACTTGCTTTAACTGTGAAAAGATTGGACACTTTGCAAGTGGGTGGAGGTCTAAAAAAGTCTTCAAACCTTTTACCTCGAGAAGATCCAGCGATGACAAATACCTTAAGATGAAAGAGAAATATCAAAAGTTGAAAAACTACAAGCGAAAAGGTAAAGGTCTCATCGCTGAAGAACATGACTGGGTTGAATCTGAAGAATCAAGTTCTGATGAAGAAGAAGTCGCTAATCTCTGCCTTATGGCTGAGATTAAAGAAGAAGGGGAAGAACCGATTGAAACTTCGATGAGCTATATATCATCTCAGGTATCTATCTCTACTAATCCCTTCTACCTGAATCAGAGAGAAGTCACGCAGTTGATGTGCTGACGATTGATCATTACAATGCTCTAAACGGCAAATCTCTAGCTGAAAGCAAAAACAATGATATAACTGAACAACTGGAAAAATGCCATGAAAAGATCAGAGAACTAACTCCTTTAGAGGAAAGTTTGAAAGATCAAGTTATTGTAAATAAAATCATCAGCATAGAACGCGAACAAGCCATCGTTGCTCTAAAAGCAGAAAAGGCTATTGTTGAAAAATGGTGCAATTCCTCAACAAAGATCACTGAGATAATAAACGCTCAAACTCCTGGCGGTGATAAAACCGGTCTTGGTTTTTGGAAACAACAGGATGAGCCTAAAGAAGACTGTTCCATGCTTAATTTTGGAACGTTTGTCACTTCTATCTCTAACACTTCTTATAATCAGTTTTATCCTTCTTCTTCTAATCCCATCCCTGAGGAAATATCCAAAGGCTCTAAGTCTGCAGATAAAGGAAAATCCATTCTTCATCCTCAGAAGGCTTCCAAGAAAGCAAAACTGAAAGTTCCCTCTAAACCTTCAGCGAATCAATCTTCTAGCTCTGTGATAGAAATCTTTGATCTCTGTCCTCCAAAGCTAAAGATTGATCTTAAGCCTAAGAGATCTGAAGAAATAAAAATTCCTCCCAGATCTCATGAGAAAAACATTCTTGGAGCTGGACTCGCTCATCTTAAATTCTCAAAACCTTCTACTTCTGGTCCTAAAACCACTTTCAACTATAGAAAATGCTATCACTATGGATTTACTGACCATATTGCAGGCAAATGTCCAACTGCCACTAAAGCTGATAAATCAACTAAAGTGAAGATGAATGCCTCCAAGGATGGGAAGGTCACTAAAGTTGAAAAATCTACCAAGGTGAAGAATACCACTAAGGTTAAGAAATTAACCAAAGTGAAGATTACCACTGAAGTTGAATCTTCATCTGCTGTGAAGATTGCTGAACCTTCCATCTCCACTAACCCTAAAGGACCTATTGAAAAGTGGGTACCAAACAAAGCCTAATCTTCCTTATGTTTGCAGGGATCAAAGGGCATCAGGTATCTTGATAGTGGATGTTCTCGTCATATGATAGGACAAAAGGACCTGCTCACTGAATACAAGGAAGAGAAAGGTCCCTCTGTGATCTTCAGTGGAAATGGAAAAAGGATATACCCGAGGGTTTGGTGTCCTCAGCAATGGGACAACTACCTTCAGAAGAGTCGCTTATATAGATGGACTGAAGCACAATCTTCTGAGTATCAGTCAGCTATGTGATAAAGACTATGAAGTTCGCTTTTCCAAGAAAGCATGTTCAGTGGTAAATGAGAAAGGAAAATTTCTCTCAGTGGTTATCGTAAAGAAAATGTCTATGTAATAGATATGGACTCTACTACCACTGAAAACTTATGTTTTCTCTCTAAGGCCTCTGATCATGTCAACTGGCAATGGCACAAAAGGCTCTCTCATCTAAACTTCAAAACCCTGAATTCTCTCTCATCTAAGGAACTGGTTTCTGGTCTTCCTCAACACTCATATGCTAAAGAATCTCTCTGCTCGACATGTGAAAAAGGAAAACAGACAAAAGCTAGTTTCAAGTCTAAACAAGTTTCCTAAGTGACAAGTCCTCTTCAACTCTTGCATATGGATTTGTTTGGCCCTGTCAACATCCAATCAATAGCTGGAAAGAAATATACGCTTGTCATTGTAGATGAATAATCTCGCTACACCTGGTTATCTTTCTTCGCTGCAAGAGTGATACTCCAGAAGAACTAATATCTTTTGTTAAAAAGATGGAAGTGCTGAATAATCTCACTATTCGTTCAATAAGAAGTGATCATGGAAATGAGTTCAAAAACAGTTCTTTGAACAACTTCTTTAAGAACAAGGGAATTTCTCATAACTTCTGTTCAGTAAGAACACCTCAGCAAAACGGAGTCGCTGAAAGAAGAAACAGAACGATCATTGAAGCTGCTAGATCAATGCTCAGCGATTCTCACCTCCCTACTCAACTTTGGGCTGAAACTGTAAACACTACATGTTTTACTCAAAACAGATCGCTGATAGTAAAGCGATTTGGAAAAACAACTTATGAACTTTTTCATGGAAGAAAGCCTTCTATCAGCTTTCTTCATATCTTTGGTTGTCAGTGCTTTATTTTAAACAACAAATATTAGCTTGGAAAGTTTGACCCAAAAGCTGATGATGGAATATTTCTAGGATATTCCTCCATCTCCAAAGCCTACAGAGTTTTCAATAAGAGAAGACAATTTGTGGAAGAAACAATTCATGTTACCTTTGATGAAACTCGCTCAGTGAACTCTAAACCAATCACTGGCAATGAAGAGTTAAATGCTTGGATGTTTTCTCATTACAGAGAAACATAACCTTTCTTCTCAAACCATCAGCATTCAGATCCTCCAGCTGCTGATGATGATCCAAACATCATACCTCCTAATGTTGAATCCAACTCATGGATCTCAGCAGAGCCTCTAAACACCTTACTTCCATCAGATCCATCTTCGTCTGAACACATCTTAGAAAACAACGGTCTGTCTGACTCTCAACAGTTGATAGCTGATGAGCCTCAAGTCTCTTCATCAGTGAACATTCCTGTTGTTGATCTAACTTATGAAATGAGCGATCATGCTCCTACTCAACGATGGATCAGAGAACACCCAATAGATCAAATTCTTGGTGATCTCGATGCAGGTATTCAAACAAGACGAAGTTCAGGTAATATCTGTCTCTTTGTCAACTTTATTTCTTTAATAGAGCCAAAGAAGGCTGATGATGCCCTCAGAGATCCAAACTGGGTCAGCGTTATGCAAGAAGAGCTGACTGAGTTCTCTCGCAACAAAGTTTGGAATCTCGATCCTAGACCATCTGATAAAACTGTTATAGGCACCAAATTGGTGTTTAGAAACAAGTTAGATGAACATGGAACTGTAACTCGCAACAAGGCTCGACTTGTTGCTCAGGGATACAGACAAGAGAAAGGCATAGACTATGATGAAACCTTTGCCCCTATGTCTAGGATTGAAGCAATTCAACTATTCTTATCTTATGCAGTTTACAAAGACTTCATTGTGTATCAAATGGATGTAAAATCAGCGTTCCTAAATGGAAAGCTGAATGAAGAAGTCTATGTAGAACAACCTCCAGGGTTCTATGACCCTAAGTATCCAAATTATGTTTATAAATTGGATAAGGCTCTCTATGGTCTAAAACAAGCCCCTCGTGCTTGGTATGACACTCTCTCATCTTTTCTTATCTATGAAAATTTTGAACGTGGCAAAATTGATAATACATTATTTTTCAGAAAGATAAAAGGTCATATTATTCTTGTACAAATATATGTCGATGACATGATATTTGGTTCTACTAACCCATCTCTATGTACTCGCTTCGCTGAAAGAATGAAGAAATAATACAAAATGAGTATGATGGGTGAGTTGACATATTTTCTTGGCCTTCAGATTAAACAATCTGACAAAGGTACTTTTATCAGCCAAGGTAAGTATGTTAAAGACATGCTGAAGAAGTTTGATTTAACACAAACTTCAACGATGAAGACTCCTATGGCACCTCCTCTGACACTAAACTAAGATCCATCTGGAAAACCTGTTAATGTCACCGCCTAGAGAGGAATGATAAGCTCCCTGCTGTATCTTACAGTGAGCCGACCTGACATCATGTACTCCACTTGTTTATGTGCACGCTATCAGTCTAAACCTAAGGAATCCCATCTGATCATTGTTAAGCGAATTTTCAGATATCTTAAAGGGACTCCTAACCTTGGTCTTTGGTATCCCAAAGACTCAGGGTTCGATCTAACTGGATATTCCGATAGTGATTTTGTAGATTGTAAACTCGATAGAAAGAGCACCACTGGTGGATGTCAACTCCTAGGAGGAAAGCTGGTAAGCTGGATAAGCAAAAAGTAAAATTCAATGTCCAGTTCCACAGCTGAAGCTGAATATGTAGCCGTTGGAAGTTGTTGTGCTCAGGTCTTATGGATGAGAAATCAACTATTAGACTATGACCTTCAGCTATCAAAGATTCCAATCTATTGCGACAACACTAGTGCTATTGCTATAGCAAACAATCCAGTGCTACATTCATAGACGAAACACATAGAGATCAGATATCATTTTATCAGAGATCATGTGATGAATGGTGATATTGAACTTCACTTTATCCCCACTGACTATCAGCTAGCTGATTTGTTTACCAAACCTCTTGATGAGACAAGATTCAACTTTCTCATCAGTGAGCTTGGAATACTGAATCTCGAAGAGTAACTCTTCATCGTTCATGCATTACGTCAGTGATAATAAGTTTCCCTTTATTACTCAATCTCTGAATAAATTTCTGAATCTCAGGTATGTTCTCTTACTCTCAATCACTGAATCTTCATTCAGTAAGACGTTTTAAAATAAAACTTTGATCACTGAAGTTTTCCTCAAATGATTAAAAGCTTTTTGAAAAACAAAATCTATCACTGACATTTCTCTTCAGTGATCTTTCTGAAATAAAAATCAATCTCTGAATTTTTATCAGGGATTCTTTCAAAGGAAAACCTATCTCTGACTTTTCTTCAGAGATAATTTCAAAAAGGACAAATGAAACGTTTTCTCTATCCTCATGACGTCATTTGAACCGACAATCCACGACATGCCTTTTTCTGACACGTTCGTCTGTTGCCCTTCAATCCAATCAACTTTGTGGGACGTGTCCATGTCATGATGAACATTTGTTTTCCCTCCCCTCTCTCTCTCTCTCTCTACGTATAAAAGGAATGTTTCTTTTCATTCTTATCTTTTACGCTTTCTGGAAATCTTTTTTCAAGCAAGAACTCTCTCAAGCATTTGCAAGAACCTCTTTCAAAACATTTGCATCTTCTTCCTTAAGGATTAACAGGTTATTTTGATCTTCTTTCTATTAAAATCTTGTTACTAAATCCTATTTATGTTCCATATTTATGGATTTTTATAAGATTTCTATTCACTAAAATCATTCTTTTTGATTTTATTCTTTCAAAACCTCTGGTTCTCTTATTGTTCTTACTTCTTCAACTAAGAACACTGTTTTAATCTTCAAATATTTTGGTTTTGTCTACGTTTCTTTCTCCAAATAGAAACTGGTAAAAACTTCTCTATTTTTAGACTCTAATCCTTTCCTACTATTCTCATTTCTTTCCTTATTCAGAAATGGCACAGTCAGCACCTATTGCCTCCAAGACAGTCAAGTTCGCTCTCACAGATTCTGAAATCCCCAAGAATAACCATCTTGGACGTTTGGACTTTGACGGTATCAAATACCTACACCTCGTGGAAGCTTCTAGGTTCCTGAAGCAATCCTTTATTGCTTATGCCCTCACTGTTGATCCCAAACCATCCAAAATGCTTCTCCAACAGTTTTGGTTTACTGCTGAAGAGACCTCTATCACCAACAAGAAAGGTGACCAGGTTCCTGCTATCTCTTTCAGCACTGACTTAGGATCAGGCATGATGACCGCTTTCAGCCTGAGGAAGGCACTCAGATTTCCTAACAAACCCAAGAGTGGATTTGACGCTCTGCCAACTGATGCTGAACTCATCTAGTTTTTGGATGATATGGAATATTGTTGGGACAACAAGCCCCACTCCACAATCCCAAACAAGAAGTTGACTCTCATCAAGAAGACAAACATGCCTTTCGAACTGAATTTCATCTTTTCTCACTTCATTCAGTGTATGAGTGAAAAAAGTGGTTCACTTGATCAGGCAAGCAAGGTTCAACTCCAGATGGCTTACTCAGTCATCGCTGGAAAGAACTTCGACTTTGCCACCGCTATCTTTGACGATCTCAAGTCAAAGATAGAGAAGACGGAGAGGGATCCCAAGATCCCATATGTACGGTTTATCTGTACATATCTAAAGTTTCACTACTTCTGATGGCTCCTTCGCCAAAGTAGGTCAGCGTTCACTGGAGGTGAAAACGCTGGACAACGAGGTAAGTATCTCTACCCTACGCTCTCGTCTCTCTCTCCACACTTCTTCTACTTCAGCGAACACGCAGAAGGTTCGTTCTTCTGCTAGCCCTACCGCTAAAACCTCTTCTAAACGACCATCTACTAGTCTTTCTGGTACTTCAAAGAAGGCCAAATTGACTAAGGAGACCATTACCCCTAGTTCAATACCTGAGGTAGTTTCTCGACAAACTTCCTTGGATGATTTCGTGGGTCTCTCCTCCACATCCTCAGCTATACCATCATCAACCGTGCCAGCGATCTCGGTCGCAGTCACAACATCAGTAACACAACCACCCATCTCAGTACCACCTGAGGTAACTACCCAACTCCCAACTTCTTCTATCCCCATCTCTAATCCCTCTATTTCTTTGGTCTCTGACCCTCCTTCTCTCGTGCAACAACCTCACATTGCATTTTTAGGACCTGATGCTCAAACCTTTGAAAGAGACATGCAATTTTTCAAGATGTTTGAACCATCAGGTATACCTAAACCCACAAATACAACTCCCATCTCTTCATATAAGCCTGTTACTCAGAAGCTAACTTTTCTTTCAGGTCCTAATATGGAGACTGTTGACTCTCATGTCAACAGTTTAGGTGTTAAGGTGGATTCTCTCACCACCTCCATCAACGAAACCACCAGAGCTGTAAATACCGCTGGTGAAGAGCTGAAGCAATTGACAGCTACCTGCTCCACCAAAGCTGAAGCCTCCCAAATCTCAGCTCTTTAGGGGGAGCTCTTCAAAGTAAAGGAGGATACTCAACTTCTTCAAGGACGCTTCGATTATCTCAACAACAATGTCCATGGGTTATCTACGAAGATCGATTCCTGCACAACTCTTCTACAGCAAGTCCTTGATAAGCTGAATGCACCAGCTCCGAATCCTTCTCCTTTGTCAGGATCGAATTCTCAACAAGAATTAATTCTCAGAAACAATATCAAAGAAGTTTGCGGAATAACACTTTGATATTCAATGAAACAGTAAACCAAAACAGTAAATATGAAGAACAAACTGTAAACTTGTATTGAATGCTTTGAAGTTACAAGATTACACACTCAACCTCAATATTGATGAACAGGCTCACCAATACGAATTCTACTTCTCTAGAATTAGGATCTATGCCTTGAGGTTGATTTCTCTCTAAAACTAAGAATTAATCTCTAATTCTCAAAAAGTTATCTCTAACTATTCTAAACAATACTATATATATACTGAAGATAAAAGCTAATTACAATTAATAAAATATCTTCAGAATATCTTCCATCATTATCTCCAAGCTTTCCATAATCTTCAGTTTATCCAGTTGTCATCCTTTCCATACAGATCTCCATCTTATAAGCAGTATTAATCATAAGCAGCATTAATACTTTGAGCAGTATTAACTCTAGCAGTACTAACCATGCTCAGCAGCATTAATATCTTCAAGCAGTACTAACTTTGAACTAGCAGTACTAATTTTGTTGAGCAATATTAACCATCAACTAGCAGCATTAACTAGAAGTATTAACTAGAAGTATTAACTGTTTTCTTCTAGCAGCATTAACTAGAAGTATTAACTGTTTTCTTGTAGCAGCATTAACTAGAAGTATTAACTGTTTTCTTCTAGCAGCATTAACTAGAAGTATTAACTAGAAGTATTAACTGTTTTCTTCTAGCAGCATTAACTTTGTTCCAGCAGCATTAACTACAACTAGCAACATTAACCACAGAAGTAGTAACCATGATGAATATTAACTTCAGAAGTAGTAACCATGATGAACTAGAAGTAGTAACCATGTTGAACTAGAAGTAGTAACCATGTTGAACTATAAGTAGTAACCATGTTGAACCATCCTTGGCATATTTCAGACCCAACATCCTTCCTTCATAGAGGCTGACCGCACCTGTCTGAACATAGCTGTTGAATTCATTCATCAAGCTACTTCAGACATCCCTGTGATTGAAGGACACTTAGAAAGTCTGGAGGCTGAAGTCCGCAAGTTGACCACTGCACAACCTTCCTCTCCACCTAAAGACCTCTCCCTCGCTGATAATGACAAATAGGGGGAGAAAGTTGCTGAAGAAAATAAAGAGGAAGCTGCTGCTGAGGTTCTCCCAGAAGATCCTCCCTCTCATGTTGAGGGGGAGAAGGTTGCTGACAAAGGCCCTCCATCTTCTTTCAAAGGCTTAATAGATGAAGAAGAAGAGGAGGAGGATGAAGAGGATGAAGAAGATGAAGATCTTTATCTTCAAGATCAGGATGAAGAGCAACACCATCAAGATGATGATGATGACGATGAAGAAGACCAATCTTTATGGTTTTCTATAGCCGCCACATCATCAGTGATAACTTCGAAAGAAGCTGTCACAGCAGGGGGAGTAATGAAACATCTTCAGGAGCCCCTTCCCAAAGCAGATCTAAGGGTGCTGCTGCTGAGGGAAGCCTGACTAACGTTTCACTATCTGAGGAGAATCCTTCTCAGGTATGCCTCGCTCTTGTCCCTGTATCTTTCTATAAACCCTCTATCTATTTCTAGCCTTTATCACTTTTCTTCCAAAACATACACTAACTCCTTCTTTTATCTATCTTCTGACCAGACATTTCTCTCCCCTGCTTAAGGGTAAGGCACTACAAATAATCCCAGTTCTATAGCTGATGACTCAATAATCCCAATCTCCGTAAATGAGATTGATGAAGAAGATGAAGAAGATGAAGAAGAAGAATGTTGATCCAAACTCTCTCAGTGATTTGATAACGACCCTTTTCTATACTTAGTGAAAATTACGTTTAATATGTATTAGTGTTTCACTATCAGCGATCAGACTGAGTCTGTTCAGTTATCACTGATAGTCCTTGTAAACATTTTATGTATTAGTGTTTCACTATCAGCAATAAAACTGAGTCTGTTCAGTTATCGCTGATAGTTCTGATGTAAACAGTAACGTAATCCTTGAAGACAAGTCTCGCGTCAACAGATGTTCATAGCTGAATCGAAGACAAAGCTGCTGAACAAAGAGAAGTCTATTAGTGACCTGATGCGGATATCAGTGAAGCAAAGACATCTCTACTTATACGCGAAGGAACATGAGGAAGGCTTCAGCGATCGCTAAATTCTTGATGTCTCTGAAGAAAGAGATATTCAGCGATCGAATGATCACTTAACTTATACCTCAAGTTTCCTTTTGTCTAATCTTGCACAACCTTGTACTATGTGTCAGAACGGACATGTCTCTGCCATAATTCGTACACAACTCTGTCTACTACACTGTTCATGATCCGGCCGAAAGCATGTCTCCAAAAGTCAGACTCCCAAAGCCAATCAGTGAATGCCACGTGTAAAGTGCCCTACATGCATTTAATGCATAGGGTATAAATAGGAAGATCACCTCTTCATCTGAAGTGTGCTCAATCTTGAACCCCAAATAGAAACCTTTGTTTTCTATATTCTAAATCCCCCATTCTCTTAAATTCTTGTGCAACCATCTTAGTGTTTTCTTAAGTTTGTTTAGATTGAGTCTTACTTAATCTTATTCCGCAACAGACTTGTAAATTGTGTTTGATTTATCAATAAACAATTTATTAAATTTTAAATTATGTGTGTATTCAACCCCCCCACCCTTCTACAAACTTGTTAAGCACCTTAGGGACCAACAAATGGTATCAGAGCGGTTTGTTTAATCTAATAAACAAGATCTTGCTTTACTCTCTTCTTTGCTATTCTAAATGGCACTTAACACAAACACAAACTACTATGATAATGGTTCTCTTTCTAAACCTCCTCGATTTAGTAGAGATAACTTTTCTCTATGGAAAAATCGAATGATGCTATTTCTTGAAGGTGCTGATCCTACTATACCTGAATATATAGAAAATGGACCCTATGAATCTGTTAGAATTATAGCTGCAGTTCCCGCTACTGCCACCACTGAAGCTGTCCCTGAACGCTATGTCGTTAAGGAAATAAGACAGTGAAGTGATGAAGACAAAAAGAAAGTAGGTATAGATGCAAGAGCAAAGACCATTATCTCAATGGCTCTGCCTGATGAAGTTTTCCATTCCATCATGCATCTGAAAACTTCTAAAGAAATGTGGGAAACCATATGTGTTCAATATGAGGGCACCACTGAAATCCAAGAGACTCGAAAGATTAACTTGGTAAGACAGTATGAAAGTTTCATCAGCGGTTTAACTGCTTAATCATTGATCTAAGAACTGTTGGTAGGACCTATTCTAATTCTGAGGTCTTAACAAAATTCTTAGAATGTCTTCCTGAAAGCTGGGACAGTTATTCAATATGTCTTAAGCTGGCAAAAGACTTAAATTCTCTCTCTCTAAGCACTCTGTATGGAATATTGCTCAACTATGATCAATCGAATCTCCTGAAAAAGAATATTGTAAAAGATTCTAAAGACTCCAAAAGCACTCCTGTTGCTTTATTTTCTTCAGAGATAATTCCATCTCAGCGATCTACTCTTACCATCACTGAGTTAGATTCTGAATCTGAGGATCTATCAGACCCTGATCTTTCAGAGTTCGATGAGTCCTTAGCACTCTTGACAAACTCTTTTAAGAGATTTGCAAGAAAGAGCAATTTCCGAAGAAATAAGCCTCTCTCTCTTACTGAAAAGCCAAAATCAACTCCTGTTGATAAGGCTACTGCCACTTGCTATAACTGTGAAAAGATTGGACACTTTGCTAGTGAGTGCAGGTCTAAAAAGGTCTTCAAGCCTTCTACCTCTAGAAGATCCAGTGATGACAAATACCTAAAGCTGAAGGATAAATATCAAAAGCTGAAAAGCTACAAGCGAAAAGGTAAAGGTCTCATCGCTGAAGAACATGACTGGGCTGAATCAGAAGAATCAAGTTCTGATGAAGAAGAAGTCGCTAATCTCTGCCTCATGGCTGAGATTAAAGAAGAAGTGGAAGAACCATCTGAACCTTCTATGAGCTACATATAATCTCAGGTATCTATCTCTACAAATCCCTCTCTGCCTAAGGCTAAGAGAAGTCGCGCTGTTTATGTGCTGACGATTGACCTTTATAATGCTCTAAACGATAAAACTCAAGCTGAGAATAAAAATGTTCATTTAACTCAAGAGCTAGATAAATGTCATGAAAAGATCAGAGAACTAAATCTTTTAGATGAAAAGTTGAAAGATCAAGTCATTATAAATGAAATCATCAGCATTGAACGCGAACAATCCATCGCTGCTCTAAAAGCAGAAAAGGCTCATGTTGAAAAATGGTGCAAATCATCAACAAAGATCTCTGAGATAATAAATGCTCAAATTCCTGAAAGTGATAGAACTGGTCTTGGTTTTTGGAAACCACGGGATGAAACTAAAGAAGAAAGTTCCACGCTTAAGTTTGGAACGTTTGTCACTTCTTTCTTTGACACTTCTTATAATCAATTCTATCCCTGTTCTTCCTCAAATTCTATCCCTAAGGAAAAATCCAAAGACACTAAGTCTGCGGATAAAGGAAAATCCATTCTTCGTCCTCAGAAGGCTACCAAGAAAGCAAAACTGAAAGTTCCTTCTAAACCTTCAGTAAATCAATCCTCTAGCTCCGTGATAGAAATCTTCGATCTCTGTCCTCCAAAGCTAAAGATTGATCTTAGACCCATGAAATCTGAAGAAATGAAAATTCCTCCCAGATCTCATGATAAAAGCATTCTTGGACCTGGCCCTACTCATCTTAAACTTGCAACACCTTCTACTTCTAGTCCTAAAACCATTTTCAAATATAGAAAATGCTATCACTATGGTTTTACTGACCATATTGCAAGCAAATGTCCAACTGCCACTAAAGCTGATAAATCAGCTAAAGTGAAGATGAATGCCTCCAAGGCTGAAAAGGTCACTAAAGCTAAAAAATCGACCAAGGTGAAGAATACCACTAAGGTTAAGAAATTAACCAAAGTGAAGATCACCACTAAAGCTGAATCTTCATCTGCTGTGAAGACTGCTGAATCTTCCACATCCACTGACTCTAAAGGACCCATTGAAAAGTGGGTACCAAACAATGCTTAATCTTCCTTATGTGTGCATGGATCAGAGGGCATCTGGTATCTCGATAGTGGATGTTCTCGTCATATGACTGGAGAAAAAGACCTGCTCACTGAATACAAGGAAGAGAAAGGTCCCTCTATGACCTTCGGTGGAAATGGAAAAGCATATACCCGAGGGTTTGGTGTCCTCAGCAATGGGACAACAACCTTTCGAAGAGTCTCTTATGTAGATGGACTGAAGCACAACCTTCTGAGCATCAGTCAGCTATGTGACAAAGACTACGAAGTTTGCTTTTCTAAGAAAGCATGTTCAGTGGTGGATGAGAAAGGAAAACTTGCTCTTAGTGGTTATCGCAGAAAAAATGTCTATGTAATAGATATGGACTCTACTACCACTGAAAACTTATGTTTTCTCTCTAAGGCTTCTGCTGATGTCAACTGGCAATGGCACAAAAGGCTCTCTCATCTAAACTTCAAAACCCTGAATTCTCTCTCATCTAAGGAACTGGTTTCTGGTCTTCCTCAGCACTCATATGCTAAAGAATCTCTCTACTCAGCATGTGAAAAAGGAAAACAAACAAAAGCTAGTTTCAAGTCTAAACAAGTCTCTTCAGTTACAAGTCCTCTTCAGCTCTTACATATGGATCTGTTTGGCCCTGTCAATATCCAATCAATAGATGGAAAGAAATATACGATTGTCATTATAGATGAATTCTCTCGCTATACCTGGGTTATCTTTCTTCGCTGTAAGAGTGATACTCCAGAAGAACTAAAATCCTTTGTTAAAAAGATGGAAGTGTTGAATAATCTTACTGTTCGTACAATAAGAAGTGATCATGGAATTGAATTCAAAAAACAGTTCCCTGAATAATTTCTTTGAGAATAAAGGAATTTCTCATAACTTTTCCTCAGTAAGAACACCTCAGCAAAACAGAGTCGCTGAAAGAAGAAATAGAACGATCATTGAAGCTGCTAGATCAATGCTCAACAATTCTCATCTCCCTACTCAATTATGGGCAGAAGCTGTAAACACTGCATGTTTTACTCAAAACAGATTGCTGATAGTAAAGCGATTTGGAAAGACAGCTTATGAACTTTTTCATAGAAGGAAGCCTTCTATCAGCTTTCTTCATATCTTTGGTTGTCAGTGCTTTATCCTAAACAACAAAGATCAGCTTGGAAGGTTTGACCCAAAAGAAGATGATGGAATATTTCTAGGATATTCCTCCATCTCCAAAGCCTACAGAGTTTTCAACAAAAGAAGACAATATGTAGAAGAAACAATTCATGTCACATTCGATGAAACTCGCTCAGCGAACTTTAAACCAATCACTGACAATGAAGAGTTAAATGCTTGGATGCTTTCTCACTACAGAGAAACAAAACCTTTCTTCTCAAACCATCAGCATTCAGATCCTCCAGTCGCCGATGATGATCCAAACATTATACATCCTAACGCTGAATCCACCTCATGGGTTTCAACTGAACCTCTTAACACACTACTACCATCAGATCTACCTTCGTCTGAAAACCTCTCTGATAACAACAGCATGTCCACTACTCAACAGTTAATTGCTGATGAACCTCAAACGTCCTCATCAGTAACCATTCCAATTGTTGATCCAACCTCTGAGTTAAGCAATCATGCTCTTGCTCAGCGATGGACCAAAGATCACCCAATAGATCAAATTCTTGGTGATCTCGACGCAGGTATTCAGACACGACGAAGCTCAGGTAATATCTGTCTCTTTGTCAACTTTCTCTCTTTAATAGAACCAAAGAAGACTGATGATGCCCTCAGAGATGCAAACTGGGTCAGCGCTATGCAAGAAGAGCTGACTGAGTTCTCTCGCAACAAAGTTTGGAATCTCGTTCCTAGACCATCTGATAAAACTGTTATAGAAACCAAATGGGTGTTTAGAAACAAGTTAGATGAACATGGAACTGTAACCCGCAACAAGGCTCGACTTGTTGCTCAGGGATACAGACAAGAGGAAGGCATAGACTATGATGAAACCTTTGCCCCTGTGGCTAGGCTCGAAGAAATTCGACTATTCTTAGCCTATGCAGTTTACAAAGACTTCATTGTGTATCAAATGGATGTAAAATCAACATTCCTCAATGGAAAGCTGAATGAAGAAGTCTATGTAGAACAACCTCTAGGGTTCTATGACCCTAAGTATCCAAATTATGTTTATAAATTGGATAAGGCTCTCTATGGTCTAAAACAAGCCCCTCGTGCTTGGTATGACACTCTCTCATCATTTCTTATCTCTGAAAATTTTGAACGTGGCAAAATTGATAATACAGTATTTTTCAGAAAGATAAAAGGTCATATTATTCTTGTACAAATATATGTCGATGACATAATATTTAGTTCTACTAACCCATCTCTATGTACCCGCTTCGCTGAAAGAATGAAGAAAGAATATAAAATGAGTATGATGGGTGAGCTGACATAATTTCTTGGTCTTCAGATTAAACAATCTGACAAAGGTACTTTCATCAGCCAAGGTAAGTATGTTAAAGATATGATTAAGAGGTTTGATCTTACACAAACTTCAGCGATGAAAACTCCTATGGCACCACCCCTGACACTTAACAAAGATCCTTCTGAAAACCTGTTAATGTCACTGCCTATAGAGGAATGATAGGATCCCTGCTGTATCTTACAGCGAGCCGACCTGACATCATGTACTCCACTTGTTTATGTGCACGCTATCAATCTGAACCCACGGAATCCCATCTGATCGCTGCTAAACGCATATTCAGATATCTGAAAGGAACTCCTAACCTCGGTCTTTGGTATCCCAAAGACTCAGGGTTCGATCTAACTGGTTATTCTGATAGTGATTTTGCAGGTTGTAAACTTGACAGAAAGAGTACAACTGGTGGATGTCAACTCCTAGGAGGAAAGCTGGTAAGTTGGACAAGCAAAAAGCAAAATTCAGTGTCCACTTCCACAGCTGAAGCTGAATATGTAGCCATTGGAAGCTGTTGTTCTCAGATCTTATGGATGAGAAATCAACTATTAGACTATGACCTTCAGCAATCAAAGATTTCAATCTATTGTGACAGCACTAGTGCTATCGCTATAGCAAATAATCCAGTGCTACATTCAAAGACGAAACACATAGAGATCAGATATCACTTTATCAGAGATCATGTGTTGAACGGTGATATTGAACTTCATTTCATCCCTACTGACTATCAGCTTGCTGATTTATTTACCAAACCTCTTGATGAGACAAGGTTCAACTCTCTCATTAGTGAGCTTGGAATGCTGAATCTCGAAGAATAATTATTCAGCGTTCATGCATTGTGTCAGTAATCAGAAGTTCCCCTTTCATCACTCTGATAAACATTCTGACTCTCAGGTATGTTCTCACCATCCCTACAACTGAATCTTCATTCAGTTATGATGTTTTTCAAAATATAAACCTTAATCACTGAACTTTCTTCAAATGATTAAAAGCTTTTTTGAAAAATAAATTTATCACTGATATTTCTAGTCAGTGATCCTTTAAAAGAAAATCTATCCCTATCTTTACCATCAGGGATACTTTCAAAAAGAAAAATCTATCGCTGACTTTTCTTTAGCGATAACTTCAAAACAGACAAATGAACAGTCTCTCTTCTATGACGTCATCTGAACCGACAATCCACGACATGCCTTTTTCTGACACGTTCGTCTGTCGCCCTTCCATCCAATCAACTTCGTGGGACGTGTCCATGTCATGATGAGCATTTTTTTCCCGCCTCTCACATTCTCTCTCCTTTCTCAAATGTGTGAAAGGAATGTTTTTCCATTCTTATCACTTTACGCTTTCTGGAAATACTTTCAAAGCAAGAATTCTCTCTCAAGCATTCTAGAATTCTCAAGCATTTGCTTCATCCTCTTCAAAGATCAACAGGCTATTCTTGATCTTTTTCTTATTCTTATCTTAAATCTTTTTACATAAAACTTCATTTATGGACTACCATTATGAGTTTATAAGATTCTTATCACATAAAATCATTTTCATTTGTGATTTAATTCTTTAAAAACCATTTTATTTTGATTGTTCTTCATTCAAAATCTTTGGTTTTTCTTCTTGTTCTTGTATCTTATATTAAGAACACCCTTTTAATCTTCAAAATTGTTGATTTCTCTATGTTTCTTTCCCAAAATAGAAACTGGACAAATCTTCTTTATTTTTTAGACTAAAACCTTTCTTCTATTTGTCTATCTGTTTACTCTCAGAATGTCTCAATCTGCACTTGTCGCCTCTATGAACGTCAAGTTCGCCATCACTGACTTGGAGCTTCCGAAGAACAATCATCTCGCTCGCCTCGATTTTGACGGTGTTAAGTACCCACATCTGAAGGAAGCCACAATGTTTCTAAATCAATCCTGCATTGCTTACGCTATCACTGTGGATCCTACACCCTCCAAAGCTCTTCTCCAGCAATTATGGTTTACCGCTGAAGAAGCCTCTATCACCAACAAAAAGGGTGAACAGGTTCCTGCTATCTCTTTCAGCACTGAACTAGGCTCAGGGATGATGACTGCCTTAGGGCTGAGGAAAGCTCTGCGTTTTCTTGACAAACCCAGAAATGGATTCGACGCCTTGCCAACTTATGTTGAACTCATCCAATTCCTGGATGCAATGGAATACTCTTGGGAACCCAAGCCAAGGACGACGATTCCAAACAAGAAGTTGACTCTTGTGAAGAAGGCACTGATGCCTTCTCAGCTTAACTACATCTTCTCACACTTCATTCAGTGTATCAGTGGGAAGAGTGGGTCACTGGACCAAGCCAGCAAGATTCAGGTCCAGATGGCTTACTTAGTGATCGCTGGAAGAAACTTCGACTACGCAACAGCTATCTTTGACGATCTCAAGTCAAAGATAGAGAAGACCTAGAGGGATCCCAAGGTCCCCTACGTATGCTTCATCTGCGCGTACCTAAATTTCCTCTACCCTGCTACTTACCCCACTAACTCGGATGCATCTTTTCCAAAAGTAGGTCAGCGCTCCCTGCAGGTCAAGACTCTCCCCAACGAGGTAAGTATCTCTGAACTTCGCTCCCGAATCTCTCTCCTCACTTCTTCTTATTTAGCGGCCACACAGGAGGTTCCTTCTTCTGCTATCCCTGCCGCTACCCCTTCCAAACGACCATCAACTGGCTCCCTTGGTCCTTCGAAGAAGGCCAAGGTGACCAAGGAGAAATCTACCTCTAGCTCAAGACCTAAGGATGTTTCTCAACAAACCTTCTTAGATGCTTTTGTGGGTCTCTCCTCCACATCCTCAACGATAACCACTTCAACCGTGCCAGCGATCTCGGTCGCTGTCACAACAACAGTGACGCAACCTACAATCTTAGTTCAACAACAACCTGAGGTAACTACCCCTATCCCTACATCTTCTATCCCCATCTCTAGTCCTTCTATTTCTTTGATCTCTAACCCTCCATCTATTTCTACGCAAACACAGTTTGGACCCATAGGACCTGAACATCAATCTTTTGAGGAATCGTTACAATTCTACAAAATGTTTGATAATTCAGGTATCCCTATAACCTTAAACACTTCTCCCAACTCACCATATAAGCCTGTTTCTCAAAAACTAACTTATATTTCAGGTCCTAGTTTGGCGACTGTTGACACCAATGTCAACAATCTGAGTGCAAAGGTGGAATCTCTGACTGCCTGTCTCAACAACACCACCAACGCTGTTCAATCAGCTGGTGAAGCACTGAAGACGCTGACAGCCACCTGCGCCTCCAAAGCTGACGTTTCTCAAATCGCTACTCTCCAAGAAGCGATTGTCAAAGTCAGGGAAGACTCACAACAACAGTTTGCAGCCCTGGCTACAAAGGTTGATTCCTGTGAAGTTCTTCTTCCGCAGATCCTGACTCACCTGAAGGCACCAGCTCCAGTTCCTGCTCCTTCATTTACAAAAGATGATCGCACAGCTCTAGGCATAGTTGTGGAGTTTATTCATCAAGCTACGTTAGAAATCTCTGAAATTAAAGACCGACTCAAAGGATTAGAGGCTGAAGTTCAGGTGTTGGCCGCTGCAAAAACTTCCTCTCCTTACAAAGATCTCTCCCTCCATGATAATGTCAAAGAGGGGGAGAAAGCTGCTGAAGAAAATACGGAGTTTGAAGTCGCTGCTGAGGTCCAACAGAAGGAAACTCCCTCTCAGGTTGAGGGGGAGATAGCTGCTGAAAAAGCCCCTCCTTCTCTTGAAGATTTAATCGATGATGAAGAAGAAGAGGACGATGAAGATGAAGCCCTTGATCTTGAAGATCAATAGGAAGAACCTCATCAAGATGATGATGATGACAATGAAGAAGATCCATCGCTATGGTGTTCTTCAGCCGTCACTTCATCAGCGATAGCTTCGAAAGAAGTTATCATAGCAGGGGGGAGCCATGGAACTTCTTCAGGAACCCCTTCCCAAAGCAAAGGTGCAAATGCTGAGGGAACCCTGAAGATGATTTCACTACCTGAGGAGAATCCTTCTCAGGTATGCCTTACTCTTATTCCCTTATCATTCTATAAAAATCCAACCCCTATTTCTTTCTAGCCTTTATCTCTCTCCTTCCCTAAAAATAAATCTAACCTTTTTCTTTTTCTGACCAGATAGTTCTCTCCCCTGCTTAAGGGTAAAGAACTCCAAGTAATCCCAGCTGCTGAAGCTGATGATCAAATAATCCCAATCTCTGTAAGAGATATTGATGAAGAGGATGAAGAAGAAGAAGAGTCCCTGCAACATCATGGAAGGCCCTCCAGACCATCTCATTGGTCAGAGAAAGAGAGAAAGAAAAGAACGGAGAGTATCTCTCATCTGGAGAGTCAACGACGAAAGATCCCCTCTCAATCATCAGATCTGGAGTTCCTGACTGAAGCTGAAATCGAAGAATCCGTCAGGGCTGAGAAGCTGATTGCTGACTGTCAAAGAGATGCCTCTCTAGCTCTCAAAATTCAGTCTTCTCAAGTCAAAGACAAGAAGCTGAAAAGCAAACTAGTGGAAGTCCAGGCAGCTATTTTGATAGAGATTGAAGAGAAACGCTCCAAAGAAAAAGCGGTCAGCGATAATACAGTCGATTGGTGCAAGCACAAAATTGACTATCGCTCTGACCCAATGAAGATCGTAGCTGTTGCTATCTCTGGGAGAAAGAAGAAGGATAAACTCTCTGTCACCATGGAGATTACCAGAGAGGATGGAAGCTGCAAGACTATGTTCATTTCAATGCTGGAAGACTTCGGCTACATGGAATGGCTTGAGTTCAAAGATGCGCTGAAGAAATCAAAGTCAACATACAGAGGCTATGTTGAAAGGGTAAATGATGCCCTCATCAACAGAGTCATTGCTATACTAAAGGTGCCATCTACTCTTCCTCCAAAGTCCAAGCAAATCAAGAGAAAGCCTGTCTCCTCCTCATCTGATAATGTCGCAGTGATCAGAAATGAAACCTCCATCAAATTCTCAAGAGAAGCTCTGTTCGGTCCTCCTCCTGATCTTTCAGTTCTGGATCTATCTCTGCCTCCTGGCGGACCATACGTTGCGGGACAAGTTGTTGAAGAACCTTTTGGAATCTTCTTCAGAGATGACGAGGAACAGCTCAGATTTCAAAGAGTCTCTGAAATCCCTATCTATCCCCTCGCTCTTCTCAAGGATCTCATGTGCCTATGGTGTACTCTCTCTCTTGCTGCTGAGCCAATCATAGCGATCATCTGCAAAGAGTCTTTAGAGCGAAGGCAAAAAGGAGAAGAAATACCTGAGTATTTGATAAATCCTCTTAAACCCTCTTTAGATAACTGATAGATTAGTTTTCTTTCTTGTAATCTATTAGTTTAACTTACAGTAGTTAGTATATCACTTGTACTTGTAATTTTCATAACTTGTAATTCCTTTCTTGGATTAATGAGAATTTCAGTGAAGTACTTAACTATATCAGTACTGTAAAAGATACCTCAAAATAGTAATTGGGACATGTATGTTATGAGTCCTGATTATTCCATCATTTTGAATTATAAAGTAATTTTCTTCAGTTACTTTGTCATTATCAAATAGGGGGAGATTGTTGATCCAAACTCTCTCAGTGATTTGATAACGACCCTTTTCTATACTTAGTGAAAATTACGTTTAATATTTATTAGTGTTTCACTATCAGCGATCAGACTGAGTCTGTTCAGTTATCACTGATAGTCCTTGTAAACATTTTATGTATTAGTGTTTCACTATCAACAATAAAATTGAGTTTGTTCAGTTATCACTATCAGTAATGTATTAGTGTAATAAAATTGAGTCTGTTCAGTTATTCCGCAACAGACATGTAAATTGTGTTTGATTTATCCATAAACAATTTATTAAATTTTAAATTCTGTGTTTGTATTCAACCCCCCCTTCTACAAACTTGTTAAGCACCTTAGGGACCAACAAAGAATCCCTGCATCATCTAGGAAGGCCCTCAAGACCATATCACTGGTCAGAGGAAGAGATGAATAAAAGAACAAAGATGATCTCCCATCTGGAGAGTCAACGGCTGAAGGTCTCTCTTCAAACAACTTCTACTGAACTAGAGTTCCTGACTGAAGCTGAAATCGAAGAATCTGTCAGAGTTGAGAAACTGATAGCTGATTGTCGAAGAGATGCCTCTCTTGCTCTCAAGATTCAGTCCTCTCAAGTCAAAGACAAAAAGCTGAAAAAGAAACTAGTGGAAGTCCAGGCTACTTTATTAAAGGAAATTGAAGAGGAGCGCTTAAAAGAACTAGCGGTCAGCGATAACTCAGTCGAATGGTGCAAACATAAATTCGACTATCTATCTGACCCAATGAAGATCGTAGCCATTGTCATATCAGGGAGAAAGAAGAAGGACCGAACTTCTATCACAATGGAGATAACCAGAGAGGATGGAAGCTGCAAGGCTATGTTCGTTTCAAAGCTGGAAAGCTTCGATTACATGGAATGGCTAGAGTTCAAAGATGCGCTAAAGAAATCCAAGTCAACCTATATAGGATATGTTGAAGGGATAAATGATGCTCTCATCAACAGAGTCGCTGCCATCCTAAAGGTGCCATGTACTCTTCCTTCCAAGCCAAGGCAACTAAAAAGAAAGTCTGGCTCCTCCTTATCTGAGAATGTCGATGCAATAAGAAATGACACCTCCATCAAGTTCTCAAAAGAAGCTCTGTTTGGTCCTCCTCCGGATCTCTCAATTCTATCCCCGCCCCCTGGTGGTCCATATATTGCTGGGCAAGTACTCAAAGAACCTTTTGGAATCTTCTTCAGAGATGATGAGGAACAACTCTGATTTCAAAGAGTCTCTGAAATTCCTATCTGTCCCCTCAGCCATCTCAAGGATCTCCTATGCTTATGGTGTGACTTCTCTCCTTCTGCTGAACCGATCAAGGCAATCATCAGTCAAGAATCTTCAGATCGAAGGCAAAGAGGAGAAGAAATACCTGACTATATGGTCAATCCTCCAAAATCTTCTTTAGATAGCTGATAGATTAGTTTTCTATTTCTTGTAATCTATTAATCAAAATTACAGTAGTTAGTTCCTCACTTTTACTTGTAATTTTCTTACCTTGTAATTCTATCTTTGAATTAATGAAAATTTCAGTGAAGTACTTAACTCTATGATTGTCCCTGAAATTTTGTTTCTTATCATATATAAGAGATGTATATATTCACAAACAAGAGATTAGCAAACCTGATATGGATTTCTCAAACAAAGATTACAAGGTTTTCTCTTGAATATGTTTCTCTCACTAAGCTCTCTCTCTCTCTCTCTCTCTCTCTCTCTTTCTCTGATATGAATGTGGCGGCTGAATAATACTGAATATGCACACACACACTCCTTGCACAACCCTAGCAAGGAATAGGTCATATACCTATTTTAGGAAAAACACTAAAATAAATAAAAATACAAATAAAAATAACTTTCACTAAATATTTCAAAGGACCTAGACTTTTATTGAGAGTGACTTTTCAACCTTGACTTCTTGAACCTTTCATCTTCAATCTTGATGATCTTGAATCCAATAAATCTATGATCTAACAATCTCCCCCTTTGGATCAAGATCATTACTAAAAAGATTTAGCAATCCATTTCTTCTCTTTAAGCTCAGAAAGAATCTCCCTCTTTGTCTTCAAAATGTAGCAATCTCCCAAAAGATGTAGATAAAATCTCTTTCATATGATGGAAAGAAATTATCTCCCGATTTAGCACAGAATGCTTTAGCAAAGTATCTTCAAAGAAAAATTCTCAAAAACTTTGAAACTTTCTGACTTGGACATTTCTTTAATCTTGAGTTCTCCCCTATTTCTTGATTAGCTCTCCCCCTTTTTGATGAATTGAGCATCGATATCATCAAAACTTTGTCATAAGAAATGTCTTTGAATGTTCTGACCACTGATCGTTCACGAGCCTCTGGTTCATCGTCAAACTGCCAAGATATTGATCTAGATCTTTTCAAATCCAGACAAAATAGGAATGTAACCCCTGAATCAACAGATGAATCAGTTATAATGCCTGTCAGGAACACGAAGTCACTGTGTGTAACAAATACACATTGGAAAGGAGCTTTTTGATGTTCACTCCCCCAGGGCTTCCATACAATCATCGAAACACCACAAAGGTAATTTCTATGAACGTTATGACAAAGAAACAAATTCTTTGTGTGTTCGTGCAAGTGATAGAAAGAATTAAGCATGGATGATTGCTTATAAAGGCTCAACATTGTGTAAACATAGACTCAAGGTGCATGATTGAAGTGTGAAGGTGGGGCAGACTTCCTTCTTTTCAATATCCATATTCTCCAAATGAAAACCAGATAGTAAATGTGCTGCTTCCCCTTTGAAAAAATGAAACATTTTCTTGTTAAGAAGAAAATGAGTGGCTGGGGGGTTTAATGTCAAGAGTTGGTATGGGCTAGTTGCCTATTTCAATAATGTTCACCAAGAATTGTGAAGCATTAGTAATGTGGCTGCCTGGTTCAGAAAGTAGTTGGTGCAGAGTCTGATATTCTTTTACTCTGTTTGCACACCCTCTTTCTTTTTATCATTATGCTCACATCTAACCAAACACTCTTTTCATTTTACCTCAACACACATCCCACACTCATTTCTTTCGGACTCCTCACACTTAATCACTAAAGGATTAACTTCTTGGGTAGGAAACACTGGTTAACGTGAATCCATAGAAGTCCAGTTAAGTCCTAGCACAAAGAAATCCCATGTTTTCCTATAAAGCATGTGTTGCTCAGTTGATTTAACTTTATCAGTTAATGCACAAAATAGATCATGAAAACATTTAAGAACACACTTCCAATTCATGAAATCTGTTTGAGAATCGGGAAGTGGTTTGAACATTTAAGAACATGTTTTTCTTATGATTGAAAGTTGTCCTTCTTTCAACCATAGATGAGATGAAGATAAAGAATTATACCTCTTGTGTGCAGTCTTACATCTCATGAAGTCAAGATTAAAGTCATAAAGATATGATCTTGTAAGCATCTCTCAAACTGCAAAAGTCTAAAGGTCATAGTCAAAGCAACTTTATTCACTGAAATTAAAAGACATAAAGAAGTAAAACAATGAAAGTACGAGTTCTGATCAGAAATAATCAGAAGTCATAGCCATACTCCTTTGACTTGTAAAGGCTACCCCTAAAATCATGCATTACAAAAGATTTGACAAATAAGTAAATGCAGAAATTAGATATGCTCCTCCTCAAGATAACAATGATCATCTATGAAGTACTTTTCACACTCCCCCTGAGATCATGAACAAACAATTAAAGAGCAGATATCTTGCGGAAATAATGATAAAGAAATGATGAAAAATTACAATAAAAGAAACTTTAATGGGTAATTACTGATTAGACCTTGAGATTTAGCATACCAAGCTTAGATACCAGAAAAGTGAATCTCTTTTCATCTAAAGGTTTGGTGAACAAATCTGCAAGTTGGTAATCAGTTTTTACAAAGTAAAGTTTTATTGTACCTTTTTCTACATTATCTTTTATAAAATGATACCTGACATCAATGTGCTTTGTTTTAGTGTGGTGCACAGGATTAGCTGATATGGAGATAGCGCTCTTCGAGTCACAATAGATCGGTATTTTATCAAACTTGAATCCAATGTCTCGAAGTTGTGTTCGCATCCACAAGACCTGAGAGCAGCAACTGGCAACAACTACATACTCTGCTTTAGTAGTCGATGTGGAAACACATAATTGTTTCTTTGACGCCCAGCTAACGAGCTTGTCTCCAAGAAATTGAATGTGACCTGAAGTGCTCTTCCTGTCTAACATGCACCCTGCATGATCTGCGTCTGAATAAGCAGTTAGTTCAAACCCTGTATCCTTAGGATACCACAGACCAACATCTGCAGTCCTCTTCAGATATCTAAAAATCCATTTGACAACAGCTAAATGGGATTCTTTAGGGTCAGCCTGATATCTTGCACACAAGCATGTTGAAAACATTATATCTGGTCTACTTGAAGTAAGATACATTAAAGACCCTATCATACCTCTATAAGTCCTAACATCAACACTTTTTTTGGAAGAGTCAGTGTTAATCTTAGTACCTGGTGCCATTGGGGTTCCTATCGGTTTACAATTTTCCATTTTGAATCTCCGAAGAATATCAAAAATGTACTTAGATTGATTAATGAAAATCACCATTGAAAACTGTTTTATTTGTAATCCGAGAAAGAAATTCATCTCTCCCATAATACTCATTTGAAATTGTGACACCATGAGATTTGAAAACATCTTACAGTATTTGGGATCTGTAGAACCAAATAAAATATCATCTACATATATCTGAATAAGAATAATATCAACTTTCTCCTTTTTAATAAACAAAGTGGTATCGACTTTACCTTTTGAAAAACCTGACTTGACCAAGAATTAAGATAGAACATCATACCAGGCACGAGGTGCTTGTTTCAGACCATACAAGGCTTTATCCAAGATGTAGACGTGATTAGGCTTATCTAGATTTACAAACCCTTCTGGCTGAGAGACGTAGACTTCCTCCTTAAGTATGCCATTTAGAAAGGCAGTCTTCACGTCCATCTGGTAGACAGTGAAGTTCTTGTGAGTTGCGTAGGGTAGAGATATGCGGATTGCCTCTATACGCGCTACGGGAGCATACGTCTCATCCTAGTCAATGCCTTCCTCTTGCCTATATCCCTTGGCAACAAGTCTGGCTTTGTTTCTTATAACAATACCATCTTCGTCCTTCTTGTTTTTGAATACCCATTTAGTTCCAATCACGGTCTTTCCTTCTGGTTTTGGAACTAGCCTCTAAACCTTCAGGGCTTCAAACTGGTTTAACTCTTCTTGCATGGAAGACACCCAATCCTAATCAGCAAGAGCTTTTGTTACTCGAGTAGGCTCTATTTTGTTGAGGAATGAGTCATGCATATATTGATTCAAAGTTGCTGACCTAGTTTGCACCGGCTTGTTAAGATCTCCAATTACTTGGTGAATAGGATGCTCTTTGGTCCAACGATGTTCATGAGGGAATGGAGTAGATGACGATTGATCATGGTTGTCATCTAAAAATCCACTTTCAGGTTCTTCAATTTGAACATCATGAGGGAGGGATTCAGTTGAAGTAATTGGTGCAGAAGCTTCAGTAGGTACAACTTGTTCAGTCTGTTGATCTATCCTTACATCACATCCTACTGACTCAGCAACTTCTGACTCATCATTAGTAGATACAACTTCAAATATTGGAGTAGGCATTTGAATTGGAATATCTTGCTGAATCGGGGAATTTGGTTCAATAGAAACGTCTGAAGTGGTTGGATGATTAATCGTTGAATCTTCAATCCTGTCAACCACAACAGATTTATTCACATTAGATCCAAGATATTCATCATAAAACTATTCAAATAAAAGATCTAAATAAGATAAATGATTAGTAGACGTTGATTTGCCATCTGATTTGTTCTCTTGAGACACAGGTTCTGGACTGATTTGCCCAGAAGCTAGTACTCCTGTTATCAGGGGTTCTGAACTGAAGTGTTCAGAAGCCATCTCTTCATCGAATGTAACATTGACGCTTTCAACCACAGTCTTTGTCTTCTTCAAGTATACACGGTATGCAACAGATGTCGAAGAATAGCCGATAAAGATACCCTCATCCGCCTTAGCATTGAACTTATTCAGACTCTCTCTGTCATTAAGAACAAAACACTTACAACCAAAAACATGGAAATATTTAATGGTTGGTGTTCGGTTGTTGATCAACGCATACGGAGTCTTTTGAAATCTGCGTGGTATCATGGACCGATTTTGAGTGTAACACGCAGTCGACACAGCTTCAGCTCACAGAAATAGGGGTAAGTCAGATTGACTGAGCATAGTACGAGCGACCTCGACTAGCGTACAGTTTCGCCTTTCAACTACTCCATTCTGTTCAGGCGTACGTGCAGCAGAGTATTGATGTGTTATCCCGACCGATTCGAGATATTCTTCAACTGTTTTGTTCTTAAACTCTGTGTCGTTGTCGGTTCGGAGAAGCTTGACTGGTTTCTGCAGATTCACCTGTATCGTCTTTAGAAACGTAATGAGAACTTCGGGTGTCTCATCTTTTGACCGTAGAAATTTGACCCAAGTGTATCGCGAATAATCGTCCACAATAACTAACACGTATTTCTTTCCGCCTAAGCTTTGCGTTCGCATAGGACCACAGAGATCCATATGCAACAATTCTAACGGAGAGTTGGTACTCGATTCAGGCTTCGGTTTGTGTGGAGCTCTCTTCATCTTCCCTTTTTCACATGCTGCACACAAGTGTTCCTTTTCGTACTTGAGCTCAGGAAGTCCTTTCACTAGATTTCTACTGAGCAGTTTATTGATGTACCAAAATTTGAGGTGAGAGAGTCGTCGATACCATAGCCAACTTTGTTGCATCGAGGCTTTTGAGAGTAGACACACTTGATTGTCAGTCTGGACCTTTGACAAGTTGATGGTGTAGAGGTTTGACTTGCGAGTCCCGACCAAGAGTTCTTTCCCGTCCTCAATGCGTACCGAACACTTCTTGGCCTTGAAGTTAACCTCTAAGTCTTTGTCACAGAACTTCCCAATACTAAAAAGTTTGTGTCCTAAGCCTTCAACATATCTCACCTCCTTAATCGTGACATTTTCGTGTACCACATCACCATAACCCAGAATTGGTGAAAACTGATCGTTACCAAATCAAACTGTGTCGCAGTATTTCTCTGTAAAGTTAGCCAACAGACTTTTCTGCCCGGTCATATGCTTGGAACATCCACTATCCACGTACCACATATGACGGGTCTGCACAAGAGAAATTAAGAAACACGAGGTTTAGATATCCATATAAAAACTGGGAGTAAAGACTTTTGAGCATTGAAGTGCGGGTCTTGAACTGTAGTATTCAAGAGCCATCATTTCTTTCACTCAACCTTGACTTGACATTCCTGTAACACAGATTCAGCCTTTTTCTTTGGTACCCATTTGTATTTGGGTCCAACTGTGTTAGCACAAGATTTTGGTACCCATTGAAATTTGGGTCCGCTTTTCTTTTGAAAACTATATGAAGAATTGGAACGATAAGAATATGCATGATAATTTCCAAACCAAACATCAGAATATTTATGAGAAGCATAATCATATCTATCATAATTTGAAAACTTTCTAGCAGACGGAGATAATTGGAATAATTGCCGTATGGAATATTTCTTGCGAGAATCAACAAGTTTTGGTTTAAAATTAGCAATATCCACAATCAAATCATCTTTACTAGCAGTCTTTCTATTACAATCAAAACTAGAAAATGATTTAGCATTCTCATCTCTCTTCTGTTTTGGTAGCCATTCCGACTTAACTCCAAGCTTTTTCTTTCTCAAATCTGAAACATTTGAAACTTTAGAGTTAGAAAGGTAAGAATCAACCAAATGCTTCTTCTTTGACTTACCAGTGGTGATCTGTTTCTGTGAATTCCCATATTTCTTCTTCTTACCTTTGGCAACTTTGGATTTCACAGAAACTGATTTATCAATTTTCGTTGAAGTTTCACCTTTTTCAAACACACTTGGTAGTCAAAATCACCAACACAGTCATCTAAACCACCATCAGAGTTTAGAAAATCAAACTCATTATCAAGTGAACCAGACCTATCATCAGATTTTAAAGCCTTGGATAATTTAGAAAACTCAGTATTTTAATCATTTGAAAGATATTTTGATTTGTCTGAATTATAACTATTATTCAACTTCTCATAACGAAATGGCAGTTGAATTTTAGTTGTGTTCTTTCTTTTAGCATATTCCTTAGCTTTATCCTCTTCAGACAGACTAGTCCAGAAAACTTTGAGTTCAAGGTATTGAGGTGCCAGTTTCATAAATCCAAAATCATAAAGAGCAGGCGCTTCAGATATACCCTCTTTGAGATGGTGTGGGTTCTTGTAACCAAGTCCCCAATAGTCAAGTTTCTCTTTAGGTTTGTTTAGATGAATGGTTTGTTCAGTTTGACCCAAAGTATGTAATTTCTCTTCCAAAGCATTCACCTTTTCAGTTAAAGATTTGTTTTCTTTTGAAGTCGAAGAATACATTTTAGAAAGCTCTTTAGACTTAAACTCACACTCTCTATATTTTGAAACAGTTTCAGATAACTCTTTATGAATTATAGTCTTCTCTTTCGTGCTGGTGTCAATTCTTTTGTGCAGAGTTTCAATTAGTACATTTTTCTCAGCAAGATCGTTGCTAAGTTTATGTATACATTGATTTTTATCATTAATGACACCTTTTTCACGCTTAAGTTTAGACTCTAATTTTTGGAGTTTAGTCATCATGGCATGCATTTGTTTCAGGAAATCTGATTCGGTTAAATCACATACCTCATCGTTATCTTCTTCATCTGAATCAGCTTCAACTTCTATATGACCCATCAAGCACAAGTGTGTTGTTTCGTCCTTCTCTTCTTCCTCACTTTCAGAATGATCAAGCCAAAATTCATCCTCTTCCATCAATGCTTTTCCAGCCTCTTTATTGTTTGGCTAGAAACAGCTTGTTCTTCTAGTACTCAGAGTTTCTGACTTTGGGCTTGCGGCAATCCTTAGCAAAGTGACCAAATTTGCCACAGTTGTAGCATTTTGTAGGTTCTGCCTCTTTGACCTCTTCAGCTCTGAACTTCTTCTCATCTGATCTTTTATCCTCTATCCTCTTTCCTTCAACTTTCTCTTTGTGGTTGTAGTTGCTTGAACCAGATGAGTACCTCTGACTGTTTGAACTAGGCTTCTTGTAGATCTTCTTTTGAAAAGCCTTAGCTAACATAATCATAGCCTGCTTCAGGTTATCACAGTAGTCAGAGTCAGAGTCAAGTACACCTTCATCCTTTTCTGATTCAGAAACTATCATATTCTTCTTCTTTTTAAGGCTTACATTCTTTTGTTTCACAACCAAAGCAACTGGATCTACAACTGCCTTCTCAACCTTTCTCTTCTCATCCAAAATCTCATCAACCTCTTATTCATTCTGTCTAAGAGTTTCATACACTTCATGGAGTGGTATGTCATTCAAGTCCTTCATTTGCTTCATTTGCCTTGCAAATCTCTTCCACTCATGCTGCAAGATACTAAGGAACTTGACATTAAGCTCAACTTGTGACTTATTCACTTTTTTCTTGTTGAGTTCATTCAACAAAGTTACAAATCGGTCATAAGTAGGCTCCAGTGATTCACCCTTCTTAGCCTTGAACTCTTCATAGTTATTGAGACAATTGGATATTTTGAGTTGGTTCCCAACTTTTGATCCTAGAATCATTTTCTCCAGTTGATCCCACATTTGTTTTCTAGTGGCATTGTAGCTGTCAATCTTGACATATATCTCGTTTGGTATGCCTTGAAGAACGAAAGACTTTGCCAATTTGTCCCCCTTGTGTCTTCTCTTCTGCTCATCAGAGTATTCATCAAGTGGTAATGGATACTCTCTCTGTTCTTCTTCTCCGTTCTCTCCAGCTATAGTTAGAACCTTGGTAGGAGGTGTCACAATTCCTTCTTTTAGAGATATTCGGATATAATCTCCCAAGTCATGTCTATCGATGAAGTCCAAGAATCTGTCCTTCCATTGCTCGTACTCTCCTTTGAAGAGAACTGGTGGCTTTACATCGGTTCCGATGGCGAGAGCTTCTCTGGAAGTCATCCTGATATTAAAAGATATGCAATAAGAAACTTAAAATGATCGTTAGTCCAGACAAAATGAAGTAAATGCAGATTAATAATGAAAATGAGAATCTGGAGCAAAAAGGCAGAAATGCGCCAAAGGGTTGTGGCGCAAAAAGGAGTTTTGTGCTAAAGGAGTCTGGTGCAAAATGGAGTTTTGCGCTAACAGCAGATGGCGCAAAACACAACTTTGCGCGAAAAGGAGTTGGCGCGAAATCCTGAAATTAGCCAAGTCTGGAAGGTTTTGTGCGAGAGGAGGGTCGCGCAAGAAGAACTTTGCACGAGAGGCGAGTCGCGCGAATCTGAGCTTTGCGCGAATAGCGGATGGCGTAAACCGAAGTCGACCGGGGTCCTGGGGTTGACCGGTGTCTTGCGCGACCGGTGCCTTGAGCGACCGGTGTGATGCTGCGACCGGAGTTCTCGACTGGTGCCCGCCTTCGACCGTTGTTCCTCCGAAGTAGAAGTGCGACCGAAGTCCCGCGTGGCGCAAAAATGAATTTTGCGCGAAGGGAGGGTAGCGCAAAAAGCAGATTCTCGCCAAGTGAAGTTGGCACAAAAGATGACTTGTGCTAGATGAGGCTGGCGCAAATGTTCCTTGAATCTGGCGAGAAACTAGCGATGAACTGGCGCAAACCCGGATGAACTGGCGCAAACTTGTGTTCTTCACCTCAGCTTCGAAAAACGACTCTGTTAATCCCAAAAACCTATCTAGTCTGCAATTTACAACTTGAATCTTTGAAAAAAAAGCTCACAAATACCTTTAGGACTGATTACAAACAACTAATTTTAAAAACACAAACTCTAAGTGAGAATCGATTGATGGAACATTGTACGACTCGTGAAAAACTGACAAACACCAAAAAACATCAAAATATGAATCGATTACAGTGCAATACTCGATAAAATCGATATAGAGTCACTCTAATACTGATTTTGATCACAACCCAAGTGATTTCAATCCGAAAAACACATAAAAATTCGAAAATCGATTCTGGAAGATGATGAGCAGTGCCGACTGAAAATATTTTCTGGAAAAATTTGATTTCAATCTGGTTTGGCTCTGATACCAATTGATTGTCCCTGAAATTCAGTTTCTTATCACATATAAGAGATGTATATATTCACAAACAAGAGATTAGCAAACCTAATGTGGATTTCTCAAACAAAGATTACAAGGTTTTCTCTTGAATGTGTTTCTCTCACTAAGCTCTCTCTCTTTCTCTCTGATATGAATGTGGCGGCTGAATAATACTGAATATGCACACACACTCCTTGCACAACCCTAGCAAGGAATAGGTCATATACCTATTTTAGGAAAAACACTAAAATAAATACAAATACAAATAAAAATAACTTTCACTAATTATTACAAAGAACCTAGACTTTTATTGAGAGTGACTTTTCAACCTTGACTTCTTGAACCTTTCATCTTCAATCTTGATGATCTTGAATCTAATAAATCTATGATCTAACACTCTATCAGTACTGTAAAATATCCCTCAAAATAGTAATTGTGACATGTATGTTATGAGTCCTGATTATTCCTTTATTTTGAACTATAAAGTAATTTTCTTCAGTTACTTTGTCATTATCAAATAGGGGGAGATTGTTGATCCAGACTCTCTCAGTGATTTGATAACGACCCTATTCTATACTTAGTGAAAATTACGTTTTAATATGTATTAGTGTTTCACCATCAGCGATCAGACTGAGTCTGTTCAGTTATCACTGATAGTCTTTCTTGTAAGCATTTCTATGTTTTAGTGTTCACTATCAGCGATTAGACTGAGTGTTTAGTTATCACTGATAGTTGCTGATGTAAACATTTAAACGTAATCTCTGAAGACAAGTTTCGCGTCAACAAATGTTCATAGCTGAATCGAAGACGAAGCTGCTGAACAAAGACAAGTCTACTAGTGACCTGATGCGGGCATCAGTGAAGCAAAGACGACTCTACTCATACGCGAAGAAACACGAGGAAAAGCTTCAGCGATAGTTGAACCTTCTTATATCTCTGAAGGAAGAGATATTCAGTGATCGATGATCACTTAGCTTATGCCTCAAGTCTCTTTTGTCTTTCCCTGCACAACCAATACGATGTGTCAGAACGGACATACCTCTGCCACAATTCGTACAACAACTATGGTCAACTACACTTTTCATGATACGACCGAAAGCATGTTTCCCAAAGTCAGACTCTCTCAGCCAATCGATGAAGGACACGTGTAAAGTGCCCTGCCATGCATTTAATGCATAAGGTATAAATAGAAAGATTACCTCTTCATCTGAAGAGTGTGCTCACCTCTAACCTTCATCTTTCTATCATATAGAAACCTTTGTTTTCTACATTCTTCAATCCCCATTCTCTATATTCTTGTGCAACCATCTTAGTGTTTTCTTAAGTTTGTTTAGATTGAGTTCTACTTAATCTTATTCCGCAACAGACTTGTAAATTGTGTTTGATTTATCAATAAACAATTTATTAAACATTAAATTCTATGTTTGTATTCAACCCCCCTCCCCCTTCTACAAACTTGTTAAGCACCTCCGGGACCAACACAATGCCTCACATAGCTTCTTCTAAAGAGTTCTGAAAGCTTGCACTTGTACCTCGGTCCATAGGAATTTGACATTCTTCCTTGTCAATGAAGTGAGTAGAGAAGCGATTTTCGAAAAATCTTGTATTAATCTTCGGTAGTATCTGGCTAAACCCAAGAAGCTCCTTATTTATGTCGGACTAGTTGGCGGTTCCCAATTCTTCATCGTCTCGATCTTCGCCGGGTCTACCTTCACCCCATCCTTGGATACCACGTGACCCAATAATTGAACTTCTTGTAGGAAGAATTCACACTTCGAGAACTTTGCGAACAATTTATCTATTCGGAGAACCTCTAGCACTTCCCGCAAATGTCAACTATGCTCCACCTTATTCCTCAAGTAAACCAAGATGTCATCGATGAAGACGATTACTGATTTGTATAAGAAAGGGCAGCATATCCGATTCATCAAGTCCATGAACATGGTCAGAGTGTTTGTCAATCCAAATGGCATCACCAAAAACTCATAGTGGCCATATCTAGTCCGAAAAGTCGTCTTCAGAATGTTTCCCTCCTTCACCCTCACTTGATGGTAACTGGACCACAAGTCTATTTTGGAAAAGTACCTGGCCCTTTGCAATTGGTCGAAAAGGTCATCAATCCAGGGAAGTGGATACTTGCTCTTCACCGTGACCTTGTTTAATTCCCGGTAGTCTATGCACATCCTCATAGACCCATCATTATTCTCAACAAACAAAACCAGAGCTCCCCACGGTGACGAACTCGGCCTTATAAACCCCTTCTCTATTTAACTCTTGGAGTTGCGTCATCATCTCTTGCATCTCCGTCGGTGCTAGACGATAAGGGGCATGTGCAATCGGAGCCGCTCCCGGGGTGTGGTCGATGTGGAACTCCACTTGACGTTCCGGTGGCAACCCGGGTAGGTCTTCCGGAAAGATATTCGGGTAGTCTCGTACTACATCTACATCTTCTATCTTCTTTTTCTCTAATTTTGCATCTATCACGTAAGCCAAGTACGAAAGTCACCCTTTGGCTAAACACTTGTGTGCTTTGAGTGAGGAGATGATCGAGCTGGTTTTCTAACTCTTCTCATCATAGACCATTATTGCACCTCCCCTCGCCAAAGGTATTCTAACCATCTTTTTCGAGCAACGAATATTGGCGTCGTTCTTGGCTAACCAATCCATTCCTACTACTACGTCAAACCCACTTATAGCCATGGGTAGCAAACTCACCACAGGTTTCCCCATCTATCTATATGGTGCAATCATCATAACATTCCCGAACTAACATCTGATCCCCGTTGGCCACCTCTATTACTAGTGCATCAGACAAAAGGCTAACAGAAGTAAAAATTTCTTGCAGAAGTTAGTGGATATGAACGAACGATTTGCACTGGAGTAAAATAAAACACGTGCAGGCAAGGAGTTTACTAGGAATGTACTCGACACTACGTCTGTGGTTTCTCTTGCTTCTTAGTAGTCATCTGAAAGGCCCGACTTGGCACCTTGGGTGGAATCTCTTTATTTGACGCGACCCCACTTGAAACCCCTCGACTGCCCCCCATAAGTCTAGGGCATTCTCTCTTTGTGTGCCCCGATTCTCAGCACTCAAAACACACCAGCCCCTGGATGGGGCAATCTCGGCTCACGTGGTCTTTCTTACCACATTTGAAGCATTCAGATAGGTTGGAGAACGATCTCGGGTTACAAGGACCGTAATGCTTACTCTTGCATTTTTGGAACCATTTAGCCTCATGTCGAGGCTGCATATTCCTTCCCTCGGATAAAGGTCTAGAATGTCGTGTGGACCCGGTTGGCCCTTCCCATTTCCTTTTCTCGCCAGCTTGACTTCTTTCTTCTTTCCCTTGAGCGATGTCAGCCTCAACTTGCTACGATTTTTCGATAGCTTCTTGTAAAGTGGTGACTTTGGTATTCCTCACTGCGGTCTTCATTTCTGCTGGCAAACCCCGCTAATAGGCCTTGATCTTCATTTTCTCGTCGGTGGCCAAATGTTCCACCAGGCTCAATTTCTCAACAAATTTCCTAGAGTAGTAGGCAATATATTGGTTCCCCTTCTTCAAGTTTCTAAACTCCTCCTCTATTTGGTCCACAATACGCTCATTATAGTACTTGTCCATCACTTCACTCTTGAAAGTTGGCCAGGTAAGTTTGGTTAAAACATCCGGAGTAAGGGACGTCTGGGTGAGATGCAAATTGGACTCTTTGGGAGTCGTCACATTCACTTGCCTTGAAAGCCATCTCTATCTTCCTGATCCAATTCTTGCAAGCAACTGGGTTTGTTGTTCCATAGAATTTGGGGGGATTTATACACAAGAAGGTCTTGTAAGAGCAACCCCACTCTCTCTTTCTTTCGACCCCTACCACTTTCTCTTCCATCCCTACCACATGGCCCGCACCTCCGGATCTATTTACTGTGTTTTTTTGCAACTGTCTCGTGCCTTCGATTGCTTGCATCCCAGTCATCCAACATCTTCATGAACCTCTCATCCTGCTTATCCATTGCAGAGTTCATCATTTGCATGATGCTAGTTATCATGACCGATTGAGAGTCCACTTCTTGCATAACCAGGTTTTCGGTATCTAAATTCACTCGTGGAACCACGTCCACTACATTCCTTAATATAGATGGGATTAGAGGGTTTGGGGGATCATTAACCGGTCCAGTCCGCCTAGGTGCTTCCGGAGCCGTTACACTCGCCTCAATTCCTTCCTCCGGGGTCACGACTCGACTCCTCGTGTTTACCATTGTGAATTGTCACACAAGATAAATATAATTCCGGTTAATTCTTTAAAAGAAAAACGGTTCATAACGTACTACCACAATCACCAATCATCATAATAACAATTTCAAGCACACTTATGTAACAATAAATTCATAATGATATTGGCAGGTGAAATTTTGAACATATCATACATTAGGATTATTGTCGTCATCATCACAACTCTTAACAATTACGTTTACGTAATCCTAATACTTTCCCCACCTAAGAATTTTACCCAATGTTAACAGTTTGTGCCGCTAGTGCTCACAACTTAAGTCTAGACAAACTAAAGTCACACCTAGTTCACTTAAACTAAAGCTCTGATACCAACCTATATCACCCCAAAAAATGGGACAAACAAAAACTTTCCAAAAATGGAAAGTGTGGTATATAAATTTGCTAAAGCACGAGCCTCCCAAAAATGGGGAAATAAAATTACCTATTAATTACAATTGTAATCAAAGTAATCGGAAATAACAACCTATTAATCTATTTTCTCAAGAAAGAAGATTACAAATCGGGTGTCATCCAATTTTTCACAAACTATTGACTTCTATCAAGAGGTTTCCCAAAAGTTGCTTCCCCAAGCTCGAACTAATCCTGTCTAAGCCGTCTTAAACCGGCAACGCTAGAACCTGAGAAACATGTCGACACCAACAAGTGTTAGGCCAAAAAGCCTAGTGAGTTTGAACAAAGAATAACCATAAATGGGGAGAGAAATAATCAATATGCATTAAAATCTAAATATAGAATCAATGGGGGAGACCTAAAACACCAAACAAGTTTCACCTCAAGAGTCAATACACCTTGATGTTCACCCAATAAGGCAACATCCCAAAGGCCCGACACATCGGGGACTACCTTCAAGGCATTACCCCGAATGGCGGAGATCTAGGCATATACCTCCAAGGTGGCGCCCAAGATTGTATCCTCCTAGTGCCAACTTGTCAGTTCATCCAATTTACAATGTGCCAATATGTACAAACTTACTCCAAGCAAGATGTGTATTCAATTTTACCAATCCTTGTGGTCCAACCACTTCAATAACCAAATAGGCTTTACATGGCATATCAAGGTTTATCATAACTATCCAAAATGTTATATAACTTCCCAATAGACATTTCAAGAGATAAACCGCATCCATCATGCATATAAAACCCGAATCCAATATTTAAGAGTATTCCATACAAGGAGTCCCACTTAGGGTTAAAACCAATATAACGTCAAAATCACAAGATGGCATATAATACCATAAAATGGTCAAATATTGCTACTAGAATCCTAAATCCACATTGTCATGCTTCCCAAGTTTTTATAAAAACTATAACCACACACACTAATCCCCAAAGTTTCCTTCATGGGGTTTTTGACATTATACCATAGAAAATGGTATTTTACCCAACCACATAAGATAAAGATGGAAAGCATATAAGTTGACATGTATCTTATTTTAACAAAGTTTAGAGAACTCACAAATCTAGGGTTTTGAGTAAAACCAAGAAAATGACAAAACCCTAGAGAATTGATGGTGGATATGAGATGTAGGTTAGGTAACTTGATATCCCACTTAATGCTTCCATGATGATCTTCATGACCAAAGCAAAAAACCCAACAACCCTTAGGTTAAATTTAATAGAGATGGAGGTTTATGGAAGAAGAAATGCTCTCAAAGCTCTCAAAAATCAGTACCAAAGCGAGTTGTGGTGTAAATGTGGTCAAGGATGGAATTTATACTCTTAGACCTCCGAGTGCGACAGTGACCGACGATAGTGCCAATGGCACTATCACGTGGCACAATTGCGGCAACACCCCCTCTTACGGTACCATTCCAGCGACAGTGACAGGAGATAGCCTAAACTAGGAATGGGCTAATAGCAATAGAAAAATAAAGGAGTGCCTCATGTCACGATTGCTGGAAATCTCGCCCCGGGTGTATCGAGGTCTCTTAAACCCATGCGATAATGACAGACGACTGTGACACCTGTCATAGTCGTTGGCAAGGTCGCCCATAACTCCCTTGATGTCGTTTTTCTCATTTTCTATCGATTCAATGGCTCAATTAAGGTTTTAAAGTTCCCCAAAAAAATATCCCAATTAAGGTCAAGCTAAATACCATAATATATGGATGAAAATCACTTACTTGGATTTTCCGAGTGTTACACCAACCTAAATGCTTCCACCTCCCAAGTCTATTCTTCTTCTTCTTTTAAGTCATCCAATCTTAAGACTGATGACTCCATCTCTATAAGATTATCCGAACACAATGAATCTTTAAAATTTGGGGTATTTGTGAAAGAAAAAGAAAACGAAGTCTCAAACTCTATTGAATTTCAAGACTCAAATGAAATAGTCAAAATTGTTCATGAACTTCTTAAATCTTTAAGTCTTGAGGAAGCAATCTCAAATCGCCACAAACCTTCAAAGATTTTCAAAAGGAACTAATAAGCTTGTGTTAAAAAACATAATGCTGCTGAAAAAGGGAAATCAATTGCTTCCCCTGAATTCTCTCTTAAGAGAAAAACCTCTTTGAAAAACTATATACCTGAAATCACGGAGTTGTCCATTGAGTTTATACCTCGATCTGTGAACATCAAGAAAACCAAAGTTTAGGGGTTTCTTTCTTCCTCTCTACCTGATTCGGAAAAACAAATTCTTGGATCTAAACTAAACTGTGTGCCTTTGAACCTCGATTCCTCAAAGAATTCTCACAAGGGTAAGAGCAAGTGCAATAGTCACAGTCCTAAAAGAATTTTCATCTATAGAGAATGTTATAATTGTGGTGACACATTTCATCTTGCCAAGGACTGTCCAAAAGAACATATAGTCCGAAAAGATGGAAAAGGCTCTACCTCTAACATCAAAGGAACCATCTCCAAATGGGTGCCAAGAAACTAATTTCTCTATGATTGCAGAGTTTGGGCCGATATCAAATATGTTACTTGGACAACAGTTGTTCAAGACACATGACTAGAGACGAATCACTGTTCATCAACTATGTGTCCAAAATGAGTCCTTCTGTGACTTTCAGAGATAATTCAAAGGGCCTCACTCTTGGTTATGGAACTCTTACAATTGGTTCAGTAACCTTCAATAAAGTAGCTTACATGGAAGGACTCATGCATAACCTACTGAACATAACTCAAATGTGTGATGTTGGGTACATAGTAACATTTGAACTATGTGTCTGCTATGTCACCGATCAAAATAAAAGAACAGTTCTCTCTGGTTTCAAAAAAAATGTATATGTCATCAACATGGGTCATAGTTCAATCGACACCAATATCTATTTTCTTTAAGAAGATTCAATCAAGAAAAATTGGGTTTGGCACAAGCGTCTTTCTCTTCTAAACTTCAAGACCTCAAACAAGCTCTCCAACAAAGACCTAGTTCTCGGCCTTCCAAATATATTCTTTGTCAAAGAAGAGTTGTGCGCAACCTGTGAAAAGGGAAAGTTGTCAAAATCATCATTCAATTCCAAACAATGTATCTCTATCACTCTTCCTCTTCGAGTGCTTTACATGGATCTATATGGACCAGTCAACAATCCTAGACTTGGAAGGAAAAGGTACATTTTAGTAATTGTTGATGAACATTCACGTTACTCTTGGGTATCTTTTCTTAGGTACAAGAGTGACACTACTGAAGAAATCATAAAATTTATCAAGAACTCATAAGTGCTTAATGGTCAACTTATGAGGTCAGCCAAAAGTGACAATGAAACTGAATTCAGAAATAGTACATTAGAATATTTCTTTAATAAGAAAGGAATCTCTCAGAACTTCTCTACAATCTAAACTTCTCAACAAAATGGAGTAGTTGAAAGGAAGAATCAAACACTGTGTGAAGTTGCTCATTCTATTCTGAGTGAATCAAACTTGCCAACATATATCTGAGCCAAAGCCATCAACACTTCATGTTTCACTCAAAATTGGTCAGTGATTGTGAAGAGACATAACAAGACAACCTATGAAGTCTTTTACGGCCAAAAGCCTAATGTTAGATTTCTTCATATCTTCGGGTGTATGTTACATTCTTCATGATCGTGATCATCTTGGAAAGTTCGATCCAAAGGATGATGATGGAATCTTCGTGGGATATTCTCTCTCTTCCAAAGCATATCACATATTCAATATTCGGAGTAAATTTATTGATGAATCAATCTATGTTAAATTCAATAATCTCCGATCTTCTTCTCTTTCATGTGTGGTGGATATCTTCATGTATCGGAGAAACACCCTCTGCACCTACCAAAAAAAATTCCATCTTCTCAAAATACCCAAAATCCTCCTCAAAACAATGGTGATCTTCCTTTCTTAACCAATTTTTTGAATAATCCTCCTTCTTCCATCCCTTAACTCAACCTTCTTCAGAGACATCACTCAGTGTCAACCGAACATTGTCTCTCATCCTCTAAATTTGTTATACCTACCGATTTACCCTTTTCATCTTGTCATGACTTTGTTTTATCCCCATCTCTTTCTCTAGCAACAAGGATCACCAACTGACTAAATTATTGGTGATCAACAAACTGGTGTACAAACTCGAAGGGGATTCAGTGACATTTGTCTCTATGTGAACTTCCTTTCTCTAATTGAACCCCGAAACAACATGAGGAAGCTCTCACCAATCCATGTTGGATTACTGTCATGTAATAAGAGATTTCTCATTTTGAAAGGAACAAAGTATGGAAACTTATTCCTCGTATAGCTAGGAAAACAATCATTAGTACAAAATGGGTTTTCCAAAATAAAATTGATAATGAAGGCATGGTGGTTCGCAACAAGGCTAGGTTGGTTGCTTAAGGATATCGGTAGGATGAAGGAATCGATACGACGAAACCTTTGCACCTGTTCCCAAACTAGAATCCATAAAATCTTCTTAGCCCATGCTGCACATATGAACATAGTATTTCAGATAGATGTAAAAATTTCCTTTCTTAATGGTGTGTTAGTCGAAGAGGTCTACATGAAACAACCTCCAGACTTTGTATCCTACTCATCCTGACTATGTGTATCGACTTGACAAGGCTTTGTATGGCCTGAAACAAACACCTTGCTCCTGGAATGACACTATCTCCAAATTTCTTCTAGAGAACAAGTACACAAGAGGTAAAATCGATAACACTCTCTTTCTTCGAAAAACCAAAGGTAACATCATCTATGTTCAAATCCTTGTTGATGATATTATTTTTGGTTCCACCTATGTATCCTTGTGTAGATATTTTGTATCTCTCATGAAAAGTCGGTATAAGGTGAGTATGATGGGAGAACATACCTTCATCTTAGGTCTTCAAGTTAAACAGGAAGGAATTTTCATAAATCAAATAAAATATTTTCGTTACCTTCTGAAAATGTTTAACTTTTTGCACTCCCATAAAAACTCTAATGTTACCACCCCTCAAAATTCATGCAGACCCCAATAGAAAATTAGTTTTAGTTATGAATTATCGAAGAATGATCGGGTCCCTTCTCTATCTTACAGCTATCCGACCCGACATTATGTTTGCTATGTGTCTTTGTGCTCGTTACCAAGTCAATCCTAAGGAAACTCATTTGGCTGCAGTAGGATGAATCTTTAGGTACCTTACACTTGGGTTTTTGGTATCCCAAAGACTCAGGTTTTGATTTAATCAGGTATTCAGATTCTGACTATGCAAGATCTAAAGTAGATCAGAAAAGCACCACGGGGAACTGTTAACTACAAGGTGGAAAGTTGGTAAACTAGTTTAGCAAGAAACAACATTCGGTCTACATCCACTACCGAAGCTGAATATGTTGTTGATGGAAGTTGTTGTGCTCAGATCCTTTGGATGGAGAATCAACTTCATGACTATGACAAGATTTTATCTAAAGTGTCTATATTTTGTGACAACTCACGTGCAATTGAAATTTTCAACAATCCCGTTTTTCATTCTCGAAGCATATTGACATCCGATATCACTTCATTAGGGATCATGTTGCAAAGGGAGATGTGGAACTTCACTTCATACCTACTGATCTTCAACTGGTCGATCTATTCATGAAACCTCTTGATGAAACTCAGTTTAACTTTTTAATCAGTATGATTGGTATGTTGTACTTAGAAGAGTAAAAAAAATTGGCACCCACCGATTTCTCTTTTCGGTGCCTTCTTTTATCGCTTATCCCAGATTTCGTGTATTCGACATCCATGCCTTCCCATATCACTGATCTTCTACCACCCGATTTTCCACCACTTTCTTCTAGAGAACATTTTCTCTCTCTTTCTCTCTCAAATGACGTCATCCACGTCATCTGACAACGAGGATGGACGTGATGGTTGTCATGCCGTCTCTGCAAAACCATAATTTACAGGATGTCCTTTCACCTCCACCATCATTACTTTCACCTCAATTACCTAAACGGCAGTACCATCTGACTATATATACCTCTCTCTATGTCATTTTTATTTTTAGTGCCATTCATCTTTCTTAACCATTCTTTCTCTCCAACTTTCACTCAAACCTGCAAACTACCAATCTTCCATGGCTTCCACCACTGCTTCCAAGAGCTAAAAGTCATCCTCTCTCACTATAGAACCACTCTCATTTCCCTCCTGAAACTACATTGCCAGATTTGAAGTTGATCCTAACCATCCTTAGTTCAACGAAGTATCTTCTTTTCTCCAGCATTCTCCTCTAAGGTATGCTTTCACCCATGATCCAAAGATTAGAAAATTGCTTCATGGCAACTTTTAGCTCACGTGTGCCTATGATGAGGATTCGAAGACTGTACACTCCTCTATGCTTATCCCAGATTTCAATGATGTCGTCTTCAACTATGAAGACCTTTGTCGTATACTTCAACTACCCACCTACATTCCCTACTCTCAATTCCCTCTTGGTCATGAACATCATGAAGTCGTTCAAGATTTTTACTAGATTCCAAATCCGAAGTCCAAAATCCAGGGTACTCTTGTTAGGAAAAACATGGGTGGGATATGGAACTTCTTCTCCTACATCATCCACTGTCATAGTCAGAAAATCGGTGGTCATGATTAGTCACTGTCCTACATCACCAATCCTGCCCATGCTCTCATTTTGCAGCGTGAAATTGATTTTTTTCTTCTACTTCTTCAAGGAGATTGTAAAGACTATTCACCTAACTTACTGAACCCAGGTCGCCTACCAACGCTTTCTGTCAATAATCATCAATGGCAAGCTTGACGATGAACTAGCAGTCGATGGCTCCAGCTCCTTTGATCTTCCCATTTCACAAATTGAGAGGTTAACTCTAGAGAAAGGCCCTTTGGCGACCTACAACCCTTTGCGTCCAGGTTTGGTTACTTTTCGAACTCTTCCTATCTGAGGTCGGGGGATGTCGAAACTTAGGTCGTCATTATATCCCCGGTTGTTTCGGCCTCCTACTTCGGTGGCTCTGAGTGAAGTATGTGGTATATAAGCACATGAAAATAGTCATAATTCCTCATTCTCCCACCAACACCTCCGCACCTGCTTCAAAGGCTACGATACTGGGAAATCTCTCGACATCCACCCATGCCTCCATCCCTTCAGGAAAGAAGTGGAGGCACTCTCCTTCCCACCCTAAGTTCCTCTAAGAAGCTTAGGAAGACTCATAGGGCCAAACACTCCCATCCAACCTTAAGTTCTCAAAAACTTGTGGTCATTGAGATTGTCCCTACCAGGCCTAGGGACTCTGCAAATACCCCTCCCATCTCTTATGTGCCCTCTCAACAGGACACAACTGTAAGACCGGGGACCCAACCTACTCCTTCATCAACATTTTCTTTAGTTGATGAAGATGACTTAGATATCACCCTCTTCTGAGGTCCATCTTTGCCACCGCACAACCTAGCACCCAAGATTGATGATCACAATGATATTGCACTATCTGATGAAGGGTTGGTAGGTCCAACGGCCGATTCGGAGGGTCCTGGTGACTTTATGGAATTTTTACTTCAAGATACAGGTTCTCCACTTTCCCTGTGGTCTCACTTACCAATCCGTCCTTCTACCTAACAGACTTCTATGATCGACGAACGGGATCCCTCCTCGACTAGAAGCAAAGTGGCCACTCCCTAGACTTCTCCAATGTTCAGCACTTCCGTCACTTCCCCTGATGTGTTTATCGTATCATATCCCTCCCCGAAGACGATCGTCTCTCCCTTCCTGAAAAAGACCCCCTCTCCATCCCCTAAGCAAAACCCAGTCCCTCCCCAAAGAAGACTGTTATTCCCAGATTCTAGTTTCTAATCACTAACAAGTAATCAAACAAACAATTCAAACAATTACCTGTTTTGATTAATCTTCTCAATTCAACAATTACACTTTCTCTATCTAAAACTCTTTCTCTCTCTCTCTACAAGATTTCTCTCTCAAACGTATTCTTTCTCTCTAAATCACACGGTTCAATTCACACACTTGAACTCTACTACTAAAACATAAATTAAAAGACTATTTATACCAACTCCTAATACAAGAAAACTAAAATACAAAAAATACAAATACATTTGACTTTTATTACAAAAGACTTTGACTTTAATAAGAGTTGACTTTCTTCAGCTTTGACTTTCTTGAACTTTGACCTTCAGTCTTTTTGATCTTGTATCCAACATATTTATGCTCTAACAATCTCCCTCTTTGGATTCAAGATCACTGTTGAAAGATCTAATCACTTGAAACTCTGTCAGTACAATCTCCCCTTTTGTTTAACGGTATTCTTTCGAAAACTGTCTTCAAATGATTAACAATCTCCCCAAAACATTCACAAGACACTTTCAGATTTTGTAAAGAAATTATATTCAGAATCAGCTCAGATTTCTATAGCAAATAATCTTCAAAGAAAATTTCCTCAAAAACAGCACATCTTCAGAAATTCTTTGATCTTCTTCAAATCTTTTCTTTGAATCTTCTGACTTAGACGTTTCTGAAAATCATCTCTCAAAACTTTATCATTTCTTGATACCATCTCCCCCTTTTTGATGATTTGAGCATCTATATCATCAAAACTTTTCTTCCAAGAAATGTCTTTGACCATTCTGATATGTCAAACTGAGCCTCTGATTCTGTGATCCATAACCAAGTATTCATCTAGATCTTTGCAAATCCAGACAAAATAAGAACATGTAACTCCTGAATCAACAAATGAATCAGTTAAAATGCCTGTCAGTAACACGAAGTCACTGTGTGTAACGAATACACAATATAAAGGAGCTTTTTGATGTTCACTCCCCCAGGGCTTCCATCCAATCATCGAAATACCACAAAGGAAATTTCTATGAATGTTATGACAAAGAAACAAATTCTTTGTGTGTTCGTGCATGTGTAGAAAGAATTAAGCACGAATTATAGCTTTCATAAAGGCTCAACATAGTGTAAACCACTGAGACAACAGTAGATAAACACAGACTCAATGTGCATGATTGAAGTGAGAAGGCGGGGCAGACTTTCTTCTTTTTCAATATCCAGATTTTCCAAATGAAAACCAGATAGATTATATGTTGCGTCCCCAGAAAAATATGAAACATTTTCTTTTTGAGAAGAAAATGAGTGGTTGGTGGGGTAGAAAGCAAGGGTTGGCATGGGCTAGTTTCCTGTTTCAATAACGTTCACCAAAGAATTGTGAAACGCTAGTAATATGGTTGCCCGACTCAGAAAGTAGTTGGTGCAGAGTTTAATATTCTTGTACTCTGTTCTCACACCCTCTTTCTTTTAATCATTAAGCTCAGTACTAACCAAACTCTCCTTTACATTTTACCTCATCACACCCACACTCATTTCATTTAGACTCCTCACACTCAATCACTAAGGATTAACTTTTTGGGTAGAAATCACTGGTTAACGTGATTTCATAGAAGTTTAGTTAATTCCTAGCACAAAGAACCCATATAATCCTATGAAAACATATGTTGCTTAGATGATTTAACTTTATCAGTTAAAGCTCATATACAAATGTCAGATGTAAATATGCTCAGAAAATAATCATGAAGATATGAGCATTTTTTAAACATTGAAGTATTTTCAAACAAGTATAGTGAATGAATGAACATGAATGCAAGAAACTTGTTTGAAAATCTGACATTGTATGAAAATGATCAGAAATAAAATGATATATCAAATAAGGCTTATGGTCAAGAATAGTGGATATTGTCTATATGAATCAAAATACAGACATTCTTGAAATGAACGTTTTGAAAATGAAATGACGCTAAAAAATTCTTTGAAAAACAAGTGGGGTGTCTTACCATCGAAAAATATGTTCCGAATTTGAGACATGGTAAGAACATTTTGAACAAAAAGTCAAACCGGTGTGTGTGAATACTTGAAAGTATAAGGAAAAGACAATACACAAGTATTTATCTTTGGAAACACACGGTTTGTAATCATGTAAGCACAAATAAATCTCGAAAAACATTTAAAAAACACACTTCCAATTCATGAAATCTGTTTAAGAATGGAGAAGTGGTTTGAACATTTAAGAACATGTTTTTCTTTGATTGAGAGTTGTCCTTCTTTCAACCATATTTGAGATTAAGATAAGAAATTAAACCTTTCTATGCATGCTTAAATCTCATGAAGTCAGCTGAAGTCATAAAGATATGATCTTGTCATCCTCTCTCATCCTGCATAAGTCTCAAAGTCTAGTCAAAGCAACTTTATTCACAAAATTATTCAAACGTAAAAGACATAAAACAGTAAAACGATTAAAGTACGAGTTCTGATTTGAAATAATAAAAAATCATAGTCTTACTCCTTTTGGTATGACATATAAGCTCCCCCTAAAATCATGCAATACAAAAATTTTGTCAATTAATCATAATGCAGAAATTAGTTATGCTCCCCCTCAAATGAATGTAGATCATCTAAAATCTTCTCTTACTCCCCCTGAGATCATGAACAAACAATTAAAGTGCAGATATTTCCACTGAATTTCTCTGTATAATTAGATAATAAAGCTTTTTGCCCAGTCATATGCTTGGGACATCCACTGTCCAAGTACCACATATGTTGGGTCTGCAAGAGAAATCAGGAAACAATAACTTTAGGTACCCATTTAAAAACGGGTCCTAACAGATTAGCACAAGATTTTGGTATCCATTTAAATATGGACCCTCCTTTTCTTTGAAAACTTTTAAAAACATTTGACCTTGAAGAATAAACATGATAAGATTTAGTAGTAATAGGAGATAATTGAATCAATTGCTTTATTGATAAGAATAAACATGATAAGAATAAACCAATCAGAAGAATTATGAGAATAAGGAAAATCATTTCTCCGATAATGATAAGATTTAGTAGTAATAGGAGATAATTGAATCAATTGCTTTATTGAATAACGCTTGTAAGAAGTTACAAGGTTTTGTTTATGAGAAGCATATTGACCAACTACATCAGAATCACTACTATCAGATTTAGTACAAGAATTATCAGAAACTGATTCAATTATCTCATCATCCTTCCTTTTTGGTCGCCATTCGGTTCTTGCTTCCGACCTTTTCTTTCGTAAATCTGAAACAAAAGATTTAGATTTATTAGGAAAGTCAGATTTCTGAGATTGATTTTTCTTGCATTTACCAGTGTTATTCTTGTTCTGTGAATGTTGTTTCTTATGTTTCTTACCATTAGCATAGTAATCAGTATTCCCAGAAACTGATTCACCAACCTTAGTTGATGATTCACCTTTCTCATGTACACTTGGTAAAACTTTTCCATTTATGATAAAAGTAGAATGATTTGGAATTGAGCAGTAAAGTCAAACATATCAATTTCCTCGATACACCTTTCATCAGAATTTAGAAAATCATTTCCAGACTCAAATAGATCATCAAAATCAGTCTTAGAAGTTTGAGATACTTTTGAAAATGTAGAACACACTTTAGATTTGCAAATAAAATCTGTGTTATTTAATACTGTAGAAAATGCGTTTTGTGTTAGATCACTCAAAATTCTTTCATCAGATAAAATATTTTCTAACTCAATTATTTTGCTCTCTAAAACAAGTTGAGGTCCATAAATTTTGGCTTGAATAGGTTTTGCCTCCATCTCAGTCGAAGAATAACTAGCAAAATAATCAGTTGAAAGAAATTTTGGTGTTTTAGAAAGATAACTATCATTTAGTCTTTCATAACAGAATGGTAGTTGCATTTTCTTCAAATTCATTCTTTTCTCATCTTCTTTTTTCTCAACTTCTTTTGATGCTTTGGTGATAAATTTGGGTTTCAAATGAGGATATTCATCAACTGCATACATATAATTTGCATTATATAGACCTGGCTGTTTTCTGATAGCTTTTTCTAAGTAATGAGGATTATCAAACCCTAATCCCCATTTTTCTTTAAAATCAACATCTTCATCAGGTGTATTCAAAAAAATAGTTTGATCTGTTTGGCCTCTAAGATACAATTTTGCTTCCAAACCATTTATCTTTTTCTCTAGAGTCTTGTTCTCAACCTGCAGTTTAAACGATTTTAGAACACATTCTTGTTTTTCAGAATCAGATTTAAACAATTGTTTTTGCAATTCAGAAATCTTACTTTCAAAACAATCTTTTTCATTTTGAAAAACAGAAGCAGATTTGCGTAGAGAATCAATTAAATCTTTGTTCTCAATAACTGACGTGTTGAGCTCAAAGACCTTTTTCATTTCTCCTAGCAACTCTGTCTTTTTCCTTTTTCAATTTATTTTGAAAATCTTGGAGTTCGACCCTCATGGCTTCCATTTTGGTCATGAAATCATTTTCAGTTAAGTTCATTACGTCATCAACAGTCTCATCATCTGAATCATCATCTTTCACTTCTTTTCCCATCAAGCATAGATGAGCAGTCTCTTCTTGTTCTTCCTCATCGGAATGATCCAACCAGTATTCATCTTCAGCCATTAATGCCTTGCCAGCTTCTTGTTGTTTGGCCAAGAGCAATTTGTTTTGATAATATTCGGAGTTGCGAACCTTTGGCTTTCGACATTCTTTTGCATAATGTCCAAACTTGCCACAGTTGTAGCATTTGATCAGATCATTAGTTGTCTTCTTTTCAGTACTTGTGTAATCATTTACATACTTCTTCTTTTCTTCTGGCTTTTTCTCAATCATTCTATTTCCTTCCATTCTTTCTCTATGCTCGTGGTTCTTTGAGCTTGATGAAGAATATCTCTGAGAATTGGATCCCGGCTTCTTGTAGAACTTCTTTTGGAAAGCACGGGTTAACAATAGCATAGCCTGTTTGAGACTTTCTCCATCATCTCCATCAGATTCAGACTCTGATTCAGAACTAAATACCATTGTCTTCTTCTTATTCTTCTTCTCTGTCTTTTCTTTCTCTTTCTCTCCAGCTACTAATGCTATAGGATCAACAACTTTCTCAACTTTCTTTTTCTCAGCTCTTTTCTCTTCTACCTCTTCTTCATTCTGTCGCAGAGTCTCGTAGACTTCATGTAGAGGTATTTTTCTCAAATCCTTCATTTGTTTCATCCTTCGCGTGTGCTCTTTCCATTCAGGTTGCAATATGTTGAGAAACTTTACATTGTTCTCAATCTGTTGCTTATTGACCTTGTTCTTCGAAAGCTCATTCAGAAGCAACACAAACCTATCATAGGTTTCCCCCAAACTTTCATTTTCTTTTGCTCTAAATTCTTCGTAGCTGTTTATGCAGTTACCTACCTTCATTTGGTTTCCAACTCTAGAACCCAACATCATTTTTCTTAATTGATCCCACATTGATTTGGCAGTTTCATTGTAGTTATCCATTTTCACATATATCTCATTTGTCATGCTTTGTAAAATCAAAGATCTGGCTTGTTTATCAGCATCAAACCTTTTCTTTTGTTCATCAGAAAAACTAGCATACTTTTATCCACTCTCCTTGTTCTCGGAGCTCCATCTGAATCATTACCACCAGCAGGAATCTCCTCAGTAGGTTTCTTCATTGGGCCTTCTGTGATAGATTTCAGAATGTTCTCTCCATTTGATTGTCTATCAACAAAGTCCAAAAATATATCTCTCCATTGTTCATATTCTCCTTTGAACAACACCGGAGGCTTGACATCAGTTCCAATTGAGAGAGCGTCTCTGGAAGTCATCCTGTATTTACCTGTTTTAAACAAATATGTGTTGGGAACTGAAGATGTGAACAAGTCTTTAATGCTGCTAGTTCAGAATTACTACTGCTAGAAGAGTTCAAAGTTAATACTGCTGAGTATTACTACTGCTAGTAGAATTAATACTGCTAGTCAAAGTTAGTGCTGCTTGAATAAAGTTAGTACTGCTTAGCTAGTTAGTACTGCTAGTGGTTAGTGCTGCTTAGTAGTTAATGCTGCTAATACCAAGTTAATGCTGCTAGAAGAAATTAATGCTGTTGAGCATAATTAGTACTGCTTATGTTTTAAAGATCCGGATGAAAAGGATGACAGCTGGAAAGAATTAAGATATTCATGGAAGGCTTGAAGATAATGATAGAAGATATACTGAAGATATTTTATTTATTGTAATTATCTTTTTTTATTCAGTATATGAACATATTTGATAGAAATAGATTTAGAGAATAATTAATTCTAAGTTTTTAGAGAAAATCAACCTCAAGGCATAGATCCTAATTCTAGAGAAGTAGAATTCGTATTGGTGAGCCTGTTCATCAATATTGAGGTTGTGTGTTTAATCTTGTAACTTCAAGCATTCAATACAAGTTTACAAGTTGTTGATTATATACTGTTTTGGTTTACTGTTTTATTGAATATCAAAGTGTTATTCCGCAACTTCTTTGATATTAGTTTCTGAGAATTTATTCTTGTTAAGAATTCGATCCTGACAAGTGGTATCAGAGCCTAATTCCCTCAGAAACATCTATTCTTTCATTATGGAAAACTTTGCAGAATCAAACAGTACTCTGGTCTCTAAGGTCCCAATGCTCAAACCCAGTGAGTTTGACATGTGGAAGATCAGGATCAGACAATACATTCTTCTCACTGACTACTCAATGTGGGATATCATTGAGAATGGTCCTTCTGAAGCAGGAAGGATTGGACCAGATGGGAAAAGACCTCCACCAAAGACAGATGGTGAGAGGAAGATCAGACAGACAGAGATGAAGGCCTTGAGCACTCAGCTCTTGGCAATTCCCAATGAATATCAGCATCAATTTTGCAACTGCACTGATGCTCAGATTCTCTGGAATGCACTAGAGAAAAGATTTGCTGGCACTAAAAGCATCAAAAGAAATCAAAGAGATGTTCTAAAACAGCAGTATGAGAACTTCACTTCTTCAAAGAATGAGTCTATGACTCAAACTTTTAATAGGTTCAACAAACTCATTGGTGAACTGGCTACTGTAGGGGTGAAGATGGAGCAAGATGATATCAACAGGAAGTTCCTCAGATCTCTTGGGGATGAATGAACTATGTACACTGTCTCATATAGACAGAGTGACAATCTGGAAGAGAAGGATCTATATAATGATCTAAGAGTTTTTGAAACTGAGGTAGAATCCAAGAAAAAGCCCACTGGATATATTCACAATGCTGCACTTCTTTCAACATCTACTGATACTACTGCCAACCCTGAAGCAGTTAGTACTGCTAGTGGAGTAAATTCAGAAAAAGTCACTGGAACTATATTTGAAGCCTTTTTGTCCAGTCATAGCAACAATTCATTGATTAATGATGATCTGGCTCAACTTCACCCTGATGACCTGGAGGAGATGGACATTAAATGGCAGATGGCCATGTTATTTATGAGAGTGAAGAAGTTTATTAAAAGAACATGAAGGAACAACTTCTCTCAAAGAAGAGAAGATGGAGCTGGCTTTGACAAGACTAAGGTGGAGTGCTATAAGTGTCATATGAAAGGACATTTTGCTAGAGAGTGCAGGAGTGCTGGTCCAAACAACAACCACCAACAAACTCAGAATGGAGGCCAACAAGCTCAGAATGGAGGCAACAATCAAAACAAAAATCCTACTCAAGCCCTTGTTTCTCAACAAGGAATGGGATTTGACTGGAGTGATCAAGCTGAGGAAGCCATTCAGAACCAAGCTCTTATGGCAGAAGTGTCTGATCTCCCCTCTGAGGTAATTTCTAATCTCTGCTCTAAATCTTGCATAGACACTGTCAAAAGATACAGGGATCACAATCAAAGTATGTGTGATGACCTCAAAAGATTGGAAAAGGACAGAAGAGATTATGTGTTGATAGTAGAGAGATTTGAAGAGCAAATCAAAGGATTTCAAGCCAATGAACTTCAACACTCTTATGACACAAACTATTGGAAGTGGGAAAAGAATGAGTTAGAGACCAAACTGTCTAAGTCCTTAGAAGAGAATGATAGGCTGAAAGAGGAACTGTCTAAAGTTAAGCTTGACATAGAAAAGTTTTCATATGCTTCAAGAGCAATGGATTCTCTTCTAAAGGCTCAGATTCATGATAAGATCAAGCCTGGTATTGGATACAACAATACACCTCCTCCTTACAACAACAACTATATCTCTCCTACTTCAGACTTGTTAGAAACCAAGGAGAAAAAGGACTTGTCTGAGGAAACTTTTAAGATAGATCCTTTGGATGAGGTAGTAGTTAAGGATTTGACTGAGAAAGAAGCCAGTGAGAATAGGGATAATACTGTGAGTAAAAAGATACCATTAGAAAACAACATTATCACCAATGAGGGATGTGGGAAAAACTGGGTCAAGTCCAAGGAGATAGAGAAGACCACAGGAAAGGATAACAAGGTCCATTACAAACAAACCACGGTTGTGAATCCTGGACCTTGTAAACAGTGTGCTTGCAATAAAGCAAAGAGCCTAAATTCTGGTATAAAAAGAGGTAATCAAAGAAACTGGAATAATCAATGGGCTCAGAAACAAGGAGTTGATCTGAATAAAATCAATAGACCAAAACCTAGTTTCATATGTGGCAAGATGAATCATTTGGCTAAATATTGCTTCTTTAACCCTATTAATCAACAGATAAACTTTCAAAGAATTGTGCAAAAACCTGTTGGTTATATGAAGGCTGGAAAGAAACATGTGATAAAGAAATCTGTTGAAAGAAAAGGCCCTATGAAAAACAAGGTTTTAAAAGAAAGTGTTTTACTATGGGTACCTAGAAGTACTAACAGTGTTAGTACTGCTGAAAATATTAGTGCTGCTAACACAGTTACTACTGCTAACAGTGTTAGTACTGCTGAAAATATTAATGCTGCTAACACAGTTACTACTGCTAAAAAAGTTAGTACTGCTAAGCATGCAAGTGCTGCTAAGGCAGTCAGTACTTCTAAAACCAGTATTGCTTCTAGCAAACATGTTTCCAAGCCTATTATTGTGACAAAGTACTCCAAGAATGAGGAGTCTAAGTTTAAAAATCTTGTCAAGAAAGAATGCAAGTATTTTGATGAGAAAGGGGTACCCAAGACCACTTTGGCTTGGGTTCCTATTTCAAACTAACTGATTTATCCTATGTGCAGGGCAACCAACAGCTCAAGGGAAAGAGTATTTGGCATGTTGATAGTGGTTGCTCTAGGCACATGATAGGTAACATGTCATGCCTTCAGGATTTCAAGCATATCAATGGAGGACATGTTGCTTTTGGAAATGATCTTACTGGAGGTAAAATAAGTGGCAAAGGTAATGTCACAAAAGGTAAGATGACATTTGAGGATGTCTACTATGTTGATCAGTTGAAGTACAGCCTGTTAAGTGTATCACAGGTTTGTGACAAACAACATAGTATATTATTTACAAATACTGAGTGTATGATCCTTGCTCCAAGATTCAAGGTAGTTGATGAAAGCATGATACTACTTAGAACTCCAAGAAAGGACAATGTTTATTGTCTAGATATGGACAATGTTGATAGTGATTCATCCCTGAACTGTCTTGTTTCAAAAGCTTCTGTGGATGAATCCTCTCTTTGGCACAGAAGGATGTGTCACATGAATTTTAAGACTATGAACAAACTTGTTAAAAACAACCTCGCAAGAGGTTTACCTTCAAAAGTCTTTTCATGTGATGATCATTGTGTGGCTTGTCTTAAAGGCAAACAACACAAAACTTCTCATAAGACCAAAGAGTTAAATTCTATTTCTTCTTGTCTCCAGTTATTGCATATGGATCTGTTTGGTCCTACAAACGTTATGAGTATAGGCAAGAAATCTTATTGCTTGGTTATTGTTGATGATTACTCTAGATTTACCTGGGTATATTTTCTGAGGACTAAGGATGAGACAAGTGGACCGATCAAATCCTTTATCCTAAGAATTGAAAACCAAACTAATCAAAAAGTAAAAGTCATTAGATCAGATAATGGGACTGAGTTTAAAAATCTTGATCTAAACACCTTTTGTGAAGAGAAAGGCATTGAGAGACAATATAGTGCTCCTAGGACTCCTCAACAAAATGGAGTTGCTGAAAGGAGAAATAGGACACTAATAGAGGCTGCTAGATCTCTGTTGGCTGATTCAAAACTGCCAATTACCTTTTGGGCTGAAGCAGTTAATACTGCTTGTTATGTCCAAAACAGAGTTCTAGTAGTCAAGCCAAAGAACAAGACCCCATATGAGCTTTTGAATAAAAGAAAACCATTTATTGGATTTTTCAAACCTTTTGGGTGTCCTTGTACTATTCTCAATACCAAATCTCACTTAGGTGAGTTTGATAGCAAATAAGATGATGGTTTTCTTGTTGGTTACTCATCTCATAGTAAGGCTTACAGAGTCTTTAACTCTTCTTCTAGAATAATTGAAGAAAGTGACAATGTCAAATGCAATGAGAACACACCAAATCCAATTGGGTCTGGTCCTCAGTGGCTATTTGACATTGATTCACTAACTAACTCTTTTGGTTTCAGTAGTGATGATTATGCAGGATCAGGGAATGGAGGATCAGGAACTACACAAGTTCAAGACAGTTTATCTCAATCTGTGATCTTTCCCATACCCACAGCAGATCCTATTGAAGACTGTGAAAAGGAATCATCTATTGAACCAAGTCAGGGTGAAGAAGAATGTAGAAATGAGGAGAATCAAGTTAATAAGGAATCAGAAGTAGCTGCTGAAAACTTCTCAGTTGAGGTGAATGACTCAAATCTAGAGGTGGTACTCAATGAAGAACATTTTTATCACACCAGAATTCAAAAGTATCATCCTCCACAACTGGTAATAGGAGATATATCCTCTCCTATGATGACTAGAAATCAAAGCAGGCTACAAGAATTGCAAGATCAACAACATACAGTGCTTTCTTGCTTTTTATCCCAGCTTGAGCCTAAGAAGGCACATGATGCTATGAAAGAATCTAGTTGGATAGAAGCAATGCAAGAAGAGCTATTGCAATTCAAACTGCAAGATGTTTGGGATCTGGTAGACCTTCCTAAAGGTCAAAGAGCAATAGGAACAAAATGGGTCTTCAGGAATAAGAGAGATGAAAGAGGTATTGTGATAAGAAATAAAGCAAGGCTGGTGGCTCAAGGGTATACACAAGAAGAGATAATAGACTATGATGAAGTATTTGCACCTGTGGCCATGATAGAAGCAATTAGATTATTCCTGGCTTATACTTCTTATATGAAATTCAAAGTCTATCAAATGGATGTAAAAAGTGCATTTCTTTATGGCTCAATTGAAGAAGAAGTATATGTCTGTCAACCACCAGGGTTTGAAAACCCAAGCTATCCAGACAGCGTATACAAATTGAAGAAAGCACTTTATGGACTACATCAAGCTCCAAGAGCATGGTATGACACTCTGTCATCCTATCTCTTGGAAAATGGCTTTGAAAGAGGAGTCATTGATAAGACTCTATTCATCAAGAGAAAGAAGAAGGATATCTTGCTGATCCAAATCTATGTTGATGATATTATCTTTGGATCAACAAGAGACAACATGTGCAAGTAGTTTGAGGAACTAATGCACCAGAGGTTCAAGATCAGTTCCATGGGGGAACTTACTTTCTTCCTTGGACTCCAAGTTCAACAGAAGTCAGATGGAGTTTTCATCTGTCAGTCCAAGTATGTGCAGGACATTCTAACCAAGTTTGGTTTCTCAGATTCAAAACCTGCCAGCACACCTATGGAGACACACAAGTAGATAACAGCAGATCTTGAGGGGGATGATATGGATGTTCATCATTACAGATCCATGATTGGCTCTCTCATGTACCTTACAGCCTCTAGGCCAGATATAATGTTTCTAGTCTGTGTATGTGCAAGATTCCAAGTTAGGCCAAAGCAATCTCACTATCAAGCTGTCAAGAGGATATTCAGATATCTCAAAGGGCAACCCAGATTGGGACTTTGGTATCCTCATGCCTCATCCTTTGACCTACTTGCATACTCAGACAGTGATCTAGGTGGAGCAAACTTGGACAAAAAATCTACTTCTGGAGGATGTCAGTTTTTGGGTGCAAGACTAGTTTCTTGGCAGTGCAAGAAACAAACCACAATGTCCACATCTACAACAGAGGCAGAGTATATAGCAGCTGCAAGTTACTGTTCTCAAGTCTTATGGATTCAAAATCAAATGTTGGACTATGGGGTAACCTTTCTACACACTCCAATTTTTATTGATAACAGCAGTGCTATTAGCATTGTGAATAATCCTGTCAAGCACTCAAAGACAAAGCACATTGAGATCAGGTATCACTTCATAAGAGACTGTAATGAAAAGAAACTTATTCAAGTTGTAAAAGTTCGCACTGATAACCAGTTTGCTGATCTATTCACCAAAGCTTTTGATGTGGGTAGATTCACTTTCTTGGTAACAAGTGTGGGAATGATCAACTCTGAATAAGTTCCTTCTCAAAAAGTGGTTCTATACCTGTATACCTGTATACCTTATGAAGTTTTGGTATCATTGTGGATGTTTTGCCCATCCTTGAGGGATCCTTGGATCTTTTAGTAGTGACCTTCTGCCTAGCAGAAGCACCAACTACCCCCTTGGTTTCTTGGCACCAGGGTCCTTTGGTTGATTTCTCACCCAAAGTTGCCATGGGGAAGGTCTTAGAGATATTACCACTGGCCTTCTCTGTGCTAGCAGAAGTAGTGGCAGCCTTCTCACCCATATGCTCATTCATCTCCTTTGAGAGCACCTCCTCAGGGTTGAGAGACACCCTAGGGGATTCCCTTTGGATATTCTCTACTAGAGAGTGCTCCAATAGAGGGCTTTGAGGCTCTTGGTTAATAGTAGGTACACCAAGGGAAGGAGCCTTGTGTACCTTTCTCTTGACATAAGTCTTGGATATTATGGGAGTGGGTTTAACAGCAAAGGACTGAGGAAAAATTTTAGAGAGAGAAGGTTGGGATTGGCTAGCACTGGGTTGGTCTAATGGGGGCATTGACTCTGCTATCATACCTTCATTGGTTTGGGACACCACCATCATTGTAGAGAACAATGGGGTGTCTACTCCTTCCGAGTCCCCAGCAGATCTTTTCATATTTGAGAAAACCTTGCCTTTAGGGGGTTTTGGTACATATATCCCTTCAGATTGAGGAATATCCGTCAATTCGTGGTTGATTACTGCTTGAACAAACCTGGGATACATGTAAAAGATCTTTTTGTTTCCCATGTTTGAGACAATATCATTGAAAATCATTTGTGAAAAATTGTACCTTCTTGCAGTGGCCAAACAGACCAAAGCATAAGCAATGGGACTGCTGAACTCACTCCATCCAGTAGTCTTTTTAGAAATGCAGTGCATCAAGGTATGAACAAGAAAACGCCATAAGGGGGAGAATTCTAGCTCAGAACAGATAGATCAACAGTTTGAGGGGGAGTTTGTTGAAGAAAAGAGATCTGCAGAAACAACACCAGCAGCAGTAACAACCCCGGCAGCAGAAACTGTTACTACTGCTAAGCCAAAACAAGCAGCAGAAACTGTTAGTGCTGTTGATACTACACAAGCAGCAGAAACTGTTAGTGCTGCTGAAACTACACAAGCAGCAGAAACTACACAAGCAGCAGAAATTACACAAGCAGCAGTAATAGGATTAACATCTGAAGAGGTTGAAGTAGCAGAGATGCTGGTAAAAGCAAAGAATGACACTCCCAAAGCAAAGGGAGTGGTCATAAATGAAGGGGAGACAAGAAATCAGAACAGAAAGACATGGCTGCAGATGTAAAAAGAAAAGGGAAAGAAAAGATGATAGAATCTGATCAACCATCTAAAAAGCAAAAGATGATTGAGTCAGATGAAGCATTAGCAAAGAAACTGCAACAAGAGTTAGATCAAGCAGAGAAAGAGCAGGTTGAGAAAGACAGAGAGATAGCTAGAGAACTAGCCAATGAACTAAATGAAGCATTTCAGAAAGGTTTGGAAACAGAAAAAGCCAAGCAAAGAGCAATAACCTTGAGAAAGGCTATGATGGCCAGATCAAGTGCAAAGAAGAGAAGACCTTCACAAACTTACCTTGCAACTCAGGAAAGGAACAAGATGATAACATTCTTGAGGAGTGCAATTGGTGTGAAGAAAGAAATGTTCATAAAGATGACTTTTGATCAAGTCAAGGGACTGTATGAGAAAGAAATGGGAAAGCTGAAGAATAATGAAAAGGACAGAGTGGAGTTTGAAAAGAAAGCTAAGGAGAGGCATGATGTGAATATCAATAAACCCTTTCCTGAAAGTGAAGAGGGAACTCCAACAAAGGAAAAAGCAGAGATTAAAGAAGAAGAGACTCTAGCTCAGAAGATTAAGAAGATAAAAAGAGTTAAGTCTATTGCTTCTAAAGGTCCTAGATCAGAAGAAAGGACCAAGGAAGAAAAGAAAAAGAAAGCTACTATAGAACAAGGGCAAAGGATACTGAAGAGAACCAAGATGATGGCAAACAGAAAGAGAGTTGACAAGAAGCCCAGAGTAGAAAAAGAAAAGAAAGCTGAAACTCAGAAAGAAGTACCATAGAGTTCAGATACAAACCTGTACATGGTGATAATGGATAAAAATCCAAAGCCTATCTCAGCTGAGCCTGTTGGATTCAAACCTCCTGAAGTTATTCATTGGGATATTATGGAGGTGGATGGCAAGGAGTATATCAGATTAAAAAGAAAGGATGAGAAGTATGAAGTTTATAGCACCTGGAACAAAATTGTCAGAGAGTGTTCAAGATCTGATTTGGAAGAAATGTTTGAAGTGGGAATGAAAGTCCATGCAGATCAGTTGACAGCTCCAGGGTTACCAATTGTGAAGCTAGTTATGGAATATTTGTGCATGTTGTTCAAACCAGAAGCAGTAAAGCATTTGATAAAACATGTATTCAAAGCTGTTAGAGGATGGACCCTATATGAAAGGAGTGGAGTCTATGAACTAGCATTGGATACTTTTCACATGGAGTATTACTTGGTAAATAGGGTCTACAATCACACAAATCTTAAGCTTCATGCCATGTTGAATAAGAAGTTGGGTTGTGCACCAAATTCAGAGATGGCAAAGTACCTAATTCAGAGAACTATTAATCAGAGCATGGGACTGGATCCTAACATTGGAGTAGATCAATGAAGATTTTGGAAGCATTTGAAGAACTTGACTTCTCTTTCTAAAAGTCAAGTTAGGGGGAGATTGTTGGGAACTGAAGATGTGAACAAGTCTTTAATGCTGCTAGTTCAGAATTACTACTGCTAGAAGAGTTCAAAGTTAATACTGCTGAGTATTACTACTGCTAGTAGAATTAATACTGCTAGTCAAAGTTAGTGCTGCTTGAACAAAGTTAGTACTGCTTAGCTAGTTAGTGGTGCTAGTGGTTAGTGCTGCTTAGTAGTTAATGCTGCTAATACCAAGTTAATGCTGCTAGAAGAAATTAATGTTGTTGAGCATAATTAGTACTGCTTATGTTTTAAAGATCCGGATGAAAAGGATGACAGCTGGAAAGAATCAAGATATTCATGGAAGGCTTGAAGATAATGATAGAAGATATACTGAAGATACTTTATTTATTATAATTATCTTTTTTTATTCAGTATATGAACAGATTTGATAGAAATATATTTAGAGAATAATTAATTCTAAGTTTTTAGAGAAAATAAACCTCAAGGCATAGATCCTAATTCTAGAGAAGTAGAATTCGTATTGGTGAGCCTGTTCATCAATATTGAGGTTGTGTGTTTAATCTTGTAACTTCAAGCATTCAATACAAGTTTACAAGTTGTTGATTATATACTGTTTTGGTTTACTGTTTTATTGAATATCAAAGTGTTATTCCGCAACTTCTTTGATATTAGTTTCTGAGAATTTATTTTTGTTAAGAATTCGATCCTGACAATATGCAATAAGAAACTTGAACTGATCGTTAGTCCAAAATATGAAATCACAAAAATACAAGAAATCTTGAAATAGAAATTCAGGAATTTTGATCACAATCAGAAATTTGTCCCCCTCCGCAGACTTAGCGGGTGGGGTCAAGGGGCAACACCCTTGCGGGGTCGAGGGGCAGCGGCCCTAGAGAAAAAAATTTCACTATTAAAAGCCATATTACTGTTTTGAAAAATTTCTTAGAAAATATTCTAAGTATAGAAACTCGCAAGTCACTATTAAAATATGAAACTCGCAGACGCTGAAACTCGCAAACAACTGTTTACTAAGAAACTCGCAGGCTTAAGATTGCACGTTTGTGAAACTCGCACGTAAAGACTTGCGTGTTTTGTAAAACTCGCTAGCCGCTAAAACTCACTAGAGACTATTCACTGATGAACTCGCAGATAGGGGCGTGCGCGTTTGAGAAACTCGCTAGTCACTACTAGTGCGTTTTGACCAAACTCGTAAATCAACCAAACTCGCAGATCGAACAAACTCGCAGATCACTATTCCGACTCAAACTCGCATCCTTCGATTAGCGCGTTTGTAGAACTCGCTAACCACAATGTGTGCGTTTTGGTCCTTAGAAAATTTTCCAACTTTTCCAAACTCGCAAACTTTGATCAGCGAGTTTCTAGAACTCGCTAACAATGCCTTGCGCGTTTTGACCAACACTGATTTTCTTCAGCTTGCGTGTTCTAACGAGGAACTTGCGCGTTTTGCAGATCTAGCGCGTTCTTCAGAAATCCGTGCGTGTTCTTCACTTTTTCACCGAAATTCGACTCAAATCTTCTTTAATTGAATCAAAACTTTGCAGAATTCTTCGAATCCAACTCAAAAACAGATTACAATGTAAGAATTTTAAAAATCAAGCATAAAATGATACACTTTGATTCGATTTACAGTGCATTTTAACTCGTGAACAAAAACATCAACAAACTCCAAAATTACAAGAAAATTACAGTGCAATTCTGAAATTAAAGTACATAGACTCGATCAAATACACTCTACGACCATAACCTGATCAATTTCAACATCTAATTCTCACTAAAACATGAAATTCGATTCTTGCTCAAGAACACAGTGTCGAACTTTTTGAATTTTCTTGATTTCGATTTGGATCTACTCTGATACCAATTGTTATTCCCAGATTCTAGTTTCTAATCACTAACAAGTAATCAAACAAACAATTTAAACAATTACCTGTTTTGATTAATCTTCTCAATTCAACAATTACACTTTCTCTCTCTAAAACTCTTTCTCTCTCTCTCTACAAGATTTCTCTCTCAAACGTATTCTCTCTCTCTAAATCACACGGTTCAATTCACACACTTGAACTCTACTACTAAAACAGAAATTAAAAGACTATTTATACCAACTCCTAATACAAGAAAACTAAAATACAAAGAATACAAATACATTTGACTTTTATTACGAAAGACTTTGACTTTAATAAGAGTTGACTTTCTTCAGCTTTGACATTCTTGAACTTTGACCTTCAGTCTTCTTGATCTTGTATCCAACATATTTATGCTCTAACAAAGACCCCCTCTCCCTCCATGAAAAATACCTCCTCTCCATCCTCTAACCAAAACCCCAATCCCTTCCCAAAGAAGAACCCCTCTCCCTCACCAGAAAAAGACGCCCTCTCCATCCTCTAAGCAAAACCCTAGTCCCTCCCCAAAGAAGAACCCTCTCCCTTACCAAAAAAGAAAAACTCCATTACATCTCTGAAAGTTCAACCGCCTACCTCCACCTCTCAAGCTAGATCAAAGCGCTCATGATTAGATGATCTTATTGAAGTAATTTATGTTATGCCCTTTGATATCGTTCGAAGAGTTTCCGACTGAGTGGCAATGTCAATTTTTGGGTGTTCAGAACTCTAGCCTTCACCAACTCTTGGGTTGGTTCACTGTTGGGGTTGGTCATCCAGTAAAATTACTTTGAGCAAAATGTGTAGGGGACTGTGCGCCTGGTAGATCGATTAGCTTCTCTTGATGTCTCTGCCGAGGGTCTCCTTGATCTGCTGAAAACCGAACATAATGGCCAGGTTCACCTCCATAAAGATATCTTTAAGGCTCTAAATGTGCTCTCCGATCAAGTGTCCAATCTTACAGGTACTATTTCTTCTTCTTTATCTTTTGTGGCCTCTCAGCTCTCTGAATAGAAATCCTCCCACTCTGATGTTCTGGTATCCTTAGTTGTTCTCAAGGCAGCCTACGATGCTATAGACGACGATCTTGCCAAACTCAAAACCCAAGCAGACTCTCAGCCGAAGTCAACAAGGCAATTCTTGATTCCCTTACCACTCTACACCAGAAAAGTGGACTCCTTGCCAAATTCCTCCACTTATTCTATGCCCAGAGAGTTTGAAATGGACTTTAGGGAGCTCTTGTTGGGCGTGATCATGAATGCCTTAACAAGTTAGATACAACTATGGAGAAGCTCTGTCAGGATGTGTCAGCAGCAAGGCTGATATGGGTCACCTCTTGGTGCTTCTTCCCTTTGCCTTTGAGGGGGACAAAACTGGGCCTTCGGGGCTGACATCCAGTGACCAAATGGAGCAAAGGGGGATAACATTGAGGAATCTAGTTCATCTGATGATATCACTAAGAGGGAGAACATCGAGGATAAGAAAGGAAAGAAAGTGATGATTGTTGAAGAAAAAGTCGTCAATGCCAAAAGGAAGAAAGTTGAATGATAGTGAGCAAAGGCTTCAAAATTTGATGTCTTGAAACTTCAACCTCCTCCCTCTATCGTTGTTGAACTCGGCATTTCGAAAGAAAAAGTTGAACTAGCTCTTCTCGCTCAAAACCAATTTGAAGAAAACCAACATCTCGTTGAACAATTAGCTAAAGAGGAAGCAGACAAAGTTGAGATGAGTGATTCGATGAGAGCTCAAGAATCTGAATTGGGAAAGGAAGAGAAGACCAAAGAGGAGGAGGAAATAAAGAAACCAAGGATAGAGTGGTACAATGAGCCAATTGTCGGCCGATTCTTTCCATCTCCCATTACAAACGTCCGAATAGTTGGTTAGATAATCATCACAACTGATTTACGATCCATTATTCTGGGAGTCGACAGGGCTAATGGAGTATTCCGTGTGGAAAAACTAAGTTGGATACACTCATATGGGATAAGTGAACGGGCCGAATTAAGTCAACTTTTGAGGAAGAGGAAGAGCAAATATCGTGATATGATCATCAATCATATCAAATCTCTAATCAAGAAGCTGGTGAATATTCGAAAATCCTACAACCTGAAGCCTTCATCCATTGAAACCGAACAACTTCAAATACTCCAAAAGCTTTCTCTGACCCCAAACAAATCAAAAACCAAGTCGGCAAAATGCAAATCGGTATTTCAAGAGTTGGCTATGGAAGGAAAGCTTCTCGACGTTTCTTCTCTTGATCTATCTATTCCAACTCTAGCAGTCCATCCAGCAGGATCCATCATCCATGATCCTATCTATGAAATCTTCTTCAAAGACGACCTTGATAATATCCAATTCTTTAGAGCCTTCGAGATCTCCATAGAGGATAATCTATTCCTCCATGCCATTTTGAAAGTCATTATACTCGGTGAAGATGGAAGAACCTTCTACACTGTAGTGGCAAATGAGGTAAAGAGCATAAATGCCGAGATCCCCTCCTTCCCCTTTCAAGATCCCGAAGTCTAGATTTCAGATCTTTTATATTGTACATGTAACTCCTTTGTACTTATAATTTCCAGCTTTAAGTAAATTTTAGTATTTCCTTTTACATTTCTTTACTTGTACAAAGTTATTTCATTTATTCTTTCGTACATGTCTGATACCTTAACAAATCCAAAAATAAAAAAGAGTGGTATGTGAAAAAGAACCAAAAAGAGTAAATGAAGGGTTAAAGAAGATATATGTTTTTCTTGCACCCAATTCATCTTTAAGTATCAGATGTCATCATCAAATAGGGGAAGATTGTTGGGTCACCGATTATTTGTTGAAGACTCTCCGATAAGTATTTCTTTAGATCCTTAGAATTTTACTTAATGTATGTTGGTTCTTTTAACTATCTTAGTTCATACTCAAAAAGTTCGGCGACTCAAAGACTAGCCGATATGCTTCAGAAATGTGTCAACCAATGCAGATCAAGATGGACTATCTGAATTCTACAGCAAGCTATGCTCTACCGATACTATTTGATTGGACTGTCCTTTTTTCTTTCAGTAGATCGGTCTGATTTACCTGCAAGAATGTTTTTTTAACGGCAAGTTAATGCACACACACGTTCCCGGGGTATCCGGGCTCCCACTTAAGGGTGTCACCCGACTAATCCCCATCGACCATGGCCCGACCCAATTAAGGTTACCACTAAGTGGCAAGAATGTTTTGACAAAATCCCAAACAACTTTGTACATGATAAAGGAATTCTCTAAATCACCTAAGAAAGTATGATGATGTGACCCCTCAGAAATGTCTAATATGCACCAACGACAAGTCCCTCTCTCTTTTACGCTGAAAAGGACCTTCCAGTCTTCCTGAAATCAACGTTGAGCATCTTATCTTCAAGTAAGAAGTGTCCCCATGTATTTAATGCACATGGTGGTATCTATAGTAGAATCCTCTTCCATTCAAGGTTAAGCTTTCAAAAGAATTCTCTACGTGAAAAAGCAAAAATCAGCAGATTCCTCAAAGGCATAACTTTCCTAGTTGGATTGAGTTCTTGTTTTCTAAGTGAAAAAAGGTCGGGAGAATAGATTTTTAAATCTTTCTTATTCCGCATTAATCTTATTATCTTCGTGTAATTCTTGATTTTTAAATCAATAAGAATTAAATATAAGTGAAAATTTTGAGTAATTGTATTCACCCCCTTCTACAATTCCTTGTTGGGTTTGTCATTATCCTACGGGACCAAGAATTAATATATATATATATATATATATATATATATATATACATACACATTAGCTTCCGGTCCGGGAAAATGAATAAGAGCACTGACGTCTACCGTCGCTCACCACGACCATCACTGCTTCTACAACTACTACATCCTCCTCTCTCTCAACCCCATCTCTGCCAAAATGCAACAGATCCTCAGGCCGTCAAGCTATCCAGTTTCATACCTAAACTATGAAGAAACTAGATTCATACCAAACTGTGAAGCAAACACCATTCTTCATCTTCTATTTCCGATAAGAAATCCAGATTCATACCCAGATTTTGATTACAGCTTTTTCTAAGGTTTCAATCAATAGAAGCTTCGACTTTTTCTTTCAGTAAGCAACCATCGTTCTTTTATTTTTCCTAGGTCTTTATGAAGATCAATATCTTTTTTTTTCATCTCACTTTTAGGATGCACGATACATGATTTAAATATGATCTATCGAGGTCAGAACTATCGTAGAATATGACCTTCAACACTTAGGATCGAAGACACCATCTAAACTCCAGATCTATGCATTGTGGGGTCATAGAGAAGATGATGAACAACAAAAGTGGGGGTTTTTTGTTTCCAAAATTTAGGGTTTTTATTTGGAGTTTTATGGGTTTGATTTAAAGTTTTATAAGTTTTGGTTTTAGGAATCCAAGTTGATTTAGAATTCTGATTTTAGGGATATGGGGTGTTGATTTTACATAGTTTTATATCACAAATTTGTTAGAATGAATTTGTATACACTTTGTTCTTGATGTCCATACCTTCATAGTGTTCTTAATGTTCACACCTTCATACGTGTTCTTGTATTATTGATACGAGGGTGGCCGAAGGAGATACTGATACAAATATGGAGGGGAAGGAAAGGGATCTGTTAGCCCCAATTCTAAATTGTAAAAGTATTGAAAATATTCTAATTCCTATTTCAGAGGACTTCCAGAGATAAACTTCAGAGGGCAAACCTGCCTCTGAAGAACATTCCAGAGTTAGAGAAATTCAGCAGAAGACATCAGAGATGGCTTCATCAGAGGCACCTGCATCAGAGCTCTAAAGACCTCCTCTATGAAAAAAAACGCTGAAGATTTACAAGTATTGACAAAAGAACAGATGACACGCTACCTAGTGATAAGATTTACTTTTTAGAGTAGGTCACTGTTCAAGCATGTCTTGAACTTACCTTTTAGGTAAGATACTATTCAAGCATGCTTCTAATGTCAAGATAGTACAATGTTCATTTTATGGTCCTATAAATAGGACCATCACTCCATTAACGTGTGCTTTTTGATAAATCTTGTATATGAATCAATTTCTAATATACTGGAAAGTATTCTAAAGAAGATCTTGTACGATTTATATATATCTTATTATAAACTGTGATATTGAATCTGCTTTGATATTTAAACTATATTGCTTCCGTTGTTCTTCTTCTTATTATTGTTTATATCATTGTTATAAGATTAAATCTGGGATCCAACAATTGGTATCAGAGCCATCTTTTTTCTTAAAACAAAACAAGATCATATGTGTATACTCGGATAGATTTACATCTTGTTGATTCAAGCTTTCAAAAATCTGTGCATGTTCATAATAAACCTTGGTTTATTTAAAGGAAGTCCATATGCTCCAGATTTGAAAGTAAATTACAATTTCACTTTTTGATAAAAGATCTTCTTAGAAAAGCATCAGTTCTTCAAATCTTCATCTTTTCTTCAAAATGGCAAACTCCAGTATAAGTGCCATATATACAGTCGGATCATTAACCAAACCTCCTACACTTCTAAGGGATGAATATCCTCAATGGAAGATAAGGATGGTAAATTTCTTAGAAGGTATGGACAGGGATCCTTTTAGATCTGTGAATGATAGACCTCGCCAACCAATGGTGTTGGTACCAAGAGTTCCAGCAACACTAGATACTGCTGAAATACCTGCATACTATGAAAAGAAAACTTCAAACTTCACTGATAGAGAAACTAAAATGATGGAAAATGACTCCAAAGTTGTTAGATTACTAATTATGGCCATTCCCAATGATATCTTTCAAGAACTTGATTCTTGTATAATTGCAAAAAGAGATATGGGATCAGTTATTAAACCAATAAGAAGGTGGCCTAGAAACTCAGAAAAACAGAAGAAATCTTTGCATTAACGAGTACCATGACTTTCATGCATTACCTGAAGAAACCTTGCACCAAACATACTCAAGATTCAACATTCTCATCAATAAACGCATAAAGTTTGGAGTTATGAGGATAAAAGAATAAAACAATGTTCTTTTCCTTAAAAGCTTAAATGAAGAATGGTCACAACTGTCCATGTCAATACAGGCCAATCAAAACCTTGAATCTTGGTCATTGACTGATATTTATGGCACTCTTGTTGCTCAGGAAAAAGAAGTTGTTAAACAGAAGTCAAAAACCTCTTTAGGTGGACCACTTGCCCTCATTTTAAAACAAAAAGGTGTATCAAAAGAAAACTGTAGTGAAGAAACAAAGAACTCTTTGAGAAAGGAACCAAAAAGAAAAACTAAAAAGGTTTTAATGGTTGAAGAAGATGAAGATTCAGTCTCAGATAATGATATCAATGCCTTTGCCAAGTATCTTGCATTAATTACTCACCAATTTAACAAGAAATTTGGCAAGAAAGTCTTTGAAGGCAGGAGAGATGATGAAGAAAGGAGAAATCCAGAAAGAAGATTTCAACAAGAGCCCAGATCCACTCCACATAGTGATCAAAAGGGTGTTCATTTCAACAATCATGATGTTGCATAACAATCAAGAACTCATCAATCATTCCAACCCGAGTATTCTCAACCTCAGAGATACTTTCAGCCCCAACCACAAACTCAGAAAACAGAAACTGTTGTTGCTCTTCCACCAAATCAAAATGATGAAAGATGTTTCAGATGTGGAAAACTAGATCATGAATCCAAAGGGGGAGAATGTTAGTGCACAAATATGTTGGATACAAGATCATGAAGATTAAAAGGAGAAAGTCAAAGTCAAAAGCTCAAGTCAACTCTTAAGCTAAAGTCAAGGTCTTTGTAATAAAGGTCAAAGTCAAAGTGTTTAGTGTTTTTCTTTGTAATGAACTTAGTGTATAAATAGTTTTCCTTTGTAGAATCATTAGGTTAGATGCCTGTATTTGGTTAGAGAGATAAATTGTGAGAGCATCTCATTGTAATCGATTTTCCAACATTAATGAAAATTGTTCAATTCATAATCATAGTCATCTTGATTGATTTGCACACATTGTGGGACACACATATTCCATTTCATAAACTGGATCATTAAAGTTCCAATACTCAATATTTATTTATCAAAATGCCCAAAATCCCAAATACTTCAAATAATCAAAACTCCTCAAATAACTCAACAATTAATAATTTCATGTAAAACATATAAACATTTAAAGATTGACATTTTTGGCATGTACATCGTTTTCACAAATCAACTTGAACTCCACCTTGCTAGATTTAGGCTAAATCTAGATCCCCCCCCCCCCACCATGAGCTCCTTTGAAGAAACTTGGATCTTCAAGCCAAAAACTTCCAAAAACCTAAATCCATAAATTTCAAACCATAAATATTCATATTCAACCATATAAAATCGTTCCCCAAACATCTTGTATCAAAATCTCCATTTTGGTCAAAAACCCTAATTTGACCTAACTTTTCTCAAAATCTTCCAAACCGAAATTTGAGAAACATAAACACTAGGAAGTCATAAATAGATGATTTATGACTCGTAATAAAGTTTACAAACTAGGAGGATCAACTCACCACCTAGGTTTTGCGGAAAACCTAGAAAACCCCAAATTTCTTGAAGATGGAGGTGATGATGATGAGTTCTTGATCTTTGCTTCAAATCCACCACCAAATACTCTTAGATATTCTCAAAAATAACAATATATCCTGGAAAAGCTCTCAAATACGAAACCATAGCAATTTGAATCACCAAAAACGGCATATAAATGACAAAGATATGACCAAATGAAGATAGAGGTTGAATTTATGCACTTCACCCCGACCACGAGAGTGACAAGCAAAAGTGACAGTGTAACTTTAGCTGTCACTTTCGCCCAAAATGTACCGTGGGCACCTTTTTCTCTGCGAAAGTACCCGGCTAAAGTGCTAATGTCACTTTATCTTGGCACTATCGCCTAAAAGGTACCGAGAGCCCTTTTCACCCGTTTTCTCGACCGTTCCTCGACCGTTTTCTCGGTCGTTCCTCGACCTCTCCTTGACCGTTTTCTCGGTTGTTCCTCGACCTCTCCTTGACCATTTTCTCGGTCGTTCCTCGACCTTCCCTTGACCGTTTTCTCGGTCGTTCCTCAACCATTTTCTCGGTCATTCCTCAACCATTTTCTCGATACATTGGATGCTATTATGCCAATTATCATGCCATTGTCGTACCTTCCTGGTATATTCGTTGGGATGACCAAACACTCGGTAACGTCGTTTCAATTGTGACATTTATCACAACTGCATGGCACTATAGCCGGGACGACCATACTATTATTACCATTGGTGCTATTGTGACAAATGTCACAACCACATGGCACTATAGCCATACTCCATACTTGGTTCTTCCTTTACCAATTCATCCCGTTCAACACTTTTCCTCAATTAAGATAAAAATCAGGGTGTTACAAGTTTCATAATATCTCATGCGATTAATATAAAACACAAGTCAACACATTTTCAGTTAGAAAAACTCATCTGTCGTTTCTACTTTACCCTCCGAACTCGCACATGAGTCCTCAAACCGAATACCTATGAAAAATAAAAGGTAACCAATACAGATCTGTTAGAACATATTTGTTGGATACAAGATAATGAAGTCTGGAAAGCTGAAAGTCTAGCCAAGTCAAAGCTTAAAGTCAACTCTCAAAGTGAAAGTCAAAGTTCTTTGTAATAATGTCAAAGTCAAAGTGTTTAAGTGTTTTGTTTCCTTGTATTTGATGGTAGGTATAAATAGTCCTTATCTTTGTAATTTTAGTGTGCAGAGCTTATTAGAGAAGAATTCATTTTGTACATTTTAGTGAGAGAAAGTAGAGAGAGAGTGACTGTATACTGTGATATTCGAAGTTCAATGAATATGAGAATTGGTTAAGAAATTGTTCATCTTGTTATTGTTATTTTGTAATTGCAATTAGAACTTGATAATTTGGGAATTAACAATTGTGAAAATCGATCAAGAAATGGAGTTGACACTAAGTTTTGAGTTTGGATCGAATTTTGAATCTTTGTGTGTTTTTGGAGTTGTAATTGGTTAGATTTTATGCGTATTAGTAAATAGATAAATCTTGTATTGGTTCGTTAGTAATTTGCACTGTAATTGATCATCAATTTTGAAATTTCACGAGTTTTGAGTTCACGAGTTCTTTGCACTGTATTGGATCGAATTTGTAAGTTTGAGTGTATTTTGTTCAAATTATTTGATAGTAATTGATTGTAGATGTGTTAGAGATCATATTGTCAAAGTTTTGGATTGAAAATCGAAGAATTATTGGGTTTTACAGTCAGAGGGTATTTTGGTCGAAGATCTGAAGAACTCGCAGATCCCTCAAGAACTCGCAAGAAGAACTCGCAGACCATTGGATTTCGCATAATCATTAATTTCCACATAATTGTTTTGTCTTGAAAAATCTCAAGTATAGATTTCGCATATGTCTGTTATGCGAAATTCCTAGAATTCGCATATGTGTGTGTTGAGAATACTTCAGAATTCGTACGAGTCTACATGTGAATTGCTAGAATTCGCATAAGCTATTTGTGCGAAAAGTTTTTGTGAAAATCTTTCCAAGGCAAGAATTCGCATATTGCTTATGTGCGAAAAGTGAAAAACTCGCTAGCACTTTATACGAATTCCTAGAATTCGCATAAGAGTGAGATACGAATTCCTTAGAATTCGCATAAGGGTATCATAAGAATTCCTTTGTTTTCGCATAAAAAATTTTGAAATTTTTCTAAGTGTTGAATTCGTGTGAGTCTGTCATGCAAAAAGTTGTATGCAAATTCTGAAGGTTTCTTGCATGCGAATTTCTGAAATAGTCTTGTGTGCAAATTCTTGATTGATTGGTCTTGTGTGCAAATTCTTGATTGATTGTGCTTGTGTGCGAATTGTGTATATGAATTCCTTGCATTTCACAGTGTGGTGCGAATTCCATACTTAGAGATTTTTGGAAATTAATTTTCTGAATTTCTTTCTATGTTTTTCTGTATTGCTTGATTTCACTTGGACTAACGATCATTTTCAAGTTCTTTTTGAAACAAGATATTCAAGATGACTTTTTCTGATGATGAAGAAAAGATTGTCAACTCAGAATAGAGAACAAAAATCTTGCTTCTTCAGTAGAATACTATTCAAATATATCAAAAAGATTTCATGATGAAAAATGGATACTAAGAGAAGAAGTCAGTGTATTAAGGACAATAAATGAAGATATTCTAAAACAGACTTTTGAGTTGAATGCAAAAAAGGTACAGAGTGTGGAGACTGAGAACACTGAGCTGAAAAGAAAGATATCAGTATTGGAAGATCAAATGTTTCAATTTCAGCAAGCAAATTATGTTGACATGTATGAGGAGAAAGTTAAGGATTTGGAGTATGCAAATGCTGAGATTCATAAGAAGATTTCTGATCTGGAGATAAAGATGGACAAATACAGAGATGGTTTTGAGAAGGAAAAGAAAGAGTTTGCAAAGAAATTCTCAGAGTTTTCAAGAAAGAGTTTGGAAGAGAAGAAAGTTGTTGAGCTGAAATGTGCAAAACTTTCTCAACAAATAACTGATTTTGAGAAAGTGATTAGTTTAGAAAGGGAAAAGTTTGCCAAGGAGAAAAAGACCATTGAACAGAAGAATGTTGGAATCTTCAAAGAGATATCTGGTCAGATAAAGAATGCTGAGAATGGTTTTGAAGAAGAAAGACAGATGTTTGAATCAGAAATAAAGAAGCTGACAGAGAAGTTATCTGATCTATCAGCTTGTGCTTTAAAAGAATAGAAAACGAAGTCTGAATTTCAAGAAAAGGTTGACTTGTACATAAAAGAAAATAACAGTTTATTTTCAAAGGTAAAAGAGCTTGAAGAAATTATTTCTAAGGTGGTGGTGACTGAGCAGAAGACTCCAGAGTCATGTATCCATACACCTAGAGATGATTCAGCTGACTCTAAAAAGACAACAGCAAGCTCACATCAAAGAATTGTTTCTTCAAAAAGGTCAGTTAATTCATATGATCAGATTCGTACTACTAACATTGATAGAAATGTAGATGGTTAAGATACATTCAGAAGAAGAAGAAGAAGAAGGAATTATAGAGAAAAAAAGTTGGTCAGGATAGTGAAACCAGTTGATGATGAGAAGAAGGATGAGATGAAAGGTGAGAAATCATGTGTACATGCACCAAATGCCAAGAAGAATAGTGTGAAGAAAGGTAAACCTGATCTTGTTTACTCGAGAGATCAATTAATCAGGTTGTCTCATAAGAAGAATTATTGTTCTTACTGTCGTACATATGATTTTGTTCATAAGACAAGTGATCATTACTGGTATGGTTCTTACTTAATTACTCCTAATAAAACAGCAACTCACAAACATGTACCCAAATACCAGTGGGTACCAAAGCCAAAAGATGATTTTGTCTTGCAGACACCTCAAGTCAAGGGGGAGTAAGAGAACCAAGGCTTCTGAATTCTACAGTTCATGACCCGTTCTTCAAAGATAAAGAGTTTGACTTCTAAACACAATAGTTTATGACTCATACTTCAACGAACAAAAGATGTTGTACTCCGTGCATATACGAGATTGTACTCCGATACATGAATGAGAAGATCAACCTTCAAGGGGGAGTACATATTTTTCCATATGCATAATTTCAGGGGGAGTATATGATTTCTGATTACATCTGATTAGAACTCGTACATTCAAAGTTTTACTGCTTTATGTCTTTATTTTTTCAATAAAGTTGTGAATAAAGCTTTGTACTTTGAAGACTTTGTGATTTTTGCAGATTTGAGAGAGAGCTTAAACGATCACATCAAATATGATGTTGAGCTGACTTGATGAGATTTAAGACTGAGCGAAAAGGTTTATTTCTAATCTTAATCTCATACGTGTCTGAAAGAAGAACAACTTTCAGATATGAAAACATGTTCTTAAATGTTCAAACCACTTCTGATTCTTAAAACGATTTCATGAATATAGAAGTGTGATTTTAAATGTTTTCATGGTTCATGTGCTTTCAATGTTTAATAAACCGTGTGTTTCCAAAGATAAATACTTGTGTATTATCTTTTTTTCATATATTTTCAAGTATTCACACACACCGGTTTAATTTTTGTTGGATATGTTATCACCATGTCTCAAATTGTACAAAAATTTTCGATGGTGATACACCCTGATTGATATTCAAAGTTTGAGCGTGATTTCATTTCGAAACATTTCATTCAAGCGTGTCTATATGTTGTTTCACATAGACAATATCCAATTTTTTGTTGACCTCAGCCTTAATCGATAAATCATTCTATTTGATCTTTTTCATATAATGTCATATTTTCAAACACGTTTCTTGTATTCATTTCATTTATTCAATATACTTGTTTTGAAATATCTTCAATGTTTAAAATGCTCAAATCTTCATGATTACATCTACGAGCATACAAATATCTGACTTGTATTTCATATTTTGTGCTTTAACTGGGAAGTTAAACCATTTTTAGCAACTTATGTTTTTAGAACTACATGGGTTCATTGTGTGAGGACTTAACTGAAACTTCTATGGATTCACGTTAACTAGTGTTTCCTACCCAATAAGTTAATCCTTGAGTGATCGAAGAGCGAGGAGTCAAAATAACTGAGTGTGGGTTGAGTGATGAGGTAAAATGGAAATGAGAGTTTGGTTAGAAGTGAGCTCAAATATTAAAAAGAAAGAGGGTGTGAGAACAGAGTAAAAGAATATCACACTTTGCACTAACTTTTTCTGAGTCAGGCAGCCACATTGTTGGTGTTTCACAATTCTTCGTGAACATCATTGAAACAGGCAACTAGCTCATGCCAACTCTTGATAAAAACCCCACCAGCTACTCATTTTCTTCTCAAAAAAGAAAATGTTTCATATTTCAAGGGAACGCAGCACATAATCTATCTGGTTTTCATTTGGAAAATCTGGATATTGAAAAAGAAGGAAGTCTGCCCCACCTTCGCATTTCGATCATGCACAATCGAGTTTGTGTTTAACTGTTGTTGTCTCAATGGTTTATTCAATTTTGAGCCTATAAAAGCAATCATATGTGCTTAATTATTTCAAAATACAAGCACGAACACACAGAGAATTTGTTTTTCTGTCTAAACGTTCATAGAATAAATTTGTGTTATTCAATGATTGAATGGAAGACCTGGGGGAGTGAACATCCCAACAGCTCCTTTCCAATGTGTATTCGTTACACACAGTGACTTCGTGTTACTGACAGACCTTTTAACTGATTCTGTTGATCCCGAAGGTGCTTAACAAGTTTATAGAGGGGGGGATGAATACAAACACATAATTTAAAGTTTAATAAATTGTTTATTGATAAATCAAATACAATTTACAAGTCTGTTACGGAATAAGATTAAGTAAAACTTAATCTAAACAAACTTAAGGAAACACTAAGATGGTTGCACAAGAATATAGAGAAAGGAGATATTAGAGATATAGAAAACAAGAGTTTCTATATTTTAGAAAGATGAAGGATTCAAAAGAGACAGACTCCAGATGGAGAGGTAATCTTTCTATTTATACCCTATGCATTAAATGCATGGCAGAGAACTTTACACGTATCCTTCATTTATTGGCAGAGAGGGTCTGACTTTGGGAGACATGCTTTCGGCTGTATCATGAACAGTGTAGTTGATATAGTTGTTGTACGATTTATGGCAGAGGTATGTTCGTTTTGACACATCGTACTGGTGTGCAAAGGAAAGACAAAAGAGACTTGAGACATAAGCTAAGTGATCATTGATCACTGAATATCTCTTCCTTCAGAGATACAAAGAAGTTCAGCTATCGCTGAAGCTTTTCCTCAGGTTTCTTCACGTATGAGTAGAGTCGTCTTTGCTTCACTGATATCCGCATTAGGTCACTAGTAGACTTGTCTTCCTTCAGCAGCTTCGTCTTCGATTCATCTATAAACATCTGTTGATGCGAAACTTGTCTTCAGGGATTACGTTTATTTGTTTACATCTTAAATAATCAGCGATACTGAACATACTCAGTATTTAAGCGCTGATAGTGAAACACTAATACATATGAATGTTTACAATAAAGATCATCAGTGATAACTGAACAGACTTAGTCTGATCGTTGATGATGAAACACTAATACATATTAATAAACGTAATTTTCACTAAGTATAGAGGAGGGTCTTTATCAAATCACTGAGAGAGTTTGGATCAATAATCTCCCCCTATTTGATAACGACAAAGTAACTGAAGAAAATTACTTTATAATTCAAAATGAAGAATAATCAGGACTCATAACATACATGTCCCAATTACTATTTTGAGGGAACTTTTACAGTACTGATAGGGTTAAGTACTTCACTGAAATTTTCATTAATTCAAAGAAAGAATTACAATATATGAAAATATAAAGTACAAGTGAAGAACTAACTACTATAAGTCTAACTAATAGATTACAAGAATTAAGAAACTAATCTATCAGCTATCTAGAGAAGACTTTGGAGGATTGATCATATAGTCAGGTATTTCTTCTCCTCTTTACCTTCGATCTGAAGATTCTTGACTAATGATTGCTTTGATCGATTCAGCTAAAGGAGAGGAGTCACACCATAAGCATAAGAGATCCTTGAGATGTTTAAGAGGACAGATAGGGATTTCAGAGACTCTTTGGAATCTGAGTTGTTCCTCATCATCTCTGAAGAAGATTCCAAAAGGATCTTTAAGTACTTTCCCAGGAAGATATGGTCAACTAGGAGGCAGGGATAGATCTAGAATTGATAGATCAAGAGTAGGACCAAACAATGCTTCCTTTGAGAATTTGATGGAGGTGTCGTTTCTGATAGCAGCGACATTCTCAGAGGAGGAGGAGGCAGGCTTTATTTTGAATTGCCTTGGCTTAGAAGGAAGAGCAGATGGCACCTTTAATACATCAGCGACTCTATTGATGAGAGCATCCTTGATCCCTTCAACATAACCTCTGTAAGTTGACTTTGATTTCATCAGTTCATTCTTAAACTCTAACCATTCCATGTAGCCGAAGTTTTCAAGTCTTGACACGGACATTGCCTTGGAGCTTCCATCCTCTCTGGTTATCTCCATTGTTACAGAAGTTCGGTCCTTCTTTTTTCTTCCAGAGATGACCACGGCTATAATCTTCATTGGGTCAGAGCGATAATCGATTTTTTGTTTACACCATTCAAGTGCTTTATCGCTGACCTCCTTTTCTTTTGAGCGCTACTCTTCAATTTCTTTGAGTAGAGCTGCCTGAACTTCCAATGGATTTTTCTTTAACTTCTTGTCTTTGACCAGAGAAGACTGAAACTTGAGAGCTAGAGAAGCATATTTTTGACATTCAACAAACAGTTTCTCAGCTCTGACAGATTCTTCAATTTTAGCTTCAGTTAGGAATTCGAGCTCTGTAGATGAAGTTTGAAGAGGGATATTCAGCCGTTGACTCTCCAGATGAGAGATCATCTCTGTTCTTCTGTTTAGTTATTCCTCTGACCAATGAGCTTGAAAAATGTAAATCCCAATCCAAATCAAGCAATTTTCAAGATCTAAGATATAACAGTATCAAGATTCTAGAGAGAGAGTGTAGAGAGAGAAAGCGGAATTGTCATATATCTAACAATCTTGAGTACCATGTATCTAGCTAAAAGTTTACAAGGCAACATGGTATTTATACCACAAGTCTAAAGCCACAAACTTAACAACTAAGTAAACTCATATTGACTAAACTAAACTTTGACTTTGTTGACTAATCTTGACTTGACTTTTCCTATTAAATCTTGGATACAATAATACACTAACAATCTCCCCCTTTGTATTCAAGATTTTAAAAAAAAATTGACACTAGTCTTCAGCGCATGATTCTTCAACTTTTGTCTCTGACATCTTTAAAACTTTGAAGCTTTAACAGTCTTCAGTCTTTCAATCTTTGAAGAATCTTCAGATAAGCTTGAAAAGTCTTTTTCACATTGCATCTTTGTAGATATCTCCCCCTTTTTGATGATTGTGAGCACCATAATCATCAAAACATTCTCAATTTCAGCACTCTCTTTGAATCTCCCCCTTTTACAGATATTCTCCCCCTTTGAGATACATTTGAAATTTTCTATCCTTTGATCTAAATAGTTGAGTCATGAACTGTATATACCTGAATCTTTTCAAATCCAGATATAATGTACATTGTAACCCTGATTCAACAAATGAAACAGTTAGAAGTGCCTGTCAGTAACACAGAGTTACTGTGTACAACGAATGTACAATTTAAGGAGCTGGTTTGATGATAACTCCCCAGGACTTCCATTCAATCATTGAAAAACACAAGGTTTATCTATGAATGTTCTGACAGAAAAACAAATTTTCTGTGTGCTCGTGCTTGTGTATTTAAAGAATTTAGCACAATAAAAAAATTGTGTTTCATAAGGTTCAAATTGGGTAAACTGTTGAGATAGCAACAAGTATTACACGAACTCAATGTGCATGAAAGAGGTGCGAAGGTGGGGCAACTTTCCTTCTTTTTCAATATCTAAATCTTCCGAGTGAAGACTAGATAGCAGATATGCTGCGTCCCCAAAGAAAATGAAATATTTATTTGTTAAGAAAGAAACGAGTGGTTGGTGGGGTTAATGCAAGAGTTGGCATGGGCTCACTGCCTTTTTCAATGATGGTAACCAAAGAATGTGAACCAATCAGTAGATGTGGCTGCCCAACTCAGAAAGTGGTTGGTGCAGAGTTCTGATATTCTTTTAACTTTGTTCTCACACCCTCTTTATTTTTAACATTAAAGCTCACTTCTAACCAAACTCTCCTTTACATTTTACCGCTCCACACAATGAGAAAAACTCAACCGGATGAGTTATCTCCCCCACTCTTTGATTTATGACCCCTCACCCCTCAATCACTCTAGGATAACTTCCGGGGTAGGAAACACAGGTTAACGTGAATCCATGGAAGTTCTGTTTAAGCTCACACATGAATCCCATGTAAGTCCTACAAAGAATGGTTGCTTAACAGTTTAACTTGAATAGTTAACCACAAAAAATGTATGACGACATTATCAAAATATATGCTCATGAAAAATATGAATGAAATTTGAGCATTTGAACTTTGAAGATCTCTCAAAACAAAGATATTGAATGAATGGAATAAAATCAAGAGAATTGTTTTTGAGAATCTGACAATGTATCAATCAGATCAAATGAAATGGTTAGGGTATCAAAGAATTGGATATTTTGTTTATATGAACAAATATAAACAATTTAGCAATGAAAACACAAATATTGAAATGATGAAAGATGCTCAACAACATTTGAAAGTAAACGAGGGTATTACCATCGAAAAATTTGTTCGTTTTGAGACATGGAAATAACAAAATCAAATGAAGTATTGAACCTATGTGTGTGAATACTTTACAGTATATAGACAAGATAATACGCAAGTATTGATCTTTGGAAACACACGGTCAGGTAAACATTAAAGCTCAATAATGAAAAACATTTAAAATCACACTTCTTAATTCATGAAATCTTTTGAGAATAGAGAAGTGGTTTGAACATTTAAGAAATTGTTTTTCATGCTTGAAAGTTGTTCTTCTTTCAAACAATCAGAGATCTAGATTAGAAGATATTTACCTTTAAGCTCCCCCTCAAATCATTATAAGATGATTTAGGTCTATTAAGCTCCCCCCCTGGATATTTGCAAAATATCCATGTCTAAACATTGAAGAACTGGTTCTGATCTGTCATGTGATCAGAAGCCACAGTCCTTTACATTAAAGTTAGGGTTCTAAACTGAAGTGTTTAGAAGCCATTGTCTTTGACATTGAAGTCCGAGTTCTAAGTTGTAGTACTTAGAAGTCAAAAACTTGTACTTTGAAGTACGGGTTTTGAACTACTGTGTTCAAAAACCATCGTTCCTGCTCCCCCTAGACCGGTGGTACCTGCAAAAGAGATTTAACAGGTTTTGGTACCCACTGGTATTTGGGTCCTGATATGTTTGATTTAAGAATCCACTTCTCATTAGATGTATATCTTTTAAATCCAGAATTCTGAGAAGTTATTCTGTAAGAACCGTACCAGTTGTGAGCAGTTTCTCTCTGAACAAAGTCATTCTCTCCACAGTAAGAACAACATATTTTCCTTTGAGCAATCCTGATCAGATGATTAGTCGAGTAATATATATCAGAATTACCAAAAGATTTACCTTTATGCATTCTGTTCTTTTTGGCATTTGTTGTGAAGTTGAATGCTTTGTCCTTCTTCTTTTTCTCTTCAGAAGAATCTTTAACTCTCCAGACCATCTGATTTTTCTTAGAATTCTTTCCAAGAGATTTTACATAATAGCTCACTGAACCATCATCAGATTTTTCATAAAACAAATTTGATGGTCTGATCTGATTTGATTTGACAGTTTGTGGTTTGACACTTTTGTTTTTGAAAACATTTTTGTCATGGATAGAACTAGAAGCAGTTTTAAAAGAGCAAAATGATTCGGTTGAATTGTCAACTGGTGATTGATTGATCACATTAGCACAAACTTTTTCTGACAAATCAACATTTGCAGCTTCTAAGTTCTTTATCTTTTCAGATAAAATGTTTCTTTCATAAGTAAGTGTGTCAAATTTCTGTTTCAAATCAGATCTAGCCATCTGTTCTTTAAGAATATTTGATGATAGAACAGAGATTTTGGACATGAGCTTGGATATTTCAGTTTCAAAATATGAACGTTCTTGCTCAAAATCTTTTTGTAAGTTCTTGGATTTATCAGAAATTTCATTGAAGATCCCAACATTTCTCTTTTCAGAATTTTTCTTTTCAGATTCAAAAGACTTTTTCTGTTCTTTGAAAATTTGTCTTTCTTTTTCCAATATGTCTTGTAAAACTGAGATTTGTTTGGGAAATTCGGTGTTTTTATCTTCAAGAACTTTTCTTTCCTTAGCAAATGTGTCTCGTTCAGTAATTATAACTTTTTCAAAATCTGACACTTGCTTAGAAAGTTTACTGCATCTCAGCTCCAAATCCTTTTTCTCTTGTAAAGTTTTCTTTGAAAATTCAGATATCTGTTGAGTTGAGAGTGTCTCCAGTTTTGATTTTTCTTTATCTACTTGGATGCTTTTTGACAGTTCATCATTATGTATCTTCAAGGCAGATATTTTGTCTTCAAAAGCCTTAAACTTGTTTTGAAGCTTGACTGATTCATCTTGCAATTCTGATGATTTCTGTTCAGTCGTCTTCAGTTGGCTTTCAAGATTTCTTATCTTTCTCTCTTTTTGTAAAATTATTTTCTCTTTTACCCCTATGATTTTTTCTTTTATTTCAATTTCATTCTCACTTGCTCTGATGATACCTGCAAAATCAAATTGAGAATTATTAGCACATTGTGCACAAACAAGAGTTTTATCAGAATTTGACAAAATATGATCCTCAAAAATCAAAAAATTATGACCACTAACAAAATATGTCCCCCTCCGCAGACTTAGCACGACGATGAAACTCGCAAGAAACTGAACTCGCTAATCACTGTTCACATTGAAACTCGCTAGTAAGCACTTGCGCGTTTCTGAAACTCGCTTGTCACTACGTGCGCGTTTTAACACTTAGAAAAATTTTCACTGATTTTAAACTCGCAAACCTCTTAGCGCGTTTCGATCAAACTCGCACGCTTCGCTCTGCGCGTTTATAGAACTCGCTCGCTTTAGTTAGCGCGTTTTAGCAAACTCGCACGTTTTGCTTGCGCGTTCTTCAGACACTTGCGCGTTTTAGTCAAAAATCAAATCCCTTTGACTTGCGCGTTTGATGATGAACTTGCGCGTTCTACGAATCTTGCGCATTTTGACAGATACGTTCACGAAATCACTCCAAATTGTTCTAAAACCTGCAATTGATTCTCAAAATGCATCAGTATGTTCGAAAAACATATTAGAACACTTTTCTATCAACTCGATTTCCATTAAAAACATCAAAAAGCATCATTCGATTCAAGAACAGTGATTGAGTTCAAGTTTTACAAAAATAGCAATTTGATCAAATTGACCAATCTAATGTTCAAATTAGATTGTGTGATCTGAACGAAACTTGATCCAATTGATAAAACGTATACAATCAAATCAATTTCTTGATTTAATTGTACAAAAACATGAAAAATGTGGATCAAACAGTGTCAAGAAAACGAATTTTTGAAAATCAAGATTTCGAAAAATTGAATCAAATTTTGATGTAATGATCCTTCTGATTGGATTGGTTTGCTCTGATACCAATTGAAAAATGTAAATCCCAATCCAAATCAAGCAATTTTCAAGATCTAAGATATAACAGTATCAAGATTCTAGAGAGAGAGTGTAGAGAGAGAAAGCGTAATTGTCATATATCTAACAATCTTGAGTACAATGTATCTAGCTACAAGTTTACAAGGCAACATGGTATTTATACCACAAGTCTAAAGCCACAAACTTAACAACTAAGTAAACTCATATTGACTAAACTAAACTTTGACTTTGTTGACTAATCTTGACTTGACTTTTCCTATTAAATCTTGGATACAATAATACACTAACAGAGCTGGTCTGGAGGGCCTTCCTGGATGGAGCAGGGCTTCTTCTTCTTCTTTTTCATCAATCTCACTGAATGAGATTGGGATTATTTTTTCTTCAGCTTTGGAAGCTGGGATTATTTGTACTTCAGTTCCCTTAAGCAGGGGAGAGAAATGTCTGGACAAGAAGTGAAAAAGGAGTTAGTGTTTATTTTAGGAACGAGAAAGATAAAGGCTTAGAAAGAAACAGGGGTGGGAGAGGTATAGAAGGATATGGGTACAATAGAAAGACACACCTGAGAAGTGTCAGGATCGAAATTCTAAACAAGAATTTAAACTAAACACTCAGAAACTATGTTAAAGAAGTCGCGGAAAAACACTTTAACAGTAAATCAATCAAACAGTGTATAAACTCAAATCACAAGTTATATTGATTTAACTTAATGATTACAAACAAAACCTCAATCTGTTGAACAAGCTCAACAGACGTTCAATACTTCTCTATTGAAAGGACTACAAAGAACCTTGAGGTTAATTCTCTTTAAACGTATATGCAAAACTATCAAAAACTTCTAGACTATATATACAGAACTGATTACAAGATAATTACTAAAGAAATATTGATTTTCAGCATCCATTCCATAATTATCTTCATCATTATCTTCAGCTCTTAGTCTTTCGTTCAAAGTCATCTTTATCTTCACGAGCAGCATTAATCTCCATAGTAGTATTAACTTCCTCAGCAATATTAACTTCCTCAGCAGTACTAACCATGCTTGCAATATTAACTATACTTGCAGTAGTAATTCTTCAAACAGTACTAACTACTAGCAGTATTAACTTTCAAGCAGTATTAATACCTCTAGCAGTAGTAATCCTACAAGCAGTAGTAATACCTTCAGCAGTATTAATCTTTAAGTCCAGCAGTAGTATCCATCCTTAGCACATTTCAGACCCAACAATCTCCCCCTAACTTAACTTTTCAAATTGAGAAGTTAAGTTCTTCAGGATAGGTCTTCATGATGCTTTCAAAACTCCAGCTCAATTCCCATGATTTGGATCCAGTCCCAAACTCTGATTAATGGTTCTTCTGACCACAATTCTTGCCATTTCAGAACTTGTAGGGCAGACCAACTTTGCGTTCAACATCCCTTGCAGCTTTGCCTTGCTGTGGTCATACACCTTGTCAACCAGATAATACTCATGATAACTTTTGTCAATTGTAATCACGTAGACTCCACAATTTTCAAACAACATCCAATGGTCAATATTTTTAAATCCATATTCATGATGTAAATCTTTGATCCTATGTTGCACTCTTTCAGGCTCAAACATCATGCACAAGTACTCCATGGCTATCTTGGTTAGACTCATTTCTGTCCCTTTCAACACATTCTCATACAGTTTTATCCCAACTTTGTACATTTCTTCCAAGTCAGCTCTGGAACAACTTTTGATTACTTTGCCCCAAGTTGAATAAACCTCAAACTGATCACCTATTCTATTGATTCTGAAATATTCTCTTCTATTATCCTTCAGAGTATCCCAATGAATGATCTTTGGTGCTTTCATTGAGATAGGGTCAGCTTGCATAGGTTGTTCCTTAGTCACAGTCATGTACAAATTCACCTGCTCATCTGATTGTCTAGGCTGATCTGAAAATTGTTGGCTTGTTTGCTCTGATCTTTGCTCTTGAGATTGAACATCTACTTCTTTTTGTTCCTGCTGCTCTATAAAAAATTCAGCTTCGATTTCTTCACTTCCCAGCTCTTTCTTTCCTTCTTCAGTTCTAGGCCTTTTTGCCTTTGGCGTGGAAGCTATGGACTTCTTTCTTTTAATAGCTCCAATCTTTTGAGCTAAAGTCTCTTCTTGCTTCACTTCTACCTTTTCTTTGATAGGAGTGCCTTCTTCACTGTCAGGGAAGGGCTGTTGTATGTTGAGATCATGTCTTTCTTTCAATTTTCTTTCAACCTCAACTCTTTGAGTGAAATCCCCTTTCATCTTGGCCATCTCCTTCTTGTATAGCTCCTCTATCCTTCCAAATGACATACTGGTAAACATTCCTTCAGGAACTCCAATAGCTCCTTTCAGAAAGTTTATCATTTTCCTTCTTTCTTGATTTGCTAGGAATGTTTTAGATGGTTGTCTTTGTCTTGTTTTTAATGGCAGCCTTTGCCTTGATGCCTTCTTTGTAACTTTCTTAGCAGCAACAACAGTCTTCAGGCTCCTTTGATATTCTTCATTTAGCTTTGTAGACAAATCTAAGGCAATCTGTCTGTCTTTAGCTGTTTGTGTCTCATCCTCCTGTTCAAGCTCTTCCTGCAGCTTCTTTGCCAACTCTGCATCCATATCTATTTGCCTTTGCTTTTTCACATGTTTCTCGGATTCAACCACCTTCTCTTTTCCTTTCTTCTTTGCATCTGACATGCTTATCTCTTTCTTTGTCTTCTTTGTTTTTCCTTCTTTGATCACCACTCCCTTAGCCTTTTGAGTGGATTTAGGAGTGTCATGCTTTGCTTTGACCAAGGTTTCAGCAATTTCTAGTTCCTCTACAGACAAACCAGTTTCTGCTGCTACCTTATCTGTTTCTACTACTGGTTCTACCGTTTCTGCTGTTGACTCAGTTACTACTGCTTTCACAAAAGTTTCTGCTGCTTGGGCAGTTTCTACTACTTCTTTCTCTGTTTTAGCACCAATCTCCCCCTCAAATTGAGATTCCATGCCAACAGGGCTTTTCATTTCACATTCCTCTTCTTGAGTCTCCCCCTTTTTGGAAGCATCATGATCAAATATTCTTTTCTTCAAAACAAATTTGGTTTTCTTCGTTTTGTGCACCAATTTGAGAACCACCTTCTTGAATTTGGTAATCTGCACTTGTTGATAAGTGATCACCTATTTCATCTCTTTTATCTCCAATTCTTGATTGTGAACTTCCAGACTTATTGTACCAAGAGTATCCATCAATTCATCATACGTATATCTGTCCTCACCTCATTTAGGTGTTTTTACCACCCTTGAAGGATCCTTGGATCTTTTAGTAGAGGCCTTATGGCTGGCAGAAGCACCTTCTACCCCCGTGGTTTCTTGGCACCTGGGACCTTTAGATGATTGCTCATCTAAAGTTGCCGTGGGGAAGGTCTTAGGTATGTTCACACTGTCCTGTCCTACACCATGTGCAGAAGCAGTAGTATGAGCCTTGCTTCCCACATGCTCTTCCTTCTCCTTAGAGAGCACCTTCTTGGGGTTGGGAGACACCCCTGTGGTTTCCCTTTCGATATTCTCTGATGGAGAATGCTCCATCAGAGGGCTTGTAGGCTTTGGGGGTGAAGATACAAGAAGGGAAGGAACCTTCTATACCTTTTTCCTTATATATATTTGTGTGATGGGGGATTTTGGCTTGACAATAGGGATCTGAGGATTAGAAATTGAAATGAATGGTGGGGGTAGGTCATCAGTTAGGTGGTCAGATGTGGGCTTTGACACTGATGCCTCACCATGGGAATGAGACATAACCATCATTGTAGAGAATAATGGTGTCTCTTGTCCAGAAAAGTCCTTACTTGGTCTTTTCATGTTGGAGAATACCTTCTCTTTGGGAGGTTTTGGTACATACACCTCTTGAAAAGAGGGTAGATCAGTCAATTCATTATTTAGTACTTCTTGTACAAACCTTGGATACATATAAAATCTTTGGTTTTGGTATCCAGGTTTGACATTAAATCATTGAAAATCATTTGAGAAAAAATAAACTTTCTAGAGGTAGCTAAGCAGACTAGAGCATAAGCTAAGGTACTGCTAAACTCACTCCATCCAGTTCATTTTCTAGAAATACAATGCTGAAGGGTATGCTTTGACCAAGTGTAGGCGATGTGGGAGGATTTTAGGAAATCCACAATCTGATGAAAACCTTCTGCTTGCTTGGGTTTCTGTAGCATTGCCAACTCATTGTGATAATCAATAAACACCAGTCCTGCCATCTTCTTGATCGAAACTAGGGTTATGCACTGGTAAGTAAGAATTCGAGAGAAAGAGAGAGAAAGAACACTCGTAGGAAATTCAAAGAGTCGTTTGGATTTTGGCGGTCAAAGAGGGTATTTATAGGTGGAGGGTTTCAGTTAGAAGCAGTACTAAGTACCCTAGCAACATTAACAAGCCCGCAGTACTAACCCATATAAGCAGTAGTAACACATACCAGCAGCATTAACACAGACCAACAGTAGTAACACATACCAGCAGCATTAACACAGACTAGCAGTATTAACACTGTCTGGCAGTAGAAATAAGGTAAGCAGTAGTAACTTTGCACTGGCAGTATAAACCACCAAGTAGTATTAACTACACTTAACCTTATTTGAACTGGCAGTAGGATTAATAGTGAGAGCAGTATTAACTGAACTAGAGGTACTAAGTTTCTAATCAGTGATGTAATCTGAAACACTTGAACACACATAGTTAGCAGCACCATGCACCATATAATATGAGAAAGTAAGCAGGAAGGAATTTATACAGAAATGGTATATAAAGAAAATCAAAAGAGGCTTTATTCAGTTATTATCATACCTACACTTGTGACCAAGAATGTGAATCTACCCACATCAAAAGCTTTGGTGAATAAATCAGCAAATTGGTTACTTGTGTGTACTTTCAACACCTGAATTAGCTTCTTTTCATTGCAGTCTCTAATAAAATGGTACCTTATTTCTATATGCTTGGTTTTTGAGTGCTTCACTGGATTATTAACAATGCTTATGGCACTGTTGTTATCAATGAAGATTGGAGTGTGCAGAAAAGTAACACCATAGTCCAGCATCTGATTTTGAATCCATAGCACTTGTGAGCAGCAGCTTGCAACAACTATGTACTCTGCTCCTGTTGTAGAGGTGGACACTGTGGTTTGCTTTTTACACTGCCATGAAACTAGTCTTGCACCCAAAAACTGACATCCTTCTGATGTAGACTTTCTATCCATGTTTGCACCACCCAAATCACTATCAGAATATGCAAGTAGATGAAATGGTGATTCATGAGGATAACAAAGACCCAACTTAGGTTGTCCTTTGAGATATCTGAAGATTCTCTTGACTGCTTGAAAATGAGATTGCTTAGGTCTTACTTGAAATCTGGCACGCACACAGACGACAAACATAATATATGGCCTTGAAGTTGTTAGATACATGAGGGAGCCTATCATGGATCTATAATGATGAACATCCACATCATCCCCCTCAAGATCTGCAGTGATCTGTTTGTGTGTTTCCATGGGTGTGCTTGCAGGCTTTGAATCTGAAAATCCAAACTTTGTAAGGATATCCTGCACATAATTGGATTGACTGATGAAGATACCATCTTTCTTCTGTTTAACCTGTAGCCCAAGGAAGAATGTAAGTTCACCCATGGAGCCCATCTTGAATCTTTTATGCATCATCTCCTCAAACTCCTTGCACATATAATCTTTTGTGGATCCAAAGATGATATCATTCACATAGATTTGAACAAGTAGGATGTCCTTCTTCTTCCTTTTAATGAACAGAGTCTTGTCAATGATTTCCCTTTCACAACCATTTTCCAAGAGATAGGTAGACTGAGTGTCATACCATGCTCTTGGTGCTTGATGTAGCCCATAGAGTGCCTTCTTCAGTTTGTATACTTTATCAGGAAAGTTAGGATTTTCAAATCCTGGAGGCTGACAAACGTATACTTCTTCATCAATTGTCCCATATAGAAATGCACTATTGACTTCCATCTGAAATACTCTGAACTGCATGAAAGAAGCATAGGCTAGAAACAGCCTAATTGCCTCAATTCTGGCTACTAGTGCAAATACTTCTTCATAATCTATTCCTTCTTCTTGTGTATACCCTTGTGCCACAAGTCTGGCCTTATTCTTTATTACAATTCCTCTCTCATCTTTCTTGTTCCTGAAAATCCATTTAGTACCAATTGCCCTTTGTCCTGGTGGAAGGCCAACTAGATCCCATACATCTTGCAGCTTAAACTGCAACAGCTCCTCTTGCATTGCCTCTATCCAGCTTGGTTCTTTCATTGCATCATAGGCCTTCTTGGGTTCAATCTGAGATAGAAAGCAAGATAACAACCCTGACTGCAAGTCTTTCAATCCTCCTAACTTACTTTGATGCCTTGTGATCCTAAGAGAATTGATTTCACCAATCACCAACTGAGGAGGATGATTTTTCTAAGTTCTTGTTTGATGTGTAGCCTCCTCATTGATATTTGCATCTAGATTAGTCATTCTTCTAAGGAGTGCTTCCACCATATACTGAAGAATCTTCTTCATCAGTATCATCTTCTGACAGTATGGGCATATCAGGACCTGTGTTTCCTGAATTTTGAGCATCCTCTTTATCACTCTTATTCTCTTCATCACCTTTATCCTGCTCATCACCTTTATCAGCTGCATCCTGCTCTGATTCAGAGTCACCTGTGTCTAAATCATCTTTCTTATCTTGCTGGCAAAATTCAACAGGATCAACAGTAGGTATGGGGAACAACACAAACTCTTGTTTATGTGCTTGTACCTGTTCTGAATTTGTTCCTGCAGTTTGCACATTACTAAAACCCAAAGCATTAGTTGGTGAATCAATGTCAAACAACCAATCAGGACCTGTACCAATTTGATTTGGTGTGTTCTCATTGCATTTGACATTGTCACTTTCCTCTATAATCCTTGAAGAACTATTAAATACTCTATATGCTTTACTCTGAGAGGAGTATCCAACAAGAAATCCATCTTCAGCTTTGCTTTCAAACTTACCTAAGTGAGATTTGGTGTTGAGAATTGTGCAAGGACACCCAAAAGGTTTGAAAAATCAAATAAAAGGTTTCTTGTTGTTAAAAAGTTCATAAGGTGTCTTGCCTTCAGATTTGACTACTAGAACCCTGTTTTGGACATAACAAGCAGTATTAACTGCTTCTGCCCAAAAAGTGATGGGTAGCTTTGAATCTGCCAACAGAGATCTAGCCGCCTCAATTAATGTCATATTCCTCCTCTCAGCAACATCATTTTGTTGAGGAGTTCTAGGATGTCACACCCCGCTAAAGCGGAAACACGGGGCATAACAGCTCGATACGCATAGCACAAGATTAAAGTTCATACCACCATACAATTTAATTATTTAAAACATTAAAAAAAATATATATTTATCATCGTTTACAATTCCCAAAATCTTAAACATAACGGAATATATTCGTAAAGGTAAGCTTGCTTCAAAACATTATTCAAGTAGCTTAAACATCGTTGTCTACCTTCTTGACTTCCTGAAAAGCATGTATAAAACAAGGTCAACTACAAAGAGTTGGTGAGTTCACAGGTTTTAAATATGCACAAATCATTTTTATATGCAAGTTGTCATTTGTAAAACATAAGTATAAACCAAACTTCAATTCTTTGATTCATGAGTATTATAACTTAGTTTATATGACAAGAGGTATGCAATGATAAAAATTACGTTGAGCCACTACTAATCCGTCCCTGACCAATTTCAACGCCCCCGATGAACTAACTCAGCGGTGGTTCGAGCCACATGTTTAGTCATCTTCTCTAGTATAGTGCACCCCTGCTCGTCAGCATAAGGTGGGCTTGTCACACCAAATAGCGCTATCCACTAATACTATAGGCCCAATTTTCTTTGGGTTAATAGTAGTGCTTACGGGGTCTTAATCTTTAGAAACTCAACACATCAAGAGCATACATATCATATAGCTTATAATTCCAAACACTTTTAACAAAGCCTTATAAATTGCCAATTCGCAATACTTTAAAACCATTCACATGAATCTTTAATATACGCAATTTAAACATGCTTTCCACCCCAAAATCAATTAAAACGATAAAAGTGGGGCTGTGAATACTCACCTTTTGGAGAAAGTGCGAAGATTTTGAGATAGTGATCACCGAAGGTTGTTACTCCCTATATTTCCTATAACGAAAGATGCCACAAGGAAAATACGTCATTACTCGTCCCTAAGTCCAAATAATCCTTCCGAGTGATTTATGAAATGCCAATAAGTGTATATTTTAGTCCAAAATCATTCAATTAGTTGTTTTAGTCTATTTACTAAATTATATACTATAATGTGATTTCAAGTACAAATATATAAATCTTTGAATAAATTATAAAGTTATAAAGTCCAAAAATCCTCTTTTTAACAAATCTGACCCTTGACTTAAGCTATCAGAATTTTATGCCTACTTTTAATGATATTATAACCATTTTCCATACGTTATTATTTTACCAAATTTTTATAGTGTTTAATTCACTGCCTTGGTGAACTTTTGGCATAGGTAACACCATTTTTGGAGTTGATTAGATAGGGCAATGATGTTCTTAAAGTTCATTGGTAACAGGGATTCATGCAGAGTAAACCTTCTTCTTGTCTCGATCATTTGAAGGGTCAAAACTTACTCTTTTCTTTTCTGGTGATTCAAGTTGGGTTTTGTTCCTTATTCAAATAAGAAACTTCCAGAAAAAGATTCATCTTATTTGGACCAATAATGAGTGAGTTACATCCGTTTTAAGACAAGTGTCCCAATCTGACAGAAAGTTGCTTTTTGCACACTCAACTTGTTAATGATGGTTGAGTACTCAAATCTTTATATTTTCAAGTGAATCAAATTTTGTTTGGTTCCTAGATCATTAAAGTTACTTCCAGAAAAAGAATCATTAATTTTTATGGTTTTTCATGATGGTTATGGTTGATTGATTGCAAGATTTTGTCCAGCTGGATTCTGATTGCACCATAAACTTTATAGGTAAGGTTGAGGGGTCAAAACTCAATATTTTTGAGTGATTCCAGTGGGGTTTGATTGGTATTTCATTATATTAAATTCCAGAAGAAGATTCATAGCATTTGAGTCCATATTTTTAAAGTTATGCCCAAAATACTAACATGCAATGAGCTGTTGCATTTGTGACAAATAATACAATTCCCAGTGTGATGATTGTTACACTTGTCACATTTTGGATACGTTCCTTTTCCTTTGTCAGTTTCTTGAGCTTGGATTCCATAATTCCCCACTATTCTTTGCTCCTTTCCTCGGCTCCTGTTAAACTGTCTCCCTGAAGTTTCCTCAATCTTCCTCTTTCCCTTAGCTCTGTCATTAGTGAAAAGTCCCGAACGGTTGGCATTGTTGGTAAGTTTGGTTGCTAAGTTTACTGCTTCTTGGAGGGTTTTTGGATTGACCGAAGTCACATCCCCTCGGATTAATGGAGCTAAAACCCAGATATATTTGTCCACTCGATTCTCTTCTGGTGTTACCAAATGTGGTACCATCTTTTCCAATTCATGAAATCGTGTTGTGTATGCATCTATATCATTTCCCTTCATTTCGTGATCCCACAACTCCGCTTGTAACTTTTGCATTTCACTCCTCGGACAATATTCCTCTTTAAGCATCTCCTTAAATTCATCCCATGTGACTTTGTTAGCAGCATCCCGTCCTCGTGTTTGAACCTGAGTATTCCACCATGTCAGTGCTCTCCCTTGCAGTAGACAAGCTGCAAACGCCACCTTGTTTGCTTTTGTACACTTACTAATATGGAGTACGGACTCCATTCCTTCAATCCAAGTTAATAATCCAACAGCTCCTTCAGTACCATGGAATTCTTTCGGGTTACAAGATCTAAAGGTCTTATATGTACATTCTTTATCTCCGTTTGTACCGACCCTTGGATTGTCAACTTGGTTAGCTTTCAAACCTGCCGCTACCTGACTAACTATATTGGGAAGTGCAACTAAGATTTGTTCAAACACGGGTCACGTAATTTCGGGGTTTTTCCTTCTTGGAGGCATAATTCTAAGGCAAAGTTTCAAATTAAAATCTAATCATCATCTATTACTATATCCGCACTCAATTTATATATATTCTACATTCTTAATACAATATATATTCATTGCAATTGATTAAACATACATTCGATACATCATATATTAACAACATATATTTCAAAACCACACGTTGTAGGTAATCACAATCAGCATTTCATAGACATTTTCAAAATCATAAAGATACCACATCAAAAGTTTAATATCCAACCAAAAGTAGTAGCCATGCAAAAAGTAATTGTTCAAAACAACGGGCTACATGCTACCAAAAGAAAGTTTAACATCCCAAATATCCTTTATCAAACTAGACTACCGATGCATGAAAAACATCATCAACCATGCGATCACAACCACCACAAATCCCATCCCTAAGGATAAACATGCGTACAACCTCCTCACCGCCGCCCTAGTATCAACCAGCCCACCCATAATTCCATTCACCATCTGGTCACTCATGCTCATCATCGATATAACCCCATCCACAATCTGATCATTCGAATTCAAAATAGACAGGAGTGCGTCAATGGAATGCCCATGATGCTCTAACTCCATCCTAAACAGCTCTATGTCTCGGGACATGCCCGAAACCCAATAGCTCTTAGTTGTTGTCATACTAGCTGGACGTGGCACCGGTATCCCAACACATGGGGGTGGCGATACTCTCCTTCCTCTCGGTCGGGAGGGCCCAACTTCATCCCTACGTGGGATGGTAAAGGTCTCCCGAACGGGTGGCCACACACTCATCCGACCGATGCCCCGAGCTCTCGCTCTAGGTACAGACTGTGAAGATGAATCGGTCAAAGGTATGACGGATCTCTCAGGAGACTGACCAGACTCTGAAAAACCATGCTCGGATGGGTCAAAGTCCTCACTCCTAGAAGTATCCCCTCTAGGTATGTGAGTAAAATAGCCTGACTCGTCAGGTGACTGCTCTCGGTGAGGTGGTGTCCGTAACATAATGACTGCGGTAATTAACAAAGTTTAATTTGTTAAAACATGCTAAAATATATATCAAAACCCAAAAATACCATGCAAACTCACATAACAACCATGCTTTTCATTTTCATGAACAAAAGTTTCTATTTTTAGTAACCCCTAGCATAACCGGTCCATGTCCCCATTATATACATCTAAATTAAACGAGGGTGATCATGCTTCGTTTAAGTTAAAATATAATAATATGAAACATATTCTAGTCATACTAGTAGTATACTCGAATTCGTAATTTTATTTGTAAAACAATATTTGAAAATAGAGGTTATAGTGTATGGTTTTTAAAGTAAACCCGGTATTCTCTATAACCTGTGGCTCTGATACCAAATCTGTCACACCCCGCTAAAGCGGAAACACGGGGCATAACAGCTCGATACGCATAGCACAAGATTAAAGTTCATACCACCATACAATTTAATTATTTAAAACATTAAAAAATATATATATTTATCATCGTTTACAATTCCCAAAATCTTAAACATAACGGAATATATTCGTAAAGGTAAGCTTGCTTCAAATCATTATTCAAGTAGCTTAAACATCGTTGTCTACCTTCTTGACTTCCTGAAAAGCATGTATAAAACAAGGTCAACTACAAAGAGTTGGTGAGTTCACAGGTTTTAAATATGCACAAATCATTTTTATATGCAAGTTGTCATTTGTAAAATATACGTATAAACCAAACTTCAATTCTTTGATTCATGAGTATTATAACTTAGTTTATATGACAAGAGGTATGCAATGATAAAAATTACGTTGAGCCACTACTAATCCGTCCCTGACCAATTTCAACGCCCCCGATGAACTAACTCAGCGGTGGTTCGAGCCACATGTTTAGTCATCTTCTCTAGTATAGTGCACCCCTGCTCGTCAGCATAAGGTGGGCTTGTCACACCAAATAGCGCTATCCACTAATACTATAGGCCCAATTTTCTTTGGGTTAATAGTAGTGCTTACGGGGTCTTAATCTTTAGAAACTCAACACATCAAGAGCATACATATCATATAGCTTATAATTCCAAACACTTTTAACAAAGCCTTATAAATTGCCAATTCGCAATACTTTAAAACCATTCTCATGAATCTTTAATATACGCAATTTAAACATGCTTTCCACCCCAAAATCAATTAAAACGATAAAAGTGGGGCTGTGAATAATCACCTTTTGGAGAAAGTGCGAAGATTTTGAGATAGTGATCACCGAAGGTTGTTACTCCCTATATTTCCTATAACGAAAGATGTCACAAGGAAAATACGTCATTACTCGTCCCTAAGTCCAAATAATCCTTCCGAGTGATTTATGAAATGCCAATAAGTGTATATTTTAGTCTAAAATCATTCAATTAGTGGTTTTAGTCTATTTACTAAATTATATACTATAATGTGATTTCAAGTACAAATATATAAGTCTTTGAATAAATTATAAAGTTATAAAGTCCAAAAATCCTCTTTTTAACAAATCTGACCCTTGACTTAAGTTGTCAGAATTTTATGCCTACTTTTAATGATATTATAACCATTTTCCATATGTTATTATTTTACCAAATTTTTATAGTGTTTAATTCACTGCCTTCGTGAACTTTTGGCATAGGTAACACCCTTTTTGGAGTTGATTAGATAGGGCAATGATGTTCTTAAAGTTCATTGGTCATAGGGATCCATGCAGAGTACACCTTCTGCTTGTCTCGATCATTTGAAGGGTCAAAACTTACTCTTTTCTTTTCTGGTGACCCAAGTTGGGTTTTGTTCCTTATTCAAAGAAGAAACTTCCAGAAAAAGATTCATCTTATTTGGACCAATAATGAGTGAGTTACATCCGTTTTAAGACAAGTGTCCCAATCTGACAGAAAGTTGCTTTTTGCACACTCAACTTGTTAATGATGGTTGAGTACTCAAATCTTTATATTTTCAAGTGAATCAAATTTTGTTTGGTTCCCAGATCATTAAAGTTACTTCCAGAAAAAGAATCATTAATTTTTATGGTTGAGGGGTCAAAAACTCAATATTTTTGAGTGATTCCAGTGGGGTTTGATTGGTATTTCATTATATTAAATTCCAGAAGAAGATTCATAGCATTTGAGTCCATATTTTTCAAGTTATGCCCAAAATACTAACATGCAATGAATCTGACATAAAATAAAAATTGAAATAACTAAATTTTATGAACATTTTAACACCTTTTGACCCATATGTTGGGGTTTCTTGGTTGAAAACGTTTTTACAAAGCTTTTTATCATAAATTTTGTAAGACATCATTTATTAGATTATAAAGAAGGATATATATACATGCATAAAGTTTAGAGTAGGTATTTTAGTCTATATGTATATATATATATATATATATATATATATATATATATATATATATATATATATACATATGATGGTTTTATGCATCTTTTGGAGAATCTAAGTAAGAAAATGTTTGTATCAAACACATGCATGTACACTAGATTTTTCAAAAGTTCTTCCTTTGATCTTAACTTTGGTTTGATCATGGATTTTATTCCCATTTTGACATATAACACGTTGTTGGGAACAATCTACAAACACTAAGATTCAAAGATGATAAAAAAAAATATTTTAAGGAGAACAATAACACTTTTAAAAGTGTATGTATAAAAGAAAAGATGTAGGTTTTACCTCAAGACTCTTGGAAAACTTGAATCTTGATGAAGATGATGATGGTTTGATGATGTTCTTGAGAGAAAATGAAGGAGAGAAAGTAGAGTGAATTGTAGTGAGAAGTTAGAGTGAGAAAGTGAGTGGTGAAAAGTGAGTAGATTTGTGAAGGATTTGAAAATAAAAATGTGGAATAGGGGGGGGGGGGGGGGGGGGGAACCGGCCACATGGCCAATTCTTTAACAAGAAATATATATATTTTTTTTTAATTTAAGTTTTATATATATATAATGTAATTTTTATAAAAAGATAGGTTATGGGTAGGTGAATTCTCAATTATTTGCTTAAATTTTTGTTTTGATTGCTTAAAATTTAGAATTTATATTTGGTTAATTAAATTTTATAATTAACCCACTCATTATTATTACTATTAATAAAATAAAATGTTAATTTTATCGGATTGGCATTTTATAAGACTGTGTATCCCGTTACGTGCAGTGACCGGATATTCTATGCGCACTGCCGGGAACCTTAGGAAACTAAAGCCCTTGCCTATAAAATTAGGTCGTAAAAGGGTGTTCCTATATATTTAATCGTGATTTACACAACTCAGGTGCTAATTTGGAGGTTCCGGAAGGCAGATGTCACATAGGAGCACTGTATTGTCTCTCAATACCTTTAGTCTCACAAAAGTTGTTTAAGTCATTGTTTTTAAATTATGTTCCATTATCAGATCTGATAACTTTAACTCTTAGATTAGTTTGGTTTTCAATCCTAAGAACAAAGGATTTGATCAGTCCACTTGTCTCATCCTTAGTCCTCAGAAAATATACCCAAGTAAATCTAGAGAAATCATCAACAATGACTAAGCAATATGATTTCTTTCCAATACTCATCACATTAGTAGGACCAAAGAGATCCATATGCAATAACTGAAGCGGAGAATAGATTGTATTTATTTCTTTGGACTTATGAGAAGTTTTGTGCTGCTTGCCTTTAAGACAAGCAACACAATGATCATCACATGAAAACACTTTTTGAGGTAAACCTCTTACAAGGTTGTTTTTCACAAGAATGTTCATTGTATTAAAATTCATGTGACACATCCTTCTGTGCCAAAGAGATGATTCATCCAAAGAAGCTTTTGAAAACAGACAGTTTAATGATGAATCAGATGAAACATTCTCTAAGTCCAAACAATAAACATTATCCTTTCTAGGAGTTCTAAGTAGTATCATATTTTCATCAACTATCTTGAATCCTGGAGCAAGGATAATACATTCAGTCTCAGTAAATAGTAAACTATGTTTCTTGTCACAGACCTGTGATACACTTAACAGGTTGTATCTCAATTGCTCAACATAGTACACATCTTCAAAAGACATCTTACCTTTTGAAACCATACATTTTCCACTAATCTTACCTCCTCCTGGATTATCCCCAAAAGCAACATGTCCTCCATCAATATTTTTGAAGTTTTGAAGGCAGGCCATGTTACCTGTCATGTGCCTAGAGCAACCACTATCTACATGCCAAATGCTCTTATTCTTGAGCTATTGGTTGCCCTGCACATAAGATAAAACAGTTAGTTTTTAGAGGAAACCCAAGCCAAAGTGGTCTTGGGTTGCCCTTTCTCATCAACATATTTATAATCAGTAATCTTAGTCTGGATGAGATGATCATATTTTGGAATCTCATGGCTGGAATATTTTGTCAAAATTATGGACTTGGCAGCATTAATACTGGTAGCAGCACTATCCTTGATAGCGGTACTAACTTGGTTAGCAGTACTAACTTGGTTAGCAGTAGTATTGCTATCAGCAGCACTATTTCTGTTAGCAGTACTATTTGAGGTAGCAGTACTAACAGGTTTCTTGACTTTTGGAACCCAAATCTTGACAAAGTTGTTTGCTTTCTTGTTTTATGAGTTACTCCTTGAATTGCTTGGAGTATTTTCTTTTGATTTAGCAAACTTATTCTGAATATGAGATTTTGCAGTCCCAGTTTTCATTGGTACTGTTCTCATATTAGCAGCCATGTGATTTCTTGATTGCTTTCTATAACCAACTGAATTTTGTGTTTGTCTTTGAAAATAAAATCTTTGGTTAATATGATTGAAATAACAGTGTTTGGCTAGATGATTTAACTTGCCACAAATAAAACAAGGCTTTGGTCTATTGACTTTGCTTAGATCAATTCCCTGTTTTTGAGCCCACTGATTATTTTTGTTTCTCTGATTTCCCCTTATTTTATCATGTTTATGGGGCTTGTTCTGTTGACAAGTACAGGGATTTACAACAGTAGTTTGCATATAATGAGTTCCCTGTACCTTTTCCTTTCCTTTCCTAGAGGTTTCAACTTTCTCACTCTTACCATTCTCTTTCTCTGTCTTGGACATCTCCACTTTATCACTTTTGACAAATGCTTTACCCCCCCCCCCTCTCATTTGTAAGAATGTGGTTTTCTAAGGGAATATCTTTATGGTCTTCCTCATTCTTACTCTCAGAGTTCTCTTCTTCAGAATCTGCCTCAACCACTACTTTGTCTAATGGATCTACTTCTATGGCATCTACAGGTAAGTCATTCATATCTTGTCTTTCTAAGAGGTCTGAGGTGGGTGGAATGTAGTTAATGTTGTATGGTGGAGGGGTGGTGGTGTAGCCTATACCTCTTCTCAGTTTGTCATGAACTTGAGTTTTGAGTAAAGATTCCATTGCTTTAGAAGCATTGGAATATTTCTCAATATCTAATTTGGCCTTTTCAAATTCACTCCTAATTTTCTCACATTCTTCTTTGGCCTTCTCTAGTTCAATCTCTAACTGATTCTTCTCCCACTTCCAGTAGTTGGTATCATATGAATGTTGAAGTTCATTGGCCTGGTAAGCCTTAATTTGTTCTTCAAAATTCTCAATGATCAATCTATACTCTCTTCTCTCTTTCTCCAACTTTTTAAGGTCATCACACAGCTCTGATTGTGATCCCTATACTTTATAACAGTTTCTAGACATGTTTTAGAGCAAAGGTTGGATTTTACCTCTGTGGGAATTGCAGTGCTTGATGACTCTGAAACCTCATCCATCAGTGCTTGGTTCTGAATCACCTCCTCTGCTTGATCACTCCAATCAAAGCCCATCCCTTCTTGTGAGACAAGAGCTTGAGATGAATTCCTATTATAGTTAGTGGACTTTGGTTGTTGATTATTGCTTCCATGCTGTTGAGCAGTTCCTCCTATGCACTCTCTTGCAAAGTGTCCCAGCTTATGACACTTATAGCATTCTACCTTGGATTTATCAAATCCAGCACCATGTTCTCTTCTCATGGCAAAATTGTTCCTACCTGTTCTTTTGATGAATCTTTTGACTCTCATGGTGAGCATTGCCATTTGCCACTTGATATCCATCTCTTCAAGGTCATCAATATTGATATGCTCCAGATCATCATTGATAAGAGCAGATTTAGCATGAATAGCAAGGAATGCTTCCAAAACAGAATCATTAGATCCATCCTGTTTTGAGCCATAAGAAGCACTAACTGATTCTGTATTAGCAGTAGAATCAGTAGTAGATGATAGGAGGGCAGCATTATGAGAGTATCCAGATGGCCTTTTCTTAGATTCAACTTCTGCTTCAAACACCCTTAGATCATTGTAGAGATCATCAAGCTCCTTATCCTCCAGATTATCATTTTGTCTAAAGGATACAGTGTACATCACCCATTCTTCACCAAGAGATCTTAAAAATTTTCTGTTGACATCATCCTGGTCCATCTTGACACCAACAGTAGCCAATTCTCCAATCAGTTTGTTGAATCTATCAAAGGTTTGAGTCATAGACTCATTCTTTGTACACATGAAATTCTCATATTGTTGCTTGAGAATTGCTTTTTGATTCCTCTTTGTGCTTTTAGTGCCTGAAAATCTCTTCTCCAATGCATTCCACAAGATTTGAGCATCAGAACAGTTGCAAAATTGATGTTGGTATTCATTAGGAATTGCCAAGAGCAGAGTGCTCAAGGCTTTCATCTCAGTCTGCCTCATCTTTCTTTCTCCATCAGTCTTTGATGGAGGTCTCTTGTCATCTGCTCCCATCTTTCCTTCATTGGAGGGACCATTCTCAATGATATCCCACATTGAGTAATCTGTAAGAAGAATATATAGCTTGATTCTGATTTTCCACATGTCAAACTCATTGGGTTTGAGCATGGGAACCTTTGAAACAAGAACACTGTCATGAGATCCGTCCATGATGATTTCTGATTTCTGAGTTGAAGGCTCTGATACCACTTGTCAGGATCGAAATTCTAAACAAGAATTTAAACTAAACACTCAGAAACTATGTTAAAGAAGTCGCGGAAAAACACTTTAACAGTAAATCAATCAAACAGTGTATAAACTCAAATCACAAGTTAAATTGATTTAACTTAATGATTACAAACAAAACCTCAATCTGTTGAATAAGCTCAATAGACGTTCAATACTTCTCTATTGAAAGGACTACAAAGAACCTTGAGGTTAATTCTCTCTAAACGTATATGAAAAACTATCAAAAACTTCTAGACTATATATACAGAACTGATTACAAGATAATTACTAAAGAAATATTGATCTTCAGCATCCATTCCATAATTATCTTCATAATTATCTTCAGCTCCTAGTCTTTCGTTCAAAGTCATCTTTATCTTCACGAGCAGTATTAATCTCCATAGCAGTATTAACTTCCTCAGCAGTATTAACTTCCTCAGCAGTACTAACCATGCTTGCAGTACTAACTATACTTGCAGTAGTAATTCTTCAAGCAGTACTAACTACTAGCAGTATTAACTTTCAAGCAGTATTAATACCTCTAGCAGTAGTAATCCTACAAGCAGTAGTAATACCTGCAGCAGTATTAATCTTTAAGTCCAGTAGTAGTATCCATCCTTAGCACATTTCAGACCCAACAAGAAGGATGCTCCCCCTCAGATTGTGAAACTATGTTCAGGTTTCCCTAGGCAGCTATACCCTTCTGCTTGCCTTGGGAAGGAGCACCTGAAGAAGTTCCACTTCTCCCCCCTGCTGTGACAACTTCTTTCAAACTTGTCGCTGAAGAGACGTTCGCTGCTGAGAACCAAAGAGATTGGTCCTCTTCATCGTCGTCGTCGTCGTCATCGTCAGCTTGTTTCTCTTTCCCTTGATCTTGAAGATCAAGTTCTTCATCATCCTCTTCCTCTTCTTTTTCATCAAGAATTTGAGTGAGAGAAGCAGAGGGAGGAGTTTTGTCAGCAACCTTCTCCCCCTCAACATGAAAGGGAGGTTCTTCCATCTAGACTTCGTCATTAGCTTCCTCTATATTTTCTTCAAGAAACTCTTTCTCCCCCTCTTTGTCATTATCAGATTGGGGGACTTCAGCGGTTGATGGAGTAGCTTTTGCAGTTGCCAGGGACTGGACTTCAGCCTCCAAATGCTCAAGTCGACCTTCAATGACAGGAATGTCTGAAGTAGCCTGATTAATGAATTCAATGGCTATGTTCATAGATGTGCGATCATTCTCTGTAAAGGAAGGTGGGGGTGTTGGAGTTGGTTTATTCAGCTTCAGAAGTACTTGCTGAAGGATGGATGTGCAGGAATCAACCTTGAGAGAGATCCCTAAAGTCATCTCTGAGGGTGTTCTGCGATCCCTGAATAAGAGTGACTTGTTGGTGAGTCCTGACCAGGTCCTCCTTGATCTTGATGATGTCGTCCTGAACAGTTGATAGTTGAGAAGAATCAGCTTTGGAGGACGAAGCATCAGTCAACCTCTTGAGTTCCTCACCAGCGAGATTAACAGCGCCAGTGGATTCGTTGACAGAGGTGGTGAGACAGTCCACCTTCTCAGCAAGTGTGTTGACGTGAGCGTCAACAGTGGACAAAGTAGGACCTGCAAGTAAAGTTAGCAGATGAGCACAACGATGTTCAGGATTATATGGTGAGATAGGAGTAGTGTTTAGGGTTATAGGAGTACCTGAGTTTTCAAACATGTTGTAGAAATTCATAGATTCTTCAAACGTTTGATTATCAGGTCCTATAGGTGCAAACGGAGGTTGCTGGGAAAGAGATGGAGGGTTGGAGACCAAAGAAATAGAAGGAAGAGTAATAGGGATAGAAGAAGTTTGGATAGTGGAAATTACCTTAGGAGGTTGTTGAAGAACTGAGGTGATGGGTGGCGTCACTGTTGTTGTGGCAGCGATGGTAATCGCTGGCACGGTTGATGTAATGGTTGTTGAAGTTGTGGAGGAGATACCCACAAAAGCATCCAAAGTAGTTTGTTGAGAAACTACTTCAGGCATTGAACCACTAGGGGCGGTTTCCTTAGTCTTTTTGGCCTTTTTAGAAGGACCATGAAGACTAGTTGATGGTCATTTTTGAGCGGTGGTAGCGGTAGGGATAGCAGGATAAGGAACCTCCTGTGTGGCCGCTGAAGTCGAAGAGTGGAGAGAGAGACGAGTGCGTAGAGTTAAGAGACTTACCTCATTGGCGACCGGCTTGACCTCCAGTGATCGCTGACCAACCTTTGAAAAAGTACCATCTTGAGAAGTTGGGTACTTGTCAGCGTATAGAGACTTTAGGTACGCATAGATAAAGCATGGTATGCCTATCTACCAGGGTTCGAATCTTGGGGGATGCACTTCGGTGATACCCAGACCTTGGGTCGACCTTCGGGTCGGTTCGGGTCCAGGTTTACGGGTATACCAGTCTATGGGTATGCGGGTTCGGTCTTGACCGGTCTTAGTCGTACCTGGGCGGGTCCATTTGATTTGGCTGGGTTGGGTCGCCGCGGATTAGTCGGTGCTGCCTAATTGGATGCCTGGATACCGCGGATGCGTGTGTGTGTGGGCATAGCCCAAGTTGTCGTACAAAAAAAATAGATAAAACGTACATAAGGGATTTTGGGATACCTCTCTGTCTTCTCTATCTTTGACTTGAGATCGTCAAAGATAGCGCCAGCATAATCAAAATGCTTGCCAGCGATTACAGAATAGCCCATCTGGAGCTGAACTTAGCTCGCCTGTTCCAGGGAGCCAATCTTCCCACTCATGCTTTGAATGATGTGTGAGAAGATGTAGTTCAGTTGAGAAGGCATGTTTGCCTTCTGGATTTTTGTGAGGCGGTTGTTGGGGATGGTGGAAGGGGGCTTGTTATCCCAGCAGTACTCTATGTCATCCAGGAACTGGATGAGTTCAGCGTCAGTGGGGAGGGCATCGAAACCATGTTTCGTCTTCTCAGGGAGGCGAAGTGCCTTCCTGAGGCCATAGGCAGTGAGCATGCCTGATCCTAGTTCAGTTAAGAAGGAGATAGCGGGAACCACTTCACCTTGCTTGTTGGTGATGGTGGTTTCATCAGCAGTGAACCATAACTATTGGAGAAGAGTCTTGGATGGTTTGGGATCCACGTTTAGAGCGTAGGCTAAGCATGATTGCTTCAAAAATGCAGCTGCATCCACCAGGTGTGGGTATTTGGCAGCTTCAAAGTCCAACCTTGCGAGATGGTTGTTCTTTGGGACCTCAGATTCAGTGATAGCGAATTTGACATTTTTGGAGGCAATGAGCGTAGCTTGCGCCATTTTTGAATATAGAAAGGAGAATATAATAGAAGGAAAGGTTTAGAGTCCAAAAATAAATAAAGTTTTTAGCAGTTTCTGTGTTTAGAAAGAAACATAAAAAAACCAAGTTATTTTCAGATTAAAGCAATGTTCTTTGTGAAGAATAAAGAACATGAAGAAAACCTAAAGTTTTTAAACAAGATAAAATCAAAAAAAATGATTTTAATGTTTTTTGAAAAATCCATTATTTTAAGAATAAGATAAGAAGAAGTGAAACAAAAACCTGTTGATCTGGAGAAGATGAAGATCCAAATATATGAATGAGTTTTTGTTTGCTTGAATGCCTTGAGAGTTTTTCTTGCTTGAGAGGTTTTGTAGAAAGCATAAAAAGATAGGAATTGAAAAGGCATTCTTTTTATATGGAGGAGAGAGAGAGAGAGAAGAATGAAAGAGAATGAGTGAGGCGGGAAAACAAATGCTCATCATGACATGGACACGTCTTACGAAGTTGATTGGATAGAAGGGCAACGGATGAACGTGTCAGAAAAAAGGCATGTCGTGGATTGTCAGTTCAAATGACGTCATAGGACAGAGAAAAAAAACGTTTCATTTGTCCCTTTTGAAATTATCTCTGAAGAAAAGTCAGAGATAGGTTTTCTTTTTGAAAGAATCTCTGATAAAATTCAGAGATTGGTTTTTCTTTTCAGAAGGTCACTGATGAGAAATGTCAGTGATAGATTTCGTTTATCAAAAATCTTTTAATCATTTGAAGAGAAATCAGTGATTGAAGTCTTGATTTTGAAAAACATCTTACTAAATGAATATTCAGTGATTAAGAGTGAGAGAACATACCTGAGAGTCAAAGATAATTGTTCAGAGTGTAAGTGATAAATGGGAACTTAGAGCCACTGACATAATGCATGAAAGATGAAGAATCACTCTTCAAGATTCAACATTCCAAGATCATTGATGAGAAAGTTGAACCTTATCTCATCAAGAGGTTTGATGAATAAATCAGCTAACTGATAGTCAGTGGGCATAAAGTGAAGTTCAATATCACCATTCATCACATGATCTCTGATAAAATGATATATGATCTCTGTGTTTTGTCTTTGAATGTAGCACTGGATTATTTTCTATAGCGATAGCACTAGTACTGTCGCAATAGATTGGAATTTTTGATAGTTGTAGTTCATAGTCTAATAGTTGATTTCTAATCCATAAGACTTGAGCACAACAACTTCCAGCGGCTACGTATTCAGCTTCAGCTGTGGAAGTAGACACTGAATTTTTCTTTTTGCTTGTCCAGCTTACCAACTTTCCTCCTAGAAGTTGACATCCACCAGTGGTGCTCTTTCTATCTAGTTTACACCCTGCAAAATCACTATCTAAATATCCAATTAAATCGAACCCTAAGTCTTTGGGGTACCAAAGACCGAGGTTAGGAGTTCCTTTCAGATATCTGAAGATTCGCTTGACAGCGATCAGATGGGATTCCTTGGGTTCAGATTGATAACGTGCACATAAACAGGTAGTGTACATGATGTCAGGTCGGCTCGCTGTAAGATACAGCAGGGAGCCTATCATTCCTCTATAGGCAGTGACATTTACAGATTTTCCAGATGGATCCTTGTTTAATGTTAGAGGAGGTGCCATAGGAGTTTTCATCGCTGAAGTTTGAGTTAGATCAAACTTCTTCAGCATATCGTTAACATACTTACCTTGGCTGATAAAAGTACCTTTTTTAGATTGTTTAATCTGAAGACCAAGAAAGTACGTTAGCTCACCCATCATACACATCTTGTATTCTTTCTTCATTCTTTCAGCGAAGCGAGTACATAGAGATGGGTTAGTAGAACCAAATATTATGTCATCGACATATATTTGTACAAGAATAATATGACCTTTTATCTTTCTGAAAAATAAGGTGTTATCGATCTTACCACGTTCAAAATTTTCATAGATAAGAAAAGATGAGAGAGTGTCATACCAAGCACGAGGGGCTTGTTTTAAACCATAGAGAGCCTTATCCAATTTATAAACATAATTTGGATGTTTAGGGTCATAAAACCCTGGAGGTTGTTCTACATAGACTTCTTCATTCAGCTTTCCATTTAGGAACGCTGATTTTACATCCATTTGATATACAATGAAGTCTTTGTAAACTGCATAAGCTAAAAAGAGTCGAATTGCTTCAAGCCTAGATATAGGGTCAAAGGTTTCATCATAGTCTATGCCTTCCTCTTGTTTGTATCCCCGAGCAACAAGTTGAGCCTTGTTACGGGTAACATTTCCGTGTTCATCTAACTTGTTTCTAAACACCCATTTGGTGCCTATGACAGTTTTATCAGATGGTCTAGGAACGAGATTCCAAACTTTGTTTCGAGAAAACTCAGTCAGCTCTTCTTGCATAGCACTGACCCAGTTTGGATCTCTGAGGGCATCATCAGTCTTCTTTGGCTCTATTAAAGAAATAAAGTTGACAAACAGACATATATTACATGTACTTCGTCGAGTCTGAATACCTGCATCGAGATCACCGAGAATTTGATCTATGGGGTGATCTTTTGTCCATTGCTGAGAAGGAGCATGATCGATCAATTTAGGAATTGGATCAACAATAGGAATGTCCACTGATGAAGAAGCTTGAGGTTCGTCAGCTATTAACTATTGAGTGTTAGACAGACCATTGTTTTCTGAGAGGTTTTCAGACGTATGAAGATCTGATGGAGGGAGTGTGTTTAGAGGCTCAGCTGAAACCCATGAGGTGGATTCAGCGTTAGGAGGTATGATGTTTGGATCATGATTAGCAACTTGAGGATTTGTATGCTGATGGTTTGAGAAGAAGGGTTCTATTTCTCTGTAATGAGAAAACATCCAAGCATTTAGCTCTTCATTGTCAGCAATTGGTTTAAAATTCGTTGAGCGAGTTTCATCAAAGGTGACATGAATTGTTTCTTCCACAGTTTGTCTTATCTTATTGAAGACTCTGTAGGCTTTGGAGATAGAGGAATATCCAAGAAATATTCCGTCATCAGCTTTTGGATCGAACTTTCCAAGTAGATCTCTGTTATTTAGAATGAAGCATTGACAACCAAAGATATGAAGAAAACTGATAGAGGGCTTTCTTCCATGAAATAGTTCATAAGTTGTCTTTCCAAATCGCTTTACTATCACTGTTTTGAGTAAAGCATGCAGTATTCACAACTTCAACCCAAAATTGAGTAGGAAGGTGAGAATCGTTGAGCATTGATCTAGCAGCTTCAATGATCATTCTGTTTCTTCTTTCAACGACTCCATTTTGCTGAGGTGTTCTTACTGAAGAAAAGTAGTGAGAAATTCCCTTGTTCTCAAAGAAATTGTTCAGAGAACTATTTTTGAATTCGGTTCCATGATCACTTCTTATTGAACGAACAGTAGGGTTATTCAGCACTTCCATCTTTTTAACAAAAGAGATTAGTTCTTCTAGAGTATCACTCTTGTAGCGAAGAAAGATAACCCAGGTGTAGCGATAATATTCATCTAGAATGACAAGTGTATATTTCTTTCCAGCTATAGATTGGATACTGACAGGGCCAAACAAATCCATATGCAAGAGTTGAAGAGGACTTGTCACTGAAGAAATTTGTTTAGACTTGAAACTAGCTTTTGTCTGTTTTCCTTTTTCACATGCTGAACATAGAGATTCCTTAGCATATGAGTGCTAAGGAAGACCAGAAACCAGTTTCTTAGATGAGAGAAAATTCAGGGTTTTGAAGTTTAGATGAGATAGACTTTTGTGCCAAAGCCAGTTGACATCAGAAGAGGCTTTAGAAAGAAAACATAAGTTTTCAGTGGTAGTAGAGTCCATATCTATTACATAGACATTTTCTTTACGATAACCACTGAGAGCAAGTTTCCCTTTCTCATTTACCACTGAACATGCTTTCTTGGTAAAGCGAACTTCATAGTCTTTATCACATAGCTGACTGATGCTCAAAAGATTTAGCTTCAGTCCATCTACGTAAGCGACTCTTCTGAAAGTAGTTGTCCCATTGCTAAGGACACCAAACCCTCGGGAATATCCTTTTCCATTTCCACCAAAGGTCACAGAGGGACCTTTCTCTTCCTTGTATTCAGTGAGCAGGTCTTTTTGTCCTGTCATAAGTCGATAGCATCCACTATTAAGATACCAGATGCCCTTTGATCCCTGCAAACATAAGGAAGATTAAGCTTTGTTTGGTACCCACTTTTCAAAGGGTCCTTTAGGGTTAATGGAGATGGAAGGTTCAGCAATCTTCACAGCAGATGAAGATTCAGCTTCAATGGTAACCTTCACCTTGGTTAATTTCTTAACCTTAGTGGTATTCTTCAACTTGGTCGATTTTTCAGCTTTGGTGACCTTCTCAGCCTTGGAGGCATTCATCTTCACTTTAGCTGTTTTATCAGCTTTAGTGGGAGTTGGACATTTGCTAGCAATATGGTCAGTAAATCCACAGTGATAGCATTTTCTATATATGAATGTGGTTTTAGGACCATGAGTAGTAGGTTTTGAGAATTTAAGATGAGTAGGGCCAGCTCCAAGAATGTCTTTAGCATGAGATCTGGGAGGAATTTTCATTTGTTCAGATCTCTTAGGCTTAAGATCAATCTTCAGCTTTGGAGGATAGAGATCAAAGATTTCAATCACAGAGATAGTAGATTGATTTACTGAAGGTTTAGAAGGAACTTTTAGCTTTGCTTTCTTGGATGCCTTTTGAGGATGGAAAATGGATTTTCCTTTTTCTGCAGGCTTAGAGCCTTTAGATATTTCCTCAGAGATGGGATTAGAAGAAGATGAAGAAGAGCACTGAGCATAAGAAGTGTCAGGTATAAAAGATACGAACGTTCCAAACTTAAGCATGGAACTATCTTCTTTTGGCTCATCCTGTGGTTTCCAAAAACCAAGACCAGTTCTATCACTGGCAGTGATCTGAGCACTTATAATCTTAGTGATCTTTGTTGAGGATTTACACCATCCTTCAACAGTAGCCTTCTTTGCTGATGATTTCATTTACAATAACTTGATCTTTCAAACATTCCTCTAAGAGAGTCAGTTCTCTGATCTTTTCATGACATTTCTCTAGTTGTTCAGTTAAATCAATGTTTATGTTCTCAGCTAGTGTTTTGCCGTTTAGAGTATTGTATAGATCAATCGTCAGCACATCAATAGTGCGACTTCTTTCTGCTTCAAATAGAGAGGGATTAGTAGAGATAGATACCTGAGACGATATATAGCTCATGGAAGTTTCTGGAGATTCTTCCACTTCTTCTTTAATGTCGGCCATGAGACAGAGATTAGCGACTTCTTCTTGAAAATGTAATATTCCCAATCAATCAAGCACAATATCAAGATTTGACAATATTAGTTCTAGAGAGAGATTAAAGAGAGAAAGTCACAAGTCATTGATATTCATATGTGTCAAGATTACATGTACAATGCTTGGTTACAAGGTTCCCTTACAAACAAATCTATTTTTATATCTAACACACTTCTCTCACAAGGCTAAACTCTCACAACATGACTTCTCTCAAGTCACTAATGTTGACTCTGTTGACTTTACAGACTTAGACTTTTCTCATTAAATCTTGGATACAATAAAATACACTAACAATCTCCCCCTTTGTATTCAAGATTTAATAAAAATTTGACAATTGTCTTCAGCGCTTGATTCTTCAAAACTGTAACTCTAACATCTTTAAACATTGAAGCTCTAACAATCTTCAAACACTCAACTTTTGAAGAATCTTGAAAAGTCATTCACATTTTCTTTGAAAAGTCATCAAGTCTTGAACATTAAATCTTTGAAACTTTGAAACTTCTTGAAGTCTTTGAAACTTTAAAGTCCGAAGAATCTTTGATCTTTGAAACTTTGGAAATCTTTGAATTTTGAGGAATCTTTCAAAACTTATATCTTCATCTTTGAAATCTCTGTACTGTCTTCGGAAAACAAACTTTCTTGAATCATCTTGATTCGTCTTTGAATCATCTCTGAATAGTTTCTTTTCATCAGACTTGACCGAATTGAACTTTCAGAATTTCTCCCCAAGTCTTCTTCACTATAACATCTCTTTATGGCTTTGAAATTATGACTTTGAAATTGAACATTTAGAATTTCTCCCCCTTTTTGATGATTGTGAGAATCAAAATCATCAAAACTTATTTTAAAGTCAGCTCGGTCTTTGAAACTTCTCCCCCAATTAATTAATGTAGAACAGTCTTCATGATCTGTTCTGGTAATGTTTGAACATTCACCCCCAACTGATCTGATAATGAGCCGTCAATTCATGAATGTATTTATCCGAATCTCTTCAAATTTAGACAAATTATGAGTTGTAATCTTGAATCAACAAATGAAACAGTTAGGAATGCCTGTCAGTAACACAAAGTTACTGTGTACAACTAATGTACAATAGAAGGAGCTTGAGATGACGTTCACTCCCCAGGACTTCCATTCAATCATTGAAAAACTCAAGGTAATTCTATGAATGTTCTGACAGAAAAACAGATTATCTGTGTGCTCGTGCTTATGTTATGAAAGAATTAGCACAATGATTGTTGTTTAGGCTCAAAATTATGCAAACCAATGAGACAACAGAGGTTACACATAGACTCAATGTGCATGAAAAAGGGTCGAAGGTGGGGCAACTTTCCTTTTTTTTCAATATCAGTATCTTCCAAGTGAAGAACCAGTAGATTATGTGTTGTTTCCCCAGAAAATGTGAAACATTCTCTTTTTGAGAAAAAAATGAGTAGCTGGTGGGGTTGTATGCAAGAGATGGCATGGGCTAGTTGCTTATTTCAATGTCGTTCACGAAGAAATGTGAAACAACAGTATATGTGGCTGCCCGACTCAGAAAGATTTGGTGCAGAATTTGATATTCTTTTACTCTGTTCACATCTAACCAATCTCTCTTTTCCATTTTACCTCATCACACACCAACACTCAATCTTTTGACCCCTCTCCCCTCAATCACTAAAAGGATTACTTCCGGGGTAGGAAACACTGGTTTACATGAATCAATGGAAGTCATTTAAGCTCACACATTGAATCCCATGTATTTGTCCTAAAAGAATGTCTTGCTCAATGATGTTCTTGACATTTAAGTGCAAGAAATCATTTGTCAGTATATGTATGCTCATTAAAGATAAGAATGAAGTTTAAGCATATTAAGCATTTAAGATTTCTCAAAACTTTGTATGAATGAATAATCATGAAAGAATAGAAATGTTTTGAGAATCTGACAATGATTAAGATCAGATCAAAATTCATGAAGAATAATATTTTGGGAAATCAAAGACGAATGTTGTTTATATGAACAATATATAAACATATTAACAATGAAAACACATGTAATAATGAAATGATGTATGATTCAAACAACAATGAATAACAAATGGGAGTATTACCATAGAAAGATTAAACTTTTGATACATGGTAATAACAAAATCAATATGAAGTACTGAACTGTTGTGTATGAATACTTGATAGTATATAGACAAGATAATACACAAGTATTGATCTTTGGAAACATACGGTCAGTTAAACATTAAAGTTCCATAACGAAAAACATTTAAAGTCACACTTCCAAATTCATGAAATCTTTTGAGAATAGAGAAGTGGTTTGAACATTTAAGAAAGCGTCTTTCATGCTTAAACGGTGTTCTTCTTTCAAACAATCAGAGATTAAGATCAGAAGATACTTACTATTTAGCTCCCCCTCAAATCATGATAAAATGATTTATTTTCTGATAAGCTCCTCCTGGATATCTGCAAAATATCCTTGTCTTTAATCGTTGAAGGTCGAGTCCTAAGTTGTTTTACTTAGAAGTCATAGTCCTTTAACTTTGAAGTGCGGGTCTTGAACTGTGTTATTCAAGAGCCTTTGTTCTTTGACTTTGAAGTATGGGTTTTGAATTGCTTTGTTGAAAAACCATTGTTCATGCTCCCCCTTAAACTTTGGGTGCCTGCAACACAGATTTAGCTTTTGTTACCCACTGGTATTTGGGTCCTGATGTGTTAGTTGCAGTTCTTGTGGGGGTAACATAATATGAACCATACCTATCGGTCCCCCTTTTTAATAAAGTTCTTATCAATACAAACAAACAAATACGATTTACCAACCTGTTTGATTAATAACCAAGGATTACAGAGTTTGAATATGATCTCTTTGAAGCTCTCTCTCTATTTTTCTCTCTGATGAACAGTGTTCTTGGTTGATGAATTGTGATATTAGATATGAGATCTCATCTACCTAACAACTAACATAACATAATATCTAATATAATATCTAAGATAATAATATCCTAAAATATCTTAATAAATAGATATTTAGGAATATAATAATAATAATAAAATACTAAAAACAAACTTTGACATTTTATTACAAACTAACATCAGACTAATATTGAGAGTGACTTTTCAGCTTTAGCTTCAGATTTCAATCTTCAGATTGGATGATCTTGAATCCAATAAATCTGAGATCTAACAATCTCCCCCTTTGGATCAAGATCATTACTAAAAGGATTTAGCAATTCAGTCTTCTCTTTCAGCTCAGAAGATGCAATCTCCTTCTTTGTCTTCAATATATAATAATCTTCAGTTTTAGCTCAAAATGCTTTAGCAAAGTATCTGAAAGTCCAAGATCTACCAAATCTTAGAGAGAGAAAGTACAGAGAGAGAGTGCGCCAAATGTAAATTATGTATATTCAAATGAGTTCCAAAGTTACAAAACAAAGGCACCTACGGGACTTAAATACCCAGGGCCTAAACCTATACATATAAGCAATCTAAACACAGTTAAGACCACTGATAATAAATACATTGATTACTATTCAAAATAGACTTAACAATCTCCCCCTTAGTAATCAATGGCGCTCTTCTCTTTGACGAAGTCGATTTAATCCAAGCAAAACTTCTAAGCGTCTTAGAGTTGAACGGAAGATCAACCTCTCATCAATGATAGTCAATACTTTCTTGAGAAGTTGAATCTCTTCATTCTCGATCTGATAAAGTTCACTTCTTGATTCCAAAAAGCTTTTTACAACGGCTTTTAAACGATTCTCCAACTGTAGCTTGATCAGCTTCAACGTTCCATCAGAGTAATGATTAATCTCTTCAAATCTTAGGATGCATTTCTGACTAGAAGCATTCCTGTAAACAACTCCAAATGGTTTCTGAAGAATAGTGAAAAAAGAATATGAGTCGATGTTCAAGCTACGGTCAGGTCTTTGAAGGTTTACCACTGGCTGAAAGTTTTCAACAGCCATTTGAAAGTCAAAAACTCTGTAGAATCTGATTTGGCGTCGAATGAATCTTTTAATCACAAAAAATGCTTGAGAGACATCTTCAGTTCTGTGATAAAGATTCCTGAAATGATCATACAGAAACTCAACGTCATCAATGGATAAATCATTAAAATCAGCCTCCGAGAAAGTATACAAGTTGCAATCTCTTCTTTCCACTTCAAATACAGGATAGCAGATATTAATAAACTTATTTATCGACACGTTGATAACCCGTACTATCAGATGAGGAGAAGAAAAGAGATTCTTTCCATGGTGTTGGCATTTGATGAACATCAAGTATTCTTACTGATAATCAGCAGACTCCTTTTCAAACCCAAGAATTGCATGAATGTTGATATGTCTTCTTCTAGAAACAAAAATATTGCTTTGAGAGTCTTCTAGAAAAGCATATCTTAGCCTTGAAGCCATATGCCGTTGTTGCAAACTTCTTTGTCTCTGCTGCCTAGTCAATGTTGGGCCTTCTTCTAAAATAGTTGGTGGAATCACAGGATCAGAAAGAGGAACATCAGCTTGAGCTCTTGACGACTGACCAATTTCAAATGTTCCTGAAGGAGCAGTGGTAGCTGGAGCTGTATCAACAACAGGAGTAGAAGTAGTTGGAGGAGCTTCAGGAATCTCATCTTGTGATGGAAGGTCTTCGTACAGCGTGTTTGAAATTTCTTCATCTTTAGCATCCAAAAAAACAGTATCGTCTTCAGTATCAGTGTTGATCCCAGTTTTGATGTTCTTTAACTTGATTTAACCTTTTACTACACACAGATTGATTAAATAGAGTGCGGAAGTGTTTAAGATGTGTAGAAAAGATTGAGCATGCAAGGTAGTAAACACACAAGTAATTAATGAACAGGAAGTAAAGTATTATAAGAAGGTTATTTAAAGAACTGTTTCATTGATTACTGAAGAACACCAAGAACACGCACTGGTATGTGCAAAAATGCTCAAGGATTATACAGACTGCTATGTTTGTGTGTGTGCTCGTATTCTTTATGTTCACTTCTTACAAAGCAGGAGGTGATCCCTTTATATAGCAAGGGGAGCACATAATAAAACAAGACAAAGGCTGACAATCCATAAAAGGAATGCCAACTGTAAAGTAAAACATTGTGGGACGCCCATTACTTTGATCTTGAGGATCTTCGTAGAGCAGGCCTCACGTGTTCTGCACGTGGTCTTGTCTGGAACAGTCTTGCCACTCCAACACTGATCTCCAGAGGTTGGCCCTCACAGAGGCTCTGTGAGTGATCACAGAGGCTCTGTGATCTGAGAATCATCTGAGCTTTGCATCCTCTGCGGAGTGTCCTCTGAGCTTTGCATCTTCTGTGGTGACTTGGCAGACTACAGAAGTTTCTATACTTAGCCTATTTTTCAACACTTCCAATCTTGGTAGATGGAGCTAACAATCTCCCCCTAAGTGATGAAAAATAAATTTTGAATTTTGAGATGTTGGCTAAGCTAGAAACAAAAAGAGGTGAAAGGAACTCAACCTCTGAAAAACGATATTCATTCATAAAAGAAAAATGCCAAAAGGCAATTACATTAGGCATCAGAATACATGAATGAACAACAAAAGATTACAGAAGTCATTGGGGAAAATCATTTATCGGGTTGGTAAAGCTTTCAGCTAGAGTTCTCTCCATCGATAGAATGAGTTCCCTGTACTTTAGTTGAGCATCAATCTGTCTGATCATTGTCTCTGCAGGTCCCACTTGTACAGTCTTTGTGCCCTTCTTCCTCAAAATCGTGTTCTTTATCTTCAGCAGAGTGTTGTTCAAGTACTTCTGACTTTGATTTGGCTTGTATATCTTCTTAAGCCCATCATCGTCTTTGTAGATGAACCCGAACTCAGGCTCTGTGATTAGAGAGTTTGATGGAACATTTTCGATTCTGGGGAATTGGTCATTTGGTTTAGTGATCGATAGCTTCTCGACTCCGAGTTGCAGAGCTACCTCGAAATCCATTTTTCTATGATATCTGACATGTTCGCGCATCACTTCCTTGATCCTGCCATTTGCTTTCATGTACTCCTTTCGCTTTTCAAGTCTTTGCTCTGTGAAGGCATGTAGTTGAGGAAGGTCGTAGGTGCAGATGTTCTTTAGGTCTGCATTTGTGAACGTGTACTGCTTCCCATCTTTTCTCTCAACTAAGTACTTAGCATACATGATTGACTTGTTGGCGAAGAACTGAAGAGAGATCCTCATTACAGTCTTTATATCTTCTGTGGAGAACACTTCATTCCTTTCTTGTGCAGTTTGATCAAAACGTCTTCTGATGTCCTCTTTGATTAGGGGATGCAAGTTCAGTGCTAAGAAGACAGCCTCGGGCTCTGCGCTGTAAAGATAGGTGTGAATGTTCTCTTGGAACTTGAATTCTTTTGGTGGAGGCCTTGGGATAGGAATTCTCATGGCGTCCATCGATTTAACAATCTCTTTCACTTTGTCCTCTTGATGTTTCTGCTCTGAGGGCTTTTTCTTGTCAGGTTTAGAGATGTTTTGATCTTTGTTCCGTAGAGAGGTCTCTGAAGTATCTGCAGCGTTTACTGGATCAAGGCTTTGAAACTGTATAGCGGGTGTGGGTGCAGTGGGTATAAGTTCAGGACTTGAAGGTTCTACAAACTTTGTGAGTCCTTCTGCGATCTGTTCAGAGCCCACACTTACCTTTCCTTTCAGTGACACTGCAGAGGTTGTTCCTTGGACAATTGGAGAAGTCGGTATTGGATCCTCAGAGGCACAAGGCATGAGGTTCTGTGTTTTATGTGCCTCTGAAGATGTTTTTTGTAGGGGTAGGGCTTGAAGAGGAGTGGCAGAGATGACAGGTGCTTTTGGTGTTAAGGCCTTCTCCCCCTCATGAAAGCCAGGGCCAGGGGCATCTGGATCCTGGTCCTCATGTCTCGACACCTTTTGCGAGGCCTCCGCTTGGCAAGTAGCCGGGGCATTTCTCTTTTTCATTTTGCAGAGGTGTTCATCAACATGTTTGTTGATCTTCTGTAGAGCGTCCCCTGCGGCCATTGATAGCTCGTTGATTTCCAAGTCAGACTTGAACCGAAATGTGGCTACGGTTTTCTTCAGGTCTGCTGCCACCTTTTCTCCTTGTCCATTGAAGTTGGATCGAAGGAGGTTGAGGTTGCCTAGAAACTTATTGACCATTGCTTCTAGGTCGGCTTTTGTCGCGAAAGCCGAGGGGTCAGGTACAGAGGTTGATGCCTGTGGATGGAAGGGGACCATAACACTGCGAGTATTGTCCTTTATTTCCTCTCGGAGCCTGTCCGTTTCATTCACTCCGGTCTGAACTCCTTGTGTAGCATACTTTGGGAACTCTTCTGTGCAAAGATCCCCAAGAACCTGAATTTGATTGGAGTGTGCAATTATGGTTTTACCACAAGCTTGAAGGTTAGCTCTGGTCACGTAGTTTGTTCTGAGGGCATGCAGAGCTTCAGTATTGGCTTTTAGGGCCTCTGCAAGAGTTTGAGTGGTGTCTTGGGACTCTCTGGAGATAGATCTTTGCAACTCGTTAAGTTTTATGAGCATCATGTCAGCAAAGGCTTTAAACTCGCCCTTTATGACAAAAGTGTCAGCGGTAACCTCTGGAACAACACATGTTCCTGATTTAACCAACGAGTCTTTGGCACCCGTAGAGCCTGTGGGGATGTTGAGCTCTGAGGGATTTCCTTCCAATCCTCGATGTTCCACAGAGGAAGCATCTATGGAAGTTCTTTCAACACGTTCTTTGGGGGAGGGTTCAGAGACTCCCTTAAGATCTGTGTTGAATGGATCTTGTGGTTGTTCTAAAGCCACAGAATCATCGTGTTCTTTCACCACCAACTCTGAAGTGGTTTGGGTGTCACTCTTGTGTGTGACAGAGGCAACGAATACCTCTGTGTGTGGAAGAGTTGTGTCCTGGGGCGAGTGGACACGTAGAACAACACTCTTACCCTTTTGAGAGGGTGAGGTGGATTTGGTTTCCCCGGATGGTGGTACAGAGGATGAAGGAATATCCTCTGTCCGGTCGGCTAGGATTTGGTTCGGACTGTGCGGTCCTGTTTCAATACCCCTCTGCACTAGAACTGCAGGGGTAGAGATATGGGTTGCACTGGGAGTTGGTTTTGGTTGTCTGCCCATGGTATCTTTTTCTCCTATCTCCTTCTCCAAATATTTTTCACCCTCATCTTCAGAGCTTGAAAGCCCCGTGACATCTTGTACCTTAATGTTCGCGGTTTCACCCAATCCCACAGAGTGTTGCTGTTGAATTTCCATTGCTATGTCCATTGCGACATGAAGAGGGCTGGGTGATTTTTCTTCTGAGCTTTCAATGATCACCTTTTTCCTTCTCCTCTGCAGAGGTTGTTCGGACTCTGCAGGTTCATTCACGTCAAGGGAAGGGACAGGTTCAGAGGTTGCTGCCTTGGTCAATTTCTTAGCCTTCTTGTTTGGCTTGACAACCTCTATAGGTGACTTTGGAGTCTCTTCTTCTGCGACTCTCTTCTTGGGTGTCCTTTTCTTTTTATGCTTCTTTTCTTGTTTCTCAACTACAGCTTCTGTCCGAACTTCAGCTCCTTCACCCTCCTCTGTTCTAACTTTAGCTCCCTCACCTATCTCTGTCCTAAGGTAAACAACTATCTCACCCACTTGAAATCCTACACGTGGGGGGGGTTGCAGGACTCGGTTCAGGAGTCCTATGCCCACGAATGTAAGTTCTCACCCCATCTTCACTACCCAGGTAGGCCAAAATACGGGCTGGTAGAGGTCTTGCTCCCGGATACCCAGATTTTAAAACAGTGGACATATGCGACTTCATGTCATAGACTTTCATCATCTTACCCTCTGCAGGTAACTTCCCTTCACCTATCAGAGCATCTCCTAGCAGAAGTGCAAAGAACCTGTTGAAAACAAGATTTTTGGGCTCTGTGCCTCGAGCTTGGTCCTGTTGCTTGGCTATGACCGCATTTCTGATCTCCCTGAAAATAAGTGTTGCATAGTCCAGAGGAAAATCGTAGTACATACCATACATTATTGCAAGTATGGTATGGCTAGATTGGTCAGGACTGCCTACCTTGCAAGTCAAACAGCGATTTAGGATAGAGAAGAGAATGTTCCACAGAGGTGGAAGGTTCTATCGTCTGAAGTCGGTTCTTTTGGAAATCGGTGTTGTGTAGCCTATGAATCTGAGAAACTCTAGGATTTCATCGTCAGAGGGTTCGTCAGAGTATTTTAACATGTTCAGCTGGGTCTGGGTGGGAAGCTCGAATACCTCTGAGACCCTTCTGCGGTTTATACCAAGGTCTAGTATTTGAGTAGTGGAAGGATGAGTGGCATAACCCATGACACAGTAGCCATAACGATCCAGTTTTTCATGCTTAGCACTCAACCAGAATTTTTGAATGTAAGTTTCAGGAATATCAGTTCTTTTTAGGGTTAGGGATTTTGTGAGGATGTGGTTCTTCAGGATTTGAAGTAAAGGAGCAACTTCTTCAGGATATCCCTTGGGTTCCAAGACAACATAGTGATTGTTAGGCTTGAGATTCAGTTGCCTGGAGTGGTAATCATGGTGTGTGAAGGAGAGCATTCTGCTTGTTAGGACATGTTCTTGTTCAACATAATGGGAATCGACCTTTTTGGCTTCAGAATGCATCGAGTTGTTTGATGTAGAAGAACCCTTGGATTTCTCGGAGGAAGCAGATTGAGATGCCACGGAAATAGAAAAACAATCGATCCTTTGCAGAAAAGTTCTTGAGAAAAAGAAGATAGCAGGTAAAAAGAAAACGAATGAGAAGACGGGTTTATTTATACAGAGAGGGTGTGTAGAAAGAATTAGCGGTAAAAGATAAATATTTGAAATCCGTCATGAGTGGTAATGGATAAGAGGTCGTTTTTGAAAAACAACGGTACAGGTTACGAACCAATACAATATTGCCACGTCAAATGATGACGGTGCACGATCTAGGACGTGCGCCACCCTATTCTCACGCGCGTGGCATTTGCTATTGTCACATGACAGTGACGTTCAAGAAATAACCCGCAGCAAATGACCTGAATTTCAAGTGATGGGAATGACAAAAGCTCTGATATAAGAGGCTTCTGAGGTCATAGGCAAGGTTGTGATTAACAGAGCATTTTAAGAGGGAGGAAAGTGCGATGAAATGATCGAGTTCTTTTTAAAGTGCATTTGGTCAAACATCCTCAGTGACAGATTGCAGAGGCTCTGTGGTCGACCTCAGAGGTTCTGAGACCAAAAATTTCCTTTTTAGGAAAGATTTTCAAAGATTTGATCATTTCAAAGTTTTAACAGAAATTTGGGTATAAAGTGGGATTTTTCTGAGTACAAAGTGCTCGAGAAAGAGTTTTGACCCTTGGTTCAGATGGACTAACCTCACTCTGTAGTCTGTGTTGCGCAGACTGTCTTGCTCCCCCTTGAATAGTCAAGATTGGTCTTTGACGGTTCGGTCTGCTCCCCCTTCAACTATGCTTGGATCATATAAGGATAAGACATGTACAAAATATATATTGGAAGAAAAAAAATATACTAGGGAGAGATTAAGACACTATTTACAAACAAGGAATATGTTACATAAAGGTAAATATGTACAACAGAGGCTCTGTGCAAGGGTACAGAGGCTCTGTGGTCAACTCATGTTGAGCATACCAATCTTGCCAACTAGAAAAGTGAATCTTTCATAATCCAATGCCTTCGTGAAAAGGTCGTCAAGCTGGTAGTATGTGGGCACAAAGTACATCTCTATTGTTCCATGCTCCACATGATGTTTCAGAAAGTGATACCTGATATCGATATGCTTGGTCTTAGAGTGCTGCACGGGATTGGCGGAGATCGCAATGGCACTTTTGGAGTCACAGAGGATGGGGATTTTTTTGATATCAAATCCATAGTCTCTAAGTTGGGTCCTCATCCACAGAACTTGGGAACAACAACTGGCAGCAGCAACATATTCTGCTTCTGCCGTAGAGGTTGAGACACAGTTCTGCTTCTTGGAAGTACAACTTACAAGTTTCCCTCCAATAAATTGGCAACTCCCATAGGTACTTTTTCTGTCGAGCTTGCGTCCTCCATAGTCTGAATCTGTATAAGCCATGAGATCAAAGTCAAAGTTCTCCGGATACCAGAGGCCAAGATTCTTGGTCCCTTTTAGGTATCTGAAGATCCTCTTGACAGCATAAAGATGAGATTCTTTGGGATTAGCTTGAAATCTTGCACATAGACATGTGGCAAACATTATATCAGGTCTACTCGCGGTCAAGTACAGTAGAGAGCCTATCATCCCTCTGTAGAGTTTACACTCCACAGATTTGCCCTCTGGATCTGCATGGAACTTGGATCCAGTGACCATAGGAGTTTTCATTGGTGAAGAGTCAAAGAGCTTGTATTTTTCAAGTATGTCAGAGACATATTTTGATTGGTTTATGAAAATACCCTATGTGGTTTGTTTGGCTTGCAATCCTAAGAAGAATGTAAGTTCTCCCATCATGCTCATCTCAAACTCACTTTTCATCAGTGACTCGAACTTTTTGCAATATAAATCATTTGTAGACCCAAAAATAATGTCATCGACATAAATTTGTACAAGTAGAATCTCACCTTTTCTCTTCTTATAAAATAAAGTCGTATCAGTTGTACCTCTTTCGAAACTGTTAGCAAGGAGGAAGTTTGAGAGTTTGTCGTACCATGCACTGGGGCTTGTTTCAGTCCATACAGAGCCTTGTCCAGAAAATAGACGTGATTTGGGTACTTAGAGCTCTCAAATCCTGGTGGTTGTTGGACATATACTTCTTCTTGAATATGTCCATTCAGAAAGGCTGACTTGACATTCATTTGATATACTTTGAAACCTCTGTGGGCTGCGAAGGCAAAATAGATTCTTATTGCTTCGAGTCGTGCCACAAGAGCAAAGGTTTCTTCATAGTCAATCCCTTCTTCTTGACAGTATCCCTTGGCCACCAGTCTTGCTTTGTTTCTGACCACCATACCGTCTTCATCCTTTTTATTTCTGAAGACCCATTTGGTTCCTATAGCTATTTTGCCTTTTGGCATAGGCATTAGGGTCCATACTTCGTTCCTCTCAAACTGCTGAAGCTCCTCTTGCATAGCTTCTACCCAGTTTGGGTCTTCAAGAGCTTCGGATATTTTTTTGGGTTCGATGATACTTACAAAATTTCTATAGTAACAAAAATTTGCAGTACTTGATCGAGTTTGAACCTTGTCAGATGGGTCACCTATTACTTGGCTCTGTGGGTGACTTCTAGTCCATTTGATCATTCGAGACAGGTGATCATTTGAAACTTCTGTGGTTAGCTTAGGAGCATGTTCATCTTGATTTAGATCATTCTCTGTTGATAGGAATTGATCATTCGTACTTGCCACAGGACTTGGTTGTTCATCACGAATTGAGGTAGAGACCTCTGCGGATCCTTGATTTGGTGTTGACCCTTCAGAGAGATTTTGAAGATGACCATGATTTTGACTGAGCTTGGGGCCTTGATTCGCATTGTCCTCTGAGTCCTCCCCCTCTATGGTTGCACCTACAGCATTACTAGAAGAGGGTGAAGCATTGCTAGGACCAGTTAGAGAAGTACCTGTTTGGTCCTCAGAGGGTTCGGCTTCAGAGGCTCTGCGGTCACCTTCAGAGGGTTCATCATCATTGAACATCTCTTCAAACAGATGATGAAGATCATTTGTTCTTGATGATCCACCAGAATCTTCATCTTGAAGTTTGAATCCTGAGTTGATTTACTCAGAAGTCACCTGAAAAGAGTCATCAAATGAAACATTAATACTTTCAAGTATATGTTTGGATTTGAGTACATAGACTCTATATGCCTTGGAGTTAGATGAATAGCCAACAAATTTGGCTTCATCGGCTTTGGGACTGAATTTCCCTATTTGTTCTCTGTCGTTCAGCACGAAGCATCTGCAGTCGAAGACATGGAAGTACTTGATGTTTGGCTTCCTCTAGTGCAGTAAGTGGTATGGTGTTTTTGCATGCCTCTTCACTATTAGAGGAAAATTTTGGGTGAAGCATGCGGTTGAAATGGCTTCTGCCCAGAAAGAAATAGAGATTTCTGAAGCAGTGAGCATAGTTATTGCGGCTTCCACTAGTGTTCTGTTCTTCCGTTCAACAACACCGTTTTGTTGTGGAGTCCTTGCGGCAGAGAAGTTCTGTTATATGCCTTCTGTCAAAAGATAGGCTTCAATGGTTGAATTCCTAAACTCTGTGCCATTGTCACTTCAGATTCTCTATACCCTGCAATCATAAAGAACTTGTATTCTCTTGATGAGATTTATTAGTACTTCAGGAACATCTGATTTCTTTCGAACGAATTCAACCCAAGTATATCTAGAGAATTCATCTATGAGTACAAGGATGTACTTCTTGCCACCAAGACTCTGTACAGATATAGGACCATAGAGGTCAACATGAAGCATCTGCAGAGGTCTGGTGCAAGATATGTCAGACTTAGTTTTGTTAGCAGCCCTTTTGAGTTTGCCCCCCTGCAGAGGTCTGGTACAAGCTGAACATAGATGGTCCTTGTCGAATCTAGCACTTGGTAGACCATTTACTAGGTCCAGTTTCACAAGTTTGTCAAGTGTGTGAAAGTTTAGATGACAGAACCTGTTGTGCCAGAGCCAAGCCTCTTCATTCTTACTTGAGACTAAGCAGAGCTTTTCTTCTCTGTTAGTAGACTTGAAGTCCATGAGGTATAGATTACCTCGTCTTTTGGCTCGCAGGAGCTCTGTGGTGGTATCTTCTTTCAACAGAGAGCAGTACTGCCTTTTAAACATCACATCGAGTCCATTGTCGCAGAGCTGACTTGCACTCAGTAGGTTGTGCTTGAGGCCATCCACGTAGGCAACTCTGTTGACATCTATGTCTCCTTTGGCAATGACCCCATAGCCTTTTATTTGTCCCTTTTGGTTATCTCCAAAAGTTACAGATCCTCCAAGTTTTTCTTTGTAAGAGAAAAGCAACCCTCTATCGCCAGTCATGTGTCTTGAGCACCTGGAGTCTAGGTAACAAATGGGCAAATGTTGTTTCTTTTGTGGACAGATTAGAGAGTCTTAGGTACCCATTTCTAAATGTGTCCATTTTTGTTAGGAGGCTGTGAAGATGCCTTAGCATCTTTGGTTTTTGATTTATCCTCATTTGCAGAGGTACCAGATTATCTCTTCTCACCCTTGAATTTTGCATTCTTGGTTTTGGGGTGAGATATGAGACAGGAGGGCCTCGAGAAATGTTGATTTAAAGCATGCATAAGCTCAAAACATTTACAATAATGAACATTTGAGGCAAGCTTTTTGAAAGTTTCATTAAAATAGTCAAAGGAGGGTACAGAGCAAAATTTACTACAACCCATTTTAGATTTGGGTTTCTTTTTACAGAAAGCTTTGTCTAATCTACGTTGAGTTTTTTCAGAAACTCCTCTTGAGTGGCTCTTTGATTGTACTCTCCTTTGATCTTCTTTCCTTGCTTTTACTGCAGCAGAAGTATTAAGTTTATCATTTTTAGGCCATTTACCTCTTTGTTGCCAAGTGAGCTTTTCTTGAAAAGGTTTTAAAGGTTTTGGAGTTTTTGAAACATGAGAGATCTTGTCCTTTTTAGATTTTTTAAGCTCAAGAGAAGTCTTTGCTTGCAGGCGCATGTCCAGGAAACAAGACAGATAGGTATACCTGTGGTTTTCCTCTTGGGAAGAACTGTTCTGTTAAGAATGCCAGAGGTAAGTCTATTCATCTCTGGACCACAAGGGACTATCTCAAGTTTCACAGACCCTGTCTCATCTTCGATAGAGGACTCAGATTCTGACTGAGAGTCTGAGTCGAGAAAGTCTCTGTGAATGAGATCCTGACCTTCTGTATGTGCCTTACTTTGTCCATTGGTGTCCTTTGAAGTATTTATCTCTTTTGTAAAGCATGGTGTTATTTTAGGAACACTTAGACAGTTTTGAAGATCTTGCTCAAATATTTCTTTTACTTCAAAGATAATATCAGGATGATTAAAAAAATGGTTTTCATAAATCTTTCTCAAGTCATTTTCCAGAAATCTTTTAAAAAGTTTTTCTTCCACAGAGGCCGAAACAAACTCTGGAGCTTCAGAGGACATATCTTTTTCAGGAGTCATCATGCATACAAAAGCCATTTGAGTCTGTGTTTCTGGATGACCAAATCGGAAGATTCCTATCTGTTTTTTATACAGATATTTTTTTGAAATAGAATTTCTCTTTGATGAAAGTGCAGATGGTAAATCATTGTTTTCATACCATACATTTGCCATCTGCAGAGGTTTTTTCAGATGTGGTCCTTCAGAGGTTCTGCGCCTCTTAAATGTGGATAAAAGGTTTGGAAGACTTGGTTTTAAAAATTGTCTTGGGCAGAAGATGTTTGATAAAGATTTGTTTCTTTTATTTCCTCTGTAAGGGTCAATATCCTCGAACCCTAATCCTCTTCTACTGATCTGGGTGTTGACCTTTTCAGTGACTTTTTGAGCATCCTGATACTTTTTTATTTTAAGATCTCTGTCGTACAGATCTCGATGAAGAGCTTCTCTTTCTTTTTGAAAAAAGTTTTTCAAGGAAATGGCATTTAAATGTTCACTCTCACATTTCTTTAGCTCTTTGACCTTTTCTTTCAAAGCTCTGTCAAGATTTGAGATTTTCTCCTTGAAACCCCTTTTTGTTGAAATATGCTCAGAGGTAAGAGATTTGTTTTCAAGGTAAAGTTTGTCCTTCTCCTCTGTGAGAAGCCTAGTTTCTCTTTCAAAGAAGGCAAGCTTTTTCTCAAGATCCGAGCATGTAGTTTTATAAGCTAGAAGATCATTTTGTATTTCAAGAAGCTTGTTTTCAAAGTCCGAGTTACAGGAATTAGAAGTGAATACCTCACTTTCATTGTCCGAAGAGTGGACTTCTGCCATTCCACAGAAGAGTGTGTTGTCTTCTTCATTAGAGGATTCATCATTTACAAGGTTCTCTTCTGCCATTAGGGATCTCTGAGTGTAGTATTCTGCTTTCTTTTTATAGAAAGTAGTGTCTCTTGTGGGTTTCCCTTTGTTGGCAGAAGACCTAATCTCTGCTGCATAGTGGCCTGGTTTCCCGCATTTGAAGCAGCCTTCAGTTTGCTTTGGGAATTTGTCACTACCTCTGTCGTCTGACCTTTTTCCACTCCTCTCTTCTTGCCTTGGCTCCTCAGACTTTTCTCTTTCATGTCTTCTTGCCTCACCATATCCTCTGCTTCTGTCATCTCTTTCTTCTCTCCCTCTGTACTCCGGCTTCTTCTTGAGACCAAGATTGAATTGTCGGGTCATAAGTGCAAGTGTTTTGGCCAGAGCAGCCATGTCAATCTCCTCCTCAGAATCTTCTTCAATTTCACTCTCTGCTACAAGTACCTTTTTCTTCTTCTTCCTCTGTGCCTCCTCAGCTGCCTTTTCCTTCTTTCCCTTGTCTTTGCCTTCTGAGGCACTTCCTACAAGAGCTAGAGGACCTCCGACAGGGGTTGTTAGTTTGGAAATTCTGTTCTCTTGGCTAATCAGTGTTCCAAATAGATCAGATATAGACCAAACATCAAGATCCAATGTGGCTTGCATGGACATGGTTAGATGAATCCATTCATCATTCAGGCTCTGTAGAAATCTGACATTGTTTTCTTCGGAGGTTCTGTGGATCCCATACCTCTTACACTTGTTTATCAAAGAATTGTATCTATTGTAAGTGCTTTGAATGGATTCACCCGACAGAGCTTTGAATGCAAAATACTCATTTATGCATAAGGCCCTGTTGTTCTTGAGGGTTTTGGCACCACCCTCAAGTTGTTTCTCTAGCTCTAACCATAGGTCCTTTGAAGTTTCACATGAGTCAAGAGATTGAAAGATATCGTTTGGGATAGCCATTATGATTATTCTTCTGGCTTTCTTTGCAAGCTCATGTTGTGCCTTTTCTTCTTCACTCCATTCAAGGACAGGTTTGGGGTGTTGATATTCAGGGATTTCAGAAGTATTGGCAGTGGCAGGAACACGAGGAACAGTTGTCATTGGGATGAAAGAAGGATTGTGAAGAAACTCAACCAGACCTGGATCCACACCTTCAAGGAAGTGTACCATCCTGATTTTCCATTGAGGATACTCATCTCTAATGAGAGTAGGAGGCTTTGATTGAGAACCAGCACTAAAATAGTTAACAGCGTTTCCCATGATAGTTTTAGAGAGAAAAACAGAGTATGATATGAAATAGGGAGAGTATGAACAGATGGCCAACCAACTAGCTTTGAATCTGCCTTTAAGTGAAGATGCACACCTGTACCTGTTTCTATAGCAAACAGGTTGATATAGATCCAGAAAACAGAGTGTGACTGTGAATAGAGTTTGGGACAAAGAACACACTCAAACTACTACCTTGAAAACTGGAAACAAGTATAGAATAGGATCCTTTGATATTGAAAATCAAAGTCTACTCTGATACCAATTGTTGATCCCAGTTTTGATGTTCTTTAACTTGATTTAACCTTTTACTACATACAGATTGATTAAATAGAGTGCGGAAACATTTAAGATGTGTAGAAAAGATTGAGCATGCAAGGTAGTAAACACACAAGTAATTAATGAATAGGAAGTAAAGTATTATCAGAAGGTTACTTAAAGAACTGTTTCATTGATTACTGAAGAACACCAAGAACACGCACTGGTATGTGCAAAAATGCTCAAGGATTATACAGACTGCTATGTTTGTGTGTGTGCTCGTATTATTTCTGTTCACTTCTTACAAAGCAGGAGGTGCTCCCTTCATATAGCAAGGGGAGCACATAATAAAACAAGACAAAGGCTGACAATCCATAAAAGGAATGCCACCTGTAAAGTAAAACATTGTGGGACGCCCATTACTTTGATCTTGAGGATCTTCGTATAGCAGGCCTCACGTGTTCTGCACGTGGTCTTGTCTAGAACAGTCTTGTCACTCCAACACTGATCTCCAGAGGTTGGACCTCACAGAGGCTCTGTGAGTGATCATAGAGGCTCTGTGATCTGAGAATCATCTGAGCTTTGCATCTTCTGCGGAGTGGCCTCTGAGCTTTGGTGACTTGGCAGACTACAGAAGTTTCTATACTTAGCCTATTTTTCAACACTTCCAATCTTGGTAGATGGAGCTAACAATCAGACAATACAATAATATCCTCATACTCTTCTTCTTTTACTTTGCAAAGCTTCTCATATCTGATGTCATCGTCATCATCTGAATAGATCTCTATGAAGTTTGCGAAGAAATATCTCATGTCATTAGCTGCTTTAGAATCATCTAGCTCTTTTGCCCTTGATGCAGTGTCTGGATCAACATAAACGACAATCTGCATGTTATTCTCTATGTTCTCTTCAGAAATGTTCAACACGTTAGACATAGCAGATAAATCAACATTTTCTATCATATTGTTTACAAGATCTTCCACACTACATTCTTGAACGATATCAGCATCTTTTTCTCTGTCAGCCACCTCATCTTCAGTTTGATCTTCTCTAGCTGAAAAACCCTCTACCCTCTGTCTCTTCGTCATCTCCCCCTCATGACCTTGATGATCTGGATCATCTTGGTCATGTCTTCGTTTGTGAGACAGGCTTGCGTCAGATCTGCAACTCTGTTCGTGACGATCAAACCTGTCAGAAAGAGCAGTTAACGCTTGAGTTAAGAGAGATAGTCCTTCCTTGATTTTGGAAAAATTTGATCGAGCTTCAATTATGAAAGAAGTCAACTCCTCGTGCAACGCATAAACTCTTTCTGGTGCAGAAGTAGATGCTTGAGGTGGAGTCGGTTGAAAATTCTTTAGCAGAGAAATCAAGTCTTTATCTTGTTGTTCTGACGGCGACATAGAAAGAAGACGAGCATAGAGCATATCTGTTAACTCTGAAATCTGAAAATCCTGAACAGGAATACTGGAAGTAGATACTTGAGGAACTGAAGAAGATAAGCCAACAGACTGAGTGCATGGTGGAAGAAGTGGAATAGAGACGATCGCTGGAGCAGTGGTAGACACAGTTGATGGTTCACGAATGACTACCCCAGATGGTCTTCTGAAAGGAATTTCTGGTGGAATCAAAGTAGCATCAATCTCTGGCATTTTACCTTTGAAAAGAGTCTTTAATTTCTGAATTTCTTCATTTATTTGAGCTTCAAACTGTTCACTCATTTGTCAAATGACTTCGTTCAGAGACATAAACTTTTCTGTTGGATCTCGAGCTTGAACGAAAGAAGGCTCAACAACTGAAGTAGGTGAAGCTGAAGAAGGAATATCAGAGAGAGAAGTGGATGGACCTTGACTCTGTATCTGAGCTGAGGCATTAGCAAAAGCTAAATCTAATTCATCAACCTGAATGTTAGCAACTGCGGGATTGATAGGTACAGATTCTTCATCAGACATCACAACCACTGGTTCATTCAAGTCTGGTGCTCTAATCTCCCTGTGTAAGACACGAATAGCTAGTTGATCATCATCTGCATCATCACCATCATCATCATCATTAGCATCCCTATTTCCATCTCCATATCCATCATTAGCATCATCAGCAGTATCATCATCATCATGGACAATATCAGCAGGTTCAGTGTCAATAGATGCAAGTACATCACCTATTTGTTGATCGGCAACAGCTGCTTCAACCTGTTGTTCATCATGAAAAGATTCTGCTTGTACATCATGAGACGGTTCAACTTGGTCAGCGTCCAAAGAAAGATCATGTTCCAGACAGTATTGAATTATGCTATCATCAGATGGATCAGCATTATTCACAATGAGCTCATGAGGAATCGGCATGGAGTAGTCGAAAGACTGCTTCTGTTTCTGAATGTATGTCATCTCAGTATCCGGAATCGGAGGCCAAGACAGTCGACGAGAAATAGCAGGATTACTTCGCAACATACTCCGAACTATGAGCTTCATATATCGAACAAAAGGAATGAACTTGCGCTTCTTATGCGTCATTTTGTCTTGCACACTCTCTGAAAGTTCGGTCCAGAAGATGTACGTGTAGTCAACATGCAGGTCATAGACAACTGCATGGAACAATCTGAGATAGTGAAGACTTGCATTGTCCATGCCGAAATGTTTCGATGTAAGGCACCTATTGAGAACAGAAAACAATGCATACCAGACCGGAGGAAGGTTGGATTTGTCAAACTGACTTACTCTATCCAAAGCACCAAGATAACCCAGATTACGAATACCCTCGAGAACATCCAATTCAGAAGGATAGTTATTGTAAGAAGTTCTGCCAGGTCGGGAATTTGGCTCAGGAAGCTCCAGTATTAATCGAAGACGCTTTTATGATAGAAAAGAATCAAATTATTCAATCTGCAAATCGAATCAATGTGGTAGAACTAGCTCATTCTTAGTAATAGTGTGCCAGGCCTGTTGGAGTTACACTTCAGGAACATCGGCACAAGAAGTGAGAGAAGAGCAAGCGGATGTCCACTGAGAATAGCTCGAATCACAGGATGAATCTTTATCTTGTCAAAGTCCACGAAGTAATTGTTCGGCTTGTATGGCAAAATGTAGAACATAGTAGGAAATACGTCATTTGGTGTTCGCCGCTTAGCTGAAAGATTCGCCCCAACAGAAGGTACAGACGGCATAGGCGTATCGTGTGAGGCACGATCAGATGGGTCATCATGAATGACATTCTCATCTTGAACCATTGGATCAATAACATTTTGAGAAGCCATTAGTGAACCTAAGAAACAGAAAAGAAGAAAATTAGACATGAATAGAAAAAAATGAAAAACATAAAAAAAATTCTAAGTAAGGTTTGCGCAACAAGTGTGAGACGCAAACTAAGGTTTGCGCTTTGAATTAGTAGCGCAAAGAAAGGTTTGCGCGACCAACGGTTGACGCAAAACAAAGTTTGCGTATCAAGTACATGGCGCAAAACAAAGTTTGCGCGATACACTTGTGAAGTAAACCTGACTTGGAAAATTTTCATTAACAGAAAAGAACACAAAGGTTTGTGTGACACGAAGGTAACGCAAAGGTAACTTTGCGTGACCAAAGCATAGTACAAAATGAACTTTGTGTGACCAACTGGTAACACAAACTTAACTTTGCGTGACCAACAGGTAACGCAAACTTACCTTTGCGTGACCAACAGGTAACGCAAACATAACTTCGCGTGTCCAACAGGTAGCGCAAACGCAAGTTTGCGTGACCTATGGGTAGCGCAAAGTTAACTTGCGTTAATAACAATACGCAAAACCCTAGAAAACTTCGAAAAAGCGCAAGTTCATCTCAGAGTTTCAAAAATTTCAAAATAAAACGATTTGAAAGAAAAGATTAGTTCGAAACATATACATATTCTGAATTAAGTATAGTTCGAGCAAGATTGTACTGAATAAAACCATTATTGAATGAAAATTTTGAAAAAGAGAGATGAACAGTCGCACACAATCAAACCCAAAAACGAATTGAAATACAACAAAAGAAGAGAAGAAAACACATACCTGGGATTCGAAAATAGTAACGAAATCAAACCCAATACATGATTTTAACAAATAAGCACTCGATCTGATGAAGATGATGATGAATAGTGAATATCAAAATTGCACAGTGATATGACAAAAATGAAATCGAATGAGCCAAAAGATGATATAAGCTTGAATCAACTACAAAATGTAAGTAAAAAGACATACCTGAATCGATTAACAAGTCTGAACAAGTGAAAATCGACACATAGAGAGAGGGAAAAAGAAGAGGCAGATTTCAAACAAAGAGTGAGAGAAAAGAGATAATGAATAAGACTTTCACTATTTATACTAAAAAAAATAACACTCAAAAAAAAATTAGCACATAAAATTTGAAAGATTACTTGCAAAGCACTTTTACTCCCCCTACACAAATGCACTAAATTTAATAGATCAGTATAGCATTTGTATAGAAATATCAAAAAAACTTACCTGATGAACTGCAGATCTGAACTTTAACCATTTTATCTGTTATGTACCTGATCAATTTATTCACTCCCCCTCAAAAACAGAATGTTGTCAAATTCTCATTCAGATAGTCTCTCCCCCTTGAAAAATGCACATACCAATTTACAAAAATATGGATACACAAACATAGAGACATCAGTGTAAAAAGAAAATTATACTGAATATAAACTTTGAAACAACTGAACATATAAAATTTTAAACACTGAACAAATTAAATTCTACTCAGTAAAATATCACAGATTTATCAATCAGTTGAAATCAAATGTGAGTTGTTGGATACAGAGACAAGTTTCATTGCATATCAAGTTAAGACATGTTCAGTTTCAAAAACTCCCATCAATCTATTCAGTGTGCTCGCATGTGAACTTCGATTAGCTTCAAGAAAATGCAATTCTAAAAATATAATAGAAAACTTTGCATGTACTCACACTAAGCCATCAAAAATTAAGACTTTCATAAATTTACAGGTTTATCGCAACTCAAACATATCACCAAGTATCATGAGATGTGTGCTCATTGGCATCTTTTAGCATTGTGCACATTGGCATCTTCACATGATTGGGCTCTTTGGAATCTTTTAAGCTTATGCACTTTGGCATCTTTTAATCAAAAAAATTCGTAAGTAAAGAACATGCCGTAAACGTAACTTTCTATCTGACCCTATTGCAGGATTTGGGTCAGCCGCTCCCAGACCAGTTGGCCTTAGGGGACTAGGTGTCAAGCACCCCTTGGAACTTACTCTCCCAGATCAGAAAGGCTACATCGACACATCCTAAACCCATTCATACCAGTAGAACATGACTTTCGATCTGGTTCTATAGAAGGATTTTGGTTCGATCACTCCCAGACCAATTGACCTTAGGGGACCATATGACAAACATCCCACGGAACTTACTTTCCCAAACTAGAAAGGTCATAGGTACAAACTTTTAAACTTAGAGATTTCTGTATTTTAGAAATATAAATTTTCATCTTAATCACTCAGTTTTACATCTAAGTGCTTAGCCCATATTTTCATTACAATCCATAATTCAGACTTTTTAGGATTTCCAAGCATTGTAAACTATAAATATTCCGAATCACATATCTTTAAAGCAGAATGCAAAAGCTACAATCATGTTGCTGACTTTTCGACTTTTAAAAGACTTGAAAGTTAAACATATACAACTTCAATATTAACAAAGCAACTTGAAAATTTATCCTTGACAGACATTTTATTCAAAAGAAAGAAAACCTGTAAATCTTTTACTTTATAGAATAAAATTTGTAAAGATTTAAACTTTTAAATTCAACATGTCGAGTTTTGAAAGAAGAAAATTAAAACATTTTTCATCTAAAGCTTTTATAAAAATATCAGCAAGTTGATATTCAGTTGGTACAAAATATAATTCAATAGTACCTTCTTCCACATGATGCTTTATGAAATGGTACCTCATATCTATGTGTTTGGTCTTTGTGTGCTGGACCGGATTGACTGATATCGCGATTGCGGATTTGCTGTCACGGTATATAGGAACAGTTTTGTACAGCATCCTGTAGTCCCGAAGTTGTGTCTTCATCCAAAGCACTTGAGTGCAACAACTAGCTGCGGCGATGTATTCTGCCTCCGCAGTTGAGATAGAAACACAATTCTGCTTCTTCGACGCCCAGCTTATCAATCTATCACCAAGAAATTGAAGGTGACTTGAAGTGCTTTTCCGGTCTAACTGATTTCCACCAAAATCTGCATCAGAAAAAGAAATTAGTTTATAGTCATAACTCTTAGGATACCACAAACCTAAGTACGGAGTTCCTTTGATGTAGCGAATTATTCTTTTAACTGCTAATAGATGCGATTCCTTTGGCTTGGCTTGAAATCTGGCACATAAGCACGTTGAAAACATGATATCTGGCCGACTTGCTGTTAAGTACATGAGCGATCCAATCATTCCTCGATAAGTCTTTACATCCACAGTTTTTCCATCCGGATCTAGTCTAATTTTAGCACCATGAGCCATATGCGTGCCGATTGAAGAAGATTTGTCCATCTTGAATTTCTTCAAGATGTCAAACACATACTTTGACTGATTGACGAAGATTCCATATGGAAGTTGTTTCACTTGTAAGCCGAGGAAGAAATTAATTTCTCCCATCATGCTACGTGGAGGTCATAAGATCAGAAAACCAAGTACATAAATATTTATTAGTCGCACCAAATATAATATCATCTACGTATATTTGAACTAAGCAGATATCCAAGTTAGAATGGTAAATAAAAATAGTGGTATCTATAGATCCTTTGGTAAGCCCGGATTTGATCAAGAAGGCCGACAACTCATCATACCACGCCCTTGGTGCTTGTTTCAGGCCATATAGTGCTTTATCGAGAAAGTAGACATGATCAGGACGGTCTTTGTCAACAAACCCCTCTAGTTGAGAAACATAAACTTCTTCTTTCAGTTTCCCGTTGAGAAAGGTTGTTTTTACATCCATCTGATACATAGTAAAATTGCGATAAGCAGCAAAAACGAGAAACATTCGAATAGCTTCTAATCTTGCAACCGGCGCGAAAGTTTTATCGTAGTCAATTCCTTCTTCTTGTAGATATCCCTTGGCTACCAGTCTAGCTTTGTTACGAACAACGATACCATCTTTGTCTTTCTTGTTCTTGAATATCCACTTTGTGCCAATTATGCTTTTTTCTTTTGGTCGTGGAACAAGTCTCCAAACTTTTAATGCGTCAAATTGATTGAGTTCCTCTTGCATCTCTATTATCCAATCAGGATCCTCCAACGCTTCAGATACTTTGGTTGGTTCAATCTTGCTTAGAAAGCAAGTGAACAGACATTCGTTTGGAGTTGCCGTCTTGGAACGAGTAGATACACTTGCTTGAGGATCACCAATAATCTGATGAATAGGATGAGATCTTGTCCATTTGGTGGTGTGAGGGAGAGGATCAATAACTTCTTGAACAACTTCTAATTGTTGAGATTGAGCTTCAGTTACGTTCATGTCAGATGAAGAGATAGAAACAGTTTCAATTGAAGGAGGAGGTAACTCAACAATATCTGAATCAGATTCTTGAATTGTTGGTTGTATAGCAGCAGTTTGTTCTTCTTCCTGAACTGATTCTTCTTGAACAGATTGTTCTTGAACAGATTCTTCTTGAATAGGTTGTTCTTGAACAGATTCTTCTTGAATAGGCTCAGTTTCTGATTGTGCTTGATCAGGTTAAGAAATACTGCTTTGAGTAACAGGAAGTACTGGAACAACATCAGTTTCAAAGATAAATGCAGCGGAATTAGAAGTAGATGCGCTCACAGTTTCCTCATTCAAAACATTTGAAACATTTTCAGAGTTAGATTTAGGCACATCATCATAAAAATGCTCAAACAGAAAATCAAGATCAGTAAGATTAAGCAAAGAAGAAGAGGGATCCTGATTTGATGGTTGTAGCGAAGGTTCTGAACTGTTTTTTCCAGAAGCTAAATTCCCTGTAAGTGCGGGTTCTGAGCCTGATTGACCAGAAACCAAATCTGCAGCTTCGTCAAATTTAACATTGACACTCTCTATCACCTTTCTAGCTGAAGTAAGAAAGATTCGGTAAGCCGCAGAAGTAGAAGAATAACACATAAAAATACCCTCATCTGCCTTTGGACTAAACTTGTTCAGATTTTCGCGGTCATTCAGAACATAACACTTACACCCAAATGATTTAAAATATTTGACATTCGGTTTGATACCGTTCATAAGCTCATATGTTGTTTTGTTGAATCGGCGATGTAGAATAGATCTGTTCTGAGTATGACACGCAGTAGAAACCGCTTCGGCCCAATGAGACAAAGGAAGACCAGAAAAAGCAACCATCGATCTGGAAGACTCGACAAGCGTTCTATTTCTTCGTTCAACAGCCCCATTCTGTTGCGGTGTTCGAGAAGCAGAAAACTGTTGTTGAATTCCTTGATCTTCATAGAATTCTTGAAGAGTACTGTTCTTGAATTCTGTACCATTGTGGGATCTGACAACTTTGACCGCCTTTTGCTTGTTGGTCTGAATTGTTTTGATGAGGTTGATGAGAATGTCAGGAGTTTCATCTTTAGACTTGAGAAACTTAACCCATGTATAGCGTGAGTAATCATCAACAAGCACCAAAACATATCTTTTCTTCCCGATACTCTTTGTCTTCATTGGTCCGCATAAATCAACATGTAACAAATCAAGAATGTCCAAAGTGCAGGGTTCAGGCTTTGGCTTATGACGAGCTTTCTTCATCTTTCCTTTCTCACAATCTTGATAGAGGTGGTCTTTCTGATATCGGAGTACTGGGAGACCTCGAACTAAATCATTCTTGACAAGGCGATCCATGTATTTGAAGTTAAGATGAGCTAGTCGTCGGTGCTAAATCCAGCTTTCATGAACAGGGGCTTTAGATAACAGGCAGATATCTGATGGAATTTTAACCTTGGAAAGATCAATAGTATATAAATTGGATCTTCTCTTTCCAACTAGTAAATCCCTGCCACTGTCATTCTTTACAGCAACTATTTTGGATTTGAAGCTAACTTCAAGATCTTTGTCGCAAAATTGTCCAATGCTGAATAAATTGTGGCTTAGACCTTCAACATAGCTCACTCGTTTGACGGTTATATTACCTTGAACAAGATCACCATAACCTAGAATGGGAGTTGTCTCACAGTTTTGAAACTTAACACGACCGCAACATTTTTCTTTAAAATTTGAAAGCAGAGATTTGTTGCCCGTCATGTGTTTGGAACACCCCGAATCCAGATACCATAATTGACTAAGTTGCACATTCAGAAATTACACAGATTTAGGTACCCATATGCTTATGGGTCCCTTCTTGTTAGTCCTTTGCCGTTTATTTTTCATAACTCTCTTTTTAGAAAAAATATGAACACAATCGTTCATGGAGGAGGAATCATAATCATCTGAATCAGAAGTAGAAGAAAAATATGAGACATTCTTTACAATTTGAATCATTTGCTTTATTGAATATTTTGTGTTTTTATTACAAAATGCAAATGTATCCGTTTTACAAAGACGATCTACACATTTATCCTCTATAGCTGCAGATTCATTTGACTTATGTTTGATCCTCCATATCTGCCTTGATGACTTCTTCAAAGTCCGATCTGAAACAGTAGAATTAGAAGAATTAGAATTTTCAGACATGACTATCTTGTTTCTTGGACTTCTTTGACCTTCTTCTTTTACGCTTTGGTTTATAAAACTGATCATTTAGCATAAAAGAATCATCAACAATTGAATTGGAAGAAGAAATTTTATCTAAGAAATCAAACTGAGCATTCGACATTTTTGAACTTGCCTCGGAGTGAGAACTTTCAGAAAAACACAAGTCTGGAAGAGGTTTGCGCGACCCACTAGTGACGCATACTGAACTTTACGCTACCAACCTCTAGCGCAAATCTTCAGTTTGCTCTACCTGTGGTTGGCGCAAACTTTCACTTGTTTGTACTTTTTGAGTATTTTCCTTAGAATCAATAGAAAATCCAGGATTTATTTTATCTTCAAAACTTGATTTCATGATAAAAAGAAATAAACTGTTTTCAAAATCAATTTGAAGATTTTGTTCTTCCATTTTATCTTCAAGATCAATGATTTTACTTTCTAACACTAATGGGGGAATATATCTCTTAGAATCAAATGAAACCAGAGATCTATTTTCTTATTAGTATTATTAGCATATATATCAAAATAATCATTTGATACAGAAGATTTAATGGAAGAATTGACATTTAAAACATTTTGAGATTTTCTGGATTTCTTTGATTGTTCAGGAAAATACTTGGCATTTTCACTAGTATAAACAAATGGCATTTCCATTCTCTTGTTGTTCATTCTTTTCTGATTTTCGATTTCTAATTCTTGCTTCTCATTCATCCACTCAATTTTAAATTGAGGAGCATATTTTGCAAGACTTAGATAATCAAAATTATATAGAGTGGGGGTTTTTGTTATGACATTGTTTAGACAATGTGGATTTTCAAAACCAAGTCCCCATCTTTCTTTGATTGCCTCATCACTCCTTGGTTTATTCATATATATGGTCTGCTCAGTTTGTTCTCTCTTATATAATTTTTCTTCTAAAACAATTATTTTATCAGAATTTTTTTTATTCAAATTGGTCATTTCTGTCAAAGATTCAAGATTAGTCTTGTTCAAATTTTCTAATTCATCCAATTTCTTTTGAAACTTTTCTTTTGTATCTGTCAAAATAAAATTTTCATCTTTCAATGAAATTTGCAATTTTTCAATCATGACAGATTTTTCTTGATTTATGTTCTTTTCAAATAGGAACTTCGAACGTAAATCATGTAAAGCAATTATTATGACGTTCATTTGAGATGAAATGAAATTGTAATCAAAATCAGTAGGTACATCAGATTCATCAGTTGAAGTGTCCTCATCTTCATCATCACTCTTATCATCCCCAATGAAACACATAGCTGTTGTTTCCTCGTTTTCAGCTTCATTGTCGGAATGATCAAGCCAATATTCCTCCTCAGCAAGCAGAATTGTTCCATTTTCTCTCTTTTCTGCCAATTCCAGCTTTTTCCTGTATAAAGCAGAATCCTTGACAACCTTCACTCGACACTCTTTTGCTATGTGTCCGGGTTTTCCACAGTTGAAGCAGTTCATTGCTTTCTTTTCCTTCTTTTTCGGCTCAACCACTTTAACCGGTTCATACTTTGGAACATATGGTTTTGAGGGAGCACCGGGTTCCACTTTCTTTGAGCCGAAAGTGAAGCGAAGATTATTTGATCCTGATCTATGCTAGAACTTTTTCTGATAATGTTGGCTTCCAGTTCAGTCTTTGTCACCTTTATCTTGTACAAATCATTGATCACTGCCCAAAATCTGTCAAACACACTTTTCAGACTCTCTCTCCATCTTTTGCCTTAAACTCCTAAAAGTTGTTCATGTAACGAGTCTGACGGAGTTGAGTGGCAACTGCTGATCCAAGCATTATCTTTTCTAATTGAGTCCACATAAGCATCGGATCTGCTTGAAACAATCAATTCGATTGTATATTGAATTGGGTAGTGCAAGAATCAGATTAGATTTTGCTTGATTATCAGCTTGATATCTCAAAAGCTCTTCAGCATTATACTCTCTTATAGCCTTCTCAACTCTTGTAGCCAGAGTAGTTGCAGTAGCTGGTATTTCTTTCATAACCCTTTCCAAAGGACCTTCAGTTAGAGATTTCATCATATTGTCCCCATTTGGTTGTCGCTCTATGAAATTTATGAATCTGTATTGCCACTGCTGAAATTCGTTTTCATTTATCAGAACTGGAGGGCGAGTGTCTGATCCCAAAGACATCATTATGCCGTTCTTGTAAAACTGAGCTTGTAGAGACATCTTGACAGAATCACAAAGTCAGAAAGTTCTAAGTCTGAAATCTGGAAAACTGGCTCAAACTGATGGTTTGCGTGAGCAGTGGATGGCGCAAATCAAACTTTGCGTGAGATTCTTGAGGCGCAAATGTAACTTCGCGCGAGCTGTATATGGCTCAAACTAAAAGTTGCGCGAGGTAAAGATGACGCAAATGTAACTTTGCACATTGAACTGAACTTTTCGTGAACCGAGGATGACACAAAGTTTACTTTGCGTGATATGGGTGGTGCAAAGTTTACTTTGCGCGAAGAGTTGATGAAGAGAACTTGTGCACTTTCTCGTGAGATGTAGAAGACGCAATCTGTACTTTGCGCGATGTAAGAGTGACGCAAAGTTTACTTTGTGTTATGAACCAAAGACGAAAAGCTGATTCTCTCGAAGAAAAACCTGATGAACTCGCGCAAATTCCAAATGAAGCCAGATGAACTGGCGCAAAGTTCCAGATGAAGCCTGATGAACTGGCGTAAACCTGAGATGAACTAACGCAAAGTTCAGATCTGACGCAAACTCTGAAAAACGATAAAAACTTCTAAATTTTGATTTTCAAAAACGAAATTGATAAAACTTTCTCAACCAGAAGTGATCGAAAATAGTTTTATAACAACTTTCAACCAAAAAGATCGATCAAAAACAACAAAATCAAGAAATTGTGAAATCAACAGTTTGACAAACGACTTTTCAGAAAACTCGAAATTTCTCAAAATTAACCTTCAAAACGTGAATTTCTTGCAAAATGATGTGAATTAAAAGTGTTTTACTATCAAAACCGAATTCAACAAACCAATTTACAACAAAAATCGATTAGAAATCAGTCCAAATTTGATGAAAAATCAAAAAACGAGATTTTCTTGAAAAAATCAAGAAAATCAATCAAATTTTCTAATTTAAACACAAATTCAGAATCAAAAACAAGTTTCTTTCAATCCTCTCAGATTCAGAATTGCTCTGATACCAATTGAAAGTCCAAGATCTACCAAATCTTAGAGAGAGAAAGTAGAGAGAGAGTGCGCCAAATGTAAATTATGTATATTCAAATGAGTTCCAAAGTTACAAAACAAAGGCACCTACGAGACTTAAATACCCAGGGCCTAAACCTATACAGATAATCAAGCTAAACATTGTTAAGACCACTGATAATAAATACATTGATTACTATTCAAAATAGACTTAACAGTATCTTCAAAGAAAATTTCTCTAAAATCAGCATGTCTTCATACTTTGTCTTTGAAGAATTCGATCTTGAACATTTTTCTCAACTTTTGTTCTCTCCCATTTCTTCTCCTATTTCTTGATTAGCTCTTCTCCCCCTTTTTGATGAAAAGAGCAACGATTTCATCAAAATCTTTTAGCAAGAAATGTATGTCATACGGAGCCTCTGATTCGTCAATCCAAAAGATATTCATCTAGATCTTTGCAAATCCAGACAAAATAATCGTGTAACACCTGAATCAACAAATGAATCAGTTAACATGCCTGTCAGTAACACAAAGGTACTGTGTGTAACAAATACACATTGGAAAGGAGCTTTTTGATGTTCACTCCCCCAGGGCTTCCATTCAATCATCGAAACACCACAAAGGTAAATTCTATGAACGTTATGACAAAGAAATAAATTCCTTGTGTGTTCGTGTATGTGATAGAAAGAATTAAACACTGATGATTGCTTATAGGCTCAAAATTGTGTAAACCACTAAGACAACAGTAAGTTAAACACAGACTCAATGTGCATGATTTAAGTGCGAAGGTGGGGAAGACTTCCTTCTTTTCAATATCCAGATTTTCCAAATGAAAATCAGATAGAAAATGTGTTGCTTCCCCTTTGAAAATGTGAAACACTTTCCTGTTAAGAAGAAAATGAGTGGCTGGTGAGGTTTGATCAAGAGTTGGCATGGGCTAGTTGCCTGTTTCAATAATGTTCACCAAAGAGTTGTGAAACATTAGAATTGTGGTTGCCCGGCTCAGAAAAAATTGGTGCAGAGTTCTGATATTCTTTTAACTCTGTTCTCACACCCTCTTTCTTTTAAACATTTAGCTCACTCTAACCAAACTCTCTTTTTCTGTATACCTCGTCACACATCCCACACTCATTTCTTTTGACTCCTCACACTCAATCACTATGGATTAACTTCTTGGGTAGAAATCACTGGTTAACGTGATTCCGTAGAAGTTGTGTTAAGTTCTAGCATAATGAAATCATGTTTTCCTATGAAGCATATGATGCTCAAAATGGTTTAACTATATCAGTTAAAGCTCAAAGATGAATTAAGAAAACATTGAAAATTACACTTCCAAATTATAAAATCTGATGAAGAATCGGAAAGTGATTTGAACTTTTGAGAACATGTTTTCAATGATTGAAAGTTGTCCTTCTTTCAACCATATATGAGATTAAGATATATAATTATACCTTGACGTGCAATCTTACATCTCATGAAGTTAAGCGTAAAGTCATAATAGATGTGAACTTGTAAGCATCTCTCAAACTGCAAAAGTCTTATGTCATAGTCAAAGAAAATTTATTCACTGAAATTAAAAAGACAAAAAGCAGTAAAACAATGAAAGTACGAGTTCTGATCAGAAATAATCAGAAGTCATTTCCATACTCCTTTGACTTTTAGAGCTCCCCCTAAAATCATGTATCACAAAAATTTGACATAAAAAGTAAATGCAGAAATTTGGTATTTTCTTTCTCAAATTAACATTGATCATCTATGAATTTCTTCTCACACTCCCCCTAAGATCATGAACAGACTGTTAAAGTGCAGATATCTTGCAGACATAAAAAAAAGAAATGATGAAAAATTTACAATAAGAAACTTTAATAGGTAACCACCGATTAGGTCTTAAGATTTAGCATACCAAGCTTAGAGACAAGAAAATTGAATCTCTTTTCGTCCAAGGGTTTAGTAAACAAATCTGCAAGCTGATAATCAGTTTTTACAAAGTAAAGTTCAATTGTTCCTTTTTCGACATTATCTTTTATAAAATGATACCTAACATCGATGTGTTTGGTCTTTGTATGCTGAACAGGATTAGTTGTTATCGCGATAGCGCTCTTCGAGTCACGGTAGATCGGGATTTTGTTGAAGTGAAAACCTTAGTCTCGCAGTTGCGTTCTCATCCACAAGACTTGAGAACAGCAGCTAGCAGCAGCCACATATTCTGCTTCGGTCATTGAAGTTGAGACACATAATTGCTTCTTCGATGCCCAACTGACGAGTTTATCACCGAGGAACTGTATATGACCTGACGTGCTCTTCCTGTCTAGCATGCAACCAGCATGATCTGCGTCTGTATATGTTGTTAGTTCAAAGCTAGTATCTTTAGGATACCACAGACCAAGATCTGCAGTCCCCTTCAGATACCTAAAAATGCGCTTAACTGCAGACACATGGGATTCTTTAGGATTAGCCTAATATCTAACACAGAAACATGTAGAAAACATTATATATGGCCTACTGGAAGTAAGATACATCAAAGAACCTATCATCCCTCTATAATTCCTAACATCAACAACCTTTCCAGAATGATCGGTGCCAATCTTAGTACCAGGTGCCATTGGGGTACCAATCGGTTTACAATTTTCCATTTTGAACTTCCGAAGAATATCAAGAATGTATTTAGATAGATTGATGAAAATCCCCAATGAAAATTGTTTGACTTTTAATCCGAGAAAGAAATTCATCCCTCCCATCATATTCATCTGAAAACGTGACACCATAAGGTTTGAAAAATTCTTACAGTATTTAGGATTTGTAGAGCCAAAAATAATATCATCCACATATATTTGAATTAGAATGATATCGGTTTTCTCCCGTTTAAGGAATAAAGTGGTAGGTATCGACCGTACCTTTTGTAAAACCTGAATTGACCAAAAACTTAGATAAGACATCATACCAGGCGCGAGGAGCTTGTTTCAGTCCATAAAGAGCTTTGTCGAGAACGTATACATGATTCGGTTTCTCTTGATTAACAAAGCCTTCTGGCTGCGAGACGTAGACTTCCTCCTTGAGAATGTCATTCAGAAATGTTGTTTTCACGTCCATTTGAAAGACCGTGAAGTTCTTGTGGGCTGCGTAGGCTAGAAACATCCGAATTGCCTTTAAACGCGCCACTGGAGCATAAGTCTCGTTATAATCTATTCCTTCCTCTTGCCTATATCCCTTGGCAACAAGTCTTGATTTATTTCTGATAACATTACCATATTCATCTTTCTTGATTTTGAAAACCCATTCCGTACCAATTATGGTTTTACCTTGAGGTTTGGGTACGAGTCTACAGACTTTAAGTGCTTCAAACTGATTCAGCTCTTCATGCATTGCAGTCACCCAATCTGAATCAGCAAGGGCCTCAGATACGCAAGTAGGCTCGATCTTGCTCAGAAAGGATTCATGCATACACATATTCATAGAAGCAGACCTAGTTTACACCGGTTTTGTTGGATCTCCAATGATTTGGCTTATCGGGTGCGCTTTGGTCCATTTGTGTTCATAAGGGAGTGGATTATATGTAGATAGATCAATATCATCATATATGAATCCACTGTTATCTTCTACAGATTGTTCAGTAGGAATGTGGGGTTCAGTTGAAGTAGTAGGTGCAGAAGTCTCGGTAGGTACAACTTGGTAAGTCTGTAGATCAGTACTTACAGAACACCCTTGATTAAGTAAATTATGTCTCTTCATTATTGGTCACAGCTTCAACTGTCAGAGTAGGTATTTGAACTTGAACTTCTTATTGAATCAGGGAGTCGGATTCAGTAGAAATATCTGAAATGGTTGGATGAGTAGTCATTGAGTCTTCCATTCTGTCAACCACAACAGATTTGGTTACTTTAGATCCAAGAAATTCATCATAAAAAAGTTCAAATAATAAATCTAAATCAGATAAATGATTAGTAGACGTTGATGCCCCATCTGATTTGTTCGCTTGAGACACAGGTTCTGGACTGATTTTCCCAGAAGCTAGTACTCCGGTTATCACGGGTTCTGAATGAACGTGCTCAGAAGCAATTTCCTCATCAAATGTAACGTTGACGCTTTTAACAACGGTTTTTGACTTCTTCAAGTATACACGGTATGCAGTAGATGTAGAGGAATAGCCAATAAAGATGCCCTCATCCGCCTTAGCGCTGAACTTGTTCAGACTCTCTCTGTCGTTTAGAACATAACACTAACACCCAAATATATGAAAATATTTGATTGTCGGTGTTCGGTTGTTGATTAACGAATACAGAGTCTTCTTAAATCTGCGATGTATTATGGAACTATTCTGAGTGTAGCACGCAGTCGATACAGCTTCGGCCTATAGAAATAGAGGTAAGTCAGATTGGCTTAGCATAGTTTGCTCGGCCTCGACTAGCGTATGATTTCGCCTTTCGACCACTTCATTATGTTGAGGCGTACGTGCAGCTGAGTATTGATGTAAAATCCCGACTGATTCGAGATATTCTTTGACTGTTTTGTTCTTAAACTCTGTGCCGTTGTCAGTTCTGAGAAGCTTGACTGGTTTCTGCAGATTTACCTGGGTCGTCTTCAGAAATGTGATGAGTACTTCGGGCGTCTCATCTTTTGAACGTAGAAATTTGACCCACGTGTATCGCGAATAATCGTCCACGATAACTAATATGTACTTCTTTCCGCCTAAGCTTTGCGTTCGCATCGGACCACAGAGATCCATATGCAACAACTCTAATGGAGAGCTGGTACTCGGTTCAGGCTTTGGTTTGTTCGGATCCCTCTTCACCTTACCTTTTTCACATGCTACACACAGATGTTCTTTGACATACTTTAGCTCAGGAAGTCCGTTCACTAACTTTCCACTGACTAGTTTATTGATGTACCAAAAATTGAGGTGAGAGAGTCGTCGATGCCATAACCAGCTTTGTTGCATCGAGGCTTTTGAGAGTAGACATACCTTCTTGTCAGTCTGGACGTTTGACAAATTGATTGTGTAGAGGTTGGACTTTCGAGTGTCGACCAAGAGTTCCTTGCCATCTTCTGTGCGAACAGAACACCTCTTGGCCTTGAAATTTACCTCTAAGCCTTTGTCACGGAACTGGCCTATACTGAAAAGGTTGTGTCCTAAGCCTTCAACATAGCTCACCTTCTTAATCGTGACTTTGTCGTGTACCATATCACCATACCCAGAATTGGTGAAAATTGATCGTTACCAAATCGAACTGTTCCACAGTATTTCTCTGTATAGTTGGTCAACATACCTTTCTGCCCGGTCATATGCTTGGAACACCCGCTATCCAAGTACCACATATGACGGGTCTACACAAGAGAAATTACGAAACAAGAGATTTAGGTACCCACTTATAAATGGGACCTAAGGTGTTAGTACATGATTTTGGCACCCATTGAAATTTGGGTCCTCTTTGCTTTTGAGAATCAAATGAAGAATTAGAATGATAAGAGTGTACATGATATGTACCAAACCAAATATCAGAATCTTGACAAGAAGCATAATCATGTTTATCATAATATGAAGACTTTCTAGCAGATAGACGTAACTGGAATAATTGCTTCATAGAATATTTCTTGCAAGAAACGACAAGATTTGTTTTTATAAAAGCAACATTAGCAATCAAAACACCTTTACTAGTCGTAGTCTTATTACAATCAACACTAGAAAAAGATTTAGCAGTCTCGTCAATCTCCTGTTTTGGTTGCCACTTAGATTTAACTCCAAGCCTTTTCTTGCTCATATCTGAAACATTTGAAACTTTTGAGTTAGAATTGTGAGAATCAAATGAATGCTTCTTCTTTGGCTTACCAGTAATGATCGGTTTCTGTGAATGCTGAGATTTCTTCTTACCTTTAGCATTCTTAGTTTTCACATAAAATGTTTCATGAACTTTCGTTGATGATTTACCTTTCTTAAACATACTGGATAATCCAAAGGAATTCACAACAAAAGACGAATGATTAGGAAGTTTGCCACTAAAATCAATTGATCAATACAATCATCTAAAACACCATCAGAGTTTAGAAAATCAAATCCTCCATCAGTTAGACCAAACATATCATCAGATTTTGAAGCCTTCTTTGATTTAGAAAGAACGATATTCTTAAGCACAGTTGAAAACACTTTTTGTTCAACATAGAGGCAAGAACACTTTCCGGCCAAGTCCCATTAATTGATCATAACGATATCGTGGAAATGCTGCACGGACCCATATATATAGGAACAGAAAAAGAATCACCTTGATACTAAACCGGATCGAGCCCGGGCGTATATACAGAAACCTTTCTCATCAATCAAAAGTCTTTCATCTGCTAAAGATTTCTCAAGTTCAGAAATTTTACTTTCCAAAATGAGAGGAGGGACGTAAAGTTTACCTTCAATAGGCTTCGCCTCCATTTCTTTTACAGAATAACTCTCAAAAAAAACATTTGAAAGAGATTTTGATTGAACATAACTATAACTTTGATTCAACTTCCCATAAAGAAATGGAAGTTGAAATTTGGATTTGTTCTTTCGTTTTTCTGTTTCCTTGGCTTCATCCTCTTTAGACAGTCCAGTCCAGAAAACTTTAAGTTCAGGGAATCGTTGAGAAAGTCTTAAGAATGTAAAATCATAAAGTGTTGGCACTTCAAATATACCCTTTTTAAGTTAATGAGGATTCTCATAACCAAGTCCCCAACTCTCTTTATTCTCTTTGGGTTTGTTTAGATGAATGGTTTGTTCAGTTTGACCCAATGAGTATAACTTCCTTTCCAAAGCATTTAATTTTGCAAGTAAAGATTTGTTTTCTTCAGAATGCGAAGAATACATTCTCATAAGCTCTTTGAAATCAAACTCACACATTCTCAATTTAGAATTTGTTTCAGCAATCTCTTTAAGAATTATGGTATGTTCTTTTGCACTAGTGTCAATGTTTTTATGTAAGATCTCAACCAATACTTTCTTCTCAGTAATATCCTCGCTAAGTTTCTGTATTGATTGGTTTTGGTCATGAATAACACCCTTTTCACGCTTAAGTTTCGACTCTAATTCTTGGAGTTTTGTCATCATGGCATGCATTTGATTTAAGAAATCTGATTTAGTTAATTCACATACCTCTTCATTGTCCTCTTCATCGGAATCAGCTTCAGCTTCTATTTCCAGCTTGCCCATAAAGCATAGATGTGTTGTCTCGTCCTTCTCTTCATTTTCATCTTCTTGGTATGACTGATCTAGACAGAACTCATCTTCTGACATCAATGCCTTTCTAGCTTTCTGTTGCTTGGCTAGGAGCATTTTGTTCTTATAGTAGTAGGAGTTCCGGACTTTGGGTCTTCGGCATTCTTTGGCAAAGTGTCCAAGTATACCACAGTTATAGCACTTTGGAGGTTCTTGCTGATTGGTCTCTTCAGCTTTATACCTTTTCTCTTCTGGCTTCCTTTCCTCTAACCTCTTTCCTTCAAATCTCTCCTTGTGAACATAGTTACTAGGACCAAATGAATACCTCTAACTGTTCGAGCTAGGCTTTTTGTAGAACTTCTTTTGAAAAGCCTTGGTCAACATAAGCATTGCCTGCTTTAGTTTTTCACAGTCGTAAGAGTCAGAGTTCGCTTCACTGTCAACCTCTTCTGATTCAGACATAGTCATCATCTTCTTCTTCTTCACAACAAGAGCAATTGAATCAGAAACTGTCTTCTCACCCTGTCTCTTTTCATCCATGATCTCATCCATCTCTTCCTCATTCTGCTTGAGGGTTTCATATACCTCGTGAAGTGGAATATCGTTCAGATCTTTTATTTGCTTCATCTGCCTTGTAAACCTTTTCCATTCAGGCTGAAGGATGCTTAGGAATTTGACATTCAGTTCTATTTGTGATTTATTGACCTTGTTCTTGCTTAACTCATTCAGCAAGGTCACAAATCTGTCATATGGTTCTGCTAGAGATTCTCCAACTCTGCCTTTGAACTCTTCATAGTTGTTAAGGCAGTTGGATATCTTGAGTTGGTTTCCAACTTTTGAACCAAGCATCATTTTCTCCAGTTGATCCCACATTTGTTTGCCTGTAGCTTTATAGTTGTCAATCTTCACATATATTTCATTAGTAATGCCTTGAAGAATGAAAGACTTTGCTAATCTATCAGCTTTTGCTCTCTTTAGGTCTTCACCATCGAGTTCATAAAACTTAAGTTGATATGGTTCTTCCTCATTATCAACCGTGCGAGTCTTCATAACAGGTGGAATAGCTCCTTCCTCTAAAGATTTCCTGATTAATTCACCCAAATCATGTCTTTCTATGAAGTCCATGAACCGATCTTTCCACTGCTCATACTCTCCCCTGAAGAGTACTGGTGGCTTTGTGTCAGTTCCGATAGCTAGAGATTCTCTTGATGTCATCGATTCAGAAATTCTAAGTCAGGAACTAGCGCAAAAAGCACAGTTTGCGCTAAACGAAGATGGCGCAAAAGAGAACTTTGCGTAACAAGGTGTTGGCGCAAAAAGGGACTTCACGCAAAGTGAAGCTGGCGCAAAAAGTATTTTACGCGAGAGACGGGTCGCGCGAAATGAGGTTTGCGCGAGTAGTGGATGGCGCAAAGACAGACTTTGTGCTAATAGACGTTGGCGCGAAAGTTACTTTGCTCTAAAAGTAGATGGCGCAAAAGTCACTTTGCACGAGGAAAGGGTCGCGCGAAATTTGGTTTGTGCGAGAAGTTGTTCACGCGAAGTGGAGGTTTGCGCGAAGAGTTGATGGCGCAAAATGGAGACTTGCGCGAGAAAAGGTCGCGCGAAGAAAAACTTTGCGCGAGAAGCTGATGGCGCAAAATAAACTATGAACTGGCGCAAAACTTGCACTCTCGCGAGTTCATCCCTGCAGCTTCGAAAAACGACTTTGATCTACAAATTAACCTATCTAGACTTCGATTAGCAGTCCCAAAATTTGACAAATAGACCACTAACACTTCTAGAATAGATTACAAGCTTTTGATTTCAAAAACAAACACTTTTTGAAGTTTTGATCGATGGAACAGTGACGTTGAACTCGAGAACAGATAGACACCAAAATCACAAAATTGGAATCGATTATAGGTGTTATACTGAAGTTAAACTATACCCAATCGATCTAGAACACTTTTCGATCAAAACCTGATCGATTTCAACACCAAAAACATTCTAAACCTCAAAAATGATTTTAAAGATGAAGAACGCAGAGTCGACTTTTAAAACTTGATTTGAATCTGGTTTTAAGCTCTGATACCAATTGTCGATCCCCCTTTTTAATCAAGTTCTTATCAATACAAACAAACAAATACGATTTACCAACCTATTTGATTAATAACCAAGGATTATAGAGTTTGAATATGATCTCTTTGAATCTCTCTCTCTCTGTTTTTCTCTCTGATGAACAGTGTTCTTGGTTGATGAATTGTGATATTAGATATGAGATCTCATCTACCTAACAACTAACATAACATAATATCTAATATAATATCTAAGATAATAATATCCTAAAATATCTTAACAAATAGATATTTAGGAATATTATAATAATAATAAAATACTAAAAACAAACTTTGACATTTTATTACAAACTAACATTAGACTAATATTGAGAGTGACTTTTCAGCTTTAGCTTCAGATTTCAATCTTCAGATTGGATGATCTTGAATACAATAAATCTGAGATCTAACAATACCAGTAATTAACAAAATTATTACTTACAAAGTCATTTGCTCCACAGTAAGAACAACAAATCTTCTTTTGAGCAATCCTGATCAAATGATTAGTAGAATAAAACATATCAGAATTACCAAAAGATTTACCTTTATGAACACTGTTCTTTTTGGCATTTGATGTGGATGTAGATGTTTTGTCCTTCTTCTTCTCTTCATCAGAAGAACTCTTCACTCTCCAGATCATCTATTCTTTCTTAGAATACTTTCCAAGAGATTTAACATAAAAGCTTGTTGGACCATCAACAGATTTATCATAAAACATATTACATGGACGAATCTGATTTGATTTAACATTGTTTGATTTGACACTTTTCTTTTTGAAAACATTTTTATTATGAATGGAACTTGAAGCTGTTTTGAAAGAACAGACTGATTCTATTGAATTATCAACAGGTGATTGGTCAATCACATTAGCTGAAATCTTTTCTGACAAATCACTATTTGCAGCTTCCAAGTCCTTTATCTTTTTAGATAAAATGTTTCTTTCAGTAGTAAGTGTGTCAAACTTTTGTTTCAAATCAGATCTTGCCATCTGTTCTTTTTGGACATCTGATGATAGAACAGATATTTTGGATATGAGCTTAGATATTTCAGATTCAAAGTTTAAACGTTCTAGCTCAAAATCTTTTTCCAAATTCTTGGTTTTATCAGAAATTTTATTGAATATCCCAACATTTCTCTTTTCAGATTTCTTCTTTTCAATCTCAAAATACTTTTTCTTTTCTTGAAAATCTTTTCTTTCTTTCTCAAGTAAGTCTTGTAAAGTAGAGATCTGTTTGGGAAATTCAGAAGTTTTGTCTTCAAGAACTTTTCTCTCTTTGGCAAAAGTGTCTCTTTCTGTAATCAAAATCTTTTCAAACCTAGACACTTGCTTAGAGTGTTGGATCATAAATAGTATTCAAGATTAAAGTTAAAGTTCAGGGTTTAAACTGTATTTATTTGATAGTTAAAGTTAGAGGGTTTATTTTGTAATAAGCTAATAGTTATTAGTTGTTGGGCCCAAGCCCATTAGGACTTAAAAGCCTAGGTATTTAATGTTTTAATTAGTTTAGGTTTTAGGTTAACTCTCATTATTATTATTCATAATCATTGTTTAGAGAGAGAGAGGTAGCCATAATTCTCTATATTCAAGGTATCAAGAACACACAAGGTTTTCATTGTTTATTCAAGGGATTGGTATGTTATTCTGAATGTTTATATCTCTTGATATTATTGTGTTTGTGTGTTAATTATCAACTAGATTAAACTGGGATAACAAGTGGTATCAGAGCAAAAAGAATCAAGATTTTTTTTGATATTACTATTCATCGAGATTTTTGTGTTCATCGACTGTTCATTGGTTGAAAATTGATCTCTTGTTTTAAGGTGTTGTTATGCTTAAAGTTGATTTGGTTAGATAAGTTTCATGCAATTGAACACTATATGATTGGTTAATTGCATTATAAAGCTTCAAGTGATTGAATTTATTGAATTTTTTGGTTTTCTGGGTTCATAATCTGTCGATGCTTGTGTTCTTAAAATTGATGCATGAAAGTTGGATTTGAACTTTGATTTTGATTGCATGATAATCGATATATGTTATTAGATACCAAAGTCTGATTTCTGCCTTTGATTTTGTGGTCTCGATTTATTTTTTGGGTTGTTAATCGTGTTCTGGGTCGAACAAAGAACATACCGGTCGAACCTTTAAAAACATATCGGTCCACACATTTTATCGGTCGACCATAGAATATCGGTCCATATACTTTACCGATCCATCCACACTTTATCGGTCGACCACATACACTATATCGGTCCATATATCATATCGGTCCACTTTCCATACCGGTCATAAGGAATATTGGTCGAATATCCTTTACCGGTCACACACATCTTATTGGTCAAATCCCATTATCGGTCGACCTTTTCATACCGGTCGTGTTGGTTTAGTCTATACCGTTCGACGGGTTCCCAGTCATATCACTCTATCGGTCGTCTCTCTTGTCCGGTCGACAAGATACCGGTCTAAGCATCGGTCGTGCAACATACCGGTCAAACATGTTACCGGTCGAACAACATCCTTGTCTAAGCAAGTCCCCGGTCAACAGTGTTTGCGCCACCCAAGGCTCACGCAAACCGTACTTTGCGTGACACACTGCTCGCGAAAACCCCACTTTGCGCTACTCAAGGCCCACGCAAACCTTCACTTTGCGCGACCCATAGCTCACGCAAACCTCACTTTGTGCAACACTCAGCTCACGCAAATCTCATTTTGCGCCAGTACCGGTTCACGCAAATCACTGTTCACGCAAGTTACTGTTCACTCTGCGCCAAAAAAAAATTAGATTTTCTCAGTTTGATTTTTAGTATTGTTTGTGCTCTATACTGCGTGAGAGGACTACATTTAATTATTTTTGGAAATTTATTTTTCTGAAAATTTTTTAGTGTGGTTTTTATCTTGATTCTAACGATCTCATCTAGTTGGTTGTCTTGATACAGAAAAGTTTGATTACTAACCATACAGCTAAGATGTCGAATCAGCTTCTCCCAATGGGCTCTCAGTCCAAACCTCCTGTCCTCATGGCTAATGAGTATCAGCAATGGAAGACTAGAATGATCCAGTTTCTAAATCACAAGAACAAAGATTACATGGAAGCAATCATTAATGGTCCAGAAAATCCAATGATCACAGTAAGTATCAAGCTGCAACAGAGACCTCTCCAGAAATCCTTGACAGATTTGTTCCTAAACCTTATCATTTCTTTACTGAAAAGCAGAAAGCACAGTACAAGATAGAAGAAGAGGCTCCAATTTATCTGACCATGGCTATTCCAAACGACATCTACAATCGTGTAGACAGTCAGAGCTCTGCTAAAGCAATCTGGGATGAACTAGCAAGACAGTTTGAAGGAAGTGAAGCCTCCATCCAAGCTAAGCAGAATCTATGCATAAATGCATATGAGGGATTTCATGCAAAAGAAGGAGAGCTGCTACTAGATACCTACAATAGATATAACATCATTCTCAATGACTTGAGGAGGAAAATATCTCTAAATCTGCTTTTGAGATAAATTACAAGTTCATCAAGAATCTTAATCCAGAATGGAAGAACTTTGCCATCAACCTCCAGATGTCCAAGAATATGGCTCAAGAAAATGTCACTGATATCTTCTCTACTCTTTCTCAACATGAGGATGAGGTGAGGTCTATTAATAATGAGTCTAATAATCTGAAGGACTCCGTGGCTCTCATAGCTGGAAAAGGAAAGAGTTCAGTTTCTATACCCTCTGCAAGGTCAAAAAAAAAGATGTCTAAAGCTCTTGTTACTGAGGTTACTGAGTCTGACTCTGCTTCAAGTGATGAAGAACTGGAAATTGATTCAGATCCAGATATTCAGAAGTTCTCTGAGGACTTGGCTCTAATTACGCGAAGATTCAAGAAGAGCTTTGGCAAGAAGAAATTCTACTCAAAACCAAAGTATGATGGATACAAGAAAGAGAAGTCTGAGATGCGATACAAGCCGAGGCATGGAAGGAGAGAGGAAGGACGAGAAGACAGGAAGGAAGATAGAAGAGAAGGAAAGAGAGAGGAGAACCGAGAAGAACGAAAGGATGAACCAGGAAGATGCTACAACGGTGGCAAATTTAGGCATTTCTCAAGAGACTGCAAGTTCAAGAAGGTAAAGAACTCAGAGTACTATGCAAGAAAGTCACTCATTGCCAAGAAAGCTGAAGAAGGAAAAGTGTTGATGGCTGAAGAAGAAAACTGGTTGTTCCAAAGTTCCGATAACGAGGAGCAAACACACTTCACCCAAGTATCTTATATGGAAAAGCTGGATGGTGACGATGAAGAGTCTGAGGCACAATCCGAAGATGCAAACTCTGAGGTAAGTGATAATTCTGAACTTATTGAATCTTTAATGGCCCAAATACATAGTATGAAAGATGAATTTGCTTTACTGAAAAGTAAACTTAGCTCTGCACATCAATCTGTCTTAAGTTTTCGTGATGAAAATGCTTTATTAAAAGTTGTTGTGGAAGAAAAAGAAAAAGAAAAGGATGATTTAAAAGCTGAAAAGATTCTTTAAAAAGAAAAATATCTGGTTTAGAAACGTATCTTGTGAATCTTAATGCTAAAAAGGGTGAGTTTGAAATCAAATTTGAAATTTGTTATAAAGAAAGAAAGGAAGCTTTCACAAAAATCAAGCAATTGGAGGACATTAATATGAAACGAGGTCAGACTGAGCAGACATTAAATCTGTTGACCAATAAACTCCAAGACGAAAGGTTTTATAAACTTAAACCAGGTTTGGGTGTGCCAACTAATGAAATTTTGAAAAAGGCACCGGAGTACTTATATAATTTTGATAAATTTGGCTCCGCAATCAAACCCATTCCTAACATTCGTGCATCCTTTGTTGAAGCAAGTTCTGCTAAACCTTCTAAAGAGACCAAAGGTCAAGAAGATATGGGAAAGAACAAGTCTGGTGACACTGATTCTCAAAATCTTTTTAAATCAGTTGGTTTTAAATATGATGATTTGAATAAAAGCTATGAGACTCGAAAGATCAAATTTACTGAGTTTGAATCACTATTTACCACACCTTCCAAAGAGTCAGTAAGCACCAACACAGTTTCACCTGAGACTGTATGCAAATATGATGAGTATGAATCGGATGTTGATCCATCTACTATAACATCAGTCTCAAATCCCATTGCTTCTAAACCTTTACTTGTTGAAGAGGTTGAAGAAGAACTTGTCATCACGAATGAATCTTGTGTTCAAAACGATAAAACGGAGTTTATTGAGTCCATGACTGAAGAAAAGTTTTCTGAAATGATGAATGCTTCAGACTCTGATCCTGTTTCTGATTTAAAGGAGTCAAATTCTGTGAATGATCATACATCTGAATTGATGAAGCAAATTGATATGTTGCAACGGTCTCTTGATGAGGTTGAAGATGAAAACTTTGATCTCAATTTTAATCTTGAAAGTCTTTAAAAGAAAATCAAGAGCTTTGCACAGAGATCAATGATTTGAAAATTACTTTGTTTAAAAATGCTTCAAATGATAAACAGATGTTCAATGATCCAAGCTGGAAGATAAGAACCAATCCAGAATTTGATGCTCCTGCAAAACCTTCAGTTGTTTACTCTGATTGTCCTGAATATCCACCGAGTATTTTTGAGAAGGGTGAGACTTCAAATAGCTCTAGAAAAGAACCACTCTCTAAGTTAGAGACTAACAAGGTTCTTATTTCTGTTTCAGATATAAAAGGAAATGGAGTTGGGAGGAGTAAGAAGAATAAAAATAATAGTTTGAATAAGAATGATAGGTTATCTAGTGAAACTTTTGCTTCAAATAGTTGTACTTTAGACAGTGTTATTTTGAAAAGTAATTCTTTTGATGAACATGAATGTAAGATTTGTTCCGATAAATCTAAGTTTATGAATTTTGCTCGAAAGAATTTATATTGCAAACACTGCTGGGATAACTCATTCAAATACTACTCCCCTCCAAAGTCCAAACAAAGTAAGAGAAAAGCTAAACTGAACCTTAAGTCTAATTCTAACTCTAATTCTTCCGCACAACCCAAAGTGTTTCGAGCTAAGGTTTCCAATCCCAGTTCTAAAAAGCACTTTCAGGAACTAAATGTCAAGATGGTTTGGAAATGGGTTCCAAAACCCCGTTATGAATGGCGTGTGAAAGTTAAACCTGCTGATATTCCTGAATTGCGTGAAGCTAACCACGAAGGACCCATCTTGAAATGGGTACCTAAGCAAAACTAATTGTCTCTTTTGCAGGCCTGTCGACTATGGGTGATAGATTCTGGATGCTCACGCCACATGACAGAATTCAAGCACCTCTTGCATAACTATGTGGAGGAGCCTGCTGGAGCAGTTAGATTTGCCAATTCTGAAGCCGAAGGACACGTCAGATGATATGGAATGCTCGATAATGGTGTTGTGAAGATTCAAAGAGTGTTATATGTTGAAGGACTTGATCACAATCTGTTTAGTACCAGTCACTTTTGTGACATGAAATATCAAGTCCGCTTCACAACCACTCATTGCTATCTAGAGGATCCTGATGGTTACGAAGTCTTCAAAGCTAAGCGCCATGGAAATCTATACTATGTAGATTTTCCAACACTGTCTGCCACACGTCCAGTATGCCTATTAGCCAAAGCAACTAAAGCACAATCGTAGACGTGGCATCGCCGCTTGTCTCATCAGAATTTTCGATCTATAGCAAAGCTACAAAGACAAGGTCTGGTCAAAGGTCTACCAGAAATGAGGTTTGAGAAAGACTCACTGTGTTCTGCATGTGAGATGGGCAAAATGAAGCAAAGCTCCTTCAAGTCCAAAGTCGAATCATCGACCTCATCTGCACTGGAACTTCTTCATATGGACCTTTGTGGCCCAATGCGAACAGCATCTATCAATGGCAAGAAGTATGTTTTAGTAATGATAGATGACTATTCAAGGTATACATGGCTAGAGTTTCTTTGCAACAAGTCAGATGCGCCAAAGTTGATTATCGCTTTTATCAAGAGCATCCAAGTACGTCTTCAATTGCCAGTTCGAACCATTCACAGCGATAACGGCACGGAGTTCATGAATGCCACCCTGCATAGCTATCTTATCTCTGTAGGAATTTCACATAACTTCTCCACAGCCTACACTCCACAGCAGAACGGCATTGTTGAACGGAAGAATCGCACTCTTGTTGAAGCCACTCGTACTATGATTGTTTATTCAGATCTACCTATGTACCTCTGGGCCGAGGCAGTCACTACAGCATGCTTTACACAGAATCGAACCATTGTGGTCAAACGGTTTAACAAAACAGCATATGAGTTAATCAACAATCGTAAGCCTAACATCAAATTCCTTCGTGTTTTTGGTTGCAGGTGTTACATTCTTCGAGAGCATCAAGGATTATCAAAATTTGATAAGAAAGCAGATGAAGGATATCTCGTTGGATACTCTCTGACATCCAAAGCTTATCGAATTTACATTATTCGAACTAAGACGGTTGTTGAGAGCATGAATGTCTCCTTTGATGAGAATTCTACAAGGACTTCTGGACACAACAGTTCAGAACTCGGAATTAAAGATAAATCTTCTATTCAATCCAGAATAGAACCAGCTTCTAAAGGATCCACTTCTTCTAACTCTAACTCTACTTCATCTGAGTTAGATTTATTGTTTATTGATGTCTTTGATGATATTTGTGTAGATTTTGATAAAGGCATATCTACATCAATAACAAGCTCGGAGGTCCCTACCATTTCTGAAGACATATCTGGACCTTCCGAAGAAGTCACTGAAACTTCATCTCCATCAGGTACAACTAAACCGTTAGTTTCTGAATCTCCTAATGCTGAATCTGTATCTGCAGATAGTTCTTCTGGAAACGAAGTCACCAGTACTTCAACCGCTACTCCAGAAGTCTCGATATCAGAAACTCCAGTACAAGATGTCCCGAGTACATCTATAGAGCTACCTGGTGTGCACGATGAAAACGATGCGTCCAATACGCAACAAACAGTTGAATCCTTACCAAGCACACATTGTTGGACTAAGGATCATCCCCTAAACAACGTGATAGGTGACGTACAATCTGGTGTCACAACACGGTCAGCATCAGCCACCTTCTGCATGTTTTCAAGCTTCCTCAGTTCCTTAGAACCAAAGAAGGCGTCTGAAGCTCTACGTGATCCCTTCTGGATTTCTTCTATGCAAGACGAGCTTATACAATTCGAAAGGAACAAGGTATGGCGCTTGATCCCACTACCTAAAGGTAAATCTGTTATAGGAACAAAGTGGGTTTTCAGAAACAAGAAAGATGAATCCGGAGTAGTTGTGAGAAGCAAAGCTCGTTTGGTCGCAAAAGGGTATTGTCAATAGGAGGGCATTGACTATGACGAAACATTCTCCCCGATTGCAAGGATCGAAGCCATCAGAATCTTCCTAGCCTATGCAGCGCACAAAAACTTTACAGTCTATCAAATGGATGTAAAGTCAGCTTTCCTGAATGGCGTTCTGCATGAGGAGGTCTACGTGGCACAACCTGAACAGTTCGTTGATCCTCATTACCCTGATCATGTCTATGTTTTAGACAAAGCGCTTTATGGTCTTAAACAAGCACCACGAGCCTGGTATGAAACTCTCACTAAATTTCTCTTAGCTTCTGGTTTTAAGAAAGATGCTGACCATGCAGGATGTAAGCTAGACCGGAAAAGCACCTCTAGATCATGTCAATTTATAGGTGACAAACTTGTTAGTTGGACCTCAAAGAAACAAAATTGTGTTTCAACATCCACTGCCGAGGCTGAATATGTAGCTGCTGCTAGCTGCTGTTCTCAAGTCCTCTGGATGACGACACAGTTAAGGGACTTTGGATACAACTACAAGCGTGTTCCTATTTATTGTGATTCCAAGAGTGCAATCGCCATAACTGCTAACCCGGTACAGCATTCGAAGACCAAGCATATAGATGTACGCTATCACTTCATCAAGGATCATGTAGAAAAAGGTGACATTGAAATGCACTTTGTTCAAACTGACTTCCAGTTAGCTAATCTTTTCATCAAACCGTTGGATGAAAAGGGGTTCCAATTTCTAATCAGCAAACTTGGTATGTTGAACATGTCTTAAACCTTATTCATGATTCTAGGGGGAGTATTCTAAGTTTTACTTTTGTGTTCATTTTTTTCAACTGTTGCTAACGAGAGAGGAATCATTTTCACAAATGATTACCATATTTTTTTATATGCAGGTTTGTTCAAGTGACAATGGCTTCTAATCACTTCGGATTAGAACCCGCACTTCAGTGCTTTATCTTTTTGTTTTCTGTTAATTTACATTGAAAAAAAAATCTTCAGTTGAGGGGGAGTTTAATAGCTTAAAGAGCTTAATCGTATATAAGCTTAATTGAAAAACTCCTTAAGAGCTTAAATTGTCAAACTCTTTTTAGTTTTAAGGGGAGAATCGTATCGTCAAACACAACTGTTTTGACTTCTCTGAAATTTCTTTTTCTTCATGTAACTTTGTGCTTATTTGTGCTTTCATGTACAAAAGCTTGTTGAACAACACGTTCTTTTTTGGAAAATACAAGGGATTCAGTGTGTGAGCTGAACAGAACTTCCATTGATTCACGATAACCAGTGTTTCCTACCCATGAAGTATTCCCTGAGTGATTGAGGGGAGGGGGGTCAAAAGAATTGAGTGATGGTGAGTGAAGAGGTAAAATGAAAAGAGAGATTGGTTAGAAGTAAGCATTAAAAAAAAGAGGGTGAGAGAATAGAGTAAAAGAATATTAAACTCTGCACCAAACTTCTTTCTGAGTCGGGCAGCCACATAACCTGATTGGTTCACATTCTTTGGTGACCATCATTGAAAAAGGCAACTAGCCCATGCCATCTCTTGCATACAACCCCACCAGCTACTCATTCTTTTCTCAAAAAGAGAATGTTTCACATTTTCTGGGGAAGCAACACATACGCTATTGGTTCTTCATTTGGAAGATACTAATATTGAAAAAGAAGGAAAGTTGCCCCACCTTCGAACCCTTTCTCATGCACATTGAGTCTTTGTATAATTTGTTGATGTCTCAACAAGTTTACATATTTTGAGCCTATAATGAAAAGCAATCATCTATGCTTAATTCTTTCATACACATGCACAAGCACACAGAAATTTGTTTTCTGTCAGAACGTTCATAGATAACCATGTGTTATTCGATGATTGAATGGAAGACCTGGGGAGTCAACATCAAACCAACTCCTTATATATAGTAACTTCGTGTTACTCAGTGACTTTGTGTCATTGACAGGCATTTTAACTGAGTCATTTGTTGATTCAGGGTTACCATTTTTTAATTATTTGAATCTGAAAAGATTGAAAAAATCACTCTTTCCATCTGGGAAGACTGCTTTTATTTCACACAGGGCTCGTTCCATGAAGACAGTGCTCAATTGATGACCATATTCAAAGGGGGAGACTGTTTTGCAAAGTTTTGATGATGATGATTCTCACCACTCATCAAAAAGGGGGAGAGTATAATATGAAGACTGCTGAAGATTTTAAAGATTTCAAACCTACAAGTTTTGAAGCTATCAACGTCTGAAGAAAAGAGAAGACAAGTGAAGACCTGAAGACTATTGCAAAAAAAAAATTAATCTTGAATCCAAAGGGGGAGATTGTTGGATCATAAATTGTATTCAAGATTAAAGTTAAAGTTCAGGGTTTAAACTGTATTTATTTGATAGTTAAAGTTAGAGGGTTTATTTTGTAATAAGCTAATAGTTATTAGTTGTTGGGCCCAAGCCCATTTGGCCTTAAAAGCCTAGGTATTTAATGTTTTAATTAGTTTAGGTTTTAGGTTAACTCTCATTATTATTATTCATAATCATTGTTTAGAGAGAGAGGTAGCCATAATTCTCTATATTCAAGGTATCAAGAACACACAAGGTTTTCATTGTTTATTCAAGGGATTGGTATGTTATTCTGAATCTTTATATCTCTTGATATTATTGTGTTTGTGTGTTAATTATCAACTAGATTAAACTGGGATAACATAGAGAGTTTTAAACATCTTAGCTCAAGATCCTTCTTCTCTTGGTTAGCTTTCTTTGAAAATTCAGACAGTTTTTTAGTAGAAGATTTCTCCATATTTGTTTTCTCTTTATCTGCTTGGAGATTTTTCTTCAGATCAACATTTTGTAGCTCCAAAGAAGATATCTTTTCTTCAAAAGCCGTAAACTTTTGTTGAAGCTCAACTAACTTAGCTTGCCATTCTGATATTTTTTTTTCAGTTGTCTTCAGTTGGCTTTGAAGATTTGCAATCTTTCTCTCTTTCAACTTTATTTCTTTCTCACAGTAACAATAATATTCTCTTTTAAAGCAATCTTTTTTCTCTGTCTCTTTATTTCTTTCTCTATTTTTCTCTGATGATACCTACAAAATCAGATTTATCATGATTAGTACATTTTATACACTCAGGAGTTTTATCAGAATTTGACAATTTAGATGTAAGCTCCTGGATCTGTTTAAGAAGAACTGAATTCTGATTTTTCAGTTTATCTTGTTCAGCTTCTATTGCCGGTATCTCAGGCATGTACATTATAGCACAGTCTCTCTCTGACAAAATAGTAGACATCTTGAACAGATTAGCTTGATAATGAATGATCGTTCCCAAAACAATTCAGAAAAGTTGACTAAAAGTCAAACTCAGATCACCAAAAAAAACTCAGAAAAATTACAAGTCCAGAACTCGCAGACACTAGAACTTGCAAAGTACAAACACTCGCAAATCACTATTCACACTACTTCTCGCTAGAAGCCTTATGCGCGAATCTGAAACTCGCAAACCACTACTTGCGCAAAATGTGAAACTCGCAGAACACTTGGTGCGCGAATTGAGTTTCTCGCACATAACGTCGTGCGCGAAGTATCTTCTTGCAAGGTGCTTAGTGCGCGTATTAGACTAAGAAAAATTTGAGCTCTTGAACTTCTCGCAAAGAAACACAAACTAGCAGATCAATGAGAACTCGCACAAGCCTTAGCGCGTTCCATACTTAGAAAAAATTTGACAATCTACTTCTCGCTAAATGTAAACTCGCTAATCATAAAACTCGCAACACACGAAACTCGCAGGGTACTGTTTACTCTACTTCTCGCAAACAGCTTTGTGCGTGTTTTTAGTTCTTGCAGAACACTATGTGCGCGTTTCAGACAAGAACTCACAAATCTCATGAACTCATCAAATATCTTCTTTGTGCATGTTCTTGGTATCTTGCACGTACTTCAGCGTGCGTATTCTTCAGATGAATATTGCGCGAAGTCTGGATCTAGCGCGTTTGTTCCTTAGACTCACGAATTCGATCTCAAATCAATGTATACCTGCAAATTAGGACATGAAATTGTATAGGGTTTGTCGATTTATCATTTGGAACACTTTTCTAGTACAATTAACAGTCTAAAAACAACAAAATCATACTGATGTGATTCAAACAGCAGAGTTCGAACTTTTCAAAAACCAAAAACTTCAAAAATTCGAAATTGAAATCGATTTAGTTCGATTTTCATGATACAATCAATACAAGAAATACTCTAAAACATAAATCGAACACAATGAATCCATTATCTTGCATCAAAAACGATTTGACAATGAAAATTTGATTGAACAGTGAAATTCCAAGTCGACTCTGAAATTTTTAGAAATCGATCCAATCTGATAATGTGATCTTTCTGAACTTAATTGGGTCCAGCTCTGATACCAATTGAAAATGTAATATTCCCAATCAATCAAGCACAATATCAAGATTTGACAATATTAGTTCTAGAGAGAGAGTAGAGAGAGAAAGTCACAAGTCATTGATATTCATATGTGTCAAGATTACACGTACAATGCTTGGTTACAAGGTTCCCTTACAAACAAATCTATTTTTATATCTGACACACTTCTCTCACAAGGTTAAACTCTCACAACATGACTTCTCTCAAGTCACTAATGTTGACTCTGTTGACTTTACAGACTTAGACTTTTCTCATTAAATCTTGGATACAATAAAATACACTAACACTTCTTCATCAAAACTTGATTCTTATGATTCAGCCCAGTCATGTTCTTCAGCGATGAGACCTTTACCTTTTTGCTTATAGTTTTTCAACTTTTGATATTTTTCTTTCAGTTTAAGGTATTTCTCATCGATGGATGTTCTTGAGGTAGAAGGTTTGAAGACTTTCTTCGACCTGCACTTACTTGCAAAGTGTCCAATCTTTTCGCAGTTTAAGCAAGTAGCAGTGGCCTTATCAACAGGGGTTGATTTTGGCTTGTCAGTGAGAGAGAGAGAGAGGTTTATTTCTTCTGAAATTGCTCTTTCTTGCAAATCTCTTAAAAGAGTTTGTCAAGGGTGCTAAGGACTCATCAAACTCTGAAAGATCAGTATCTGATAGTTCCTCAGATTCAGAATCTAACTCAGTGATAGTAAGAGTAGATCGTTGAGATGGAATTATCTCTGAAGAAACTAAAGCAACAGGAGTGCTTTTGGAGTCTTTAGAATCTTTTACAAGATTCTTCTTCAGGAGATTTGATTGCTCATAGTTGAGAAAATATTCCATACAAGGTGCTAAGAGAGAGAGAATTTAAGTCTTTTGTCATCTTGAGACACATTGAATAACTGTCCCAGCTATCAGGTAGACATTCTAAGAATTTAGTCAAGACCTCAGAATTAGAATAGGTCCTGCCAGCAGTTCTTAGATCAATGATTAAGCAGTTAAACCTCTGGTGAACATCGGAGAGAGATTCGTTCTTACTAGAGATGAAACTTTCATACTGATGTACCAAGTTAATCTTTCGAGTTTCTTAGACTTCAGTGGTGCCTTCATATTGAACACATATGGTGTCCCACATTTCCTTTGAAGTTTTAAGATGCATGATGGAATGGAAAGCTTCATCAGGTAAAGCCATAGAGATAATGGTTTTTGCCTTTGCATCTAGACTAACTTTCTTTTTGTCTTCATCACTCCACTTCCTTATTTCCTTAAGAGCATAACGCTCAGGGACAACAGGAGTGGTGGTAGTAGCGGGAACGGAAGCTATGATTGTGAAAGGTTCATAGGGTCCATTTGCTACATAATCAGGTATAGTAGGATCTACACCTTCTAGAAATAGCATCATTCGATTCTTCCAGAGAGCAAAGTTATCTCTGCTAAATCGAGGAGGTTTAGAGAGTGAACCATTATCATAGTAGTTTGTGTTTGTGTTAAGTGCCATTTTAGAATATCAAGGAAGAGAATAAAGCACGATCTTGTTTATTAGATTAAACAGTCTGCTCTGATACCACTTGTTGGTCCCGAAGGTGCTTAACAAGTTTGTAGAAGGGGGGGGGGGATGAATACAAACACATAATTTAAAGTTTAATAAATTGTTTATTGATAAATCAAATACAATTTACAAGTCTGTTGCGGAATAAGATTAAGTAAAACTCAATCTAAACAAACTTAAGGAAACACTAAGATGGTTGCACAAGAATATAGAGAATGGAGATATTAGAGATATAGAAAACAAGGGTTTCTATATTTTAGAAATATGAAGGCTTCAAAAGAGACAGACTCCAGATGTAGAGGTAATCTTTCTATTTATACCTTATGCATTAAATGCATGGCAGAGCACTTTACACGTGTCCTTCATTTATTGGCAGAGAGAGTCTGACTTTGGGAGACATGCTTTCGGCCGTATCATGAACAGTGTAGTTGACAGAGTTGTTGTATGATTTGTGGCAGAGGTATGTCCGTTCTAACACATCGTACTGGGTGTGCAAGGGAAAGACAAAAAAACCTTGAAACATAAGTTAAGTGATAATCGATCGCTGAATATCTCTTCCTTCAGAGATACAAAGAAGTTCAACTATCGCTGAAGCTTTTTCTTAGGTTTCTTCGCGTATGAGTAGAGTCGTCTTTGCTTCACTGATATCCGCATCAGGTCACTGGTAGACTTGTCTTCGTTCAGCAGCTTCGTCTTCGATTCAGCTATGAACATCTGTTGACGCGAAACTTGTCTTCAGGGATTACGTTTATTTGTTTACATCAGAAATAATCAGCGATACTGAACATACTCAGTATTTAAGCGCTGATAGTGAAACACTAATACATATGAATGTTTACAATAAAGATCAGCAATGATAACTGAACAGACTCAGTCTGATCGCTGATGATGAAACACTGATACATATTAATAAACTTAATTTTCACTAAGTATAGAGGAGGGTCTTTATCAAATCACTGAGAGAGTTTGGATCAACAGATTCATTCGTTGATTCAGATGTTACACTCATAATTTGACTGAATTTGCAAATATTCGGATGAATATCTTTTTGGATCAATAGATGGTCAGAGGCTCGTTTAAAAGATCAGTGGTCATAACAGATTATGGACATTTCTTGTAAAGTTTTGATGATCTCATGCTTCATTCGTCAAAAAGGGGGAGAAGGATTCAAGAAATGTTTGAATCATATATGATTATGGGAGAGGATCAAGAAAATGTTTAAAAAGTATTCAAGAAATGCAAAGTTGAAGATGGTTTTGCTAAGATTGTTGAAGATTGTTGAAAGCTGAAAGAGAAAAGTTCAATGGATTCTAAAGATGAGCTGAATTTACTAAAATTTTATTTGAAGACAATTTGTTGAAGCAAACTGAGTTGAACCTGAAGATAATTTCTTTCTGATGTCTGAAAGAGGTTTTACAACCTTGGAGGAGATTGTTACTATTCTTGAATACAGATTTTGGAGAGATTACAAAAGTTTTTGAAGACAGAATATTTGAAGATTGCTAAGCAAAGGGGGAGATTGTAATTTTTGTGCTACAAAGGGGAGATAGTGTGTGTTAAATAGAAAGGGGGAGATTACACAAATTGGGCTTAAAAGGGGAAACTGATTTGCAAAATCTTTTAGAGATGATCTTGAATCCAAAGGGGGAGACTGTTAGAACATAGTTGTTGGATACAAGATCATGAAGTCTGGAAAGTTGAAAGTCAAGCCAAGTCAAAGCTTAAAGTCAACTCTCAAAGTGAAAGTCAAAGTTCTTTGTAATAATGTCAAAGTCAAAGTCAAAGTCAAAGTCAAAGTGTTTAAGTGTTTTGTTTCCTTGTATTTGATGGTAGGTATAAATAGTCCTTATCTTTGTAATTTTAGTGTGCAGAGCTTATTAGAGAAGAATTGTATTTTGTACAGAGCTTATTAGAGAAGAATTGTATTTTGTACAGAGCTTATTAGAGAAGAACTTGATAATTTGGTAATTAATAAGATCACTACAGAAAACCCCCTTCCCCTTACTACCGGCCTCCCCCTTCGGGGATCGACCTCCCTTAAACCCGCATGTTGGGTCCACACCCCGACTCTCGGGTCTGCCAGCCGCGTCCCCTCCTCCCCGCTCCTCCCGGGACCCCGCCTCCCAGGATTCCACCACCCGGCCTCCCCGGGTCTTCCCGTCTCTCGGGACCCCGCCTCCCGGGGCGTCCCTCCCGGGTTTCCACCCACCCGGCCTCCCCGGGTCCTCATCCTTCCTGGGACCCCCGCCTCCTGGGGATTCCCTTCCGGGAATCACTTCTACCGGTCTCCCCGGTCTTCTCCATTATAGGACCCCGAATCCCGGGGTTTCGGCCATTCCGGGTGAAGATCCACCAGGATCTGGGTGAATATTTTTCCCAGAAGTTGGGGTTTTGCACGAATCAAAAAGAAAGGAATCCTTCCGAAAATAACTCATACAAAACCTCTTAACTAAAGATTAAATAGCAATTTCCCTTTTCATTAACTTTCTAACCAAGGGAACAATCTAGAAGAACTCAGACAAAGTTTACCCTCCCCCAAAGGAATCTAAAGCGCTCTAATAGAAAATTCACCAAAAAAATCGTGATAAAGAGATAGGGTTAGGATTACCTTGATAAGGGTAAGGATTAGAGGCTTCTTCTCCAATTAATCTTCCTTGATTTCTTCCATTTGCCACACACAACCGCACAAGGGAGTTTCTTCCTGATTTCTCTAGCCTCCCAAAATTGCAAATGATTAGGAGAGTATGCATATTAGCGTTTTAATCCCTAATTCCAAATTTACAACTAGGTCCCTAAGCTATGGGCTTTCAACAAAAACCTATCAACCACCCAATTTCTTTAAATTAAAGTCTCGGCTATTACAACCACTCCTCACCCGACTTCTTAACCTTTGTTTCCTTCTTCAAAGGTTTGCGGATATCCACCATTGTTGGAACTCACATATACGGTCTATCCGATGTCTTTTTGTTTTTATCATCATACGCCATGAATGTGCATATATAGTTTGCCAACGCCTTCCCAACCGTCTCGGTGAAGAAATCCGTTGGGAGATTATACACTTGCACCCAAAAGGAACTAGGTGGAGGGGAACGCATGCGGGGTCTTCTCCGACTTGAAGTTCGTGAAGGACAAGAAGATGATTATCAAAAGTCCAAGTTCCTCCTTCCATGACCTACCGTATATCGTGATGATGGTATAACTTAAACAAAATTAACCTCGAACCCAAGTCTTGCACAAAGATACCTTTTCCTGGTCGCCAGACACTTGCAAGACGATGCTTCGTTATACGAAAGTTGATTGGCCGATCTGTGATGAAAGTACCTACAATGTACAAATCGTACTTCGTAGCATCCCCGTCATCGCCAGATCTGTAAACTCCAACCCAACATCATCTTCATCCTGAATAACTAGTTCTCGCAATCTCTATTCCATGGAGAAAAACAAAAAAACCAAAAAATTCAAGCTCTCAACTAAAGAGAAACGCTCTCATAAGGAGCACATTGTTTGTTTTGTAAACTGATAAACGTGTGAATGAGTGTAATTGTTTATTTACCTCTTAGAATATTATAATATTAAATGTATATAAAAAATATCACTTTTACTAACAAATATGTAAAACAATCATTACATAAATCTTTTGTAATTATAACACTAATTTTCAAACAACAAAACATGAAGTAATGAAATATTTTATTATGTATTGTTATTCTATATTCAATGATATTTTGACATCGGTGTGCTATAGATAATTGTATACAATAAATAATATGATAATACCAATTAATAATAACAATAATAATAAATTTAAAAAATTTATTGGAAAAAGGATTTTAAACATTTTTTAAAAAATTCTTAATTTCTCAATAAATTTCAAACTTTTTTTTAACGGCAAAGAAAACTTTTATTACCCAACGAGACAAAAAACAGTTACAAAGGTAATCAAAAACCCCACACGACCACAAACCATCAACCCCACAAGGAAAAGATAGGAGGCCAAAACAATAGGCCAAAAGAACGAAACAAAACACACCCGAAGGCTCGTTTGCGAGGGACAAACGCCATCCCGGGGGCTGCCAAACACTCGACACTACGACTTCCACAACATGTTTTCATCTACGTTGAGCCCGGGTTTGACAACCAAGTATTCAAATCGATGCTTAGCTCTTGGTCTCTACCTTTAATCCACTCGAAAACTTTTAGTTGCGCCATGAAGAATCGATCTATGATCTTTCTTTGCTCCTTCTCAAACACCATTTTATTGCGATGTGTACATATGAGATAAATGATACACCATATCGTCGCGGTCCATCTTCTTGAAGCCTTCACGTTCATGCTTACTTGTTCACTCGTCCTTAACAAATCACTTACCGAGTTAACTGACGATAAGTTAATATTCCACCATATTCCAGTTGCTTTCCATAGCGATTTTACATCCGTACAATTGATCAAAGCATGGTCTACCGTTTCTATTGAGTTTCCACATCTTGGACATAATACGGTGTCCAACTCGATTCCTAATTTGTCCAAGACCTTGTTGGTATTTTCTCCACTTTATGTATTTTAATAATACATATATAATACAGTAAATGTAATAACTGAATACAATCAACGAATGATTAATAAACGAATAGAAAGGGAATCGACAGAAAACGTAAATGAATAAACCGTATATTCAAACGATGTTGAGGCTCGTGTTGAACACGATTCCCTTAAACAGATTTGCCGTATGTTCCTAGGGTACAACAGCGTAAGCAGTGTGTACTGTCGGATATTACCACTTTGCCTGAAAAAATCGCCGGAGAAACTGTATGTAGAGAGAATAGAGAGCTATGTGTTTTCAGTATATCGGAGAGTCTTGAACGAATATGAACTCCTCTATTTATACTCGAAAACGAAATCATCATATTAATATGTTATTAATCGATAATAATCAGTAACTAAACATAATTATTTGATTGTTAAAACATATTAATTTATATCATCAATGAATATCAATTGGGAGTTACAAACGACTATTCAACAGTGCGCGTCGCAACTTGCCACGCGGGTAAAGTCGCAGCACAACCCGCGTAGTTCACTGTCTCTCGTCTACAATTAAAATCGCGACTTACGGCGTGGGTAAGCCCGCGGCCTAACCCGAGAAACTTACTGTTTAGTCGACAATCAGGTGCATGTCGCGAGTTGTCAAGCGACTAAACCCGCGGCATAACTCGTGTAATGCACTGATCAAAACAAAATTTCGCAAAAACCAAGCTGCACGAGCACAAGATTTCGGAGTGGCATGCGTGTCCGCAGGTCGCGCCCACACACTAGTTTGCCGAATTTAGCCTACGAAAGTCTCAATCGGCACCCCCCTGCGCGCGGGTAGGTGATGGAGTAAAACCAAACTAAGGACTTGAAAGTCCCTCCCACGTTTTTAGTTATAAATCACTAAAACTTTATCCTCCTTTCTATGTGGGACACAATCCCACACCCACTTGGTTTTGCCAATTTCATCCCAAACACTCAACTTTGAGCATTGATATCTCATTCACACATATTCCGTTTTGGACATATAATATATCGCTTTGAAGCTCTCATATAGGAGAACACAAACCCACGAAAAGTTAGATATATACTATACATATACATGTATTTATTTGTGTCCAAAGTTAGTAAAAAATCACATTTTTTACTAAAATTTTCCAACAATCCCCCACATGAATGGAGATCGATCTTTGCATACGGAAATCTCCCTACGAAATTTCCAATGGTCGAATCTTGCATAGGATAGGTAGGTGTTATCCTTTGAACCTTCCCTTGTGAAACACATTTAGCCTCCTAGCTGTCAGTAGACTCAATGTCCTTGAACTGAACTGCCCTTTATGTAGGCGACAATACATTTCACACAAAATTCTTCCTAACAAGGTCATATCCTCATAGTCGTGTTCGTTATGGTCATGAACACTAGCCTGGTTCAACGAGAGCTGATAGGAATTGACCCCCCCCCCCCCACAATTCCCTTCGAAGCGACCCCACTTCTCTCTCACATAGGTGATTTTCAATAATCATTAAAAGCCATAGGCTTAGCCTCAATATCACTGATTCCAGAATTGGAATTGGAAGTCTATGAACTCCCCCACAGTGACCTCCTCTATTCATACAACTAGGTTGTCCTTTTGAACCCAGATCTTGGGATCTCCAGTCTTCTAGGTAAGGTTTCCTTTGCATGAATTACTCATTTAAGGGATTTAGTCCCATTCCTCTCGACGACTTGTACACCAAATCTCTACTTAGGCCTTTCGTAAGCGGATCCGCAATGTTATCCTTTGACTTTACATAGTCAATCGTGATAACTCCAGTAGAGAGTAATTGTCGAATCGTATTATGTCTACGTCTAATATGTCTAGATTTCCCATTATACATTGTGCTTTGAGCTCTACCAATCGCCGATTGGCTATCACAGTGTATACATATGGCCGTTACCGGCTTAGGCCATTTGGGAATATCTTCCATGAACTGACATAGCTATTCTGCCTCTTCACCACATTTATCCAAGGCAATAAATTCAGATTCCATCGTGGATCTGGCTATAACAGTTTGCTTGGACGATTTCCAAGACATAGCCGCACCTCCAAGTGTAAACACATATCCACTTGTTGATCTGGAATCCTTAATATCAGATATCCAATTTGCATCACTGTAACCTTCGATTACCATTGGATATTTTCCATAATGCAGTCCATATTCATGTGTGTATCTTAGATATCTTAAAAATCTAGTAATACTCTTCCAGTGTTCTAAACTGGGATTACTAGTATACCTACTTAGCCTGCTCACTGCATATGCTAAGTCAGGTCTAGTACAACTCATAAGATACATCAAACTGCCAATTATTCTTGAGTATTCTACTTGTTCAACACCTTCCCCTCTATTCTTAGATAGATGTTGACTAGTATCAATTGGAGTTCTAGCTATACTAGTATCTCCTTCATTGAATTTCTCAAGAATCTTGTCCACATAGTGTGTTTGATTTAACATCATACCATTTTGGGTTCTTGTGATTTTTATCCCAAGAATCACATCCGCTAAACCCAAATCTTTCATGTCAAATTTAGATTTCAACATATCCTTTGTGGACTTTATCATTTTGTCATCGCTGCCAATGATAAGCATATCATCAACATATAAACACAAGATGACATATCCATGAGTGGTGTCTTTCATGTAAACACATTTATCACACTCATTTATCTTAAAACCGCTTTCTAACATGGCTTGATCAAACTTTTGATGCCATTGCTTTGGAGCTTGCTTTAAGCCATAAAAGGATTTAATAAGTTTACAAACCTTGTTCTCTTGTCCCGGGGCAACAAATCCCTCGGGCTGCTCCATATAGATTTCTTCTTCTAAATCTCCGTTTAGAAAAGCAGTTTTTACATCCATTTGGTGAATTTGCAGATTTCTAATGGCTGCAATCGCTAACACCAATCTAATAGATGTTATTCTTGTCACCGGCGAATAAGTATCAAAATAATTTAGACCTTCCTTTTGTCTATATCCTTTGATAACTAATCTCGCCTTGTATTTATCAATATTGCCATCAGCTTTCATCTTCCTTTTAAAGATCCAATGGTAACCTAGTGGCTTACAACCCGGTGGTAGGTCCACTAGTTCCCATGTATGGTTTTGTAAGATAGATTCTATCTCACTGTTGATGGCTTCTTTCCATTGAGGTCCCTCCAAAGACGTGACCGCCTCACGATAGGTTTTAGGTTCACTTTCCACCACGTAGGTGAGAAAATCGGGACCAAACGATTTTTCCAACCGAGCTCGTTTACTTCTTCTAGGTTCCACATCTTCTTCATCAGATAGAATTTGTTCATCCTCTTGAACAATTTCTTTACCTTTAGAAGATGAAGCTTGATCTTCCTTGTTCAACCAAGGAAACACGTCTTCAAAAAATGAAGCATTTATTGACTCCATAATTGTATTCTTGTGTATCTTGGGATTTTTAGATTCATACACAAGAAACCGATAAGCACTACTATTTTGTGCATATCCAATGAATACACAATCCACTGTTTTAGGTCCTAACTTTTGTACCTTAGGAGGAGGTACAACCACTTTAGCTAGGCACCCCCACACTCGTAAGTACTTGTAAGATGGTTTTCTACCCATCCAAAGTTCATACGGGGTCTCATCTTTTTCCTTGTGGAGTATCTTATTTAAAAGATAATTAGCCGACAAAATAGCTTCCCCCCACATGTTCTGATTTAGTCCAGAGCTGATCAACATGGCATTCACCATTTCTTTCAAGGTGTGATTCTTTCTTTCAGTCATACCGTTTTGCTGAGGTGAGTAGGGTGTTGTGAATTCATGTCGAATTTCATTATTAGAACAAAATTCAGCAAACGGTGAAACATATTCACCTCCCCTATCACTTCTAACCACCTTGATTTTCTTGTTAAGTTGATTCTCAACTTCATTTTTATACAAGACAAACTTGTCTATTGCTTCATCTTTACTCTTAAGTAAATACACGTAGCAATATTTCGTACTATCATCAATAAACGTGATGAAGTATTTGTTCCCACCTCTAGTAGGAATCGATTTTAAATCACACACATCAGTGTGAATTAAATCAAGGGGTTCAGTTTTTCTTTCAATCGATTTGAAAGACGTTCTAGTAAGTTTGGATTCTACACATGTGGGGCACTTGTGATTTGAGTCAAAATCAAATTTTGGTATGCAGTTTAATTTAATTAAACGTCGAATGGAGTTATAATTTACATGTCCTAAACGTCCATGCCAAACATTTGGAGATTCAAGCAAATAAACAGAACTTGAAATAGATTTATTCATTTCATTGAAAACTATTGTATTTAACTTGAACATACCATTCAAAGCATTTCCATTACCCACATGCATACCACTTTTGGACAAAACAAATTCGTCCGATTCAAACACTAGTTTGAAACCAAACTTGTTTAACAACCAACCCGAAACGAGGTTCTTTCGAAGTTCGGGGACGTACAAAACATCCTTAAGCTTAAGCTCTTTCCCGGAAGTCATCTTCAAAACGACGTCTCCAATACCCTTGACTTCGGCGGTGGCGGCATTTCCTATAAAGAGCTTTTGCCCAACATCAACATCCTTGTAAATGTTGAAGTTTCTCTTTTCATGACACACATGACGGATCGCTCCGGTATCAATCCACCATTCTCTAGATTTTGCACCAATCAAATTCAACTCTGAGACCATGGCCGTGGGATCCGTGATCATTCCCACCACATTCTCGTTCACCATCGTGGAAAACAAATTTCCCGTGAACGCAATCTCCATCTGTTTACACAAAACAGAAAAAGAATTGAATCAAATACAAATTTGATTGACAATCCTTTTATACAAATAGTAAAGGTCTTAAATCAAAAAACAAACTCGTTTTAGAATTTGTTTATAAAATCAAAATAAATTGATTTAAAACTTTTTCCCACAAAATCGAAACAAAATCGATTTGGAATTTTTCTTTATAAAATCGAAATAAACTCGATTTTAAATTTCGTTTCCACAAAACGAAACAAACTCGACTTAGAATATCTTTCTACAAATTGAAACAAGCCCAATTTAAATCGATACAAAAACCGATTTAGATTCTATTTACATATAATCGATACAAAATCGATTTAGAATCTTTCGAGACAAACTCGATTTTACAAACTGTTTACAAATAGTAATTTAAATCGTCAAATATGATTTATAATATGTTTACACAAAACCTAAAAAGAATTAAATCGAACAAACGTCGATAGAAATTATTTTTCACATAAACGAATTAATCGAAACAAACTCGATTATCAATCTGTTTATACCCTTAAATCGAGACACACCTCGATTCTTATCAAATCGAATTAAATTCGATATAACCAATTGAATCGAGCTAAACTCGATTCAATTTCTGTTTACACAAAACAGAATAGATACCACAGAAATTAATCTGTTTAAAAAACAGAAAACCAAAATATCGAGACAAACCCGATACGTCAAAAAATCTGTTTAAGATTGTTGGTATTTTCTCCACTTTATGTATTTTAATAATACATATACAATACAGTAAATGTAATAACTGAATAAAATCAACGAATGATTAATAAACGAATAGAAAGGGAATCGACAGAAAACGTAAATGAATAAACCGTATATTCAAACAATGTTGAGGCTCGTGTTGAACATGATTCCCTTAAACAAATTTGCCGTCTATTCCCAGAGTACAACAGCGTAAGCAGTGTGTACTGCCGGATATTACCACTTTGCCTGAAAAAATCGCCGGAGAAACTGTATGCATAGAGAACAGAGAGCTATGTGTTTTCAGTATATCGGAGAGTCTTGAACGAATATGAACTCCTCTATTTATACTCGAAAACGAAATCATCATATTAATATGTTATTAATCGATAATAATCAGTAACTAAACATAATTATTTGATTGTTAAAACATATTAATTTATATCATCAATGAATATCAATTGGGAGTTACAAACGACTATTCAACACTTGCCACGCGGGTAAAGTCGCAGCACAACCCGCGTAGTTCACTGTCTCTCGTCTACAATTAAAATCGCGACTTACGGCGCGGGTAAGCCCGCGGCCTAACCCGAGAAACTTACTGTTTAGTCGACAATCAGGTGCATGTCGCGAGTTGTCAAGCGACCAATCCCGCGGCATAACTCGCGTAATGCACTGATCAAAACAAAATTTCGCAAAAACCAAGTTGCGCGAGCACAAGATTTCGGAGCGGCATTCGTGTCCGCAGGTCGCGCCCACACACAAATTCGTCGAATTTAGCCTACGAAAGTCTCAATCGGCAACCCCCCCTGCACGCGGATAGGTGATGGAGTAAAACCAAACTAAGGACTTGAAAGTCCCTCCCACATTTTTAGTTATAAACCACTACAACTTTGGTCCTCCTTTCTATGTGGGACACAATCCCACACCCACTTGGTTTTGCAAATTTTATCCCAAACACTCAACTTTGAGTATCGATATCTCATTCACACATATTCCGTTTTGGACATATAATATATTGTTTTGAAGCTCTCATATAGGAGAACACAAACCCACGAAAAGTTAGATATATACTATACATATACATGTATTTATTTGTGTCCAAAGTTAGTAAAAAATCACATTTTTTCCAAAGTTAGTAAAAAATCACATTTTTTACTAAAATTTTCCAACAGACCTCTCTTGTTGGAATCCTCCCAAGTCTTACCCTCCACAAGAATACACAAATTTTCTTTGGAATGGACTTAACCTATTTTGTTTCCTCCAAACTATTTTCACCACCCACTCTTTTCTTCTAATAGATTCCTCACATTTTTAACCGTAAAACCATTTTGAGAATCCAACGACCACACGACCCTATCCTTCGTTATATTACCGAAATAATTTAAATATATATATATAAAAGAATAAAAAAGTTATAATCCAAAGTCTATATCTTGTATATTTTTTAACAATTACTAATGAATAATAAATATTTTTTTAATGAAATTCTATAATAAAATAAATATGACAATTAACTAAAATTTAATATAAAGTCTTAAAAATAATTTTTTATACATCAAGTACTGTTTATTTATGTATACTATTTAAATTTTAAAATTACAAGTAAATGATGCATTAGTATAAATTTTTAAAGCTACATGTTTAGATTCATATGACTAACTTATGGGAATAATGAAAAACAGGATAAACATCACATTTTAAATATAAATGATCTAAAATATAATTAGGATAATCATTGAGTTCTTAAAGAATACTTAATTAGTCATCGTTTGACAAAAATAAGCTAACTTATAAGCTAGTTTATTTTCTGAGTATATGTTTGGAGAACATAAGTTAGCTTATAAGCTAGCTTATTAATAAGCTTATTGTGACTTTTTCCAATTATACCCTTATTAATATTACTTATTATTTATTAACCATTAATTATAAATAAATCTTAATTAGTAAAAAATAATTATTAATACTATTAATTTAAAATTAATTATTAATTATTAAATTTTAATTATGCATTGAAGTTAATTTTTAATTATTTATAATCTGTTAATCATATCAATTATTTTTATATTATTATTTTTTAATATTAGCCAATATATTTTAGTTATCAATTACTGTTATGTTTTTAATTATTATTCGATATTTTATTCATATCATATGTAATAGTTATTTAAAATCATAAGTTAATGTAGATTTTTTCTAAAATTTATTTTAACAAATTCAAACTTTTTTGTATAAATATGATAATAAATTTTAAATTCTTTTAATTAACAAATTATATTATTTAATTTTTCTTTACTATCTTTGTTTGTATTAATTAGTAATTTAATATATTATATTACTATAAATTTATTTTAATTATATTATGAAATATTATAATTGATTATTTTTTCAAGATGTCCTTTTTGGTCATTTTACATGCTTATCAGATACTTTTTGCCAAACGTGACTAATCCATCAGCTAGTTTATCAGCTAGTTTGCCAAACATAACCTTATTATCTTTATGAAAAACATTACATTATTAAATCTAAAATAAATCACATTGTTATTAAACCTAACTTAAATTATAATAAAAAATTTAATTAAACAAATAATAAAAAAACGAGAACCTTTAAATTGTTACTTTGATAATATGGGTCAGGGAGAAAACACATAACCCAATCGGGTTTCGGGTTTTGACATATAGCCCTCGAATATCAAAATCGGGTGTGTGGGATTTCGGGTTTCGGGCAACGTCAATCGGGTCGGGTATTCGGGTTTCAGATGAGTTCGAAATGGGTAGGGCTGTAAACGAACTGAACAAACACGAACGGAGGCTTGTTCGTGTTCGTTCGTTTAACTTAACCGAACAAACGAACGAACACGAACGGTAAACGAACGAAATTTTTTTTGTCCATGTTCGTTCGTTAAGAAAATATGTTTGTTCGTGTTCGTTTATGTTCGTTCATTAAGAGCTAAACGAACGAACATAAATGAACACAAACGAACGAACATAAATGAACATATACGAACGTAAACGAACACAAATGAATAAAAAACAACCACCGTTATTCATAATTTCGTTCGTAAAAAATAACATAACAAAATAAAAAAACGGATATACTTAGGAGGTATAAAAAAGGAATTTTAAAAAATTAATTTAATTAATGTTTTGACAAATTAATGTCATAATATATATAATTATATTTATATATATAAACAAATATAAACGAACATAAACGAATGTAAACGAACATTAACGAACATAAATGAACGAACGAGACCATTGTTCATGTTCGTTCATTTAACTAAACGAACAAAAAAATGTGTTCATGTTCGTTCATTTATTAAATAAACGAACTTCCCGCCGAACAGTTCACGAATGGTTCGATGAACGTTTGGTTCGTTTACAGCCCTAGGAATGGGCATAGAGACCTACCCGAACCGAGTAATCCATAAAAAAAAATCGGATTTGGTAGATCAAGTTAGTTCGGACTATGTGGGTCAGGGGTTTCGAGGTTTTTCGGGCCGAATTTTCGGGTTTGTTCGGGTTTTGCTCACCCCTAATAATATCGATACATTTTATTATATTTTTGTAGGATCTTTAAATTTAGATAGAATTACAGTTTTGGTCCCTAAGGTTTGGTCATTTCTTTGAAAGTGGGACCTATACTTTAATATCTCAAATAGTGGTCCCTGAGGTTTGGATTTTGCTCTGAAAGGAGGACCTGACCACTAACTTCGTTAAAAAACTCAGTTAGAGTCAGGGGCATTTTCGTCCAAACATATTTTGTCTCTTATTTCACACCTTTTTTTGTTTTTTCTTATCTTTGTAAAAACAATCAAACCTTAGGGACCAACTAGTAATTAACTTATATATATATATATATATATATATATATATATATATATATATATATATATATATATATATATATAGGGTCGGGTTCAAACAAGAACATAGTGTGTTTAAAGGAATAAAGGGATACATCTTAGCCCTTGATCAGATTCAATCAACGGATGGAAAATTTAATGCCATTTTATCTAATTACTTAAAAAAATGCGTGGCTGTATCACTTCAGGGGTAAAAATGGAATTTTCTTTTTTTTTATATGGAAATGATCTCCCGTCGGCGTTTTTTCAGGGATATGATTATCATATCAAATCAAAACAGGATCACAATTGCTAAAATACCTCAACACGTCTCATATCTTCAAGCAACTTAATGAATATCATCAACATCGTTGAAATTGTTGAAGAATACTGCGTGCGAATCTTTGAAGAAAAGCTCTACAAGGTCGAAAAATTTCAAAGGACGAAGAAGGGGTTTGAGATACAAACTCGTTGATGAGAACCTGTTGCGATACTTTCAATGGATAATCAAGGTTTAAAGATTTTGAGTTTTGATTCATCTATTTAGTATCACTTTCAAAAACCCTAATATACAAATAACAATGTATGATTTATGATTCTACAGGGTTACGCAAAAGTGATCGAATTGCTAAGAAGACAAAAAAAGTTGTTAGAAAGTCGACGGAAGTTGAAGGACGAAGTCTACTGTTGGCACCTGTAGATCCCAGTACAGTGCAATCAGCAGCAAATATTATCAAAGATGAACAGTATTTGAGTCACAGCTACTAGTCATATGATTAATAAGCAATCAAAGGGTTACAGGTTTACAGATAGAATTTCTGATCAGAGAGAGTAAACCTATTGACTAGTAATCTGTAAATTATGAGACTTCTAATAATCTGACTAATGAAAACGTCTAACCTAATAATGAACTAGAAAAGCACATTAAATACCTAGGCGCGCAGGCCTAATGGGCTTGGGCCCAATAACATAATAACTATCGATTAATTACAATATGCACCCTTATAAATGTTTTATGCAACTTTCACCACACAGGACTTTCAGTCCTAACAATCTCCCCCTAAAGTTGAATAAAACATTTATCTTCTTGAAAACTTCAGGCCTTGATCTTCTTTCCCTCTTGAATCTTTGAAGAACTTTGGTGTTGCTTGTCTTCATGACTTTCCCAGCTCCCCCTTGAATAAAGCTCTTGGTCTTCATAGTTTCAACTTTGTAACCAGATTCAATGTACAGTAGCCTCGACTGAACACACTATCAAGCAGCTTTTAACTGTAGAAACTCAATCATATCGGATCAGCACATAAGAAAGATAATGTGAGAGTTACGTGACTTTCCACGGTGCATCTTCAGTTTAAAACAAAGAATCTGTCTTTGAACCGCGAGTTGAATAGATTTGTTTTTTTCTCAAGAACTTGTTTCAATCAACGCATGGGAGGAATGATAAACAAACTTGTAGCAGACACCACATGATACGGAAAAGAAGAAATAAAATCTTTGAAATCTTCACTGTCTTCAAACAAACAAAATTTACAATTAAACTCATATCTTATCTCTTTGATCTCTAGATTGTCTTCAGAAACACACTTTCTCTTTTCACAGAACAAACTTTCTTTATAACTTTGAAATTGAACTTTGAAAAACTCTCCCCCTTTTTGATGATTGTGAACATCATGATCATCAAAACTCTTCAATTTCAACACATTCTTTGATCTCCCCTTTATGATAATTTGACATTATCTGCCTTTTGATCTGAGTATCCGTCAATTCATGAAATGTATATATCCGAATCTTTTCAAATTCAGATATAATAGGATTTGTAAACTTGAATCAACAAATGATACAGTTAGTATGCCTGTAAGTAGCACGGAGCCACTTTGTACAACAGATGTACATTGGAAAGGAGCTTTTGTGATGTTCACTCCCCCAGGGCTTCCATCCAATCATCGAAAAACCACAAGGGAATTTTCTATGAACGTTATGACAAGAAAACTCATTCCTTGTGTGCTCGTGCAAGTGTAGAAATGATTGAAGCTACTTAGCTTTCTCAGGCTGAAAGATGTGTAAACTGTTGAGACAACAACATATATTACACGGACTCAATGTGCATGAAAGAGGTGCGAAGGTGGGGCAACTTTCCTTCTTTTTCAATATCTAAATCTTCCGATTGAAGACCAGATAGAAGATATGCTGCGTCCCCAAAGAAAATAAAACATTTCTTTGTTAAGAAAGAAACGAGTGGCTGGTGGGGTTATAGTAAGAGTTGGCATGGGCTCACTGCCTGTTTCAATGATGGTCACCAAAGAATGTGAACCAATCAGAAAATGTGGTTGCCCGGCTCAGAAAGTGGTTGGTGCAGAGTTTTCATATTCTTTTAACTCTGTTCTCACACCCTCTTTCTTTTTATCATTAAAGCTCACTTCTAACCATACTCTCTTTTCAATTTTTTCGCTCCACACAATGAGAAAAACTCAATCCGATTAGTTATCTCCCCCACTCTTTGATTTATGACCCCTCATCCCTCAAATCACTCTAGGATACCTTCCGGGGTAGGAAACACTGGTTAACGTGAATCCATGGAAGTTTTGTTTAAGTTCTCACACAAATCCCATGTAAGTCCTAAAAAGAATGGTTGCTCAACAGTTTAACTTGAACAGTTAAGCACAAAATGTATGATAACACTGTCAAAATGTATGCTCATAAGATTTGAGCAATTGAACTTTGAAGATTTCTCAAAACAAAGATATTGAATGAAATCAAAAGTATTGTTTTGAAAATCTGACAATGTATCAATCAGATCAAATGAAATGGTTAGGGTACCAAAGAATTGGATATTTTGTTTATATGAACAAATATAAACAATTTAGCAATGAAAGCACAAATTTGGAAATAATGATAGATGCTCAACAACATATGAAATCAAACGGGAGTATTACCATCGAAAAATTGTTTCGTTATGAGACATGGTAATAACAAATTCAAATAAAGTACTGAACCTGTGTGTGTGAATACGTTACAGTATAAAGACAAGATAATACTCAAGTATTGATCTTTGGAAACACACGGTCAGTTAAACATTAATGCTCAAAAATGAAAAACATTTAAATTCACACTTCTAGATTCATGAAATCTTTTGATAATCAGAAGTGGTTTGAACATTTCAGAAACTGTTTTTCATGCTTGAAAGTTGTTCTTCTTTCAAACAATCAGAGATCTAGAGTTAGAAGATATTTACCTTTTAAGCTCCCCCTCAAATCATGATAGAATGATTTATTTATTTTAAGCTCCCCCTGGATATTTGCAAAATATCCAGGTCTAAACGTTGAAGAACGGGTCCTGATCTGTCATGTGATCAGAAGCCAAACTTCGTTGAAGTCCGGGTTCTAAGCTGGTTTACTTAGAAGCCATCGTTCTTCTACTCCCCCTTAACAGTAGGTGCCTGCAACAAAGAATCAGTTTTCGGCTTTGGTACCCACTGGTATTTGGGTCCTCGAATGTTAGTTATAGTTCTTGTGGGGGAAATAGAATAAGAACCATACCAGAAATGATCACTGGTTTTGTGAATGTGATCATGTGTACGATAATAAGAATAGTGGTATTTCTTGCCTGACAACCTGAGTAATTGATCTCTCGAGTAGATATGATCAGGTTTACCTTTACTCGCTTTGTTCTTCTTGGCATTAGACGCATGTACACACGATTCTCTTTCTTTCAACTCATCTTCAACTGGTTTCTTCTTCTAGACCAGTTTCTCATCTTTGTATCTCGTTCTTCTATGACGTGTACCTGAACCATCTATATTTCTATCATAGAAAAGGTTAGTTTTACGAATCCGATCAAAAGATTTAACTGACCTTTGTGAAGAGACATATTTCTGATTTGAGCTTGATACATTATTTTCAAGCACTTTAATCGTTGATGCAAAGTTGTCTCTTTCTTTAACAAGCAGGTCAATCTTCTTCGTGAACTCAGACTTCGTCTTTTGCTCTTTTAGTGCCTTCTCAGATAGTTCAGATAGCTTGGTAGTCAGCTTTTTAATCTCAGTCTCAAAGATGCTTCGTTCTTCTTCAAATCCCTGCTCAGCATCATTTCTTTGGCCGGATATTTCCTTGAAGAATCCAAAATTCTTCTGTTCAATGGCCTTCTTTTCTTTTGCAAACTTTTCTCTTTCAAGAATGATTACTTTTTCGAAAGCAGAAACTTGCTGAGAAAGTTTTATGCATGTCAGCTCCACTTCCTTCTTCTCATCAGCACATTTTCTCGAGAATTCTGAGAACTTCTTTGCGAAAGATTTCTCTTTAGTCTCAAAATCAGATTTGTGTTTAGCAAGCAGCTGCTCCAAATCAGATAAACGCTTTTGAAGTTCTGCATTTACATCTTTCAGATCAGAGATCTTTTCCTCATAGCTTTCAGCGGAGACTGGTTGCTGAGGTTTAGCTTCCAAAATAGAAATCTTTCCTTTTAGCTCAGAGTTCTCAGCTTCCAATTCTCTTCCTTTTAAAATCTCAGTTGGCCCTAACACCAACCATTCAGTACAATCCCACAACTCTTTTCCTGTCATTTTGTAGGTATTTATTTGATCAATAAGTTCACTAAAAATGTCACGAAAAAGTTCACAAGTAATACTATCAGTCATATAATTTCGAGCTATATTGTTAGCCCTTTCTCTTTTCTCCTTTTCCACAGGAGAAGCTTCTGTCTGAATTTAGGATTGCATTTCTCCTTTCGTCAAAGATAATTTGATGTAGGGACCCACCTCATGTTCATCTACAAAAGACAGAAAATCAGCTTTCCACCGTTCATAATCTCTTTTGGACCGCATACTTGGTGTGTACACCATTTTGATCGATCCGAATAGAATGTATTCGCTCCGGCTTTGAAGAGAGATGAAACTTGAACGGGATTAAACTTTACTCTTAACTGCACTGTAATGATCGTGAGACAAACAAGATGATCCAAAAACAACCAATAAATAAACAGGACAGGACAAGGACCGGTCGAGCAAGGACCCGGTCGAACTCGGTCGAAAAGGACCCGGTCAGACCCGGTCGAACAAGGACCCAGTCGGATAAGGACCCGGTCGAGTACGGTCGGTTACCGGTCGAGTACCAAATCCGGTCAAATGGGTACCGGTCGAGTACCAAATCCGGTCAAATGGGTACCGGTCGAGTACCAAATCCGGTCAACTGGGTACCGGTCGAGTACGGTCGGGTACCGGTCGAATGTAATTATCGGTCAAAGCACTGCTGGTCGAACCAAAGGACCGGTAAATACAAAGTATCGGTCGAACCAAAGGACCGGTATAACAAGGTACCGGTCGATACAATGTGCCGGTCGAACAAAAGAGCGATAGAGGCAAAGTTCTGGTCGAATCAAAGACCGGTAAGAGCAAAGTCCTGGTCGAAGTATATCGGTTCAATATCTATCGGTCTAATAAACTATCGGTCGAAAACAGATTAGCAGATAAGATCGATAAAATTGAACAGAAAAATAGACCGATAAACACGAAGAACACGATGAATCTGGAATTTGATCAAGACCAAACCCATAAATTGAAATCGATAAACAAGATAATCAGATTCAAACAATTAAGCAGATTCAATTAAATACTCAGTTCAGATCGATAGACCAAACACCCACAGAGATCGACCGATCAACAAAAAATCAACAGTAAACTTAGACCCAATTCACTTAGACCGATAAAAATCAATAACAATCGATTTTTAATGAACACACATAGACCGATAAACCACCCAGATATCAAAAATTCAATCGACCAAAAAAATTACTTTTTCCAGAAAACAATCAGAATGACAACCTTCGATCGATAAAAAAAAATTCCAGATAAAAAAAATTTGATCGATATCCAACAGAAACAATGATCGATAAAAAAAAATAATTCATCCAGATCGAACACAAATATAGCAGATTAAACAGATAATTGATTAGGGATTTTAGACAAACATTTTTCTGGATCAAACCTTTAGTCTCTTTGCTCTGATACCAATTGTAGATCCCAGTACAGTGCAATCAGCAACAAATATTATCAAAGATGAACAGTATTTGAGTCACAGCTACTAGTCATATGAATAATAAGCAATCAAAGGGTTACAGGTTTACAGATAGAATTTCTGATCAGAGAGAGTAAACCTATTGACTAGTAATCTGTAAATTATGAGACTTCTAATAATCTGACTAATGAAAACGTCTAACCTAATAATGAACTAGAAAAGCACATTAAATACCTAGGCGCGCAGGCCTAATGGGCTTGGGCCCAATAACATAATAACTATCGATTAATTACAATATGCACCCTTATAAATGTTTTATGCAACTTTCACCACACAGGACTTTCAGTCCTAACAACACCTGGAATGGATGAAACAAAAGGAGAAGGACCAATGCTCTCTGTTAAAAAAACGAACATTGAGGCTTGAATCTGGTAAGAAAATATCATATTTTTTTATCGATATTTTTTATAATCGAAAATGTATGCCGTATGAGGGGAAAAATTAGGGTTTTAAAGTAATCCTTACAATGTGTGGTTATGGTTGTAAATAATATTTATTCATTGTAGATAAATGCTACTGTTATTTGGAAAAAAAATATCGAAAAGAGTACAAGTTATGTTATTATGTGTAAATCATTAGTGATTTGTCACTACGCATATGTTTATTTATTGTTAAATCAATGTTGATTTAAATAGTATAAAATAGATGAAATTGTATGTAGTTGATTCGAATCAGTAGTGATTAAACATAATAACATCTTTTTATTGTGTTGAATCAATGATCATTTACAATTGCACGGATGATATGTTTATTGTTTGCGTAACAACACTTGGGGGTTACATGTAATTTTTATTATGTATTCCATTGATGTGAAGATTCTGTGTTGAAGTGTCTAAAGTTTATTAGTTCATACCAGATTAGATTTCAAATCAGTAGTGATTAGCAAGAAATATATTTGGTGATGGGGTAACCAATGTTGTTTTTCTAGTCGACATATGATATATTTGTAGTGATTTAGCACTAAACATATGTGGTGATTGGATTGATCTACAGTGTTGTTTTGCTAGTGTACAGATGATATGTTTGTAAGGATTTAGCACTATACATATTTGTTGATGTTATCGAATAGTAGTGATTTCTCAATATGCGTGTTTGTTGATGGGTTTTAAACAATGTTGATTTACAAGTGTTTAAAAGGAACTGTGTATAGTTGTAATGTTACTGATTTAATCAAAATTTATTATCCATTGAAACTATGATGTTATGCTCTTTAATTAAATACCGACATACAATTAAAGTAATATTTTGATTGTTGTGAATCATTAGTGATCTACATTCGTAATAATGATTTGTTTGTTGTTACTCAATATTGATTTACAGTAATATTAAGGTTGGTTTCAATTGTGCTTACTATATTATTCAATATCAATGTGCAGGTACTTCCTCCGCAGGTCGTGGAGATTCAAAGAGAATCCGTTCCATTGAAAGTGAGATAGAAGCAACAAACAATAGGAACAAAACAATAGAGGTAAGGAAAAAATCTAGAAAAGCAACAAAAGAAGAAAAAGGAAAGGGAATGATGTCAGATGCAAACAATGCACCAACTGAAATTGAATCTAGGCCAAGTGGACGAGTGAGTCAACGATGTTGTATGAAAGTGAGCACCACACCATACCCACTTTTTAATGCAATCACTACGATGTCAGATGCACAACTGCAAGCAATGACTGACATGGGTTTTGGTGGACTTTCGAGGATGAAGATGGATGGCATACCATCAAACCTCGGACATCATGTTGCCTTGAACTTCGATCCATACACGATGACGTTGAAGACTTCCAATGGCCCAATAGTGATCACTGAATATGCAATTAGGGACATGATCGGCTGTCCAATGGGTCCTACTAGTTACGATGATTGTGCAACGGACGACTACGGTGTTGCTTTAAAAGCAGAATGGCTAAAACAGTTCGAACGTGTCCTAATACGACCAATAGATGTAAGTAGTAAAATCTTGTTGTCGGACATAGCGGATTGGAACTTCAGGCTGAACTTCATAGTGGTATTTTGCAACACAATGGGCCATTGTAAGTACAACGGTCTATGTGATCTGAACGTCTTATCCCGAATATCAGAAAATACCATTTTCAGAGATATAAACTGGTGCGGGTACATTCTAAGTTGTTTAAGGTACTGTAAGAACACATGGAATGGAAACAGTGAGAAGGCTTTCTTTTGTGGTCCCTTGGCAACTTTAGTGGTAAGTTTTAGTATAGTTGGTTATATTCATTATTTTTATATATTTTTTTAACTAAATGCGATAATGTTTGTTTTGTATGTAGTTATTATACGTGGATAACATAAAGTGGGACATACCGAAAGTAATAAGAGAAAGACCCGCAATAAAAGTTTGGTCATTCGAAAGGTTGAGGTTAAGGGTGGAATCAGAAATTGAGACTTGAGGATTGGGATTAGGGGAGTTTGAAGAACCTTATGTGCAAAATGATGCAAATGTGGAGGCAACACAACCTTCATCTCCAACTAATGTAGAGGTAATATTCACGGTATATGTGTGCTTCATAAACATTATATGACTAATAAATGCATTCAAAACTTATAAGAAATATATGGTGATTACGACATGTACTTCATACATTTTCATAAAATGTGGTGATCACCAGTGACTTAGTATATGTGATCTAAAATGTTGTATAACCTGTGTTTGAATATAAGTGATTCATAATATGTGATCGTTTTCGATAAAATTTACGGGATTATGTATGTGATCATTTGTGTTTCAATATGTGTTATTCTATAAATCATAGATGATTAATAATATAAATCAATGTTGATAAGAATGATATGATGATTAAGATAACTAATAATAAATATTCATTGAAACTGTCCATAAAACACATATGTGATCACCAGTGATATAATGTGATATTAATAATTTTATGTGATCATATGGGTTTAATTATAATGATTAGAAAACATACATGTACTTAAAAAATCTGTAAACACGTGCAGGGTTATTTAACTGAGTTTGAGAACCTGTACAACAACATCATGTCACTGAAGATATCTTTGAGCACATCGTTTGATAAGGCGTCAATGAAATTCCCTGGGGTTGAAGAAACTAATGCATGGAGAGAGAAAGCAAAAGATATAGTCGTGACAGGACAAGAAACAGAGGAGAACGATCAAGTTGTTGTCGGGGAGTTGGAAGAACATAATCATACTGTAAATTTGGCAGATGAGGAGAATCCTGTATTGGAGACAACAACTAATAACAGCGGGCAACAAAATATAGGATCTGTTGGAATAGGACAACAAATGAATGTTAGTGTGGAACCTGTAATATTTGAGAATGCAACGCAATTTTTTGAAGACCCTGCTGTATTGAAGGCATGTGACGAGCTTGTTATGCAACGTACAACTGAAAAAGAGAAAACAACGAGAGAATATTCCATTGCAAGTGACATTGGGACTGCTACGAAAGTGACAGATTTTTTGAGTGGAGGCAAAGAAAGTTTTGTTGGAGGATTTGAAACACCAAGAATAGTCATCCCAACAGATAAAGATACAAGCAGATCTGGAAGTGCATTGAATATGTATACGCGTTCAAAACGTACCGATGAAGTTCCAAGCTTCAGTCTCGGACTGACACAAGAGTTAGAGAAGGACAATTCGGTGGAAGGTAGGGGACATCAACAACCGGTATGTGATTTAAAGCCTATTTGATTCATACGTGAATTATATATGAGAATATTTGTGATTCAATATATGTTGAATTTGTATATTTAAGTTTTAATCATAAATGATTCATATGAAGGGCAAATTCTAATACATTTAAAGCCTATCTGATTCATACGTGAATTATATATGAGAATATTTGTGATTCAATATATGTTGAATCTGTATATTTAAGTTTTAATCATAAATGATTCATATGAAGGGCAAATTCATATGGTGATTTGCACTTATTTATTCCTTGATTATAATACATTGAGATGTGAAATAGCATGAGCAGGCTATGAAAGATGTAGGGGGAGATACATCAAAGAACAATGCTTTTGAGCAAAGTACAGGTGGTTTGCCGATGACGGACACAGTTCAACAAACAAATAATAAGAACGTCGAAAAGCGTGAGATTAAGGTTGGAGTAACAATATGCTCACCGTACTTGAATAGAAAGGTAGACCCTAACGCAAGCATCACTAGAGATGAAAGTATATTGTGGAACTGGTTATTCTCAACCCAAGGAGATAGATTGTAAGTTGTATAGCATACACTAAATTTTAGCTTCATATTACAAGTTATTTTGCCATATTTGCGCAATATTATTAAACAACTGTATATTTAATAATAGGTTTGTCGTTTACAAATCTATTGATGGTCTGGAATTACAAAGGAAAGACTTCGAAAGTATGGGACCAGGTACACATGTGGGTAGTAAGATAATCGATGTTTGGGCATACCTACTCAATCAGGAGGAACAATTCAGAAACAAGGCATCTCCCCATCGATTATTTTGCACGACAATGACAATGATATGTGTTTAATTAAAGTAAAGCTCATTGAAGTATTTTACATAAAAAAGATGATACAATGTTACGATTTTTGGTATGTAGACGGAGGGCATGCTACCACAAAATGTGGGTACAAAAGACATGTTTGACATTTTTTCAGGTAATCTGAAATCTTGCATGCACAATGACCTTGAGATGGTCTCTCTCAAGCCAATTGACATGGTATGCACCTCTGTTATTGTTTATGACTTTTGGTAATTTGAAATACAACCAAATGCATAGATGTTATTAATAAAATTCATTTCTAACTTACTTTTTGCAGATATTCTTCCCTATCCAGCAGGCAGATCACTTCTACGTTATTGTATACAATATGAAGACACCAAGTTTAGTGATCTTGGACAATAACGCAAGCAACATGTTGATAGAAGACAACTATGGTGAAATGCCATTCATGTTGGTAAGCATAACGTTAAGTTTAGAAAAACATATATTGATCTAAAACGTAATTGTTGAGAACTTATTTCAATAATATTATTTCGCAGCAATCTTTTATGCAAAAATATCTGAAAAGTGTGCACCATCCAAGGGTTAATAGTATGTCAAAAGTTAAACCAAACAGGTTTAGAATGAAGTGGAGGACGATCGATAATACTATGGACTCTGGGATATTCACAATGCGCCACATGGAGAGCTATAAAGGTGAAACGGTAAGCAAGTATGATGCCGAGTTCGTGAAGGAATCAACATCGCAGGATGTACAAATCACCAAGTTCCGTAAAAAATACGTATCGAAGATATTGCTTTTGAAACACAATATTTGTAGGACAAGATTGATCAGGGAAGCAACAAGTTTGGGTAAAGATTTCAGACAGCCTAGAAGGATGACAAAGACTGTTATACAAGAGAAAGCGAACATCACTAACGCACATGTTGGTTAAGTTTATGATTGTTGGTAGACTTTTTGGGTTTAATTTCTAAGTACTTGGACATAATAGTTTTGTTCTGGGTTTTTTTGGGTCATTGTTGATTTGAACATCATTTGTTTTTGGATATTAGTATTTTGACGTAGTTATGCTTATCATCCGTTTATTTAATGGAATGGGCATTGTTCAACATTACATATGTTAATTTCAATCTTAATTCAATTGGGTTATGGTTATAATCAGGTAAGTCATATCATGTAGTAACATAAATTTATATTTCAAATCACAGGTGATTCGTACTTATTACTGGGTGTTTTAATCTGTCACTGTATCAGATCACAAATGATTTATGTAGATTCTATGTTAAAAAAATTCGAATCACAAGTGCACTTAATAATACATATCTAAATAACTTTATGATAAACCTGCAAGTGTATAATCGCACAAATGATTTCTGTAGATCCCATGGTATTAATCACTTGTATTATTAAATTCACTAGTGATTTGAAGGCTTATTTACCATGGGATCTACAGAAATCATTTGTGCTATTAAATCACTAGTGAATTTAATAATACATATCCCAAGTGACTTTAAGATATAATTATTCGTATCATTTGTGATTGTTATCTTACTTTAAGGTGTATACCAAAAATAGTACAGTGAAATGATTATAACTTATTGAAGTTATTTTTAAGTTAATGGTAAGTTATACTATGCTAGTATACCTATCACTATATTGAAGTGATTTTTAACACAAATAAAGCGATTCAATAAAAAAAATATCACAACCAATTAAAACGCTACACATTTAACGAAAAATAAACTTGATTGAATCCTAAACAATTGAAAAAAGAAAGAACATTCCAACTAAACTGTATCAAATTTGCAGGAAATGCAACTTATTCAATCAGCTCCTATAAAACAAAAAAACTATGCCATCAATCATCGTTTTTTTAGGACAACCCTCTTTTAACTAGACAGTTCCGGGAATCATGGTTAGTATATTCATTACATCCTTTACATTTCCTCTTCAGTCGCGCGTTCTTCAAAGCTTGCTCAGCACCACCGATTAAACGCTTACCTATGCCACATCCTTTGTTTCGCAAACCTCCTGGAGCACGTACCTCAATTGTCTTGGGCTCTGATACACCCAACATCTTTTCAAACTCAGCATCTTTGCTAATAGTACAATCATCTGAAGGAACATCAGGTGCAATTTCTGACTTCAACAAACGAACCTTCTCCAAGAAAAGTTCAAGTTTTTCTGTATCACCGTAAACCCTACTCAAAATCTGGTCAAACTCAAACTGTATATCATTTGTCAATCTATCAGACCGTTCATTGCTTCCAGGTTGTATACGTCGAGTACGAAGTACATCCATCGGGATAACACCTCTCATCCATCTCCTATTAACATACTGACTAGGTATCTCTTCAGCATCTATGTTGAATAAGACACTAAATATGTGGCAACACAGAATGCCAAAATACTCATGTAGTTGGCACGAACATGTCAATGATCCATCCACTTCCATGAGCACAAACTGTAAAATATACATAAAGTTTGATTCGTAATAATATGGTAATAGGTAAATCTTTGTGACACCACTGAAGATAATGTACTATTATATGTGACACGAACCTGCATTATTTACATACATGTTTAATTTATTATAATAGAAAATCAATTGTGATCAACATGTAATATAATAAGGGGCAATCAGATATGATAAGAATCACAAGTGATACGAATAATGCTATCATAAAATCACTTCTGATGTGTATTATCAAAATCACTAGTAGTTTGGATGTTTTTTTTACCATATAAGCTACATAAATCATTTGTGATTACATACTGGCAGATTTATCCACACATAAATAAGCAACAATCAACTGTGATTGGAAGTATGTATTTATGTTATTACATGATACGATTTACCAGATTTGACAATAACCAATTAAACTTGCTATTGCTCTTAAGTGATTTCCAGTTTATAAATGCCAATAACATAATGCATTATAGGGTAAAGACTCTTGTACCTTAAATTCAAATTCAGCCTTGGTTTTAAAGGACTTATCCTTCTGCCTTATGGTAAAAATCTGGCGCCCACCATCAACAACAACGTTCCACTGAGAACAATATTGATATCCTTTCACAATTTCCTTTTGAACATCAAATAAGACAGTCCTAGTATATACCATAGCAGCATGTCGCTCAATCGACCTCTGAGTCTTGAAATCAGGAATAGTGGTGTTGGTGAGATGCTCATCGGTTCGTTACCTGTTTCTTTGTTTGTCTATGGCAATGTCATGAGATAGAATAAACTTCAACAAATTGTTACCATGGTTTGAAAAAAATTTGAAAAAAGAGTTCAAACTCTCAGACCGCGAGGTGGTTTTCATTAATCCACACATGGGTAAATCTTTGAAATACCCAGGTATCCAATTGGACCGGTTTCTAAAAACTTCTGACAGCCACACGTGATCTGACAAATTAAATTCATCCATCAGTGCAATCCACCTCTCCTCAAAATCTTGGGGGCCCAAATAGACACTCCATACAAGTTTTACTAAATGCTTCCTGAAATCTGTGTTTAGTAATAAGTCAGTGTTAACCTGCATAGAAACATGAAATATTTTATATGAAATTTTCAGTCCCATGATAGATCAACATAATCCAAAAATATATATAAATCATACCCTGATAGGCAACTTATTCATAATGTGCCACATGCACAGTCTATGCTTTGATTCGTTGAAAACTACAGGGAGAACCTCTCTAATTGCACAGTCTTGGTCGGTCAATACAAGCTTTGGTTGAACACCATGAACTTTTAAAAAGGCCTCCAACAACCAAGTGTAAAATGACATTTTTTCGTTACAGAGAATACCAGTACCAACCACAACAGAATGCATGTTGTTGTCAATGGCAAGGAATGGAACAAAAACCATACAATGCTTGCAATGAAAAATTTAAATACCAATAGAATCCAACAATACCATTAATTTATGATAGAATACATATAAATAATTAAAACATCTTACTTGTTTGAACGATAAGTTGCGTCGAAAGAAATAACATGGCCAAACTCGGTGTAATTGAACCTCGATAGCTCGTCAGCCCAGAAAAGTCCCTCGACTTTTCCGTCCGACACTTTAAACTCAAATGCAAAGTTGGCACCGTTTAAGACACGCTCATTAAACATGTTCAAAACCATTTGAACGTCACCATTACCAACAAAGGAATCAAAGTCCCTCTTATAATTCTTGTAGTCGGTACGACTACATCCAACCTCCTCATATCCACCCTTCAAACAAACCTGCAGCTGGTGGGCCTTGGCCGCACTGATATTTGCATTTGCAGCTCGATGTATTATCCTTTTATCAGAGAACTTCAACAGTCTCCTACTTCGAGAAAGCATTCTATCATTCTCTTCATACAATGGGTGATTGTGGTTCGGGTTGAAGTGGTACAACTGAAACAATGACGTACCCTGAACCCTACAAAAACGAACTTAAGCATTACATCCAGTAACTTTGAAGTTGGAGTTGCGCAATACCTTCCGATGTTGACCAAGATTAGTGCTGTCAACTGAACATTTGTTAGGTAATCCATGCCGATGACATACAAGATACTTAATCCTAATGGATTTTTCGTTGAACTTCTTTTCAGTTGATCGTCTAATATCAAAACCCGTGTAATCGGCGTACTTCCTGTACATTTCAACACAGTGACCTACTGTTTGAAACAATGACCCAACAACTGGTATGAGACCTTCAGGAACATTCAAGACGTAATTGATGGGATCGTTGAATCGTTCGTTCATGGATAGCATTGTACTACCGGTGAGATCAAATGACCCATTCGTATTCCCAATGGAAATGCCATTCGGTATGACCGGAACTTCTAAAGAAAATAAGTGTTTGTCATAATATAATTAAAAGTTAGAATGCACATGTAGTACAATAAAAAACTGTTAATTACATAATAACAAATTCAACTAAGTGAATATAAGGACCAACTGTATTCCATTGTGATAATGTTTTAACATAAAAATCATAAGTGATGCAATTAAAATAACAATGTATCAGCATATGGTGAATCTGGAAGATAATTAGTGTGTTCAACAATTCAGAAAACTAAAAACACAACTATACCCTATTTTAGAAGTTACCAATTACAAAGAACTTCAATCTCAAAACATGGTAACACTTTAATCCTTAAAAAATCGAAAATTTTAAAGAAAAAAATAAGAATTGCCTGTGACATCTTGAAGAACATTATCATCGACGTTGTTATCACGTCGACCTTGCTCATCACTGAGTTGCAATTCACCATCCTTGTTCACATCAATTGCATTCATTGATTCACTGCTTCCATTTGTAGATAAGAAAAAACTTGAAACCTCCATGAAAATAGATTAAGTGTTCTTCGGGTTTGAAATTGATAATCGAAATCAACAGGATATTACATAATTGTATAGTAAAAGAATACTGGATTTTGAAACGATGAAGATTGATACGATGATTGAGAAGAAATCGCACAAATTTTGGAAGATAATCTCTATCCAAAATTAATCATATGTGGTTAAATGACCAAACTAACCTTATGGTAATTCAGAAAATTGAAAAAAAATAAATAAATTTAATTATTTTGATTGGCTGAAATTTATTCCTTTATTCTTTTAAATCGTTATCATTCTCGTATGAACCTCTCTCTCTCTCTCTCTCTCTATATATATATAAAACACCACAGGGATGATTACAGTTCACTACAAGGACGATTAACAAATACCATGAACCACATCTTCGCCGGAGACAGAGACGAGAAATCATAGGGATGAGAAAGGGACGAGAAAGGGTGTTGGTTCGACAGGGACACCATCAACGTCCTAGTGAACTTGGTCACCGTCATCGTCCCTGTGGTGGGTTGAGGTTAGACATGGAAATGGGCCCCGACCCGTCGGGGAACCCGGTCCCCCCGCCCCGATCGGGGATGGGGATTCCCCGTTAAACCGGGGATGGGGATGGGGACGGGGATCCCCGTTTGTCTCAAACCGAGGATGGGGACGGGGACGGGTATCGCACTCCCCGCCCCGCCCCGTCCCCGTTATATATTTTATTTAATATTTAATATATATTATTTATTTAAACTAAATCGGTAATTCATAATTTCCTATTTCCTAACTAGGTTTATAATACAAAATTGTTATTTTTTGGATGTCAATCAAAATACAATTACTCGATATGGTATTGAATATTACTCGATATCTTTTGGTACGTGTGAAGTTAAGTTTTTTTTCCCGAATTCGGTTGAATTTCTTTTGGTTTTAAGTTATTAATTATTATATGATGTTGTGATTTTTTTATACTAAATTAAATTTCTTTCGATTTTAGGTTTATTGGAAATATGTGATATTTAAACATGTGTGGTGTCTCATATATTTGATTTAAATAGATTACATAAACGGAAAAGAAAATCCCCGTTCCCCGTTGGAGATGGGGATGGGGATGTGATCATATTCCCCGACGGGGACGGGGATGGAAACGGGGATGAAGATGAGGGATTGGGGACGGGGATGGGGATTGAGGTCCCCGCCCCATCCCCGCCCCATTTCCATGCCTAGTTGAGGTTCTTGAAGGTGTGGTGAGTGAGGGTCATGGTGGTGATGGTTGGGGTGGGTCACGATGGGCTACAGGGACCATCTAAGACCCAACAAAAGACAAAGCTTACCATCTTTGGGACAAAAAATTCACCATCTCCAACCAAACTTCACCAACTCCGGCATACCTCCGGCCAAACAACAATGATAACAACAACAACCAAACTGTTTGAATCACATGGTCCAAACTCTACCATCTCGTCCCTATGATATCATCCCTGCAAAAAATCACAAAGTTTGTGTGTGTATTTATATATATATATATATATATATATATATATAAGTATGTGTGTTGTGTGTATGTATACAAGTTTAAGTGTTGTGTGTGTACATATATATACAGGTTTGCGTGTTTTATGTATGCATATATATATATATAGGTCATGTGTGTTTTGTGTGTATATATATGTGGGTTTTTAACAGGGATGTGTGTGTGTATATATATATATATATGTATGCGGGTTTTTTCACATGGATGATGATCATGATATGTATATATATATATTATATGGTTAATTACGAAACAGGTCTCTATAATTTTTTGGCTTTAACAAAGATATAGAAAACAAAAAAAGATTGCAAAAGGAGGGACAAAATATGTTTGGACGATTTTGCCCTTGACTCTATCTGAGTTTTTTAACGAAGTTAGTGGTCAGGTCCTCCTTTCAGAGCAAAATCCAAACCTCAGTGACCACTATTTAAGATATTGAAGTATATGTCCCATTTTCAAAGAAATGACCAAACCTCAGGGACCAAAACTGTAATTCTCTCTTAAATTTATGTTCTATCAAACATAAAAGCATTATCGATTTTTCAAAACCACAAAAAAACCATATTATAAAATCAAAAAAAAAAATAAATAAATAAAAGATAACATTAAAATTAAAAATATATCGCATTGCATTACATGAATAAATGTGGGTCCATACGAGAACAACATCTATTTAAGAAAACATAAGAACAACCGAGTACATACAAATTCATATATAGGTCACCCCCAAAGTCGCCCGCGTTCGATTTTGGGTTAATGTAAAATCATATATAAATTTGTACATAATCTGCTATTTTTTGTTGTTGTTGTTGTTTTAAAATAGTTAACGTTCTCGTTTGAATCTTCCTCTACATGAATATAACGGATATTTCAAATTATAATAAATAACAAACAGTTTTGTAACCGTAACCTCTAATTAAATAAAACATAAATTGATAAATAGAAGATAAAACTCTCAAAAACAAACGATACCCAATTTTACTTAAAAGCGTTATTTTTGATTTTTGGAATAGGTGGTACGATGCCTATCTAGAGAGAGAGAGAGAGAGAGAGAGAGATTTTCCAGGAAAACCAGCCTTTTTCCCCCATCGTATCACATTCCTTCAAATAATTTCAAAATTTTCAAACATCATCTTCTCTTAATCTTAATCGACCTGCTTTTATCCCTTTTTCTGATTTTGATCCTATCGGAAAAATTCTTCATTCTTCAGTCAAACCCTTTTCTCCCCCAAAAAATCAGACAAACAACGAACGCCAATTTCGTTTTTTCACAAACCATTTCCCCCGCAACCGGCGGTGTTTTCCATCGACGGAATAAGGGTTTCTGCTATGTATTTCGAACAAGGTTTGTGGGTGGTTTTGTCTTATTCCCGCATTGTACACGTGGAGGAGGTTGTGGATGGATGACGTCAGCGTTGTTATGGTCGGGCCCAGGATGGTGTGGGGTACATGGGAGGAACTTATCCTCGGCGGTGCTGTTCTCCGGCATGGCACCTCCGACTGGGACGTCATTTCGTCGGAGCTCCGAACACGAACCGCTTACCCATATTACTTCACCCCTCAGGTTACCCACCTTCTTCTTCAATCTATTGGCTCATATATTCATTTATTTATTACTCTTTTATTATTATGATGATTCACATAAGGGCAAATACTAAATGCACAAGTTACAACTCAAAATTCATTGTTTTAGGATCATGTAATTGTTACAATTTTTAGTTAATTAAATGACACTGTTACTTTTGAATATTTATTTTGGGACAAACTAAAACATAAATATCAATGGTGGATACCAATTAATTTTTAGAGCTTTTGAGCCATGGAACCTAGGATTGGGGTTTAGTAGTCATTTTCTTTGGGAGACTATTGCCTTTGAAATTTGTGTTGTATTATTGGCTCCAAAACATTTTGTCATGTGGGCCCCAATTTGTGTAGGTTTTCATTTGTTTGATTTGATGTATATAACTTGATAAAAATATTGAATTGTTGGTTAAATAATTAAAATACATATCAAGAAAAATAAGTTTTGGATGAACATGGAACGGGATGATGATGAAGGAAATGGATAAATGATCATCACTTCGTTGATATGTGGCGGTGCTGCTACTATACACACTTATACATATACATATATATAACCGCCACTACTACTACTACTACTACCACCAAGTATTAACGAAGTTTGTTTGTATGTGCCCTGTTGTAGCAGTGGATCGAGAAAATATTCAAGCGGTTGCACCGTAAAATACAATGAAACAAAATGGTTGCACATTTAAAGACCATAAAATAATTTACACTATCCTGAAACAATTTTGTGGTGGCCTGGAACTCCATTGAGGGGTTACTAAATTTGTCCATGCGTAACCGTTTGGTTCTTAATGTACATGTGGCTACCAATCGACCGTTTGGTAATTATAAGCAGAGAAAATGCCATGTATGCAAAATTAACAATAAATAGACGGTTATTGATAATTATGAGAAAAGAAAATGGCATGTATGCAAAAATAAAAGTAAATAGATGGTTGAGTAAAATACACTTTTGGTTCTTATGCTTTTCCGATTTTCTCGGTTTTGGTACCTACAATTTTTTATTATATATTTGCTATCGTGGTTTGTATTTTCGCTCGGAATTGGTCCCTTTTCTCTTAACACCTAGAAATCCTTTTGTTCAAGTGATGGACATTTTAGTCTTTTTCGTTTTTCTCTTAGTTTCTTTTAAAAAATTATAAATTCTTTTTAACTGTAACAATTGATAAGACATCTCATCCCTTCCCTCTAACTCCCTCCCCATTTCTGTACCGCCCCTTCCCCGTGTAGTTGCAGCTAGTCAGGTCACCTTCTTCGGCTGCCACCCATATTTCAACTACCACCATCCACCCCTATCCACCACCAAAAACAATACCACCGCTCACCATCAACCAACTACTATAGAAACAAAAGCAAATCGGAAACAACAAATCATTGTTAACTTTCCAAAAAATCAAAATACAATAACTAATATTGAACAGGAACATCAAGAACCCTAAATCAATATACAAACTGAAACCCTAAAATCAAAACCTAGAGCTCTAAATCAAACCCTACATCTTGTGCCTAATAGCATGGAGGTTTCAATTTACAAAGAGAGATCAGGGGAGGGCGCTTCTTATTTATAGAGAGAGATCAAGATTAGGGGGAGTTACAGACGAGCTTTTGGGTTCCCGGAGTTGTAGGCTTTTGGGTCGTTGTTTGTGATTGAACCATGGGGAGGGGTGTCGGACACGAAACATATGAGATAATTTTGGTGTTATTCATGATGATGCCTTCAATCGAATTGGTGATTCAACCCTGTGAGTTTGTGATTCAACCCCTTGAGTTCGTGATTCGTGATGATAAAATGGGGGTCCGGGAAGGGGAAAGGTTCATCAAAGAAGGAGTGGGGGTGGGGGAGGGTTTCATCATATTAGCGACCGAAAATGTATTGTCGTGAAATTGAAGAAGGGACCAAACATATATGTGTGTATGTGTGTATATATATATATATAGGGGGCCTTTTAAGAGAGATCTTACTATTTTGTGGTAACTATGAGATCCAATCTCATCCTTCCATTTTAATAATTAATGGTGTAAAATAATTAAGAGAAATAATAATTAAAAACACAAATTTAGGCCATTAAAATAGGTAAAAAGGGTAAAAATGTCAAAAAATATTATAAAGTGTGATTTAATTTAGGCGGGTCCGATAATTTTGGCATGGAATCAATTGCGATAATCTCAAAATATTGAAACTGTATACATATTTTCTTGGTGATATAATAAACCATGTTACACTGTGGTCTTACAATTTTAAAAGGAAACGAGTTTTGTTACAACAAATGGGATGTGATACACTATGATCATCTTGCAAAAAACTGATCTCCTTGATGATACAATGATGGGAAAATTGTTGCTAATTCAAAAGGTGGTGATAGCTATGATCAGTGCTCTCATTCACTACAAATTTACCCAATGTACCACTGTGATACACTCAAAGAACATTGTGTTACACTGTGATTAACATCGTGTTACATTGTGATTACTATTGTGATGCACTCAAAGAACATTGTGTTACACTGTGATTAACATTGTGTTACACTGTGATTAACATACAAATGTGATACCCATTATGATATGACGGTAATACCAATTGTGGTACCACTATGATTCCAACTGTGTTACATTGTGATTACCATACAAAATCATAATCAATGGTAACTGTGAGAACCGACTATTTTGTGGTTTCTATACATGTTTATCGAATAAAGACATCACAATATGAATCGAAATGGGATGCAGGGGATCATCACAGTGAACCACCATGGATGTTAAAATGGGATTAATAAGATGATCACATTGAACCACAAACCAACTAAGGGGAACCAACTTCGGCAAACACAAGCAACGACCTTTTTTGAATAGGGTCCTTCTTCCTCCAACAACTTCTCTTCGTTTAGCAGTTCTTCAGACCTGCAAAAAAATTTAGAAACGTGAATGTTGAATAGGTTTGATTTTAATAAACCAATTAGTTGAGTATTATTAGGAAACGTAATCTTGATTGATTTTGATTGATATAAATCTGTAAAATAAAATAATTATTCATTAAACAAAGATTAATCAAATTACTAATATACCCTCAACAATTAATATATAAAAAAACAGTAAATAAAATAAAATGATTGGTTGTGGTTGGATCTCACGGTTACCACAAAATACTAAGATCTCATATGATTAGGCCCCTATATATAGATATATATCATTTAGCGAATGGAAGTTAACATGCGTTAGAGGGAAGGACCAAATCTGAGCGAAAATGCAAACCAAGAAATAAAAAACTGTAGGGACCAAAACCGAGAAAATCGAAAAAGCATAGGGACCAAAAATGTAATTTACTCTAGATGGTTTTTGTAACATAAAGATGAATTACTTTGAAGCATAAAAAAAGTTTATTGGTACAAGAAAGGTTCACAAATCAAATGGGGAGATTAAGGAAAGTTTTCGGGGGTTTTAATCTATTGACTCATACATAAGTTACTTAGTTACTAATATCATGTAATAGTCAAGGTTCTAAATGACGTGAGGCGTGGCATGGCGGCGAGGTCAAGCCTCAAGCCTTACGATTTATTGCGAGGCCACGACATATTTCAAGGCGTGCTTAAGGCAACATATATATATATAGGGCAACATATATATATATATATATATATATATATACATGGTTTTAAAAAGCGGATGAGGCGTACGCGGCCTAAAATCGCACCTGTGGCGTGCTCCTCTCAAGCTCTGGATGAGGGGTACGCCTTGGTGGTTTGAGGCGTTTACCAAGGTGGTGAGGCGTGAGGCGGTGGAGTGGCGTATGTCTCTCTACAAAGCCTAAATTATTTGAAAACATGACTTAAACCTTCTCGAGTTCTTCTTTGAAAACCTTTCCAAGTTCTCCTAAGCCCTACCTGCTACTCGCCTCGCCTGTTGTCCTTCGTGAGTTAGTGAGTTACAGTTCTCTTGTTTTCTTCTTTGCGTTTTCTTTTTCGGTTCTTCCCTTGTTCACTAGAATATCACGTTTATGTATATAAACTTCTTTTATACCTAGTCCCTAGAGGTCCCTTGAAATCTTCCACATGTCACTGTCCCACTTCCACTCCCACTTTGTTGATATATTAATATTTGATTCTTTATTGTTTATGAGCTTTGAGCATATGTTATACCCTGGTTAAATAGTCAAATAGTCAAATAGTCAATAGTGGTAGGCTGTGTCAAAAGGGTAAGATTAATTGGTTGTGGTAGGAAGTACAAGCAATTAGTGCTCCGGTACAAGCTGTCAATGCATTGGTAGTAAGTTGGTGGTATTAGGTATAAATAAGGGGTGTGAGAGTGAGGGGGATTCATTCTGTTTTGTAAACCTTTGGACGTGAGTCTGTGGAGAGACTGGCCTCTCGAAAGCCATAAAATCATTTGAATCATTCGGTTAATTGCAATCAAACCCTAAGTCTATATCTGATTTCTTAGTTGAATGATAAATGTGCATCAACATATTAATCTATACACATATATATTTTTTTTATTAATAGATCAATATATATATTTTCTTTCCATTATATCTATATTTCGTGATTGAAAATAGTGTATGTAGATTTTTTATAGTAATTTTGTATTATATATATATTTTTTGTCTAGTACTCCGGTGATTGTATATATAATACACATTTTTTTTTGTGTATAATGTGGCAGTGGAATGCAGATCGGTGGGTATATATTTTTGTGTAGTGTATATATATATATATATATATATATATATATTGGTGTATACATATATTTCCTCCTTGAGGCTTACACCTCGGACCGCCTTGAGGCTCGATTCCGCTTTTTAAGACCTTGTATATATATATATATATATTTGTGTTAGTGTTTTGAATAATATTGTAGGACAATTTAAATTCATATATAGTTATAAAACTAAGAAAGAAAGAAGAACCATTGATATCAAATATACAGAGCTTATAAGAAAATGATATCAAGAGTGCAAAATCGGGATAAATCTCGCGACTCTCCACTCACTACTTTTTTTTCAATCTGTAAGGAATTTGTGTTCGACTCTTTGTGTAGGGGAATGAGAGTAAGTATTTACCTATTTAGGGTTTTAGTTTTTAAGTTCCATTTTTATGTTTATTTAAGTTTGTCCCGTACATAATTATGAAGTTAAATATTAAAGAAAAGTAAAGAAGCCCCACGCCATACAAAATAACCTGTCGTAACGCGTTACAACACAAGCCAAACCTTAGAGTGGAGCAACAGGGGTTAACCCGGCGGCGAAGCCAAGCCTTGACGCCATAACGCGGCATAACAAGTTACTTCGAATAACAGTAATAATTACTAACGGAGAAAAAATAATTTTGGATTGAAAACTTGTCAAGAAAAAGAGAATCTTGTGTTTTTTGTGGGACTAACCAAAAATGGAAGTGTTGATTACTTCGCGACGAAGAGAGTATTAGTTTTGATGATGACAATATTCTTTATTTCTTCAAGATTGCAATATTTACTATTTGGCACATATCTTAAGAGTTATTTGATCCAACAAAGCTAGGATAAGGTTTGTGGCTATGTTTGTGTATTCTTGCAAAAAGGCTACCATGAATGCACCGATGTTTCTGTCACTTGTTGAATTTTTATATCAACGACTAGAGGTTGTAGTCATTCAGTGTGCGGTTTCAATTTTTGACCATATCTTTGGATTGCTGACCACAAACATAATGGACATAGGAAAGGCGACAACAAATTATCGTTCCTTTAATGGTTTGGACAACGGCTGACCTACTAACGTGTTGTTTGATTGCATCTTAATGATGCCATTGAGAGCCTACCTCTGATTCAGTTAGAGGCGATTCCTGTTTGGTAAAATTTTAACAACTCTGAATTGTTTCAACTCTCTTTGAATCGCTCTTTTTCTAGGCCATCATCCTGCAATTCCATAGCGTCTCATTTCCATGATTACTTTCCATTCAAGAAGCCGATTCCTCATGATGAAACCACCTTAGTCCACTATTAATCCTACTCCGCATCTTGTTCTTCATAATCATCATCATTGATTCTCTCTATATCTTTCAAATCATCAAGTCGACACCAAAGAACTGACGTAGGAGTAGAAGAGGAAGCCAAAGAGTTGGCTACTTAGCAATGATTGAACAACATCAATTAAGCAACGACATTATAAGATTGAACATAAGTAGCATTGATGATTTTAAAGGGTGGTTGTTCTTGCTTTGCCCTGCTGCTTCGATATACAATAGAAGGTTTAGGGATGAAGATAAATAGGAGAAGGGTTTTAGGGAATAGGTATAAAGATAGAGAGGAGTTAGGGATGACATAGATGAGGATAACATATCGGCCATCAAAATTAAAACTAAAACTAAGGGGCCGTTTAACAAATGCTTACCCGGTAAGCTCTTACCAAGTCACTTACCTTACCGGATGAATATTACAAGTACCGAGAATCTTACCCGGTAAGAACGATGGTAAGGGCCAAAAGTCTTACCCGGTAAGTGTGGACGACAAGTCTTACCGGGTAAGCACTTGCAAGGTATATTGTTGCATACGATACCGTTTAAATGAACTAGAATCTTATATGCGAGAAGGCAAGTGAAAGTGTTAATTTTTACCGGTAAGCACTTACCGGGTAAGCATTTAAGTAAACGGCCCCTAAGAGGCTGTTTCCAAATGCTTACCGGGTAAGCGCTTACTCGCAAGAGAATCACTCTCACTTACCTTATCGGATAACATTATCGGCCATCAAATCAAAATGGATTGTTGGTAATCAACTTTTACCCGGTAAAGCGTACCAGGTAAGAGTATTCTCCCTCACTTACCGATTAAGAGTATCGGTCCTTGTTATGCCTCTTACCAAGTAAGATTCTAGGTCCTTATCATGCTCAACCGAAAGGTAAGTGACACCCTGTAAGCGCTTATCGGTAAGTGTTTGGTAAACGGCCCCTAAGTTTTGAATTTTTATAACTACAGTAACTTTTTGTTATAACGAAAACAAAATTAAGAATGTTTATCAAACCGTCACATTTCATTCAACCCTAAATCGAACAGGATTAAAATGATATCCAACAGTTATCAACCAACCATTATCATGCTGAAATTATCAACCATTTTGTACCATGTCATTCGGATCAAGCAAACAACACCTAAGTAAAAAATAAAAGCACGATAAAAGGCTTAACTTAAGTATGTGCTTATTCTATTGCTTATTCATATGTTTTTCATTGTAAGCTAACCATCATTCTTGTGAAAGTGTTATAAAAAGTCACTATAGCTTGCAAGGATTAGTAATGTTTAAAAAACTGGTGGAATGCAAAAGCCCAAAAATACCATTTTGTTTGGCCATTTTCTCTAAAATCATTCACTATTGCAAAGCGTAGCATTTTTCTTTTTCTTTTGCATTTTTTCAAAGAGATGGTTAGAGAAGTAAATAATCATATAGATACACACACATACATACATACATATCCGTCAGGGGCGGACCTAGTGTATAAGAGGGGTATTTCCCCTCCCAGGTGCGGGTTCGAATCCCATTTCAATCAGTTTTTTAGTTGTTAATTTAAGGTCTCTTATGTTTTGAAAAAATTACGATAAAAGACTTGAATAGAGGACCTCACATACAAAAAGTAAGAAACTAACCAACAGAGCAATGATGAACTTTTGAAAAATATCTGTAGCTTCGTTTCTTATAGTCAAATGGTGCCCTCGAAAAAAATTCTAGGTCCGCCTATGATATACATACATACATATATGGAGGAAAGTTCAAATGAGAACTGTAATTATTTTGAGGACCTGAGAACCAACTATTTCGTGTATTATTCATTATGAATAACCTATTATAATCATGAATAGTATGATATGCATTTATATCATGAATAATTTTCATCATGAATATTTATTACGACATTCATCATGAGTAAACTAAAGCATACATAGTTGGTTCAGGTTCTCAAAATGTATAAGGTTCTCATTTGAACATGCCCCTACATACATATACGTACGTGTATGTAGCCCTTTTGCCTATAAATGATGCATATACAACTTCTTAGAACCATTAAATCTTAGTATCCACGTATTACGCACTTGTGTTATCTCATTTGCGTTATTTCACTTGCAGGCATGTAGAGCAAGGTATGAAGATCTGCAACAGCGTTATACGGGTTGCAAGTAAGTATCCCTTTTGTTCGGTATCATTTAGTTATTCATTTATTTGAATTAGTGTGTGATTATTTGAATTAGTTTGTTGAGTCATTTTTGTTTCGTAGACCAAACTCTTTTATGTGTCCACTACGGTTAAACGTTACTCATTTGAGTGGTTGATTTTTAAAGCCACCGAACTTGGTTTTTTTGCCTCAAACTAATCACTTTTCTTGCTAAAATGTCAAAAAAACATTACACTTCGCAAGAATTAGCGGTTTTCGACAAATTCTGGAAATATTATTGGCATCTTTTGTTCAAAATCTTTCATTGTAAAATGGAGTGTCTTTTTTGGCGTTTTCACAAACACGATGGTTTGTTTGCAAAGGAAAGTCGAGTAGGATGGATCAAAATGCCAATCACTCTATTTGATTTTGTGAAGCTTCAAGCGTTTGCTTCTTAAGCGTGTTACGAACAGGCTTTAAATTTGTTGGTCCCCATGGTTTTCATTTTGTTAGATATTGGTATGACGAGCTTCGAGAACGTCGAGTTGCGGAATTGAAGCGAGAACTAGAGAAATATGAAGAATCAATCGGGTTAGTATGTGTTTCATCTTTCCCTCATTTTGTAGTTGAAACCTATTGATTTCTTGTTATTTCTACAGTTCTTTTTACGAGTGATTGACTTTTTGAACCATTGCACTTGACTTGTTGCAAACGAATCAATATTTTTGTGAAGATGCTAAAAGAAGCACGTCATCTTACAATATAGATCAATTTTTGGATGCACAATGTTACATAAAATGTATTTTATGGACCAAAAAGGGTCAACGCCCCAATGGTATATGGATTATTGGTAGATCCCAACTTCCTTGGAGTTCAAACCTCACCAAAGTTGAGAAGTGTGTGTGAGTTTTGCCGTATAAATATAAATATAATAATTAAATACTTAAAAAAATGTACTCCCTCCGCCCCAAAATAAATGTCCATAATGAAATTGATATACATGTTTAGGAATGTGTAATTATTACACTTTTACACTTAATAAATAGAGAGAAATTTCTCCTCCTCATGATCAATAGTAGAATGAAAAAAATGGATACTTTGCTTTTGAAAGTGGATACTATATTTTGGGACGAACTAAAATAAAAATGTGGACACTTATTTTGGGACGGAGAAGTATATAATATCTATATACGGCAAATACTCATGCAACCTCCTCACCTTTTGGTGAGCTTTGGACTCTTGACCTCCTTGGAGGCTGGGCTCTACCGGTAACCCTAGGCCAATGGCCTTTTGCTAAAAGATGTATTTTATGGATTTATGTTTCCACAATTTGTGTAAAAACGCTCGTTCTCACAAACTTTAGCTTTTTGGGCGTTTTCTCAAGAACAATAGTTAGTTTGCAACACAAAGCAAAATATGATGTTTCAGGAAGTTGCATTCGCTTTTGTTTTCATCGGTTACATCTTTGATCGAAAATTTGAAACTTTTTTCGTTAGGTTTCTAGTATCAAAGCTTGAAAATCTAAAAGCTGAAAAGGGGAATTGTGATCACATCGAATATGATTCGAGCCAAACCGAATCCCCACATCTATCGTTACCAAAATCAAAGGTGATCAAGACTAAAACCATCCATAAAGAAGGATTGAAAGATGAATTTGAATTGTCTGCCGGAAGTTTCACTCAAGATCTTGAAACAAACCCACAACCCAAATCTCATAGCCCTTCCCTAAATTCATCTCAAAATGTCGAAATAAAACTAGAAGTACCCGAATCGTGTATGAACACGATGATTGAACCGAGCCAAGAAAAAGGAGGAACGATTAGAAAAAGGAGAGGGAAGCGGAAACGGAAAGACGGTAATTGGGAGGCGAAAGAAGGGATTGTGGAGAGCGAGAATCTGGGTTCGAGTAGCGGTGTTCGAAGGAACGAGACTTCGACGAGCGGTTGTGGTCAAACGGTGCGGTCTTCGAGTGCGGATCTCCAGGATGGAGACTCGTGTCGAGGCCGTGATACCGATGATTTGGTCGGGATTTTTAATTCCGTTACCGAGAATCAGTATGCATTGGTCTTTAGACGACGCCTTGATAGCCAGGTAAACTAGCTTTTCAAAATTTATATTATATTTCACACACTTTTCACAGGCTGAAAGTCTTCATGAAAACAACTGTACTAGTCTTTGGAGCACTACATCATACCCTCCCCTCCCCCCCCCCCCCCCCCCCCCCCCACACACACACACAAAAAAAAAGCCCACCTCTGGGTGTGATATACCGGGTTCGTTTGGTTTGGTTTGGTTTGGTCTGGTTTAAAACCATATTTTGCTGGTAAAGTGCAAAAGGGACGCACATTTTGCAGGAACGAGTATTTTCCTTTTACCAAAATTGTCGTGCTACTCTGAGGCGGTATATCTTACCCCAGACCCCACCTTTGGACGGGATGCCCTATCGTTTGGATTGCTAAAATGAAGAAGGAAGACACATTTTGCAAGAATGAGTAGTTTTTGAATGAAAATGTTGACTACGGAGGTCAAACTTTTAAGAAAACGTACGGTTTGACTTTTGAAGTAAAACTTGATTTTTTTGAATCTATGAGTATGATTAAATAGGAACCAAAGCAAACTTCGTTGCATTTTTATGAAAGTTCTTTAGTGGTTGATCTCATGAATCAAACTTTATTTCTTGCAGAAAAGAGCGCGATATAGGAAAACCATCCGACAACATATGGATCTCGAAACGATAAGATCAAGAATCGCTAATTGTTGTATAAAATCAACGCGAGAACTCTTCCGAGACTTGTTTTTGGTTGCCAACAACGCGCTCGTGTTCTACTCGAAAAGAACACGAGAGTACAAATCTGCATTAACCCTCCGGGGAATCGTCACCAAAAAGTACAAACAGTTATGCAGTGAATCTGGCAGCATTAGCAGCAGTAGCAGCAGACCGTTATCATCCATCCTATGTTTTTCTTCGATGTCTAGTCCTCCGGTAAGACCCCGAAGCATTCGGCCGCGGGCCCCGTGTAAACAATTAAAACTCGTGGTGAAGTTTCCAACAAGCGGCCCGATGGTGGGCCCACATGGGTATTTAAAAGTTAGCAGTAATTCTGATTCCAGTACCCTAAATCCTGGGACTGAAGGGGATAACAAGTCAAACATCGACTTTAGTGGTGGTGCTGGCTCGAAAGGGAAGGTTGGAACGCAGTCTTTGGTGGTGGCAAAGAGAGGATTAGGGCGGCCGAGGAGGGTTGGGGGTGGCGGCAGAGGTGGAAAACAACCACCGCCGCCACCTAGAAATGGTTTGAATCGGAAAAGAGGTCATCAAAAGTGATGGATGCTGGTGTGGGTTTGTTGATAGTTTTAGCATAGTTTAATTCTGTGATCTTGATGATCTCGATCGATCACATATTCACAGTAAAGTTTTATAATGCTATTGATCATTTTTCTGTGTTGGAAATTTGGAGATAACTAGTATTAGTATGTGTACATGAGTATATTTTGATCTCGTTAACGTTGTAAAAAGCTCATCTTTTATTTTTTTCGTTTGTTATTGATATGAAGGTACTCCGAAACTAAAAAAGGGGGTCAATGGTGCAATAACTAAACTAGAGATGCACAAGGCCTGTATTTAGTAAAAAAAAGTCCGGGTTTTTGGTCCCCGACCCAGGCTTTTCAGTGTGAAAATGGGCCTGATCAGATTATTCCAACCAGGTTTTTTCGAGCTTTAAAAAGAAAACCCTTGCCCGATTGGGGCTTTTAGGCACGGTTGCTAGGGTGGGCTTAGGGCATTTTGTGCATCTTTAAACTAGACTATGGGGGTGGTTGAGGGATAACTGGATAAGGATTGGATCGGGCTTAACCGGTCCAAGGAAGTCCAAGCCAAAAAAAAAAAAAACTGAAATTGATCATTGAATGGTCTAAGGACCGTTTACCAAACGCTTACTGATAGGGGTGTGCAAAACCAGAAAAATCTGAAAAATTCGACCCTACCAGATTCGAACTAATTGATTCCACCCGATCCATACAACCTGAGCAAACCCTTTAGTCGGATATTTCGGTTCGGTTAGGATTTGTAATTTTTCCATCTGACCAATCCGAATATCCATTACATATATACCCTATATATATATTTAGGGTTGAGTTATTTTGTTAACCCAATTTATTGTACTAACCTTATTAACCCAAATAATAACCCTAGATCTTAGAATGAACGGTGGAGATTTATCAAACTTAAATAAATTAATTATAAAAAAGTAAATTGAGTAATTAATATTATGAACTTGTGTGTTTGAGGGTATTTTGGGGGAACCCATCTCTTTTTCAATTTGTAACCCCCACATAGTAATTAATATAGGGTAGTAATTAATATATTGAACAATGTATGAAGACATAAGACATATTCATGAACAAATATGAAACTCTCCAACTCTATTAAACATGGAGGTCATTTGTTTGAATACACATGATTGATGAACTTTTAATGTTCTTGGTGTCCATTTGAGAAATGTATGAAATGAACAATAATGAACATCTATGAAACACTTCTACTCTATGAGCACATGCACTCACTCATTTTTAATAAATATGTACTACGTTCATGGTTGTTCATATGAACAAATATGAACATAGGAACACTCCAACTCTATCAACCGTGGAGGCCATTTGTTTTGGATGCACATGATCGATGAACTTCAGTGTTCTTGGTGTCCATTTGAGAAATGTATGGAATGAATATGTAACAACCTCAATTCGGAATGAGCAACTAATTTAAAAACTTTAAATTAAACATCCAATAAGGATAAAATCTATTCTATAATTCATCACTTGAGTCACTTCCAATAAAATACTAGATTTAACTTCAACAAATAATAGGTCAAGTCTCGTATAAAGACTAATCAAGGTCGGGTGTTACTAAAACCCAAAAGAAACAGTTGCTCTTCTCAACGACTAAGCGGAAGACTTCATCAAGCCACTCACCCATGCACATACTCCTAGCACTCAACACTTCACCAAGAAGCTAGAACCTCTTCCCCCATCCGGAACCTGATGCACATGTCGACAAATAAAAAGGTTAGGCTAACGCCTAGTGAGTTCAAGTGTTTACAACATGAAATAGATACATTTGCTAAAGGGAGAGAAAGTAGTTTAAATCACAGACCTTCAGAAAGGTTTACTTTAAATAACAACCGACACTATTTTCCGAAAGTACACCTTTAAAACAAGGAACCCAACATGAACCTTCTTTCGTAAAACCACTTTAATCCCAAACTCACCCAAGATGTGAATAGTAAGCAAAACTCCCAATTTATAATAATACGAAACAAGATTTTACTTCTCGAAGCACCCCAAACGTGGTCGGGTATAAACACAACCCATAGATCTTGAGTAAACAAACCCGTATATGTAACACGTCACCGAAAATATGGATAATAAAATAATACTCTTTAATACCCAATTAACACCTTTCGGTGACGGGGGTGACCCGATTCCATTGTACGTGGCGGAACACAAAGTTAAGCCACATAACCATGTTGTTGAACTACACCTCAGATCGTGACTGTATTGCCTGCTCTACCGAGCTACACCTCCAGTCATGATTGTATTGCTTGCTTCGTCGAGATACACCTCCAGTCGGACTTTATTTCAAGTCCCAAACACCGTATCCCCTATTGCCTGCTCCGCCGAGCTACACCTCAAGGATACACGATCTTATTGTCTGTTCGGTCTCTAGCGGAGTTTCATCCTCAGGGTACTCATTCGACCCCTAGTGCCTACTCCCTAGCATTCAAGATAGGAGCCTCAACTCTTTACTTGATAAATCCCGATGTCTAACCTCGTGCACAAGAATTAGACATCCAACAAAAGACTCATGGTCCCGAAGTACAACCCATAAATGTTCCTCATCGCCAAACAACCGGGACGACACCAATGGCAACACAACATTATTTCCCAAAGTGAGAATCCCAAGAGTCCTCACCATTAAACACGACTGACTTACATGCCTATGGATTTAATACATTACAGTCTAAAATACATGACTCTAATTGAATGACACATGCACTCAAAACATGTATTCTCCAAAATAAAGTGCAATAAATGCAACTCACACCCAAAGCTCCACTTTAAGTTATTAAAACCGGACAAAAGTCCCCGTTACCCGACAAATCCGAAAACTGAGCCTTAAGCTCAACCAATCAAACGACCATATGCTAAAACCTGCAAAATGCAATAAAATGCAACGACCACATTTATGCAAACACATGCTTCAACTACATGAATAAACTCCAACATAAAACATTTTCCAAACAAGTTTATAATCTCATTTACTCTTTCCAAAACGTCCCATGACACACATTTAAATGACAACTACTCAAGAGGTTTATACCCATACGATAAATCATTTAAATATCAATATCACCGGTTTACTCAACAAATACTTGAGTTACATCTTTTCCCAAACCCAAGGTTCATAAGTTCAGAAACGTTTGCAAGGTTGGGGATGACCAAGCACCCATGACTCACACGGTGGTATTTTTAAAACATTTTCCGATACAAAATGCACGTAATACCAACAATAATAAAAATGCATTCTTACCCAATACTTTCCATTTAGGTAAACGAGTAATCAAATCATTTTCATTTCGATGCATTTAACAACATACTCAAAAATCCCCAAGATGGGTGTTTTATAAGTTTACAAAGTTAAACACTTCCAAATAATCAAACCTATCAGCAGTTAACATTTTAATGTAAAACACAAACACTTTAAAATGATCATTTTGGCATGCACACCGTTTTCACAAATCAACTTGAACTCACCTTGCTAGATTTAGGCTAAATCTAGATTTTACCCCACTTTGAGCTCCTTTGAATAAACTTGAATCTTCAAGTCCAAAACTTCCAAAAACCTAGATTCACAAGTTTCCACTCATTAATAAACATATTTAACCATTTAGAATCGATCCCCAAACACTTTACATCAAAACCTCCATTTGGCCAAAACCCTAATTTTTGACCCAAATTTCTCCAAAATCTTCCAAACCGAAAATAGGGAAATCAAACACTAGGAAACCATAAATGAAGCATTTATAACTTATTTTAAGGTTTAGAAATGGAAGGGATACACTTACCACTTAGGTTTGACAAAAACTTAGAAAACCTAACAATGAGCTTGAGCTTGAGGTTGAAGAAGAAGATGGAGATGATGAATCCTTGACCAAAGCTTTCCATTTTACCACTTAATGGTGTTCTATCTTCATAAAATACAAGGGTTTGATCCAAATATAAGTTAGGGTTTGAAGGGGAAAGAAGGAAAACGATTTGGGAGAGAATAGGAGAAGTATGGATGAGAGGAAATGAGAAAAAGGCTGAAAATCCCGTCTTAACAACAACCTGCCCCTTATGTGCGACATTGACCATGCGACATTGCCCAGCTGGGCAATGTCGCTGGTATGTACCAGCGCACAGTACACTCCATGCGATTGTGACAGTGCGATTGTGACTCGTCATAGTCGCCGGGCATTATCGCGGGACCTTTTCGGAGCCCCGAAACTCGACTTTTTCACTGCCAATACTCCCGATACTCCAAGGGACTTTAAACAAAACATTTCCCCAACAAAACCCCACCATTTACAAGTCGCAGAAACGTTCGGGTGACAATTACTTACCGAAAATTACGGGTGTTACAGAATACTAATGAACATGGTTGTGAACACTTCGACTGCATGACATGGACATCTGATTAGTTTGCATGTTCATGAACACTAAACTTTTGGGTTCACATGTATTCATGTGCGGTAAAGAAGGTATGGTTTCTCAAATTTAAAGTTAATTCATGTTCATCAAATAAAATCAAGAAAAATATAAGATTTGTAACCTATGGCTAAAATCAAGGAAAATATAAGATTTGTAACTCCTCATTAAATGAATGTTACAAATATATAAAATACCATTCATACCCCTATTTATATGTTGCACATGCATGTCAAACCACTAATGAAGATGCCTTTTTATTGGTTGAAAATGGTTAGTAAAGTTAACAAATGAAAACCGAAAAACACCTTAATGGCCATTCATCTGAACGGTATGCACCTGTGCATACAAGTAATTTGTAATATGCATGCATGCATATGCACAAGTGCATAATGCACTTGTGCATAAAAACCAAAAAAACAACATAATTTACCCTTATGCACAAGTGCATATCGTCTAGATGAAGGGCTACCAGAGTGTTCTTTAGTTTTCCGTTTTTTTGAGGTTTTCTCCTGAACCTACGTTGTTAGAGCATATCTGTTGGATCCAAGATCATTGAGTTTGAAAGTCAAAGCCTTCAAAGTTAAATTCAAATTCAAAGCTACTTAGAGAGAGAAGTCAAAGTCATGCAAAGTCAAAGCTTTAGTCAAGTTAGTTTGTTTTTGTCCTTGTAATTCTAGTTTGTATAAATAGCTTTTGTCTTTGTAGAATCAAGAAGTGCTTACATAGAGAATTCATATATAGAGAGAAATATTGAGAGAGAAAGAGAGATTGTAATATGTGGAATTGAAGATCAATAAATATGACAATTAGCATCGATTGTTGAAAGTCCAAGAATCTCTAAATTCTAGAGAGAGAAAGTAGAGAGAGAGAGAGTATACGCTCTAAATGTAAAATGATATTCAAAGTAAGGTTCCAAAGTTACAAACTCAAAGCACCTAAGGGACTTAAATACCCCAGGTCTTAACCAATACAGATAAGCACTCTAAGAACAGTAAAGACAACTGAAAATAAATACAATGATTACTACAAAATTAGTCTTAACAATTGTTGTTGTTAATCTTGATTGAGTTGCACATATTGGGACACACAATTGGTATCAGAGCAAGCAATTATCAAAAAATATTTCAAGAATCTGAAAGTTTTGGTTGAATCTTGAAGAACTCGTGGAACGTTCTGTCAAGAATTGAATTTGTTGATTGTGTATTGTTTTTGCTGAAAAATTCGTTGCACTGTAATCGTTTTGTGGTCTAGAACATGTTTGATTTGAGTTGTTTGGTCTAATTCACATCTGATTTGAGTGAATTTTGGATTTATTGTCGTGTTTGTTCGAACTTTATAAATGCACTGTATTGAGATTAAATTGTAATTTTTTGTTGTTTTTTATTGTAATTGTTCAATTGTAAAGTGTTCAGATTGTACTCGAGAAAATTCACAAAGGTTCAGGATCAAATTCAGAGTGGTGGATCGTTTTGTAGTTGAAGTTTGTGTTTTTGAGTTCGTAAACTCAAGAACTCGCAAGATCCGAGTAATTCACAAGTATCAAGCTCAAGAACTCGCAGGGTGCTTATTCTTATATTTTTGGTGTTTTGGTGATTTTTACAAGGCAAGAATTCACATAGGCTTTCGTGCGAATTGTGTAGAATATGCAAGTTTTGGTGACGAAGTCCTAAGAACTCGCAGAAGCTTATTTGAGCAAAGTGTGAAATCCGCAGAGCGTTACCTGCGGATAACTGTGCAATTTCTTCGGCCTGCGGAAAGTTAGAGAACTCGCAAGCCAAAGCCTACGAGAATCTCCTTGCGACAAGTTCTAATTCTTGATTTTTTCTAAGTATAGAACTCGTGTGTGTACGAGAAGTTCATTTCTGAAAGTTGTTGGAAAATATTCTAAGTCTAGAGTCCGCAAACTTCTCTTTGCGCCAAGTTCCAAATCCGCTGTAACATCCTGATTTTTATCCCAATTGAAGAAAAACATATTGAATCGGGTGAATCGGTAAAAGAAGAACCACATATGGAGTATGGATATAGTGCCTTATGGTTGTGACACTTGTTACAATAGCACCAATGACACTAAGAGTATGGTCGTCTTGGCTATAGTGCCATGTGGTTGTGACACCTGTCACAATAGCACCAATGGTACTATGAGTATGGTCGTCTTGGCTATAGTGCCATGTGGTTGTGACACTTGTCACAATAGCACCAATGGTACTGTAATTGTGGTAGTCCCGACTATAGTACCATGCAGTTGTGACATATGTCACAATAGCACCGACGTTACCAAGTGTTCGGTCATCCCAACGAATGTGCCTAGAAATCATGACAATGGCACGATAATTGGCATAATAGCATCAAATGTTTCGAGAGAACTGTCGAGGAATGGACGAGAGAACGGTCAAGGAACAACCAAGAAAATGGTCGGGAAACGGTCGGGTAATCCATAGAGAAAACGATCAAAGAACGGTAAAAAAAACTCTCGGTACGAGTCTGGCTACAGTGCCCAGCGACAGCACGATAGGGCACTGTAGCATGGCAGGGTCACAAGAGGCAATGGACCCTCGGTACATCCCGGGAGACAATGCCCATAACGGTGACAGAGGGCACTGTCATATGTCAGGGTTGCGCCAGACCTGCAGTGCATAAAATTGGGATTTTCTTCATTTGGTCATATCTTGCTCATTTCTACTAAGTTTTGGGCGATTCAAAATGCTATGTTTTCGTTTTTGAGATCCTTTCAAGGTTAAATTGTTAGTTTGGGGAAGATTCAAGAGTATTTGGCGGTGTATTGGAAGCAAAGGTCAAGAGCTCATCATCATCACCTCCATCTTCAAGAAATTTGAGGTTTTCTAGGTTTTCACCAAAACCTAAGTGGTGAGTTCATCCTCCTAGTTTCTAAACCTTATTATGAGTTATAAATTTTCCATTTATGACTCTCTAGTGTTTATATTTCTCAAATTTTTGTTTGTATGATTATGGGGAAATTAGGTCAAATTAGGGTTTTTGGCCAAAATGGAGATTTTGATATAAGATGTTTGGTAGACGGTTGAATATGAATATTTACGGTTGGAAACTTGTGGATCTAGGGTTTTGGAAGATTTGGATTGAGGATTCAAACTTCTTCAAAGGAGCTCAAGTTGGGGAAAAATATAAATTTAGCCTAAATCTAGCAAGGCGAGTTCAAGTTGATTTGTGAAAATGGTGTACATATGCCAAAATGTCCATTTTTAAATGTTTATATGTTTTACATGAAATTATCAACTGTTGGTGTTAAGTCTAATTTTGTAGTAATCATTGTATTTATTTTCTAGTCTTTACTGTGCTTAGTGTTCATTTCTGTTTTGTAAAGGCTTGGGGTATTTAAGTCCCCTTAGAGCCTTTGTTTTGTATCTTTGAACTTACATTTCAATACATCAGATTACACTTTGCGCTTGTTACTTTCTCTCTCTAAAGAATCAGTGATCTTGGACTCTCAATTGGTATCAGAGCAATCTGAATCTTGAGAGGATTGAGAGATTGTTTTTCTATATCTGAATTTGTGATTGAAATCGAAAATTTGATCGATTTTCTTGAATTTTTTCAAGAAAATCTCGTTTTCTTGATTTCTCATAAAATTTGGATTTGTTTGTGATTGAATTTGTGCGAATTTGATTTCTTTAATTGCGTTTGTGATAACCAATTGTATTTGATTCACAAAGTTTTCCTTAAAAAAACATGATTTGATTCTCAATTTGGTGATTTTGTGTTTCTCTGGAAAAACGCCGTTCTCGTTCTGTTCTTTGTCGAATTTTTTAGATTTTGTTGATTTTAATCGAAATTGTTTGATAAAATTTGTTAGAAAGAAGTTTTCGAAGTTCAGTGTATGCTTTTCTTGATTAATTTTCGAAGTTGTAGTTGTTCTTGCGTGAATTGGTTGAGTTTGTGAAGTTTGCGTCTCATTCATGATGGGTTGCGCGTCATTCATGAAGTTTGCGTGTCATTCATAGTCTTTGCATGATTTGATAGTGTTTCTGAACTTTGCGTTTTATTCATAAATGTTTGCGTGTGAATCATATAATCTTGCACCTCATTCATTTATTCATATAATCTTGCGCCTCATTCATGCATTCATATATCTTGTGATCTAACTCGTGTGTTAGTAAATTTGTCAGGTTTGCGGTTCTCATTGGAAACGCAAAGCCAAGTTTCATGGTTCTAGTCTGACACGCACACCATCAGTTTGCGTTTCACTCTGTAAACGCAAAGAGATTTCGCGTTTCTCTCTTCAAGTGAAAAGTCTTAGTGCATCAAACGCAAAGTCTCTCACCCGTGAAGTCTACAAACGCAAAGCTCAGTTTGCGTTCCCCTCAGCAAACGCAAAGCTCAGTTTGCGTTCCCCTCTGCAAGCGCAAAACATTATTTGCGCTCCTCATTACAAACGCAAACCTCTAGTTTGCTGGTCTCTTATACTTAGAAAATTTTCTAAATTTTCTGATTTTTTCACAAGATGTCTTTACAAGCACAACTTTGCAAGAATGACCTCATGATGTCTTTGGGGTCTGATACTAGTCCACCAGTTCTCATCAATGAGAATGAATTCGAATAGTGGCAGGATCGGTTCATCAACTTTATTGAAAGGCAACCGAATGGGGAGAACATGATGAAATCACTGACTTAGGGTCCTATGGAAATTCCAAGGAAAGTAATCCCAGCTACTGCTACTACTCTAGCTACAACTGTTGAAAAAGCTTTAAGAGAGTATGAAGTTGAAGAGATCTTAAGATATCAAGCGGACAGTCAGGCTAAGTCAAATCTGATCCTTGCTCTTCCCAACTCCATATATAACAGAATCGATTGTTTCAAACATAACCCAATGCTGATGTGGACATAACTTGAGAAAATTATGCTTGGTACTACAGTGTCTACTTAATTACGACAGACGAGGTACATGAACAACTTTGAAAAGTTCAAGGCCAAGGATGGGGAAAGTTTGAAAAATGTTTTTAATCGATTCTGGGCTGTTATCAATGATCTCTACAAGATTAAAGTTACCAAGACTGAGTTGGAGGCAAACTTGAAGTTTCTGAACGCTTTACAACCTGAGTGGAACAAGTCATGCCATAGAATGAGAAATGATGTTAGAATCTCAACCATGCCAATTCAGGAGCTATATGAAATCTTGATGACAGATGAATCTTTGATAATGGAGAAGAAGGCAAAAATGGATAAGAAGAACAAGCCTCTGTCAGTAGATCCCATTGCTCTTATAGTTAGCCAACTGGCTGAGCAAGCTTTGACTGGAACAACTTATGATGGATCAACGGATGATGATGGCGAAACTCTAGAGAAGGCCATGATACTTTTGACTCAGGACTATCAAAAGAGATTCAAGCATAGATCTGGGTCGAACAATCTGCGATTTACTTCTAGCTCTAAAAAGATAGAACCTTGTGCTCCTTCAAAGATATACACTCCAAAGTATGAACCAGCTAAGGTGGTTGAACAGAAGAAGGATGAGAAAAAGGTGGTTAACTGTTTTAACTGTGGAAAGCCTGGACATATGGTTAAGGACTGTAGAGTCAAAGTAATAAAAGATTCTGCTTTTTACCGAAAGAAGTTGGCTTTGGCTGAAAAGAAGGAAAGTGGAACCATCCTATTGGCCGAAGAAGAATACTGGTTGGATCATTCGGACAACGAGGCTGAGAATGAGGAAACTGCGGCTATGTGTTTTATAGGTGATGACAAATCTGATGATGAAGAAGAGGATACCTCATCTGATGGTTCTGAGGTAATATATGAGTTTAACTATAATTTCTTTTTATCTCAAATGAATGTTTTTATCACTGCTTTGCATGAATTGCGCTCAAAGTTCGTTTCTGAAAAGGTTAAAAATCAAGAAAAGTCTGATTTAATTGATAAACTGCAAATTTCTTTAAATGATGAAAAATCAATTTTAATTGATACAAAAGAGAAATTTCAAAAGCAGTTAGTTGATCTAGAAAATTCAAATCAGACTTATCATGATTCGTTGACTGAACTGACTTCTTCAAATAAAATCATTTCTGAAAAGATAATTGTTTTAGAAAAGAAATTGTATAAAAGAGAACAGTCTGAGCAAACAATTTACATGAATAAACCAAGGAGTGAAGAAGCCATAAAAGAAAAGTGGGGACTTGGTTTTGAAAACCCGCATTTTTTAAATCATGCCAAAAATGAAGTTCCTACTTTATATGAATATGATTACTTTACTCTTGCAAGATATGCTCCTCAGTTTAAATTCTTTTGGACAACTGAGAAACAAATTTTGGAAGAAGAAAATGTGAAAAGAATGAAAAACAAGAGGATGGAAATGCCATTTGTTTACACTTCTGAAAATGCAAAGTATTTTCCTGATCAATCTAAGAAATCCAGAAAATATCAAAATCTTTTAAATATCATTTCTTCCAATAAATCTTCATTATCAACAGACTTTATTGATATTTTTGCTAATACTGATAAGGAAAATGTATCTCCAGTGTCTTATGATACTAAGAAATACATTCCCCCATTAGTGTTAGAAGAAAAAATTGTTGATCTTGAAGATCGATTGGAAGAACAAAATCTTCAAACTTGTTTAGAAAACGATTTATTCTTGTTTATAATGAAAACAAGTTTTGAAGATAAAATTTCTTCTGGATTGTCAAAAGATTCTAAGGAAAATTCTAAAGTTTTGAAAAACAATGGTCATTTGCGTTCCACATTGGAAACGCAAACTGAAGCTTTGAGCATGCATTTAGAAACGCAAAGCTCAGCCTGCGCCTCCAATGGGAAGCGCATCCAATGGGAAGCGCAAACCTCTTCTAGACTTGTGCAAATTTGAAAATTTTCACTCCGAGGCTAGTTCTTCAATGTCAAATGCTAAGACTGATTTCTTTGATAAAGTTTCTTCTTCTGATTCAATTATTGATAATTCTTTACTGCTAAATGCTCAATTTTATAAAAAGAAGCATAAAAGAAGAAGATCAAAGAAGTCAAAGAAACATGATACTGCCTTATCTGAAAATTCTAATGTTTTTGATTTTTCTTCTTCAAATCGGACTGTGAGGAAGTCATCAAGGCAGATTTGGAGGATGAAACAGCCAATTTTAGAATCTGAACTGTTAGGAGTTAATTGTGTAGACAATCTTTGTGATACTGATACATTTGCTATATGTAATAAAAACCCAAAATACTCTTTTCAACAAATGTTTGATATATCAAAGAATATCTCATATGCTTCTTCTAGTTCTGATTATGATAATTGTGTTTTATCTTCTATTGATAATTGCTTTCATTCGTGCATGAAAAATAAATCTGTGAGAAATAAAAGATATAAATCTAACAAGGGACCCATAAGCATATGGGTACCTAAAAAGGTGTAGTTTCTGTGTGTGCAGCTAAGTCAATTATGGTATCTGGATTCGGGATGTTCAAATCATATGACTGGCAACAAATCACTTCTGTCTAATTTTAAAGATAAATGTTGCGGTCGTGTGAAATTTGGCAACTGTGAGACAGCTCCGATTCTTGGTTATGGTGATCTAGTTTAGGGTAACATAACTGTAAAAAGAGTAAGCTACGTCGATGGTCTAAGTCACAACCTTTTCAGCATCGGCCAATTCTGCGATAAAGACCTTGAAGTCAGCTTCAAATCCAAAAGAGTTGTAGTGAAAAATGATAATGGCAAGGATCTTCTGGTAGGAAAAAGACATTCAAATTTGTATACCATTGATCTTTCCAAGATCAAAATTCCTTCAGATATCTGCTTGCTCTCTAAAGCTTCAGTTCAAGAAAGTTGGATTTGGCACAGACGTTTAGCTCATCTCAACTTCAAATATATGGATCGCCTGGTCAAGAATGATTCAGTGAGAGGTCTTCCAGTTCTCCGTTTCCAGAAAGACCATCTATGCCAGGATTGTGAGAAAGGAAAAATGAAGAAAGCTCCTCACAAGCCTAAGCCTGAACACTGCACTTCGGCTATTCTTGATCTTTTGCATGTTGATTTGTGTGGTCCGATAAAGACGAAGAGTTTAGGACATAAGAAATATGTTGGTTGTTGATGACTACTCCAGATATACTTGGGTAAAATTTCTGAAGTCAAAAGACGAGACTCCTGAAGTACTCATCAACCTCATCAAGACAACTCAGACAAATAAGCAGAAGCAAGTGAAAGTGGTAAGATCTGACAATGGCACTGAATTCAAAAACAATACTCTCCAGGCATTCTATGAATCTCAGGGTATACAACAACAATTTTCTGCTGCACGTACTCCGCAACAGAACGGTGTTGTTGAAAGAAGAAACAAAACGCTTGTTGAGTCTGCCAGATCAATGCTCGCTTATTCAGGTCTATCTTTGTCTTACTGGGCTGAAGCAATATCAACCGCCTATCATACACAGAACAGATCAATTCTGCATCGTCGTTTCAACAAAACACCATATGAACTTATGAACGAGATCAAACCGAACATCAAGTATTTCAAGTCATTCGGGTGTAAATTCTACGTTCTGAATGACAGGGAGAATCTCAAGAAGTTTAGTCCAAAGGAAGACGAGGGTGTATTCGTGGGTTATTCTTCAAACTCTTCTGCTTATAGAGTTTTTCTGATCTCTGCAAGAAAGGTCTTAGAGAGTGTCAATGTAAAATTTGATGAAGCTGCTGATTTGGTTTCTAGTCACTCAGGCTCAGAACCCGCTTTTACTGGAAATTCAGATCCTGAACAAATCAGTTCAGAACCTGCTCTTTCACCGGATAACCAGGATTCTTCTACTCCCTCTCCTAATCTTTCTGATCTTGATATTCTGTTTGAAATTTTTTATGATGATGTGCCTAGATCTAATTCTGAAAATGTTTCTAATGTTTTGAATCAGGAAACTGAGAGCTCATCTATTCCAATTTCCGCTGCATCTATCTCTGACAATGATGCTGCTCCAGTCTCTCCTATTCAACAAGAACCGGCACAACAAGATTTTGTTCAATCAGACACTGTTCAATCAGAAGCTGAGCCTATTCATGAAGAAAATACACAAGAAGAGTCTATTCAAGATCAACCTGTTCAGGAGGAATCAATTCAGGAAGAAGTGCAGAATGATGTTATTCAACAAACTGTTCCTGAATCTGATTTAGAGATTGTTGAGATACCTCCTCCTCAAGTGGAAAGTATTTCTATCTCTTCATCTGATGTTGAAGTTTCTGAACCTCCTTCTCTTCAATTAGAAGTGGTTCAAGATGTCATTGATCCTCTCCCTCATACAACAAAATGGACAAGATCTCATCCAATTCATCAAATTATTGGAGATCCTCAAGCCAATGTTTTTACACGCTCCAAAACGGCTACTTCCAACGAACGTCTCTTCACTTGCTTCCTAAGCAAGATTGAACCTACAAAAGTTTCTGAAGCATTGGAAGACCCGGATTGGATCATTGCTATGCAATAGGAGATCAATCAATTTGATGCACTCAAAGTGTGGAGACTTGTACCAAGGCCGGAAGGAAAAAGCATAATTTGTACAAAGTGGATATTCAAGAACAAAAAGGATAAAGATGGTATCGTCGTGCGGAACAAAGCCAGATTGGTAGCCAAAGGATATCGACAAGAAGAAGGTATTGACTACGATGAAACGTTTGCACCCGTTGCCAGATTGGAAGCTATTCGAATGTTTCTTGCCTTTGCTGCTTATCGAAATTTCACAGTATATCAAATGGACGTCAAGACGGCATTTCTCAATAGCAAGCTGAAAGAAGAAGTATATGTATCTCAGCCAGATGGATTTATTGACAAAGATTGTCCAGATTATGTATATTTTCTCGATAAAGCATTGTATGGTTTGAAATAAGCTCCGCCGGCGTGGTATGACGAGTTGTCAGCTTTCTTGGTCAAGTCCGGCTTTACCAAAGGGTCTATCGATACTACTCTTTTCATTTTTAGAACTAATCTTGATATCTGCTTAGTACAAATATACGTAGATTATATTATTTTCGGTGCGACTAATAAATCTTTGTGTACTTGGTTTTCTGATTTAATGACCTCTAGATTTCAGATGAGCATGATGGGATAAATCAATTTCTTCCTCGGCTTACAAGTGAAGCAGCTTCCTGATGGTATCTTCATCAACCAGTCAAAGTATGTATTTGACATCTTGAAGAAATTCAAGATGGACAAATCTACTTCAATCGGAACGCCGATGGCTCATGGTGCCAAACTCGGACTCGATCCAGATGGAAAAGCTGTGGATCAAAAGACATACAGAGGGATGATCGGATCACTGATGTATCTAACTGTCAGTCGCCCGGACATAATGTTCTCCATGTGCTTATGTACCAGATTCCAAGCTAAACCAAAAGAATCTCATATTTTAGCAGTCAAACGCATTTTTAGATATATTAAAGGAACTCCTTATTTAGGATTATGGTATCCTAAAAGTTCTGACTATAATTTGATTGCTTATTCAGATGCAGATTTTGGTGGTAATCAATTGGATAGGAAGAGTACTTCTGGTCATCTTCAATTTTTAGGTGACAAACTGATAAGCTGGGCGTCGAAAAAGCAAAACTGCGTTTCAATATCAACAGCTGAAGCTGAATACGTCGCTGCAGCTAGTTGCTGTGCTCAAGTGCTTTGGATGAAAATGCAACTTCGCGATTATGGGATGCTATACAAGACAGTGCCAATATAATGTGACAGCAAGTCTGCAATTGCGATATCGGTCAATCCAGTCCAACACACCAAGACCAAGCATATAGACATGAGATACCATTTTATAAAGCATCACGTGGAAGAAGGTACTATTGAATTATATTTTGTCCCATCTGAATATCAACTTGCTGATATATTTACAAAAGCTTTAGATGAAAAACGTTTTAATTTTTTGCTTTCAAAATTAGGCATGTTGAATTTAAAAGTTTAAATCTTTACAAATTTTATTCTATAAAGTAAAATCTTTCAGATTTTCTTTCTTTTGAATAAAATGTGTGTCTAGGATATTTTACAAGTCGCCTTGTTTATATTAATGTTTCATATGTTCATTTTTCAAATCTTACAAACATCGAAAAGTCAGCAACATGATTGACGCTTTTGATATTGCTTTAAAGATATGTGAGTCGACATATTTATGGTTTACTTTGCTTGAACAACCTAAGTGATCAAAATTGTAGATTGTAATGAAAATATGGGCTAAGCGATTCAATATAGATCTGAGTTATTGAGATGATTAATTTTAAGCTTATAAAATACAAAAATCTTTGGGTTTAAAAGTTTGTACCTGTGACCTTTCTGGTTTGGGAAAGTAAGTTCCGTGGGATGCTCGACATCTGGTCCCCTAAGGTCATTTGGTCTGGGAGTGATCGAACAGAAATCCTTCTATAGAATCAGATCGAAAGTCATGTTTTACTGGTATGAATGGGTTTAGAATATGTCGATGTAGCCTTTCTGATCCGGGAAAGTAAGTTCCAAGGGGTGCTTGACACCTAGTCCCCTAAGGCCAGCTGGTCTGGGAGTGGCTGACCCAAATCCTGCAATAGGGTCAGATAGAAAGTTACGTTTACGATATGTTCTTTACTTAATTAACTCTCTGATTAAAAGATGCCAAATTGCACATCGCTTAAAAGATGCCAAAGAGCACACTCATGTGAAGATGGCAATGTGCACACTGCTAAAAAGATGCCAATGAGCACACATCTCTTGATACTTGGTGATATATTTTGAGCTGCGATAAACCTGTAAATTTGTGAAAATCTTAATTATTGATGACTTAGTGTCTGTACATGCAAAGTTCTCCATTTTATGTTTAGAATTGCATTTTTCTTGAAGCTAATCAAAGATCGCATGCGAGCACACTGAATAGATACCTGCAAGTGTTTGGCTCTGAACATGTCTTAACTTGATAAACAATGAAACTTGTTCCTGTATCCAACAACTCCTGTTTGATTTCAACAAATTGATAAATCTGGGATATTTTACTGAATAGACTTTAATTTGTTTAGTGTTTAAAATTTTATATGTTCAGTTGTTACAAAATTTATATTCAATATGATCATCTTTCATACTGATGTCTTTTTGTTTGAGTATCTGTATTTTTTTAAATGGTCTGTGCAATTTTCAAGGGGGGGGGGAGCTTATCTGAAAAAAAAATTATCTGAACTTTTCTGTGGTTGAGGGGGAGTAAGTAAGAAATTTATCTGTGCTAATCAGAAGTTAAACAGGTATGTTTCTCAGATTTTTCTACACATTTGCTATACTAACAGTTAAATTTTTGTGCATGTGTGTAGGGGGAGTGAAAGAATTTCAGGTATATTTTTACAATTTTTTCTTGTTTTAGTTTTATTTTTGTTTTCTAGGTTAAATAGTGTTTTTCTTTTCCTTTTTCAATTTCTCGCCTACCTATTCTTTGCAATTTGTCTTTTCGGCTCCCTCATTCTCTCTATCGCTCTCTGTGTTCTAATCTGATTGATTTCAGATTTTGATTTGAGAAATCAGGTATGTGTTCGTCTTTTCTTTTGATTTTTTGTTTTGATTAGCATTGTTTTTCAGGTATGTTTGATTTTGATGTTTTGATTTGTGTACTGTGCCATTTACGTTCAATGTACTGTTCATTGTCTTTGATATCCAGATTCGAGTTTCTTTGTTCAAATTGAGTCTTGGATTTTGTTTAGAACTTCTAATCGATCCTCAGGTATGTTTTCTTTTTCTTTAATTTCGTTTATTCTTGCTTTAATTTGAGTTTTTATGGTTTTCGGTCTGTATCGCGAAATCTAGGTTTTTGTACAAGGTTGATAGACCCGCAAAGTCTACTTTGCGCGTCTAGTTAGAAACGCAAAGTGAACTTTGCGTGTCTAACTAGAAACGCAAAGTCTACTTTGCTCTTCTAACTTGTGTAAACCTTTTGTTCTTTCTAAGTATAGTTTACTATTGGGAACTGAAGAAAAAGCTCAAGTATGGTTAATGCTGCTAGTTCAGAATTACTACTGCTAGAAGACTTCAAAGTTAATACTGCTGAGAATTACTACTGCTAGTAGAATTAATACTGCTAGTCAAAGTTAGTGCTGCTTGAACAAAGTTAGTACTGCTTAGCTAGTTAGTACTACTAGTGGTTAGTGCTGCTTAGTAGTTAATACTGCTTGAAGAAGTTAATGCTGCTGGAACAAAGTTAATGCTGCTAGAAGAAATTAATGCTGCTGAGCATAGTTAGTACTGCTTATGACTTAAAGATCCTGATGGAAAGGATGACAGCTGGAAAGAATCAATATATTCATGGAAGGCTTAAAGATAATGATGGAAGATATACTGAAGATATTGTATTCATTGTAATTATCTTTTTGATCAATATATGTATAGATTTGATAGAATAGTTTAGAAATTAATTCATTCATTCTAAGTTTAAAAAAAAATCAACCTCAAGGCATAGATCCTAATTCTAGAGAAGTAGAATTCGTATTGGTGAGCCTGTTCATCAATATTGAGGTTGTGTATTTAATCTTGTAACTTCAAGCATTCAATACAAGTTTACAAGTTGTTCTTTGATATACTGTTTTGGTTTACTGTTTTATTGAATATCAAAGTGTTATTCCGCTACTTCTTTGATATTAGTTTCTGAGAATTTATTCTTGTTAAGAATTCGATCCTGACAAGTGGTATCAGAGCTTGTTCTCTCAGAAACATCTATTCATTCATCATGGAAAACCTTGCAGAATCAAACAGTACTCTGGTCTCAAAGGTTCCAATGCTCAGACCCAATGAATTCGATATGTGGAAGATCAGAATCAAGCAGTACATACTCCTCACTGACTATTCTATGTGGGACATCATAGAGAATGGTCCTTCTGAAGAAGGAAAGATTGGTGCAGATGGAAAGAGAACTCCACCAAAAACTGATGCTGACAGAAAGATTAGACAGACAGAGATGAAAGCCTTGAGCACTTTGCTCTTGGCTATCCCCAATGAATATCAACACCAGTTCTGCAACTGTACTGATGCAGAGATGCTCTGGAATGCTCTGGAGAAGAGATTCTCAGGTACCAAAAGTACCAAGAGAAATCAGAAAGCCATTATGAAGCAACAATATGAGAACTTTATGTCAACCAAGAATGAGTCCATGACTCAAACTTTTGACAGGTTCAACAAGCTTATTGGTGAACTTGCTACAGTGGGAGTACAAATTGATCAAGATGATCTGAACAGAAAGTTTCTAAGGTCCCTGAGTGATGAATGGACAATATATACTGTGTCTTTCAGACAGAATGATCAACTGGAAGAAAAGAAACTTGATGATCTCTATAATGATCTAAGAGTTTTTGAATCTGAGGTAGAAGCTAAGAAGAGGCCTTCTGGATATATTCACAATGCTGCACTCCTTTCAGCATCAACTGATTCTACTTCCAACCCTGAATCAGTTAGTGCTGCCAATGGAGCAAATCAAGAGAAAGGCAATGAAACTGTATTTGAAGCCTTTCTGGCAAGTCATGGAAACTCTTCTCTCATTAATGATGACTTGGAACAACTACATCCAGATGATCTTGAAGAGATGGACATTAAATGGCAGATGGCCATGCTCTCTATGAGAGTTAAGAAGTTCATCAAAAGAACTGGAAGAAATAACTTCTCTCAAAGAAGAGAAGATGGAGCAGGTTTTGACATGTCTAAGGTGGAATGCTATAAATGCCATCAGAAGGGACACTTTGCTAGAGAATGCAGAAGGGGAATGCCTCAACACAATAACCACTAACAAGCTCAATCTGGAAGTTTCAATAAGAACATAAACTCTGCTCAAGCCCTGGTCTCTCAACAAGGCATGGGGTTTGATTGGAGTGATCAAGATGAAGAGGCCATCCAAAACCAAGCTCTTATGGCAGAGATGTCAGATCTCCCAACAGAGGTAACTTCCAATCTTTGTTCTCAAAATTACATTAACACTATTAAAAGGTACAGGGATCACAACCAGACCATGAGTGATGACCTGAAGAGATTAGAAAAGGATATAAAAGATTATGTTAGGATTGTTGAGAGATTTGAAGAGCAAATTAAGGGTTTTCAAGCCAATGAGCTTCAACACTCTTATGACACAAACTACTGGAAGTGGGAGAAGAATGACTTAGAACTTCAACTGACCAGATCCAAAGAGGAGAGTGAAAAGCTAAGAGTAGAACTAGCTAAAGTCAAGCTAGATGTAGAAAAGTTTTCCAATGCCTCTAAAGCTATGGATTCTTTACTACAATCTCAGATTCATGATAAACTGAGAAGAGGAATAGGGTACAATACCACACCACCACCCTATAACAACAACTACATCCCTCCTAGTTCAGATTTGTTAGAAACAAAGGATAGGAAGGACCTACCTAAGGGAGCCACTGAGATAGATCCCTTAGATGAAGTAGTTGTCAAGGATAAGGACAATACTGTAAGTGGTGAGATTCCTATAGAAAACCACATAATCACCAATGAGGGATGTGGAAAGCATTGGATCAAGTCCAATGAGATAGAGAAGACTGAGGGAAAGAACAAGAAGGTTCACTATAAGCAGACCACTGTTGTGAACCCTATCCCTTGCAAGCAGTGTGCATGCATTAAATCTGAGCCCCAAAAACATGATAAACCAAGCGGAAATCAGAGAAACTGGAATAACCAATGGGCACAAAAACAAGGCATTGATCTGAGTAAAATCAATAGACCAAAGCCTTGTTTCATTTGTGGAAAGTTAAACCATTTGGCTAAGTATTGTTTCTTTAACCCTATTAACCAACAGATGAACTTTCAAAGATTTGTGCAAAAACCGGTTGGTTATAGGAAGGATGGAAAGAAACATGTGATAAAGAAATCTGTTGAAAGTAAAGGCTCCATGAAGAAAAAGGTTTTAAAAGAAAGTATTAAAATGTGGGTGCCTAGAAGCACTAAAACTGTTAGTACTGCTGACAGGGATAGTGCTGCTGGAAGCATTACTGCTGCTACCAGTGTTAGTACTGCTGAAAATATTAATACTGCTAACACAGTTACTGCTGCTAACACAGTTACTACTTCTAACAAGGTTAGTACTGCTAAGCCTGCAAGTGTTGCTAAGGCAGTTAGTACTTCTAAAACCAGTACTGCTTTTAGCAAAAATGTTTCCAGGCCTATCATTGTGACAAAGTACTCCAAGAATGAGGAGTCAAAGTTTAAAAATCTTGTCAAGAAAGAATGCAAGTATTTTGATGAGAAAGGGGTACCCAAGACCACTTTGGATTGGGTTCCTAATTCATACTAACTGATTTATCTTATGTGCAGGGCAACCAACAGCTCAAGGGGAAGAGCATATGGCATGTTGATAGTGGTTGCTCTAGGCACATGACAGGTAACATGTCATGCCTTCAGGATTTCAAGCATATCAATGGAGGACATGTTGCTTTTGGAGATAATCTTACTGGTGGTAAAATAAGTGGAAAAGGTAATGTTAAAAAAGGTAAGATGACATTTGAGGATGTCTACTCTGTTGATCAGTTGAAGTACAACCTGTTAAGTGTATAACAGGTCTGTGACAAACAACATAGCATATTATTTACAAATACTGAATGTATGATCCTTGCTCCAGGGTTCAAGGTAGTTGATGAAAACATGATACTACTTAGAACTCCAAGAAAGGACAATGTGTATTGTCTAGATATGGACAATGTTTATAGTGATTCATCCCTGAACTGTCTTGTTTCAAAAGCTTCTGTGGATGAATCCTCTCTTTGGCACAGAAGGATGTGTCACATGAACTTCAAGACTATGAACAAACTTGTTAAAAACAACCTTGTAAGAGGTTTACCTTCTAAAGTATTTTCATGTGATGATCATTGTGTTGCATGTCTTAAAGGCAAACAGCACAAAACTTCTCATAAGACCAAAGAGATAAACTCAATTTCTTCTTGTCTCCAGTTATTGCATATGGATCTGTTTGGTCCTACAAATGTTATGAGTATAGACAAGAAATCTTACTGCTTGGTTATTGTTGATGATTACTCTAGATTTACCTGGGTATATTTTCTAAGGACTAAGGATGAGTCAAGTGGACTGATCAAATCCTTTATCCTAAGAATTGAAAACCAAACTAATCAAAAAGTAAAAGTCATTAGATCAGATAATGGGACTGAGTTTAAAAATCTTGATCTAAACACCTTTTGTGAAGAGAAAGGCATTGAGAGACAATATAGTGCTCCTAGGACTCCTCAACAGAATGGAGTTGCTGAAAGGAGAAATATGACACTAATAGAGGCTGCTAGATCTCTGTTGGCTGATTCAAAACTACCAATTACCTTCAGGGCTGAAGCAGTTAATACTGCTTGTTATGTCCAAAACAGAGTTCTAGTGGTAAAGCAAAAGAACAAGACCCCATATGAGCTTTTAAATAAAAGAAAACCTTTCATTGGATTTTTCAAACCTTTTGGGTATCCCTGTACTATTCTCAATACCAAATCTCACTTAGGTAAGTTTGATAGCAAAGTAGATGATGGATTTCTTGTTGGTTACTCATCTCAGAGTAAGGCTTACAGAGTGTTTAACTCTTCTTCCAGAATAATTGAAGAAAGTGACAATGTCAAATGCAATGAGAACACAGCAAATCCAATTGGGTCTGGTCCTTAGTGGCTATTTGACATTGACTCACTAACTAACTCTTTTGGTTTCAGTAGTGATGATTATGCAGGTACAGGGAGTGGAGAATCAGGGACTACACAAGTCTCAGAAAGTATATCTCAATCTGTGATATTTCCCATACCCACAGTGAATCCAGTTGAAGACTGTGGAAAGGAACCATCTACTGGACCAAGTCAAAGAGAAGAAGAAAGAAGAGATGAGGAGACTCAAGAAAATAAAGAACTAGAACTGGCTACTGAAAACACTTCAGTTGAGTTAAATGACTCTAATCTAGAAATGGAACTTAATGAAGAACCTAGTCATCACAGCAGAATTCAAAAGAATCATCCTCCACAGCTGGTAATAGGGGATATATCTTCTCCTATGATGACTAGAAATCAAAGTAGGCTTCAAGAAATGCAAGATCAACAACACACAGTGCTTTCTTGCTTTTTATCCCAGCTTGATCCTAAAAAGGCACATGATGCTATGAAAGAATCCAGTTGGATAGAAGCCATGCAAGAAGAGCTACTGCAGTTCAAGCTGCAAGATGTTTGGGATCTGGTAGACCTTCCTAAAGGCCAAAGGGCAATAGGAACAAAATGGGTCTTCAGGAATAAGAGAGATGAAAGAGGTATAGTGATAAGGAATAAAGCAAGGCTGGTGGCTCAAGGGTATACACAAGAAGAGGGAATAGACTATGATGAAGTATTTGCACCTGTGGCCAGGATAGAAGCAATCAGATTATTCCTGGCTTATGCTTCCTATATGAAATTCAAAGTCTATCAAATGGATGTGAAAAGTGCATTTCTTTATGGTTCAATTGAAGAAGAAGTATATGTCTGTCAACCACCAGGGTTTGAAAACCCAAGCTATCCAGACAGAGTATACAAATTGAAGAAAGCACTTTATGGACTACATCAAGCTCCAAGAGCATGGTATGACACTCTGTCATCCTATCTCTTGGAAAATGGCTTTGAAAGAGGAGTCATTGATAAGACTCTATTCATCAAGAGAAAGAAGAAGGATATCTTGCTGGTCCAAATCTATGTTGATGATATTATCTTTGGATCAACAAGAGACAACATGTGCAAGGAGTTTGAGGAACTAATGCATCAAAGGTTCAAAATGAGTTCCATGGGAGAACTTACTTTCTTCCTTGGACTCCAAGTTCAACAGAAGTCAGATGGAATCTTCATCTGTCAGTCCAAGTATGTGCAGGACATTCTAACCAAGTTTGGTTTCTCAGATTCAAAACCTGCTAGCACACCTATGTAGACACACAAGCAGATAACAACAGATCTTGAGGGGGAGGATATGGATGTTCATCATTATAGATCCATGATTGGCTCTCTCATGTATCTTACAGCCTCTAGGCCAGATATAATGTTTCCAGTGTGTGTGTGTGTGCAAGATTCCAAGTTAGGCCAAAGCAATCTCACTATCAAGCTGTTAAGAGGATATTCAGATATCTCAAAGGGCAACCCATATTGGGACTTTGGTATCCTCATGACTCATCCTTTGACCTACTTGCATAATCAGATAGTGATCTAGGTGGAGCAAACTTGGACAGAAAATCTACTTCTGGAGGATGTCAGTTTTTGGGTGCAAGACTAGTTTCATGGCAGTGCAAGAAACAAACCACAGTATCCACATCTACAACAGAGGCAGAGTACATAGCAGCTGCAGGTTGCTGTTCTCAAGTCTTATGGATTCAGAATCAAATGCTGGATTATGGGGTAACCTTTCTACACACTCCAATTTTTATTGATAATAGCAGTGCTATTAGCATTGTGAATAATCCTGTCAAGCACTCAAAGACAAAGCACATTGAGATCAGGTATCACTTCATAAGAGACTGTAATGAAAAGAAACTTATTCAAGTTGTAAAAGTTCACACTGATAACCAGTTTGCTGATCTATTCACTAAAGCTTTTGATGTGGGTAGATTCACTTTCTTGGTAACAAGTGTGGGAATGATCAACTCTGAATAAGCCCCTTCTCAAAAAGTGGTTCTATACCTGTATATTGTTTATTCTTGGTGTTACTAATCTTCTTTTTCAGGATATGTAAAGCAGTACTCTGTGTTTCGCAAGTTTAAAGGAGTAAGTATAGTTAATACTGCTAGTAGTTAATACTGCTCTCAGTTAATACTGCTAGTTAGTTAATACTGCTAGTAGTTAATAATGCTAGGAGTTAATACTGCTAGTAGTTAATACTGCTAGTAGTTAATACTGCTAGTAGTTAATATTGCTAGTAGTTAATACTGCTCTCAGTTAATACTGCTAGTCGTTAATACTGCTAGTCGTTAATACTGCTAGTAGTTAATACTGCTAGTAGTTAATACTGCTAGTAGTTAATACTGCTCTCAGTTAATACTGCTAGTAGTTAATACTGCTAGTAGTTAATACTGCTCTAGGTTAATACTGCTTATGTTCCGAATACTATAAATACTCTTTGCCCGCCTAAAAGTTCATAACGACTCTTTGCATACTATTCTCTTGCGCTCTAAACCCTCTTTCTCTCAAGTTCGAAGTTCTCAGGCAAGAAGTTTCAAAGATTCATGACATCAATGGCGTTCATTGACGAGCACAATGAAATCGCGATGCTCCAAAAGCCAAAGCAAGTTGCAGGATTTCATTAAATAGTGGATTTTCTGAAAGCTAGTCATATCACCTATGCACTGACAGTGTCTCCATCAATTTATATTGAGCATCAAAGTCAATTCTGGGCACATGCCACCATTGTTACTGAGGATGGTGTGCAAATGATAAAGACGACAGTGTGTGAAAAACCTTTGACAGTTACTCACGAGGTAATTCGCATCAGTCTACGTCTAGACGATGCCTCTGGTATAACTTCTATCCCTAATGATGAACCGTTTTCTACTCTTACAAGAATGGGATATGGAGGCCCATTGGGTATTTTTAAGTTCTCAAAAGCTAAATTCTCACCCCAATGGCGTTTTCTTGTTCATACCTTGATGCACTGCATTTCTAAAAAGACTACTGGATGGAGTGAGTTCAGCAGTCCCATTGCTTATGCTTTGGTTTGTTTGGCCACTACCAGAAGGTACAATTTTTCAAAAATGATTTTCATTGATCTTGTCTCAAACATGGGAAACAAAAAGAGCTTTTATATGTATCCCAGGTTTGTTCAAGCAGTAATCAACCATGAATTGACGGACATTCCTCATTCTGATGGAATATATGTACCAAAACCCCCTAAAGGCAAGGTTTTCTCAAATATGAGAAGATCTGCTGGGGACTCGGAAGGAGTAGACACCCCATTGTTCTCTACAATGATGGTGGTGTCCCAATCCAATGAAGGTATGGTAGCAGGGTCAATGCCCCCATTAGACCAACCCACTGCTAGCCAATCCCAACCTTCCCTCTCTCAAATTTTCCCTCAGTCCTTTGCTACTAAACCCACTCCAAGCATATCCAAGACTTATGTCAAGAGGAAGGTACACAAGGCTCCTTCCCTTGGTGTACCTACTATTAACCAAGAGCCTCAAAGCTCTCTATTGGAGCACTCTCCAGTAGAGAATATCCAAAGGGAAACCAACAGGGTGTCTCCCAACCCTCAGGAGGTGCTCTCTAAGGAGATGGCAGAGCATATGGGTGAGAAGGCTGCCACTACTCCTGCTAGCACAGAGGAGGACAGTGGTAACATCTCTAAGACCTTCCCCATGGCAACTTTGAATGAGCAATCATTCAAAGGTCCCCGGTGCCAAGAAACCAAGGGGGTGGACAGTGCTTCTGCTAGGCAGAAGACTTCCACTACTAAAAGATCCAATGATCCTTCAAAAGGGGGTAACACTCCTGGAGAAGGTGAGGACAGATATGACTACAATGAATTGATGGAAACAATGGGCAACATCAATATGGATGTCATCAAACAAGGGAAAGAGATTGAAGAGATGAAGCTGGTAATCCTGTCACAACAAGTACAGATTGCTAAGTTGAAGAAGATGGTGACCAGGCTTGTACAGAGGAAGAGGAGAAAGCAATTTGAACTAAGACAAAGGAAATCTGGGAATGATGCTCCCAAAAAGGGGGAGATCAATATGGAAGAAGCTACAAAAGAGGGGGAGCTTGATGGGATGAAATATGGTGTTGAGGGGGAGAAAGCAGCAGTAAGTAAGCAAGCAGCAGAAACCATTAATGCTGCTAGTTCAAGTGGAGCAGCAGAAACGGTTACTACTGCTGACATGAACAAAGCAGCAGAAACAGTGAAGGAAGTACTAACAGAACTGGAAATTGCAGAAACTCTGATCAAAGCAAAACATGATACTTCCAAGGTCACTTCAAAGGCTAAAGGAGTTATCATAAAAGAAAGAGGTGATGCTGCAATAAAATCCAGGTCTGAGAAGGTGATAAGCAAAGAAAAGGGCAAAGCTAAGCTAGTGGAATCTGATCAACCACTCAAAAAGCAAAAGTTGGTTGAATCAGATGAAGCTTTGGCCAGAAAAATACAAGCTGATATTGAGCAAGAAGAGAGGGTTCAAGTAGACAAAGACAGAGAGATGGCTAAGGCTCTAGCTGCTGAACTGAATGAAGCTTATCAACAAAGCCTGGCAACTGAAATTGCATAGAAGAAGGCTGCAACTCTGAAGAAATCAATGGTGGTAAAAACAGCTGTAAAGAAGAGACAACCCTCAAAGACTTTCCTAGGTACCCAAGAGAGAAACAAGATGATTATATTTCTCAAAGGTGCTGTAGGAGTCAGAAAGGAGATGTTCTCAAAGATGTCGTTTGAGAAGATTAAAGAACTGTATGATTCAGAGATGATAAAGCTTCAGGGGAATGAAACAAAAAGAGTGGAGATGGAGAAGAGGATGAAAGAAAGTAATGACTTTCTGATACAAAAGCCCTTTCCAGATGAGCAAGAAACACCACCAAAGAAAGAAGCCACTCTGGGTGAAAGTCTAAGGACTTTAAAGAGAACCAAGATGATGGCAAGGAGAAAGTCAAATAAGAAGCCTAGAGTATCTGAAGGAGAGGCTGAGAAGGTTGCTGAAGAAGAAGGGGCACCTGAGTCATTTAAACAGAAAGATCCATCAAACACAGATGATGTAAATATGTATATGGTAGTGATGGACAAAGTGCCTGAACCAATTTCAGCAGAACCTGTAGGAGTTAAGCCTCCTGAGGTCATTCTCTGGGATACATTGACAGTGGATGGAAAGGAATACATAAGGCTAAAAAGGAAGGATGAAAAGTATGAGGTGTTCAATACTTGGGCAAAGATTGTAAGAACATGCTCTAGGTCAGATCTTGAAGAGATGTTTGAGATAGGAATGAAGTTGTATGCAGATATACTGAAAGCTTCAGAGATTTCAATTACAAAACTGGTAATGGAGTATCTGTGTATGATGTTCAAGCCTGAAGAAGTAGAGCATGTGATCAAGAATGTGTTCAAGTCAGTCAACAATTGGACTCTATATGAAACTAGTGAAGTATATGTAGTGACTTTGGATCTGAATCATACTGAGTACTTCCTAGTGGATAGAGTGTACAACCATAGCAGATTGAAGCTTCATGCCATGCTGAAGAAGAAGCTAGGGTGTATTCCAGATTCAGAAATGGCTAAATATTTGATCCAAAGAACCATCAATCAGAGTTTGGGGTTGGATGCAAATACTGGAATTTAGGCCATTATGGAGTTTTGGGAGCATCTTGAATCAATTCTGAAGAACTTGACTTCTTTTCCTAAAAGTCAAGTTAGGGGGAGATTGTTGGTAACTGAAGAAAAAGCTCAAGTATGGTTAATGCTGCTAGTTCAGAATTACTACTGCTAGAAGACTTCAAAGTTAATACTGCTGAGAATTACTACTGCTAGTAGAATTAATACTGCTAGTCAAAGTTAGTGCTGCTTGAACAAAGTTAGTACTGCTTAGCTAGTTAGTACTGCTAGTGGTTAGTGCTGCTTAGTAGTTAATACTGCTTGAAGAAGTTAATGCTGCTGGAACAAAGTTAATGCTGCTAGAAGAAATTAATGCTGCTGAGCATAGTTAGTACTGCTTATGACTTAAAGATCCGGATGGAAAGGATGACAGCTGGAAAGAATCAAGATATTCATGGAAGGCTTAAAGATAATGATGGAAGATATACTGAAGATATTGTATTCATTGTAATTATCTTTTTGATCAATATATGTATAGATTTGATAGAATAGTTTAGAAATTAATTCATTCATTCTAAGTTTAAAAAAAAATCAACCTCAAGGCATAGATCCTAATTCTAGAGAAGTAGAATTCGTATTGGTGAGCCTGTTCATCAATATTGGGGTTGTGTGTTTAATCTTGTAACTTCAAGCATTCAATACAAGTTTACAAGTTGTTCTTTGATATACTGTTTTGGTTTACTGTTTTATTGAATATCAAAGTGTTATTCCGCAACTTCTTTGATATTAGTTTCTGAGAATTTATTCTTGTTAAGAATTCGATCCTAACATTTACGTATCAACTAGACTTTGCGTCTCCTCTTTGACACGCAAACTTTCTTTTTTGTTTTACTTCGTGTTTTGATAAGGTTTTGATATCAAGTATGTTTAACCCGCAAAGTGAACTTTGCGAGTCTAGTTAGAAACGCAAAGTGAACTTTGTGCGTCTAACTAGAAACGCAAAGTGACCTTTGCGCGTCTAGTTAGAAACTCAAAGTGAACTTTGCGCGTCTAACTAGAAACGCAAAGTATACTTTGCGCTTCTAACTTGATACGCAAACCTTCCTTTGTGTTTTTGTGTGTTTTAGTTTTGTTTTTCTAAGTATAGTTTTCGGACCATGTTAGAAACGCAAACTTACCTTTGCGTTTCATGACTGAAACACAAACCTTGGTTTGCGTTTCTAACTTGGCACGCAAACCATACTTAGAATTTTTTTTTATTTTTTTATTTTTGTCTAATTCTTTTTCATTTTGTTTTTCAGGTATACTATGTCTTCTAAAACCAATACTGATCTAATGATTCAAGACGAGAATGCTATTCTCGATGATCCGTATGATCGAGCCTCTCATGATACTCCCATGCCGTCACATCCTTCTGTTGGGGCCGATCTTTCTGCTTCTCGTCTAACACCAAATGATGTGTTCCCAACCATCATGTATATGCCTTACAAGCCAAATAACTATCACGTGGACTTTGACCTTTGACAGAATCAAGATTCATCCAGTGATACGAGCAATTCTCAAAGGTCATCCCATTGCCCCTGCTCTTTCTTACTACGCAGATGTTCTTGAGGTTTATCTCCAGCAGGCTTGGCATACAATAACAAAAAATGAAATGGCTCGTCCGCATCACTTTGATCTTCAAATCGATCAATTTGAATCATTCCTCTCATACAAGCGATTGAGATTGATACTGGAGCTTCCTGAGCCGAACTCAAGACCAGGACGAACTACGTATGATAGATTTCCATCTGAAGAGGAAGTCTATGAAGGGATACGGAATCTTGGATATGTTGGTACTTTGAACAAACCTACAGACTTTGACAAGTCTAATCTACCTTCCGTACGGTATGCACTGTTCTCAGTTCTCATCAGGTGCCTGACGTCGAAGCATTCTGGCACAGACAGTGCAAGTTTACTGTATCTCCGATTGTTCCATGCAGTCGTCTATGACTTGCATGTCGACTACATGTTTATTTTTTGGATCGAACTCTCAGAGGTGGTACATGACAAGTTCACCAACAAGAAACGGAAGTTCATTCCGTTTGTCAGATTTCTAAAGCTCATTGTTCGAAGCATGCTCCGTAGCAATCCAGCTATTCCTCGCAGGCTATCTTGGCCTCAGGTTCCAGACTCGAAAATGACTTATATTCAGAAGCAGAAGAAGTCTTTCAACTATTCTATGACTATTCCATATGCTCTTATCGCCAACTACGCTGATGTTACAGATGAGGATGTCATAGAATATTGTATGGAGAATGAGTTTGTGGAAGCTGTACAAGATGAGCCTTCTCCTAACATTCAAGCTATTGCTGAACATGAAGTTGAAGTTAAAACAACTGCTGATCAAGAAATTGAAATAATTGCTGAAACTGAAGTTAATATAGCTGTTAATCAGGAGGTTGAAGTATCTGCCACAAAAGAAGTTGAGGAAACTGTTGCATCTCAAAAAATTGGATCTGTTATTGCTGATATTGGTACTGAAGCTACTGCTTTTGATGTTGAAGATGAATATGATTCTGCTGCTGATAATGATCTTTCTGGTGATAAAGATGGTGAAGATTCTGATAATGATGATGATGATGATAGTGATAAACCAAATCTCAAGGTTTATGAAAGGAAGGTTAGAACACCGGAAGTGGTTGTCTCAACAGAAGTTCTCTCTGAAGATGAATCTGTTCCTGTTAATCCTTCAGTTGCACATCTTCAAGTAGATGAATTGGATATAGCTTTTGATCAAGCTTCAACTCCGGTACAAAGTCAAGCTCCAGCATCTTCGCTTGCAGCAATTCAGTCTTCTGATCAAATTCCAACTGTAGCACTTTCTTCTGATCAAGCTCGGGCTTCTACTGACAAATTCTCTACGTTGAATGATGTTATTCGTCAGTTATCTGAAAGAATGGATGCATAAAAGGAAGCTCAAGTTCTGAAGTTGAAGACTTTCTTTAAAGGAAAGGTGCCTGAGATTGATACTTCAGTGATTCCTCCAGAGATTCCATTCAGACGACCAACTGGAGTAGTTCTTCGTGAACCTTCCTCTGCTGTGCCTACATCTACTTCTCCGTTGTTTCTCTTCCGTTTCCTTCAATGGTTTCTTTATCTGCGGGAATTTCTACATCTGCTCCTTCTGGTACATCTTCACGGTCTTCTCTTCACGATATTCCAGTTTCAGAGTTGACAGATTTGCTCTATTCTTGACTTCTCTCTATGTCGCCGTCTGAACATGAAGATCAAGATATTATCTCTCTTTTACGAAACTTCCAACCTATGCCGCCTCCAGTTCCTTCGTCTGAATCTGACAGGATCACTGCTTTATCTGATGAGTTTCATGCATTCAGATCAGAAGTTCGATCAAGTTTTGCTGATCTCAAATATTTTATAACTCAAACATTCTCTTCTTTATCTTCCAGGCTTGATTCTCATGAACAAAGCTGCAGAACCGAGGCTGGCCCGTCTCTTAAGCGCCGACATGACCAAGATGATCCTGATCATCAAGGCCATGAGGGGGAGATGGCAAAGAGACGGAGAGTTGAAGGATCTTCTGAAGTTAGAGAAGATATTCAAGAAGAAGCGACTACTGATATAGAAAAGAATGGTGAATCTGTTGAAGACTGCAACATTAAGGACTTAGTGAATGTTATGATTGAGAATGTTGATCTGTCTTCCATGCATAATGAACTGAATATTTCTGAAAGCAATATTAATAATAATTTGCAAATTGTTGTTTACATGGATCCAGATGCTTCTGCAAGTATTCATGAAGTTGAAGAATCTGAAGCTGCAAATGACATGAGGTCATTCTTTGCTAACTTCATCGAGATTAAATCTGATGATGATGAAGATGTCAGGTTTGAAAAGATTTGTCAAGTCAATGAAAAAGACTGTGATGACATCATTATCATATCAGATACAGAAGATGACTCAGTGTTCATGGATGCGAAAGATGAAGAAGAAGCTGATTTGTTATATAGTGATCTTCCTGCTCATGATGAGATTCCTGAATCTGTCAAAGACACATCTACTCCTGTTGCTAGTTCAACTCCGACTATCACTATTCCTCCAAGATCATTTGACATTGGTCAGTCGTCAAGAGCAGAAGCTGATGTTCCACCTTCTGATCCTGTAATTCCACCATCCATTTTAGAAGAAGGACCAGCTTTATCTAGACGTCAAAGACAAAGGAATTTGCAACGTAGATATTTGGCATCAAGGCAAAGATCAGCCTTTCTAGAAGACACTCAGAGAAACATCTTTGTCCCTAGAAGAAGGCTGATTAACATCTATGCAATCCTTGGAGTGGAGAAAGAGTCAGATGCCTATCAATATGAGTAATTGATGTTCATCAAGTGTCAGCGCAAAAGGAATAATACCGTTTCTTCTCAACACCTGATTGTTCGAGTCATTAGTGTCACAATCAACAAGTTTGTGAATATCTGGTATCCCGATTTTGAAGTTGAAAGAAGAGACTGTAATCGGTATAAATTTTCAGAGGCAGACTTCACTGATCTTTCCATAGATGACATTGAATTCTTATATGATCACTTCAAGAATCTGTATCACAGAACGCAGGATATTTCTCAAGCTTTGTTCATCATCAAAAGATTCATACGACGACAAATTAGATTCTTTCGGGTTTTTGATTTTCAGATGGCTGTCGAAAGTTTCCAACCGGTTGTTAATCTTCTCAGGCCCAACCGAAGCTTACCGAACTTAGAGTCTTATCTTCTCTTCACCATTGTTGAAGATCCTGTTAGAGCATAAATTTGTTGGATACAAGATCAAAAATACTGAAGGTCAAAGTTGTGAAGGTCAAAGATGAAGAAAGTCAAATCTCATTAAAAGTCAAAGTCTCTTAATAAAAGTCAATTGTATTTGTTTTTGTATTTGTATTTTCCTTGTAATTAGTAGTTAGTATAAATACATTTTCTTCTTATACTTTCAGTAGTTACAAGTGTAGGAAAGTAGTGAACAGAGTTGTATTCTAGAGAGGGAAATATCAAAGAGAGAGAGAGAGAGTTCGTTGGAGAGAGTTCTAAAGAGAGAGATTGTAATCTTGATTGAGAAGTTAATCAAACAGGTAAATTGTTTGTTAATTCGTGTTTGTTTGATTGTTATGATTTAGAAACTAGAATCTGGAACATTCAATTGGTATCAGAGCAGATCCAAAGGTGAAATCGATTCAAGAAAATCAAGAAACGAGTCCGTCACTGTTCAAAATAGAATTCTGAGTTTCAGAGTGTTTTTGGAGCAGATTTGTTTTAGGAAGTGTTCGAATTGTGTAATAGATCGAGTTCTTGTATTTTAATTTTCATACTGCACTGTAATTCCACTCAAATTAGTGATTTTGGTTGAGTTTTTGTACACAAGTTTTTTTATTGTTTCATCAATCGAATTGTATTGTAAGGTGTTTAAATTGTAAAAATCTTGTATTGTAACTTGTTCTTGGGTGGATTACAAAGGGTTGTTCAGAGTTTCAGATCATTTGGACAAGAAAAGATCGATTTCAGATGAAAAACTCAGGTTTTTGGGTCGACAGAAGGAAGAACGCGCTAGATCGCTAGAACGCGCAAGTTCTTCATGAAACGCGCTAGTTCATCTTGAAACGCGCAAGGTTCATCAGGGTAGAACGCGCAAGTCGAAAGAAGGGTGTTGGTCTCAAACGCGCAAGGTTATCTGCGAGTTTCAAGGAAACGCGCTAGTAGTGCCCAGCGAGTTCACCAAACGCACTAATCAAAGCCAGCGAGTTTTGGGTGGAATAGTGTTCTGCGAGTTCTTTGGCCTGCGAGTTTGAGGAGAAACAGTGATCAGCGAGTTCATCGACCTGTGAGTTTGAAACTTAAGGAAATAATTCTAAGTGTTGAAACGCGCAAGAGTGGCTAGCGAGTTTAGTTCAAATGCGCAAGCTTCGATCTGCGAGTTTGGGAAACGCGCACATCACAGTTAGCGAGTTCTAGTGTGAACAGTGGTTAGCGAGTTCAGGCGTTTGTGAGTTTCTTTGATCTGCGAGTTTTATCTGCGAGTCTGATCTGCGTATTTGCTTGCGAGTTTTTCAAAACACGCAAATTTCTGCGAGTTTGCTTGCGAGTTTGGTTGAGGATTTATAGAACGCGCAAGATTCAGTCTGCGAGTTTTAGGGCTTGCGAGTTCAATAGTGACTTGCGAGTTCTGATACTTAGTCAAATTTTTCGAATTTTCTGATTTTTCTAATTTCAATTTTTTTTTGTAATTTCATACTTTGGACTAACGATCAATTCTAGTTTCTTATTGATATATTTTTCAAACAGGTTTAAAGAAGATGACTTCCAAAGATGCACTTTCAATCGGAACTGATGTAAAGCCTCCGATATTGTTCAAAAGCGAATATGAACAATGGAAGGACAGATTTTTGGACTTCATAGACAGACACTCAAATGGAGAGAATATACTTCTATCTATCACTGAAGGTCCCATGAAACCAATCATAATTCATGTACCTACTGATGATGTTGATGGTAATGATGTTGATGGTGATAGTGATGATGGAGATGTGGAAAAAGAAATAAAGACAAAACCAGTTAAAGTTGATTTCTCTCAGTACTCAGAAGAACAGAAGAATAGATTTAAAGCTGACAAACAAGCGAGATCTCTTTTACTCCAAAGCATTCCAAATGAGATCTACATCAAGATAGATAGCTTCAAACATGATGCTAAACAGATGTGGAATCAATTGGAAAAGATGATGATGGGATCAAAGATTGGGAATCAGATAAAGGTGGCCAACTGTATCAATAACTATGAGGAATTCAAGGCAAAAAAGAATGAGAGCCTAGAAGACACATATGAGAGATTTACTTTGCTTCTGAATGAGCTGACTAGAACAAAGTCAAGAAGAAGCAGTTGGAAAACAATGTGAAATTTTTGAGCATCCTTCGTCCTGAATGGAAAAAGCACACAAGAAGGACGAAGCAAATGAAAGATTTGAATGAAATCCCTCTTCATGAAGTTTATGAGACCCTGAAACAGAATGAAGAGGAGGTTGAAGAGAAAAGAGCTGAGAAGAAGAAGGCAATACAAGTTCCTGATCCTATAGCTTTGGTTGTTGGTGAAAAGAAGAAGGAAAAGAAAGAGAAGATTGAGAAGAAGAAGAAAAAGAAAGTGAGTTCAAGTTCAGAGTCTGGTTCTGTGTCTGATAGTGATGATGGCGAAAGTCTGAAACAAGCCATGATATTGCTGACCCGTGCATTTCAAAAGAAATTTTATAAGAAGCCGGGATCAAATTCTCAACGCTATTCGGCATCAAGTTCAAAGAACCACGAGCACCGAGAAAGAGTGGAAGGCAAAAGATTTGAAGAGAATAGGTATGGTGAGAAGAAACCGGATGAGAAGAAGAAGTTTGTGAATGATTACACTGCTGTTGAGAAACCAACAACTGATTTAATCAAATGCTACAATTGTGGCAAGTTGGGTCATTATGCTAAAGATTGTCGAAAGTCGAAAGTTCGCAACTCTTAGTATTAACAAAACAAGTTGCTTTTGGCAAGACAACAAGAAGCTGGTGTAGCTTTAATGGCCGAGGATGAGTTTTGGTTGGATCACTCAGAGGATGAAGGTGAAGATAAAGAAGAAAATGCTCATATCTGTCTCATGGGAAAAGAAGAAAAGGATGACGAGTCAGATGATGAGGCAGTTAATGAGGTATTAAACTTAACTCCAAAAGATTTTATTACCAAGTTGGAAACCATGGTGGTGGAGCTTGAAAATTTACAAAATAATCTGAAAAAGGAAAAAGAAAAAGTTGCTAAAAAGAACAAGAAGATCTTTGAGCTTAATACGTCTGTTATTTCAAACAAAGATCTGATTAATTCTTTACGCAAATCTGATTCTGATTCTAAATCAAAAGTAGATGATTTTGAAAAGAAGATTTCTGAGTTTGAAGGTAAAGTGTCTAAATATGAGTTTGAAAAGAATGAATCTGCACTAACTGTTTATAAACTGCAGGTTGAAAACAAGAATTTGAACAAGAAGGTAAATGGTCTGGAAGTTAAACTTTATAAAAGAGGTCAAACAGATCAAACTATTTTTCTTAATGCCCCTGATGAAGAAACTGATGTTAAGCAGAGATGGGGACTTGGTTTTAACAACCCCCATTATCTTAAGAAAGCCATCAGAAAACAGCCGGCACTTTATAACTATGATTTTCTTGCATGTGCTGGTAAACATATTCATTTAAAACCCAAATTCGTTACCAAATTGTCAGAAGAAGATGAGGCCAAAGAAACTGAAAACAGAAAGAATAAAAAGAAAATGCAACTACCATTTAACTATGTAAAGTTAAATGATAGTTATATTTCCGAAACACCAAAAGTTCTTTCAAATGACTATTTTGTTAGTTATTCCGATTCTGAGATGAAGGCAAAACCTGCGATTGCAAAGGTTTATGTTCCTACATCTATTCTTGAAAGTAAAATAGTCGAGCTTGAAAATGTTTTATCTGATGAAAAACTTTTGGGTGATATACAACAAATTGTGTTTTCTATAGTTTTAAAGAACACTGATTTTCAAGTTAAATCAACAAAGTGTTCTACAGTTTCAAAGGCACCTCAAACTTTCTCTGATAATTCTGATGACTTATTTGAGTCTGCAAATGATTCTTTTAATTCTGATGATGGGAGCATGGAAGAATCTGATATGTTTGACATTCATTCTAAACTTCCTGACCATTCTACTTGTTTTAAAAATGACAAAGCGTTACCAAGTGCTGTTCATATTGGTGAAACATCAACTAAGGTTGGTGATTCAGTTTCTGTAACTGCTGATTACTATGCTCATGGTAAGAAACATAAGAAACAGCGATTACAGAAACAGAAATACACTGGTATATATCAGAAATCTCAATCTAGGAAATCTGCTTTTCCTAATAAATCTATATCTTATGTTTCAGATTTAAAGAAGAAAAAGTCGAAAGCTCAATCTGAATGGAGACCAAAAAGGAGGGATGATGAGATAGTGGAATCAGTTACTGATAATTCTTGTACTAAAACTGATAGTAGTGATTCTAATATATTTGATCAATGTGCTTCTCATAAACAAAACCTTGTAACTTCTTACAAGCGTTACTCAATAAAGCAGTTGATTCAATTATCTCCCATTACTACTAAATTTCATAATGATTATCGGAAAACTGACTTTACTTATTCTCATGATTCTTCTGATTGGTATGGATCTTATCATGTATATTCTTCTAGATCAAATGTTTTTAAAGTTTTTCAAAAGAGCAGAGGTTCTATTTTCAAGTGGATACCAAAATCTTGTACTAAACTGATAGGTCCCGTTTTTAAATGGGTACCTAAATCTATTGTCTCCTAATTTCTCTTGCAGACCCGGCATATGTGGTACTTGGATAGTGGATGTTCCAAGCATATGACTGGGCAAAAAGCTTTATTGTGTAACTATACAGAGAAATTCAGTGGTAATGTCAGATTTGGAAACGATCAGCTTTCACCTATCTTAGGATATGGTGACATCATTCAAGATAACATAACGATAAGTAAAGTGAGTTATGTTGAAGGCTTGGGGCACAACTTATTCAGCATAGGTCAATTCTGCGATAAAGGGTTAGAGGTAAACTTCAAGTCTAAGAGTTGCTCGGTTCGTACTGAAGACGGAACAGAACTCTTGGGTGGACATCGAAAGATAAACCTCTACACTATCAACTTGTCCAAAGTTCAGATTGACAATCAGGTATGCTTGATGACAAAAGCTACACAGCAACAAAGTTGGCTCTGGCATAGACGGTTATCTCACTTGAACTTTCGTTACATCAACAAGCTGGTTCATGGGAAATTGGTCAAAGGACATCCTGAGCTGAAGTATGAACGAGAACACTTATGTGCAGCATGTGAAAAAGGTAAGATGAAGAGAGCTGCTCACAAACTGAATCCTGAACCAAGCACTAGTTCTCCGTTAGAATTGTTACACATGGATTTATGTGGACCAATGAGAACTCAGAGTTTGGGTGGTAAGAAATACGTGTTGGTTATTGTGGACGATTATTAAAGATACACGTGGGTCAAATTTCTTCGTTCAAAAGATGAGACACCAGAAGTTCTCATTTCATTCTTAAAGACGACCCAGGTGAAACTGCAGCGACAAGTCAAGTTCCTTCGAACTGACAATGGCACAGAATTCAAGAACAAGATTGTTGATAAATATCTCGATTCAGTTGGGATTTCACATCAGTTTTCTGCTGCTAGAACCCCTCTACAAAATGGAGTAGTAGAAAGACGTAATAGGACGCTAGTCGAGGCCGCTCGGACTATGCTTAGTCAATCGGATCTACCTCTATTCTTGTGGGCGGAAGCTGTGTCGACTGCATGCCATACGCAAAATCGTTCCATGATACACCACCGATTTCAGAAGACTCCATATGAGATGATCAACAACAGAATACCTACCATCAAATACTTTCATATATTTAGGTGTAAATGTTTTGTGCTTAACGATAGAGAGAGTCTGAATAAATTCAGTGTTAAGGCGGACGAAGGCATCTTTATCGGTTATTCTTCAACTTCTGCTGCATATCGTGTTTATATAAAGAAGTCAAAGACAGTTGTGGAGAGCGTCAATGTTACATTTGATGAAGAATTGGCTTCTGATCAAATCAGTTCAGAACCCGTTATTACTGGCATTTTAGCTTCTGGGCAGATCAGTCCAGAACCTGTGTCTACAGCAATAAATTCGGATAACGCTTCTACATCTACTTCACATTTAACTGATTTAGATTTGTTATTTGAATTCTTTTATGATGAGTTTCTTGGAACTAATGTACCTAAATCTGCTGTGACTGACAGGTCTGAAGACACAACTTGTAATCATCCAGTCACTTCAGAGGTCATTACTGAACAAGTATCCCCCGTTTAGTATGAAACTCATATTCCTATTGTTACTCCTACAGTTGAAGATGCACATGCAAATATTGAGCCAGAAGTAACTGTTTCAGTTGGTTGTGATATATTGTCTACTCAACAGCCAGAATCTGTTGTTCCAACTGATACTTCTGCACCTGAGACTTCAACTGAAAACCCCCCTCCTGTAATTCAAACTGAAGATTTTGAAAGTGGATTTCAAGATGATGATCATGTTCAGAATTCATCTATTCCACTTCCTCATGAGTATCGCTAGACCAAAGAGCATCCATTACATCAAGTAATTGGAGATCTCAACAAACCTGTACAGACTAGGTCAGCGACACTTAACCAATGTATGCATGACTCGTTCCTCAGCAAGATTGAGCCAACACGAGTATCCGAGGCTCTTGCTGATTCGGACTGGGTATCTGCAATGCAAGAAGAGCTCAATCAATTTGAAGCTCTAAAAGTTTGGAGATTAGTTCCTAAGCCTGAAGGAAAGACCGTGATAGGAACTAAGTGGGTATTCAAGAATAAAAAGGATGAAGATGGTGTCGTCATCAGAAACAAAGCTAGACTTGTTGCCAAAGGCTATCGGCAAGAGGAAGGCATTGATTATGACGAGACGTATGCTCCAGTAGCGCGCATAGAGGCAATCAAAATGTTTCTCGCCTATGCCGCTCATAAGAACTTCACAGTTTTTCAGATGGATGTGAAAACAACCTTTCTGAACGGCATTCTTAAATAAGAAGTGTACGTGTCTCAACCAGAAGGGTTCGTTAATCCATATAAGCCATATCATGTCTATATATTAGACAAAGCCCTTTATGGATTAAAACAAGCCCCTCGAGCCTGGTATGATGTCTTATCAAAATTCTTGGTCAAGTCTGGTTTCTCTAAAGGTAAGATCGATACCACTTTATTCATAAAGAAGGAAAAAGCTGATATTATTCTTATTCAGATTTATGTTGATGATATAATATTTGGTTCTACTAATCCAAAATATTGCAAAAACTTTTCTAACCTCATGGTGTCACGTTTTCAAATGAGTATGATGGGAGAGATGAATTTCTTTCTCGGATTACAAGTTAAACAGCTTTCTACGGGGATTTTCTTAAATCAATCTAAGTACATTTTGGATATTCTTCGGAAGTACAAAATGGAAAATTCTAAGCCAGTTGGAATCCCAATGGCACCTGGTACTAAAATCCACACTGATCCTTCGGGTAAAATTATAGATGTTAGAACATACAGAGGTATGATAGGATCGTTGATGTATTTAACTTTCAGTAGACTAGATATTATGTTTTCAACATGTCTATGTTCAAGATATCAAACTGATCCCAAAGAATCCCATTTGGCTGCTGTCAAACGAATTTTTAGATATCTGAAGGGCACTGCAGACCTTGGTCTGTGGTATCCTAAGGATACAGGGTTTCAACTGACTGCATATTCAGATGCAGATCATGCAGGTTGCATGTTGGACAAAAAGAGTACTTCTGGTCACGTACAATTTCTTGGAGACAAGCTCGTTAGCTGGGCATCAAAGAAACAGTTATGCGTTTCCACATCGACTGCTGAAGCAGAGTATGTAGCTGCTGCCAGTTGCTGCTCTCAAGTCTTGTGGATGAGAACACAGCTACGAGACTTCGGATTCAAATATGACAAAATTCCGATATACTGTGACTCGAAGAGCGCGATTGCCATATCTGCTAATCCTGTCCAACACACCAAAACTAAACACATTGATGTAAGGTATCACTTTATCAAAGATAATGTTGAAAAAGGAACAATTGATCTTTATTTTGTAAAAGCAGATTATTAACTTGCAGATTTATTTACCAAACCCTTAGATGAAAAGAGATTTAATTTTCTTATCTCTAAGCTTGGTATGTTAAATCTTAAGACGTAATCAGTTATTACCTACTAAAGTTACGTATTGTTATTTTTCATAATTTTCTTTATCTTTATATCTGAAGGATACTTGCACTTTAATTGTTTGCTCATGATCTCAGGGGGAGTATGAGAAGATTCTAGATGATCTACATTCATTTGAGGGGGAGCATAAACTAATTTCTGCATTATACTTCACTGACAAATTTTTTTAATGCATGATTTTAGGGGGAGATAATAAGTAAAAAGGAGTAAGATGATTTCTGATTACTTCAAATCAGAACTCGTATCTTAAAAGTTTTATTGCTTTATGTCTTTTAAGTTTTGAATAAATTTTTGTGAATAAATTTTGACTAGACTTTGAGATTTATACAGGATGAGAGAAGCTGACACGATCATATATTAATGACGATAGCTTGACTTTCTGAGAATTAAGATTGAGCGAAAAGGTAATTTTTTTATCTTAATCTCAAATGTATCTGAAAGAAGGACAACTTTCATGTATAGAAAACATGTTCCTAAATGTTCAAACCACTTCCCGATTTTTAATCAGATTTTATAATTTGGAAGTGTGATTTTAAATGTTTTCATTTTTATTTTGTGCTTACATGTTTACAAACCGTGTGTTTCCAAAGATAAATACTTGAGTATTGTCTTTTCTATATACTTTCAAGTATTCACACACTGGTTTGAATTTTTGTTCAACATGTTCTTACTATGTCTCTAAATTGAAACTATTTTTCTTTGATGGTAAGACACTCCGTTTGTATTCAAAGAATTTTGAGCGATATTTCATTTCGAAACGGTCATTTCAAGAATGTCTATATCTTGTTTCGTATAGACAAATATCAATTATTCTTGACCATAAGCTTTAATTGCTATATCATTCATTTCTGATCATTTTCATACAAATGTCAGATTTTCAAACAAGTCTTTTGCACTCATGTTTATTTATTCAATATACTTGTTTGAAAATACTTCAATGTTTAAAAATGCTCATATTTTCATGATTACTTTTTGAGCATACATTCATCTGATATTTGTAAATGGTTTAACTGTTACAGTTAAACCATTTGTGCATCTCATCCTTAATAGAAAACTTGGGTTCTTTGTGCTAGGAATTAACTAAACATCTATGGATTCACGTTAACCAGTGTTTCCTACCCAAGAAGTTAATCCTTTAGTGATTGAGTGTGAGGAGTCTAAAAGAAATGAGTGTGGGTGTGATGAGGTAAAATGGAAAAGAGAGTTTGGTTAGTAGTGAGCTTAATGATTAAAAAGAAAGAGGGTGTGAGATCAGAGTAAAAGAATATCAAACTCTGCACCAACTACTTTCTGAGTTGGGCAGCCACATTACTAGAGTTTCACAACTCTTTGGTGAACGTTATTGAAACAAGCAATTAGCCCATGCCAACTCTTGCTTAAACCCCACCAACCACTCATTTTCTTCTCAAAAAGAAAATGTTTCATATTTTCAAGGGGACGCAACATATAATCTATCTGGTTTTCGTTTGGCAAATCTGGATATTGAAAAAGAAGGAAGTTTGCCCCACCTTCGCACTTCAATCATGCACTTAGAGTCTGTGTTTATCTACTGTTGTCTCAGTGGTTTACACTATGTTGAGCATTATGAAAGCAGTTATTCGTGCTTAATTCTTTCTACACATGCACGAACACACAAAGAATTTGTTTCTTTGTCATAACATTCATAGAAATTGCCTTTGTGGTATTTCGATGATTGGATGGAAGCCCTGGGGGAGTGAACATCAAAAAGCTCCTTTATATTGTGTATTTGTTACACACAGTGACTTTGTGTTACTGACAGGCATATTAACTGATTCATCTGTTGATTCAGGAGTTACATGTTCTTATTTTGTCCGGATTTGAAAAGATCTGGATGAATACTGGTTGTGGATCACAGAATCAGAGGCTCGTTAACAGATCAGAATGGTTTAAGACATTTCTTGGAAATAAAGTTTTGATGATCTAGATGCTCAATTCATCAAAAAGGGGAGATGGTATGAAGAAATGTTAAAGTTTTTCAAGATTGGGGGAGATGATTTTCTCAAATAGCCAAGACAGAAGATTCAAAGTTAAGATTTGAAGATGATCAAAGAATTTATGAAGATTTGTGGAAATTTTCTTTGAAGATTATTTGCTGAAAAGCAATTCAAGCTGATTCTGAAGATAATTTCTTTTCAAAGTCTGAAAGCGTCAAAGAAAAAGGGGAGATTGTTCAGACAGAGCTTAAAGTGAAGAATTAATGCTAAATCTTTCAACAATGATCTTGAATCCAAAGGGGGAGATTGTTAGAGCATAAATTTGTTGGATACAAGATCAAGAATACTGAAGGTCAAAGTTGTGAAGGTCAAAGCTGAAGAAAGTCAAATTTCATTAAAAGTCAAAGTCTCTTAATAAAAGTCAATTGTATTTGTTTTTGTATTTGTATTTTCCTTGTAATTAGTAGTTAGTATAAATACATTTTCTTCTTATATTTTCAGTAGTTACAAGTGTAAGAAAGTAGTGAACAGAGTTGTATTCTAGAGAGGGAAATATCAAAGAGAGAGAGAGTTCGTTGGAGAGAGTTCTAAAGAGAGAGATTGTAATCTTGATTGAGAAGTTAATCAAACAGGTAAATTGTTTGTTAATTCGTGTTTGTTTGATTGTTATGATTTAGAAACTAGAATCTGGAACATTCAGATCCATATGGAGTGGTGTACAAAAATGGGTCTAATGAAAAATGCTTTCTCAGGTTTGAAGAAATTGCTCACTTCTCCGATGGAACCTTAAAAGTGATCAAGCTTCAGTTAGAGCATCGTCTGAAGGATGCTAAAAGAAGATTTGTGGAAACAAGAGAAAATGCATATCATATTAATAATGACGAGATTCATCTTCTCCAAAAGACTTTAGATTCAATTCAAGAGAGATTGAATCTCCGCTAAACTCTAAGGCGTCTGGAAGTTTTAGTTGGTTTGAATCGACTTCGTCAAAGAGAAGAGCGTCAGTGATTCTAAAAAGTCTTCTGATTGGTCTATGCTGTTTTTGAAGATTGTTTTTAAAGACCACGTCGCCAATGATTACTAAGGGGGAGATTATTAAGTCTAATTTTGTAGTAATCATTGTATTTATTTTCTAGTCTTTACTGTGCTTAGTGTTCATTTCTGTTTTGTAAAGGCTTGGGGTATTTAAGTCCCCTTAGAGCCTTTGTTTTGTATCTTTGAACTTACATTTCAATACATCAGATTACATTTTGCGCTTGTTACTTTCTCTCTCTAAAGAATCAGTGATCTTGGACTCTCAGTTGGGTTATTTGATGAGTATTGATTATTTGAAGTGTTTAACTTTATAAGCTTTGTAAAACACCCACATTTGGGATTTTGGACATTTTGATGAATACATCATAAGTAATGGTATTTTAATGATTTATGTTAAGAAATGAGATCTTTCGAGTATAAATGCATTTTTTTACGTATGATTTGGAGAAATACTTGTTCTTGGGTTATGACACGTTTTTGAAAGAATAAAGGGTATAAACTCATTGGAAAATGACTTGTCTCAGTCTAATTTCGTGTTGGAGTTTATTCATGTATTTTGGAGTGTGTGTTTGCATAAACGTGGGTCAATTGTGTTTATCGCATTTTATGACTTTTGATCAATGGTCGATTAATTGGTGGAGCTTTTGGCTTGGTTGTGACTCAAAGGAGTCTTGGGGGTATTTGCCTAGTTTTATTGGCTCGATGAAGAGCTTTGGTTTTACGATGCATTTAATTGCGTTTTGATGGAAATTACATGTTTTGAGTGTGTTGTCATTCATTTGAGTCATGTAATGTTTTAGACTATAATGCATTGGATCCATAGACATATGAGTCAGTCAGTTGGTTTAATTGGGATCTTTATCCCTGTTATGGAACTGGATATATTTATGGTTAGCGGAGGGATCGAGGTATAGATCGTGGGTGGTTGAACTCGATACACGTGTAATCCAGTATGTTTATTCATCATGGAGTTTTGATGTCCATGTTTGAGTCTAGTGAGTGGTCCCCAAGTCATGTTCTTATGTAAGCTTGCGGTGGTGCTCTGTAGAGTCGTATACGGAGCTAAGTCTTGCGGTGGTGCACCTGGTGAGCCGGATACGGGGACTTGTGGCTTTTGTGGTGACACTCATCTAGAGGTCGAGTAGACACTAGTGTCATTTGGGTATCTTGCGATGGTAGCTCAGAGGAGCCGTATACGGGGATCCGTGTCCCTATGTGAATCTTGAGAACGTTGATAGTGGCTTAACTTTGTGTGCCCGCCACATTCAATGGAATCGGGTCTCCCTCGTCACCGAAAGGTGTTGTTTTGGGTATTAAGTTTTAGTATCCATGTTTTCGGTGACGTTTTATATATTTGGATTTTTATCCATGATTTATGGGTTGAGTATTATGTCCCACCCGTGTTTTAGGTGTTTCGGGATATAGAGTTCTATCCATGTTTTTTTTATAAATTTGGGAGTTCGATCTCTATTCACGTTTTGAGTGAGTTTTAGGTTGCGTCACCTTTGAAGAATGTTTGTATTGGGCGTTCATCTATAAAAATGTGTGTTATTAGAAAACGAGTCGCGTCCATATTTAAAGTAAATCATTTTGAAAGATTACGATATAAATTGCATCATTTCCTTTTAACGACGTATTTATTTGCGATGAAAACTCTTGAACTCACTAGGCGTTAGCCTAACTTTTTATTTGTCGACATGTGCATCATGTTCCGGTTGGGGAATGGTACTAGCGACACTGTGAAGAGATGAGTGCTAGTTATATGCACGAGAGAGAGTAGCTTGGTGAAGCCTTCCGCTTTTACTTTGAAATAACAACTTGTAATTGGGTAATGTGATCCTAAAATCTAGCTTTCTAAATCAAACATAGATTTAACAAGAAGCCATTTTCATTAAAGTCATATGATTACAACGAAGTCATATATCTCACAATGTACAAATATCTCTCATGCGAGTTCTCAGACTTCTCTCCTAATGAATGTGTGCGTGAGTTCATACTTACAAAGACAACAACTAGACGATTTATACTAAGTCAACATAGTTGACTTTACAACTCAAAACCTTTAACTATTCAACATTTACAACTTTGACCCTCTATTTAATCTTGAATACAATTCTAGTCTAACAATCTCCCCCTTTGGATTCAAGATTAAATTTTTTTTGACAATAATCTTCAGGTCTTCGTTTCTTCAGAAATTATTCTTCAACAAAAATCTTTTCAACTTTGACAACTTGAACTTTTGAAGTAAATTTCCCTCCTTGGCTTTTTCAACAACTTGTCGCTTTGGTCAAACTTTAATTTCCCCCTTTATCTTTAACAACAACACATTATCTTCAGAAAACTAATCTTCAAACTCAGACATTGATTTCGCTTTCAAAATTATCTTTGAAATAGTCAACCATCTGACTTTAACATCTTCTTCTTTGAATCAATTTGAAATCTAACTTCGTCTGACTTTGAAACTTTATATATCTCTCTCCATTTTTGAAATCTGACTTTAAACATCTCCTTTCATCACATCTCCTTGTGACACTTCTTTCGCTTTGCCCTTCTTGATAATATCAACTCTAATCTGAGTTTGAAAACTTGATATTTCTCCCCCTTTTTGATAAATTGTGAGAATCAGAATCATCAAAAGTTTTCAATGTCAGCACAGTATTTGAAAGATCTCCCCCAAATCATCTGATAAGCATAGTCTTCATGATTTACAATCTCCCCTTGTTGGATAGATATAAACAATCTCCCCCATGAATGAAAGAAATCAATCTTCCCCAACAAATCTGATAAAGAGCCGTCAATTCATGAATGTATTTATCTAAATCTTTTCAAATGCAGACAAATTAGGAGTTGTAACCCTGAATCAACAAATGAAACATTTAGGAATGCCTATCAGTAACACAAAGTTACTGTGTACAACGAATGTACAATTTAAGGAGCTTGAGATGATGTTCACTCCCCAGGACTTCCATCCAATCATCGAAAAATACAAGGTATTTTGTATGAATGTTCTGACAGAAAAACATATTTTCTGTGTGCTTGTGCTTGTGTATGAAAGAATTAGCACCATGATTGCTATTTAGGCTCAAAATTATGCAAACCATTGAGACAACAATGATTATACATAGACTCAACGTGCATGAGAAATGGTTCAAGGTGGGGCAACTTTCCTTCTTTTTCAATATCAGTATCTTCCAAGTTAAAAACCAATAGAATATGTGTTGCATCCCCAGAAAATGTGAAACATTCTCTTTTTGAGAAAATAATGAGTAGCTGGTGGGGTGTTTGCAAGGGTTGGCATGGGCTCACTTCCTGTTTCAATGATGGTCACTAAAGAATGTGAACCAATCAGTAGATGTGGCTGCCCGACTCAGAAAGATTTTGGTGCGGAGTCTGATATTCTTTTACTCTGTTCTCACACCTTATTTCTTTTAATCTTTTAAGCTCACTTCTAAAAAATCTCTCTTTTCCATTTTACCTATTCACACACCAACACTCAAATCTTTTGACCCCTCTCCCCTCAATCACTCTTGGGAATACTTCCGGGGTAGGAAACACTGGTTATCGTGAATCCATGGAAGTTCTTTTAAGCTCACACATTGACTCCCATGTATTTGTCCTAAAAGCATGAGTTGCTCAATGATTATCTTGACATTTAAGCGCAAGAAATCATTTGTCAGTGTATGTATGCTCATCAAGAATCAGAATGAAATCTGAGCAATTTAAGCATTTAAGATTTCTCAAAACTTTATATGAATGAAGAATCATGAAAGAATAGAAATGTTTTGAGAATCTGACAATGATTTAAATCAGATCAAAGTATCACGAAGAAAAATAATAAGGGATGTCAAAGACGAATGTTGTTTATATGAACAATATATAAACATTTTAACAATGAAAGCACATTTCCGTTTAGAAATGACGTCTGATCTCAATCAACATTGAGTACAAACGGGAGTATTACCATATAAAGATTTATCATTTGATACATGGTAATAACAAAGTCAATAAATGTACTGAACCGATGTGTGTAAGAATACTTGACAGTATAAAGACATGACAATTACGCAAGTATTTGTCATTGAAAACACATGGTCAGATAAACATCAAAGTATCCATATGAAAATCATTTAAAATCGCACTTCTCAATTCATGAAAATATTTTAAGAATGTGAAATGGTTTGAACATTTGAAGAAACTATTTTTCACAAGTGAAAGTTGTTCATCTTTCAACAAGTGATAGAATTTGAGATATAGAAAATATACCTGTAGTATGTAGTATCTCAACTCCCCCTCGAATGTATATCATCATGTAAGTATACTCGACAAAACATCATATATCATCCCCCTAAATATCTGTAAAAAGTCAATTTATTAGAAAAATATAACAGTGAATTTTATTTTCTCCCCCTAAAAAAATTGCTATAAACTCCCTCTCAACATAAAAACTCCTTGAAAATATGTGATCTATTAAGCATCCTTCAGAAGAAAAACAGTTGAGTACGAGTTTTGAACAAAGATATTCAGAAACCATGATTACATATTCTCCGGTGAGAATAGTAATGTTTAGATATACCAATGAAGAACGGGTCCTGATCTGATGTAATCAGAAACTGTTAGGACACAGTCTCATTGGATTCAAGATCATCCAATACGAAGATCGCAATCTGAAGTTAATGCTGAAAGTTACTCTCAACCATAGTCTAGGGGTCAAATTGTAATAAGTGTCAAAGTTATAATATCTAGATATTATTTAGATATTATGTTTTTAGTTATAATATTAGTTTATTAAGTTTTGATAATATTTTAAACAGATATTATCTTTCTCTCTATTATCGATCATCTGATCACAAGATCACACACAATACACATACTAAAAGGTGTAAAGAGAGAAAACAAACAGAGAACTCAAACTCAAGAAATCAACCGTGTAATCATCGTTTGTTTGTTGTTTTGATTATCTGGTAACGATCATGGACTCACAATTGGTATCAGAGCTGATCCAGATTCAAAATCAAAATTTTTAACTCTCTGTGTTCTTCATTTTTGAAGAACACTGATCAATCATCAAAATCTTGATTTTGCGGTTATTTTCGAAATCAAAGTGTTGTGCATTGTTCTATTTGGTAAGGAGATCATTGTGTCAAAATTTGGTGTGGTAAAACAAATTCTAGTTGGCTTAATTTTAGAGTTACAGGTCGATTAATCGGAGAAGACGACGTACCGGTCCTTTGTAATATATCGGTCTAAGCCAATTGACCGATAATATTTTTTTACCGGTCGAACCTTAGTTTTTACATTCTATCGGTCTTAAGCATTCGATCGGACTCTTGCAAATACCGGTCGAAGATCACTTAATACCGGTCGAATCTCACAAAACAAAACCCGGTCAAACATCTCCTTTTATCGGTCTTCTAACTTTTGGTATCGGTCAAACAATTCTCTCGGTCAAAGGAAAACCAAATCCCGGTCTTAGAGACAATTCCGGTCATACCTCTTTGTACCGATCAAACTCCTATCCCAAAGAGATCTCACGTGCATGTCCACCATAATAATTCCACATTAAATTGTTGAATTGTTGAATTCCACCATCATAACACAGTGTATTTTCCTACATCCTCCACGTGTCCATTTTCTACATATTATCTCATTATTTTATAAGGTCCATTCTCTTTGAAATCATCCAATATCGTTCCAATCACCATCCTCATTGAATTATTTCCTATACCTCACGTGACCTATTAATCAAATTCCACTAAACCATCTTTCCGGTCGAATTAGAAAAACAACATCTTCCTGGTCTTAGAAGCTCCCGGTCAAACACTCTCCGGTCAAATCCCACTTTGTACCGGTCGAATAAATTTCTTATACCGGTCCTATCTCTTTTCTCCCGGTCGAACTCTCTCTCAATATTGAAACACTATATCGGTCGAAAGAAAATTTTACCGGTCGAGCATTTTACTGGTCCAATACTTTTACCGGTCAATCAGTTTAATCGGTCGAAAATTTTACCGATTCTTACGTCTTACCGGTCAAACCTCACTTTGCGCAATCAACCTCTCGCGCAAACCTTCTCAAATCGCAAAGTTTTTCCAGACTTAGAACTTTATTTCAAAATGACATCCAGAGAAGCCCTTGCAATCGGAACTGACACCAAGCCACCAGTTCTCTTTAGAGGAGAATACGAACAGTGGAAGGATCGGTTCCTGAACTTCATCGAAAGACAGGAATTGGGTGATTTCATCAAACAATCCTTAGAAGAAGGCCTAATGGAAACAAAATATAGGGAACCAACAACAGGTACTCAAGAAGTACGACATGCACTTTCTTATGCAGATCTAACAGGTGATGATAAGCTAAGAGCAAAAGGCGACATGTTAGCCAAGTCATACATTCTACAAGGGATTACGAATGAAATCTATGTAAAGATTGACAGCTACAAGGCCTCCGGAAAATAAATGTAGGATCAACTAGAGAAAATGATGCTGGGTTCAAATATTGGGAACCAACTGAAAATCTCTAACTGCCTGCACAGTTTTGAAGAATTCAAAGGCAAAACTGGAGAAACTCTAGAGGGAACATATGATAGGTTTGTGACTTTGCTAAACAAATTAAGAAAGAATAAGGTCAACAAATCTCAAATCGAGCTGAATATCAAATCCCTGAGTATTCTACAACCAGAATGGAAAAGTTTTGCCAGGCAGATGAGGCAGATAAAAGACCTGAATGAGATTCCACTTCACGAGGTGTATGAAACCCTCCGACAAAATGAAGATGAGGTGAATGAAATTCTAGCAGAAAAGAGAAAAGGAAAGACAGTTGAAGACACAGTCGCTCTTGTTGTAAAGAAGAAAAAGAACAAGACGATTGTGTATGAATCAGAAGAAGCTGAAGCTGAGACCGTCTCTGACTTGGATGAAAATGAACAAATGCAGCAAGCAATGCAGTTTCTGACAAATGCATTTCAGAAAAAGTTCTACAGGAATCCAACGTCAAACAGTCAGAGGTACTCTTCTGGACCAAACAACTATGCTCAAAGGAAAGAATTGAAGGAAGCAGATATGAAGGAAATAAGTATGAAGGGAAGAGATTTGAGGGAAAGAGAACAGAAGAGAGGAAACCTGAAGAGAGAAGATATCAGACTGAAGGAAAAAGGTTAGTGGAGAGGAATCCTGAAGAGAGGAAATTTAAAGATGAAGGATCAAGTCAGCCAGGACCACCGATGTGCTACAACTGTGGCAAAACAGGTCACTTTGCCAAGGATTGCCGCAAATCAAAAGTCAGAAACTCCGATTACTACAAGAACAAGATGCTTCTTGCAAAGCAACAGAAGGCAAGCAAGGCACTGATGGCTGAAGATGAATACTGGCTGGATCACTCAGATGTAGAAGAAGAAGATGAAGAAAAGGATGAAGCCATCAATATGTGCTTGATGAGCAAAATCGAATCAGATGCTGAAGCTGATTCAGAAAATGAAGAAGAGGAGGTACGTGTTTTATCATATAAAGATTTAATGAATAAAATGCATGCTATGGTTTTAAAACAAGAAGAGTTAGAATATAATCTTAAGCGAGAAAATGGTGTTATAATTAACAAAAACCAATTGATACAGAAACTTAGCGATGAAATTGATGAGAAGAAAGTATTAGTTGAGGTTTTACATACAAACGGTGACACCAACGCAAAAGAACATACTATAATTCTAAAAGAGAATACTGAGCTCAAGTCTAAATTGACAAAAAGTGAGATTGATTTTTATAAGCTTACTGATATGCATTCTTTATGTACTAAAGAAAACAAGACCTTAATTGCTAAATTAGACGCTTTGGAAAAGAAGCTATACTCATTAGGTCAAAGTGAGCAAACCATTCATCTTAACAAACCGAAAAAGAACAAAGAAAATTGGGGAATCAGTTATGTGAAACCTCAACGTCTTCAAAAGGGTATAAGAGAAGTGCCTGCACTCTATGACTATACCTCTATGCTAGTTTCTCACCGAATCTCCTCACTTAAAGTTTTTAATACTAAACTATCAGAAGAGGATGAAGCTAATGAATTTGAAAAACGGATGAAGTCAACTAAAGTTCATGCTCCATTTTATTATGTGAAGTTGAATAATAGTTATGACTATCCCAATGATGAAAAAAATCTCTTTCAACTGACTACTTTCAAAGTTATTCTGAAAAAGAGATGGAGGCGAAGCCTGTCATAGGTAAAATTTATGTCCCTTCTCTCGTGTTAGAAAGTAAAATTTCTGAACTCGAGAACTCTTTATCAGATGAAAGACTTATGATTGAGATTCAACAAAAGGTTTTTTCAACTGTTATGAAAAATGTTGTTCTTTCAAAGGCTTCTACTTCTGATGACATGTTTGGTTCATCAAACGAAGAGTTTAATTTTCTTAATTATGACGGTGGTTTAGATGGTTGTTTTGAACAAGTTGATTTTAATGTGAAACTTCCTAACCATGCATCTTTTGTTAAGAAAACTTCAAGAAAAACCAGTATGCCTGTGAACAGTGCAAAATCAACGAAAGTTGATTACTCAGTCTCTGTAAAAGCTAACAATGCTAAAGGTAAGAAAATATCTCAGCATTCACAGAAACCGACCACTACTGGTAATTCTGAGAAGAAGCACTCAGTTGTTGCTCAAAGGTCTAACTCACCAGTTTTACATGTTTCAGATATGAGCAAGCCAAGGCCTGAAGCCAATTCTCAATGGCAACTAAAAAGGAAGCTTGACAAGGCCATTTTATCGTTTAGTAGTGTTAATTGTAATAAGACTTCTCTTACTAAATATGTTGTGATTGCTGATATTGCTGTTTTGAATCCAAAACTTGTTGTTTCTCGTAAACAATATACAATGAAGCAATTATTTCAGTTATCTTTATTTGCTGGAAAGTCCTCTATCTATAATAAACATGTTTCTATTAATTGTCAAGATTCTGGTGATTGGTTTGGAAATTACCATGTGCATTCATCTCATATAAATTCTTCACATGCATTTCAAAAGAAAAGAGGATCCAATTTGAAATGGATACCAAAATCTTGTGCTAACACAGAAGGACCCAAATTCAAATGGGTACCTAAGGCTAAATCAGTGTTGCAGGAATCTACTGTCTAAGGGGAGTAGGAAGAAAATGGTTTTTGAATAAATCCATTCAAGACCCGTACTTCAATGAGAAAATAGGCTCTTGAGTATTTCAACTCAAGACCCGGACTTCAATGTCAAAATCGACTTCTGATTATGTACAGATCAGGACTCGTTCTTCAAAGTCAAAATAGGTTTTTGGATAATGCAGTTCAAAGCCCGAACATCAAAGTCGAACTAGGCTTTTGAACAAATCAGTTCAAGACCCGCACTTCGATAATCAAAGTGCTTATTCCAATGTTGTCATATGAAAATCTAAATTTTGTTATTTTCTCTTATGCAGACTAGTCATACGTGGCTCTTGGACAGCAGATGTTCCAAACACATGACAGGGCAAAAGGAGATACTGTCCAATTTTAAAGACAAATTTTGTGGAACAGTAAGATTTGGCAACGACCAGTTTTCTCCAATCATGGGATACGGTGATGTACAACATGGCAATGTCACTATCAAGAAGGTGAGCTATGTAGAAGGCTTAGGACACAACTTGTTCAGCATAGGCCAGTTCTGTGACAAAGACTTAGAGGTCAACTTCAAATCCAAAAGATGTTCCGTTCGCAATGAAAAAGGCGAAAAACTCTTGGTCGGTAAACGAGAATCAGACCTCTACACAATCAATTTATCAGATGTCCAGACTGACAAGCAAGTTTGTTTACTATCGAAAGCTTCGATGCAACAAAGTTGGTTATGGCATCGACGTCTTTCTCACCTTAACTTCAGGTACATCAACGATCTGGTCAGTGGAAAGCTCGTCAAAGGACTTCTAGAGCTGAACTACGAAAGAGAACATCTTTGCGCAGCTTGTGAAAAAGGAAAGATGAAGAGAGCACCTCATAAACCGAAGCCTGAACCAAGTACAAAAGCTCCGTTAGAGTTGTTGCATATAGATCTATGCGGTCCGATGCGAACTCAGAGTCTAGGCAGAAAGAAGTACATACTTGTTATCGTGGATGATTATTCATGATACACATGGGTAAAGTTTCTACGTTCAAAGGATGAGACACTAGATGTACTCATTACATTCCTGAAGACGACCCAAGTAAATCTGCAGAAACCGGTTAAGTTTCTACGAACAGATAACGACACAGAGTTCAAGAATCAAAAGGTTGAAGAATATCTCGAATCTATCGGGATTTCACATCAATACTCTACTGCTCGTACGCCTCAACAAAATGGAGTGGTCGAAAGAAGAAATCGAATGCTAGTAGAGGCTGCTCGTACTATCCTAAGTCAATCAGACTTACCTCTATTTTTGTGGGCAGAAGCTGTTTCGACCCCGTGCTACACACAGAATCGATCCATGATACATCGAAGGTTCAAAAAGACTCCTTATGCGTTAATCAACAACCGAACACTGACAATCAAATATTTCCATATACTTGGATGTAAGTGTTTTGTGCTAAACGATAGGGAGAGTCTTAATAAGTTCAGTTCTAAGGCGGATGAAGGAATCTTCATTGGATATTCCTCGACATCAACTGCATTTCGAGTTTATCTGAAGAAGTCAAGAACGGTGATTGAAAGCATCAACGTCACCTTTGATGAAGAAATGGCTTCCGAACAACAACGTTCAGAACCCGTTATAACTGGAGTACTAGCTTCTGGGCAACTCAGTCCAGAACCTGCGTCTCAACAGAATAAATCAGACGAAGCTTCAACTTCAACTAACCATTTATCTGATTTAGATTTATTATTTGAATTGTTTTATGATGAATTTCTTGGATCTAATGTAAAGAAATCTGTTGTGGTTGACAGGATGGAAGACTTAACGACTACTCATCCAACCAGTTCAGATGACTCTATTGAATCAAACGCCCCGATTCAACAAGAAATTACAATTCAAATGAAGACTCCAACAGTTGAAGAAGTGACAAATGATAAAGAGACAGAAGTAGCTGCAACAGTAGGAGATTCTATTCAGATCCATCTACAGGCAGATCAAGTTGTACCTGCTGAACCTTCTGAACCTGCCACTTCAACTGAAAAATCATTCCTCCTGAACAACCAGAACAAGGTACAAGTGGATTCATAGATGACACAACAGACATACAATCATCTAATCCACTGCCTCATGAACAAAAATGGACCAAAGAGCACCCGCTAAGCCAAATTATTGGTGATCCATCAAAACTGGTGCAAACTAGGTCAGCATCAATGAACATGTGCATGCATGACTCCTTTCTGAGCAAGTTCGAGCCAACGAGCGTATCAGAAGCACTTGCTGATCCATCATGGGTGATCTCAATGCAAGAAGAGCTAAATCAGTTTGACGCACTTCAAGTCTGGAGACTCGTACCAAAGCCTAAAGGTAAAACCATTATAGGTACGAAGTGGATTTTCAAGATAAAGAAAGACGAAGATGGTACCGTTATCCGAAACAAGGCAAGACTAGTAGCCAAAGGATACAGACAAGAGGAAGGAATAGACTATGACGAAACATATGCTCCTGTGGCGCGATTAGAGGCAATCAGAATGTTTCTAGCCTACGCAACCCACAAGAACTTCACGGTCTTTCAAATGGACGTGAAGACAACATTCCTGAATGAAATTCTGAAGGAGGAAGTCTACGTCTCTCAGCCAGAATGTTTTGTTAATCAAGTGAAGCCGAATCATGTTTACATTCTCGACAAAGCACTCTACGGTCTGAAACAAGCACCTCGAGCCTGGTATGATGTCCTTTCCACTTTTCTAGTCAAGTCTGGGTTTTCAAAAGGTACGGTTGATACCACTTTGTTTATCAAAAAGGAAAAAGGCGATATCATTTTGATTCAAATTTATGTAGATGATATTATCTTTGGTTCTACAAATACTAAGTACTGTAAGAATTTTGCAAACCTTACGGTGTCTAGATTTCAGATGAACTTGATGGGAGAGATGAATTTCTTCCTCGGTTTACAAGTAAAACAATTTTCATTGGGTATTTTTATCAATCAATCAAAATACATTATGTATATTCTTCGGAAGTTCCAAATGGAAAATTCAAAACCGATTGGTACCCCTATGGCACCAGGTACTAAGATTGGCACTGATCCTTCGGGAAAGGCTGTTGATGTTAGGACTTATCGAGGGATGATAGGTTCTTTAATGTATCTTACTTCTAGTATGCCAGATATAATGTTTTCAACATGCTTATGTGCACGATATCAGGCCAATCCTAAAGAAATCCATATGTCTGCTGTGAAGCGCATATTTAGGTATCTAAAGGGGACTGCAGATCTTGGTCTGTGGTATCCTAAAGATACTAGTTTTGAACTAACAACCTACACAGATGCATATCATGCAGGTTGTATGTTAGACAGGAAGAGCACGTCAGGACACGTACAGTTCCTCGGTGACAAACTAGTAAGTTGGGCATCAAAGAAGCAACTTTGTGTTTCAACCTCCACGGCCGAAGCAGAATATGTAGCTGCTGCTAGCTGCTGTTCTCAGGTCTTATGGATGAGAACTAAATTGCGCGACTACGGTTTCCATTTCAACAAAATCCCGATATACTGTGACTCCAAGAGAGCCATCGCAATATCAGCGAATCCTGTTCAACACACCAAGACTAAGCACATAGACGTCAGGTATCACTTTATTAAAGATCATGTTGAAAAAAGAACAATTGAACTTTTCTTTGTAAAAACTGATTATCAACTTGTCGATTTGTTCACCAAACCCTTAGACGAAAAGAGGTTCAACTTTCTTATCTCTAAGCTTGGTATGCTAAATCTTAAAATCTAACCAGTAGTTACCTATACAAGTTTTCTAAATTCTTAACTCTGATTGATATCTGCACTTCTATATAATGTTCATAATCCAAGGGGGAGAATGAGAAGACATTGACAAGTGGTCAATATTACTTCGAGGGGGAGCTCAATTTTGCATGTACCTTATAATGCCAAATTTTTTTTGTAATGCAAGAACTTAGGGGGAGCTCTTTAAGTCAAGGAGTTCGGATATGACTTCTGATTATTTCTGATCAGAACTCGTACTTTAAAAAGTTTTACTGCTTTTTGTCTTTTTAATTTAAGTGAATAAATTTTACTTTGACTTTGACTTAAGACTTTTGCAGAAGTTTGAGAGAAGCTTAAAAGATCATATCTTTATGACTTTAAGCTTAGCTTCATGAGATGGAAGATCGTACGTAAAGGTATAATTCTATATCTTCATCTCATATATGGTTGAAAGAAGGACAACTTTCAATCATAGAAAACATTGTTTTTAATGTTCAAACCACTTCCCGATTTTTCAACAGATTTTATATTTTGGAAGTGTATCTTAAATGTTTTCATGATCTAAATTGTGCTTTAACTGACATAGTTAAACCAATATGAGCATCACATGCATCATAGGAAAATAAAGAATCATTGTGCTAGGAATTAACACAACTTCAATGGAATCACCTTAACCAGTGATTTCTACCCAAGAAGTTAATCCTTAGTGATTGAGTGTGCAAAGAGAATAGAAATGAGTGTGATTAGAGAAAGCAAAACGTTTAAAAGAAAGAGCGTGTGAGAACAGAGTTAAAAAGAATATCACAACTCTGCACCAACTTTTTCTGAGCCGGGTATCCACATTACTAGTGTTTCACAAATCTTTGGTGAACATTATTGAAACAGGCAACTAACCCATGCCAACTCTTGATCAAACCTCACTATCTACTCATTTTCTTCTCAACAAGAAAGTGTTTCACATTTTCAAATGGGACGCAACACATATGCTATCTGATTTTCATTTGGAAAATCTGGATATTGAAAAGAAGGAAGTCTGCCCCCCTTCGCACTTCAATCATGCACATTGAGTCTGTGTTTAACTTACTGTTGTCTCAGTGGTTTACACAATTTTGAGCCTAATAAGCAATCATCAAGTGCTTAATTCTTTCTATCACAAGCATGAACACACAAGGAATTTGTTTCTTTGTCATAACGTGTATAGAAATAACCTTTGTGGTGTTTCGATGATTAAATGGAAGCCCTGGGGGAGTCAACATCAAACAACTCCTTTCCAATGTGTATTCGTTACACACAGTGACTTAGTGTTACTGACAGACATTCTAACTGATTCATTAGTTGATTCAGGTGTTACATGATTATTTTGTCTAGATTTGCAAAGATCAGGATGAATAACTATTGAATTGATGGATCAGAGACTCCAAGTGGTTGACATTTCTTACTCAAAGTTTTGATGAAGTCGTTGCACTTTCCATCAAAAAGGGGGAGAATATAAAGCTTGAAGAAATGTTCATTACAAGAAAAGCTAACAAAGAAATGCGAGATCAAAGTATTCTGAAGACATGCTGATTTCAGATAAATTTTATTTGAAGATACTTTGCTAAAGCATTCTGAGCTAGAGAAAGAGATTGCATCTTCTATGCTGAAAGAGAAGATCGTATTGCCAAATCATTTTCGTAATGATCTTGATCCAAAGGGGGAGATTGTTAGGACACAGTCTCATTGGATTCAAGATCATCCAATACGAAGATCGCAATCTGAAGTTAATGCTGAAAGTTACTCTCAACCATAGTCTAGGGGTCAAATTGTAATAAGTGTTAAAGTTATAATATCTAGATATTAATTAGATATTATGTTTTTAGTTATAATATTAGTTTATTAAGTTTTGATAATATCTTAAACAAATATTATCTTTCTCTCTATTATCGATCATCTGATCACAAGATCACACACAATACACATACTAAAAGGTGTAAAGAGAGAAAACAAACAGAGAACTCAAACTCAAGAAATCAACCGTGTAATCATCGTTTGTTATCGAAACAGGTTGGTTTATCATCTATTGTTTGTTGTTTTGATTATCTGGTAACGATCACGGACTCACAGAAACCATAGTTACGTATGAATTTATCATACGTAACAATTTATCATACGGAGTGAGAATAGTAATTCCGTTTAAAGAGTAACAATGAATTTATCATTTAGTCTTCCCCTAAAGATTTTGAAAATATATCAGTAAAAAGATAAAACATATAATCCCCCCCCCTTAAAATATGCATAATCCTTAATCATTAAACCGAGTTCTGAATTACTAGGATTGAAGTAAGTTCAGAAGTCAAACTCTTTGACATAGAAGTCCGAGTCCTAGACTTTTTTGTCTAGAAGTCAACACTTGAACATTGAAGATTGAGTCCTAAGCTGTTGTACTTAGAAGTCAATTTTCTTTGAAGAACGAGTTCTGAACTATTGTATTCAGAAGTCTTAGTTCATTCTCCCCCTTAGTCTTTATTTGCCTGCAACACAGGTTTAGGTTTTGGTATCCACTGGTATTTGGATCCTGAATTATTAGTTGTAGTTATAGTAGGAGAGATATAATAAGAACCATACCAGCTATTTTCATAATTTTTATTAACAAAATCATTTGAACCGCAGTAGGAACAACTAAATTTTCTTTTGTGCTAACCTGATCAATTGATTGATAGTGTAAACCAGATCAGGTTTGCCAAAAGTTTTACCTTTAGGAGCATTGTTCCTTTGAACATTAGATGCATGAACAAATGATTTATCTTCTTTCTTCTTCTCCTCCGAAGATCCTTTAATTCTCCAAAACCAATTCTCTTTATCTTTCTCATATTTCTTTCTCTAGGTCATTTTCTGCTGAGTTTTATTCCTTTTGATGTGACCTGAACCATCAACATTTTTGCCATATAAAAGGTTAGAAGGACAAATCTGATCATTTGATTTAGAAGTATGTGAAAATTGAACTTGCTGCTGATTTGAAAGAGCATTCGGATGCAACTAGATCATCTCTTGGTGATTGAACAATGGATTCTGGAGTCTTTGACTCAGTCAGCTTCAACTTGAACATGATCTCTTGAAGTTCTTTGATCTTTGTAGACAAACAATTTCTTTCCTTTGATAGTATGTCAAACTTCTTATGCAACTCAGATTTTGCATTCTTCTCCTTTTGAATGTTTGTTGATAGCTCAGATAGCTTTCCATTCAGCTCCTTTATCTCAGCTTCAAATGCTTTATTTTCTTCTCCAAAATCTTTCTTTACACACTTTTGCTCAGCTATCTTTTTCTCCTTATCAAACTTATCTCTCTCCATTATGATTACTTTCTCAAAGTCTGAAACTTGTTAAGAAAGCTTTATGCATTTCAGCTCCATGAATTTCTTCTCTTCAAAAGCTTTTCTGGAGAATTTAGAAAACTTTTGAGCATAAGATTTTCTTTCTTTCTCAAAATCAACTCTTTCTTTCTTCTCTTTATCCATTTGAGCTTCTAATTCAAATATTTTCTTCTTCAACTTAGCATTATTTCTCTCAATTTCTTTTCTTTTCTTCTCACTCTTCTTCAACTCATCTTGATCTGTTGAAATTTTCTTCTCTTTAATCGCTTTCTTCTTTCCAAACCTCGGCTTGTATTTCTTTGATCTATCTTTTCTGTACCCATCATACTTTAACTTTAAAAATCTATTCTTGCCAAAGATTTTCTGAAATTGCTTTGTGATGAGGGCCAGATGATCAACAAACTTTTGTACATCTTCATCTGAATGTACTTCAGTCTCTGTGGAGGAATCTTCAGAACTAGATTCAGTCAGTTCTGTAAGGAAAGCTCTGGACTTCTTTGACTTATATTTTGATGAAGAAACCGTCTTGGAACTTGATCCTTTTTTCTTTTCAACTAAAAGAGCTAGAGAATCCTTGACAATCTTCTTTTCTTCATTCAGTGCTTTTACCTCATCTTCATGCTGAGCAATTGTAGTGAAGATGTCATTAACGTCCTCTAATGCCATATCTTTGGTCATCTGAATATTTATGGCATAACTCTTCCATTCAGGATTCAAGTTCTTGATGAATTTGTAGTTGATCTCAGACACGGATTTGTTCATGCCATTTCTTCTCAAATCATTCAGAATCACATTAAACCTTGTGTATGTGTCCAGAAGTGCTTCCCCTTCCTTAGCATGAAAGCCCTCGTATGCATTGATACTTTGATTGAGCTTGGCTTGTATGGATCGTTCAGTACCTTGGAACTGTCTTTCCAGCTCATCCCACATGTCTTTAGCAGATTCTCTACTATCTACTCTGTTGTATATGTCATTTGGAATTGCCATTGTGAGGTAGATAAGGGCCTCTTCATCGATCTTGTAGAGTTCCTTCTCTCTTTCACTGAAGTATTGATATGTCTTAGGCACATATCGCACTGGAACTTCTGGAGAAGTATCCGTGGCCGCTTGTCCAGGTACTATAACAACTGGTTCAACTAGACCATTTATTATGGATGTCATGTAATCTCTGTTCTTGTGATTCAAGAACTGAATCATCCTCCTTTTCCATTGAGAATTGTTGATCCCAATAATGATGTTCTTTACTTGAAGGACTTTTTACTACACACAGATTTATAGATGAGAGTGTGGAAGCGTTTCTAGTATGTAGAAAATTAGAACATGCAAGGTAGTAGACACACAAACAATCAATAAACAGAATCGTAATATATAACAGGAATTTCACTCAAGACACTATTTCATTGATAAGCTTCAAGAACACCAAGAACACGCAATGATGTGTGCAAATATTCTCAGGGAAATACAATCTCTCTTAAACAGACTTGTGTGTGTGCTCGCTTACTTTTAAACTCAAAGGAGGTACTCCTATATATATAGAATGAGAATGCACCCCTTAGTACAAGACAAAGACTGACATAAAATGATCTGGAAATCTTTGAACAGTTGGCTTCACATGATTTGCACGTGACCTTGTCTTGAACTGAGTTTGCCATCTTCGAAGTCTCCAGAGGTTAGCCATCACAGAGGCTCTGTGAGTGATCACAGAGGCTCTGTGATCGGAAGATCATTATCGGGTTACAAGTCCTTTGGCAGAGCTTTGACATAATCTTATGAGATTGTGGGTTTTGTGGTGTGCTTGGATGTTCTGATTTGACTTCTGTAGTTCCTATACTTAGCCTATTTTTCAATACTTCTATACATAGAAGTTGGAGCTAACAATCTCCCCCTAAGTATTGAAAAATGAAGATCTTGAATGTTGAGATTTAGGCTAAGTTAGAAACAAAAAGAGGTGAAATGAACTCATCCTCTAAATACTTGCTTTCATTCAAAAAGAATGCCAGAAGGCAATTACATTTAGTACAAGAAATGAAAGTAAAGAATATTACAATACATCAGAGCCTATATCTTGGCATTTGGGAAATCATCGACTTTTCTTCCAAAGCCACCTTCCTTCTTCAGCTCTCTGTAGTAAAACACGCACAAATCTCTGAAGTTTATAGTTGCACCTATATTTTCCAGAAAAACATTTGCAGCTTATGTGGGTACAAGTGGTGTGACTCTGTGTTTGATGATCAGGTCTTGTATGAACAACAGAGAATGAGTTGAGTACTTGTGACTCTCTATCCCCATAAAAATCTTCTTTTCACCTTTGGGATTGATGTACACGAAGCCAAAGGAAGGTGAATTTATGATGTGTTGGGAACTGAAGAAAAGCTTAAGTATGGTTAATGCTGCTAGTTCAGAATTACTACTGCAAGAGGACTTCAAAAGTTAATACTGCTGAGTATTACTATTTCTAGTAGAATTAATACTGCTAGTCAAAGTTAGTGTTGCTTGAACAAAGTTAGTACTGCTAGAGGTTAGTGCTGCTTAGTAGTTAATACTGCCAGGACTAAGTTAATGCTGCTTCTGAGATAATGTGAAGATAATGCTGAAGAGATCGTGATTAAAGATAAACATGGAAAGCTGAAGATATTCATGGAAGATATACTGAAGATATTTTATTTATTGTAATTATCTTTTATTCAGTATATGTATAGAGTTGATAAAATAGTTAAAAAAAAATTAATTCTAAGTTTTTGTTTTAGAGAGAGAATCAACCTCAAGATTAGATCCTAATTCTAGAGAAGTAGAATTCGTCTTGAAAGAGCTTGTTCTTCAAGATTGAGGTTGAGTGTGTAATCTTGTGATTTAAATCATTCAATACAAGTTTACAAATTATTAATCATATACTATTTTGATTACTGTTACATTGAATATCAAAGTGTTATTCCGCAACTTCTTTGATATTGTTTCTGAGACTTTATTTTTGTTGAGAATTCGATCCTGACAAGTGGTATCAGAGCCTGTTCTCTCAGAAAAACATCTATTCATTTATCATGGAAAACTTTGCAGAATCAAACAGTACTCTGGTCTCAAAGGTTCCAATGCTCAGACCCAATGAATTCGATATGTGGAAGATCAGAATCAAGCAGTACATACTCCTCACTGACTATTCTATGTGGGACATCATTGAGAATGGCCCTTCTGAAGCAGGAAAGATTGGTGCAGATGGAAAGAGAACTCCACCAAAAACTGATGCTGAAAGAAAGATTAGACAGACAGAGATGAAAGCCTTGAGCACCTTGCTCTTGGCTATTCCCAATGAATATCAACATCAGTTCTACAGCTGCACTGATGCAGAGATGCTCTGGAATGCTCTAGAGAAGAGATTATCAGGTACCAAAAGTACCAAGAGAAATCAGAAAGCTATTCTGAAGCAACAATATGAGAACTTTATGTCAACCAAGAATGAGTCTATGACTCAAACTTTTGACAGGTTCAACAAGCTTATTGGTGAACTAGCTACAGTGGGAGTACAAATTGATGAAGATGATCTGAACAGAAAGTTTCTAAGGTCCCTGAGTGATAAATGGACCATGTATATTGTGTCTTTCAGACAGAATGATCAACTGGAAGAAAAGGAACTTGATGATCTATATAATGATCTAAGAGTTTTTGAATCTGAGGTAGAGGCTAAGAAGAGGCCTTCTGGATATGTTCACAATGCTGCACTTCTTTCAACATCAATTGATTCTACTTCCAATCCTGAATCAGTTAGTGCTGCCAATGGAGCAAATCAAGAGAAAGGCACTGAAACTGTATTTGAAGCCTTTCTGGCCAGTCATGGAAACTCTTCTCTTATTAATGATGACTTGGAACAACTCCATCCAGATGATCATGAAGAGATGGACATTAAATGGTAGATGGCCATGCTCTCTATGAGAGTTAAGAAGTTCATCAAAAGAAATGGGAGGAACAACTTCTCCCAAAGAGGAGAAGATGGAGCAGGATTTGACAAGTCTAAGGTGGAATGCTATAAATGCCATCAAAAGGGACACTTTGCTAGGGAATGCAGAAGTGGAGTGTCTCACAACAACCACCAGCAGACACAGTCTAAAAACTTCAATAATAACAGAAACTCTGCACAAGCCCTAGTCTCTCAACAGGGTATGGGGTTTGATTGGAGTGATCAAGCTGAAGAGGCCATCCAAAACCAAGATCTTATGGCAGAGGTGTCTGATCTCCCAACAGAGGTAACTTCCAATCTTTGTTCTCCAAATTGCATTAACACTGTTAAAAGGTATAGGGATCACAATCAGAACATGAGTGATGACCTTAAGAGATTGGAAAAGGACATAAAAGATTATGTGAGGATTGTTGAGAGATTTGAAGAGCAGATTAAGGGTTTTCAAGCTAATGAACTTCAACACTCTTATGACACACACTACTGGAAGTGGGAGAAAAATGACTTAGAACTTCAACAAACCAGATCCAAAGAAGAGAGTGAAAAGCTAAGAGGAGAGCTAGCTAAAGTCAAACTAGATGTAGAAAAGTTCTCCAATGCTTCCAAAGCAATGGATTCTTTGATACAAACTCAGATTCATGATAAACTGAGAAGAGGAATAGGGTACAAGACCACACCACCACCCTATAACAACAACTACATCCCTCCTAGTTCAGATTTGTTAGAAACAAAGGATAGGAAGGACCTATCTAAGGGAGCCACTGAGATAGATCCCTTAGATGAAGTAGTTGTCAAGGATAAAACTGAGAAAGAAGTTGTCAAGGATAAGGACAACACTGTGAGTGGTGAGATTCCTATAGAAAACCACATAATCACCAATGAGGGATGTGGAAAGCATTGGGTAAAGTCCAATGAGATATAGAAGACTGAGGGAAAGAACAAGAAGGTTCACTATAAGCAGACCACTGTTGTGAATCCTATCCCTTGCAAGCAGTGTGCATGCAATAAATCTGAGCCCCAAAAACATGATAAACCAAGGGGAAATAAGAGAAACTGGAATAACCAATGGGCACAAAAACAAGGCATTGATCTGAGTAAAATCAATAGACCAAAGCCTTGTTTCATTTGTGGAAAATTAAACCATTTGGCTAAATACTGTTTCTTTAACCCTATTAACCAACAGATGAATTTTCAAAGATTTGTGCAAAAACCTGTTGGTTATAGGAAGGCTGGAAAGAAACATGTGGGGAAGAAATCTGTTGAAACCAAAGGCCCCATGAAGAAAAAGGTTTTAAAAGAAAGTATCAAAATATGGGTGCCTAGAAGCACTAAAATTGTTAGTACTTCTGACAGAGATAGTGCTGCTAGAACCATTGCTGCTAGAACCATTACCAGTGTTAGTACTGCTGAAAATTTTAATACTGCTAACACAGTTACAAGGTTAGTACTGCTAAGCATGCAAGTGCTGCTAATGCAGTTAGTACTTCTAAAACCAGTATTGCTTCTAGCAAATGTGTTTCTAAACCCATCATTGTGACAAAGTACTCCATAAATGAGGAGTCAAAGTTTAAAAATCTTGTCAAGAAAGAATGTAAGTATTTTGATGAGAAAGGGGTACCCAAGACCACTTTGGCTTGGGTTCCTAATTCATACTAACTGATTTATCTTATGTGCAGGGCAACCAACAACTCAACGGAAAGAGCATATGGCATGTTGATAGTGGTTGCTCTAGGCACATGACGGGCAACATGTCATGCCTTCAGGATTTCAAGCATATCAATGGAGGACATGTTGCATTTGGAGATAATCTTACTGGTGATAAAATAAGTGGAAAAGGTAATGTTACAAAAGGTAAGATGACATTTGAGGATGTCTACTATGTTGATCAATTGAAGTACATCCTGTTAAGTGTATCACAGGTGTGTGACAAACAACATAGCATATTATTCACTAATATAGAGTGTATGATCCTTGCTCTAGGGTTCAAGGTAGTTGATGAAACCATGATACTACTTAGAACTCCAAGAAAGGACAATGTTTATTGTCTAGATATGGACAATGTTTCTAGTGATTCATCCCTGAACTGTCTTGTTTCTAAAGCTTCTGTGGATGAATCCTCTCTATGGCACAGAAGGATGTGTCACATGAACTTCAAGACTATGAACAAACTTGTTAAAAACAACCTTGTAAGAGGTTTACCTTCAAAAGTCTTCTCATGTGATGATCATTGTGTTGCTTGTCTCAAAGGCAAACAACACAAAACTTCTCATAAGACCAAAGAGCTAAATACAATTTCTTTCTGTCTCCAGTTATTACATATGGATCTGTTTGGTCCTACAAATGTTATGAGTATGGGCAAGAAATCTTACTGCTTGGTTATTGTTGATGATTACTCCAGATTTACTTGGGTATATTTTCTAAGGACCAAGGATGAGACAAGTGGACTGATCAAATCCTTTATCCTAAGAATTGAAAACCAAACTAATCAAAAAGTAAAAGTCATTAGATCAGACAATGGGACTGAATTTAAAAATCTTGATCTAAACACCTTTTGTGAGGAAAAAGGAATTGAGAGACAATATAGTGCCCCTAGGACTTCTCAACTGAATGGAGTTGTTGAGAGGAGAAATAGGACACTAATAGAGGCTGCTAGATCTCTGTTAGCTGATTCAAAACTGCCAATTACCTTCTGGGCTGAAGAAGTTAATACTGCTTGTTATGTCCAAAACAGAGTTCTAGTGGTCAAGCCAAAGAACAAGACCCCTTATGAGCTTTTAAATAAAAGAAAACCTTTCATTGGATTTTTCAAACCTTTTGGGTGTCCTTGTACAATTCTCAATACCAAATCTCACTTAGGTAAGTTTGATAGCAAAACAGATGATGGATTTCTTGTTGGTTACTCATCTCAGAGTAAGGCTTACAGAGTTTTTAACTCTTCTTCTAGAATAATTGAAGAAAGTGACAATGTCAAATGCAATGAGAACACACCAAATCCTATTGGGTTTGGTCCTCAGTGGCTATTTGACATTGATTCACTAACTAACTCTTTTGGTTTCAGTAGTGATGATTATGCAGGTTCAGGGTGTGGAGGATCTGGGACTACACAAGTTCAAGATAGTGTATCTCAACCTGTGATCTTTCCCATACCTACAGTGGATTCTGTTGAAGATTGTGAAAAGGAACCATCTACTGGACCAAATCAGAGTGAAGAAGAAAGTAGAGATAAGGAGAATCAAGAAAATCAAGAACCAAAAGTAGCTGCTGAAATCACCTCAGTTGAGTTGAATGACTCCAATCTAGAGGTGGGACTTAATGAAGAACCTAGTCATAACACCAGAATTCAAAAGAATCATCCTCCACAGCTGGTAATAGGAGATATATCTTCTCCTATGATGACTAGAAATCAAAGCAGGCTTCAAGAAATGCAAGACCAACAGTATACAGTGCTTTCTTGCTTTTTATCCCAGCTTGAGCCTAAGAAGGCACATGATGCTATGAAAGAGTCCAGTTGGATAGAAGCCATGCAAGAAGAGCTACTGCAATTCAAGCTGCAAGATGTTTGGGATCTGGTAGACCTTCCTAAAGGCCAAAGAGCAATAGGAACAAAATGGGTCTTCAGAAATAAGAGAGATGAAAGAGGCATAGTAATAAGGAATAAAGCAAGGCTGGTGGCTCAAGGGTATACACAAGAAGAGGGAATAGATTATGAAGAAGTCTTTGCACCTGTAGCCAGGATAGAAGCAATTAGATTATTCCTGGCTTATGCTTCTTTTATGAGATTCAAAGTCTATCAAATGGATGTCAAAAGTGCATTTCTATATGGCTCAATTGAAGAAGAAGTATATGTCTGTCAACCACCAGGGTTTGAAAACCCAAGCTATCTAGACAGGGTATACAAATTGAAGAAAGCACTTTATGGACTGCATCAAGCTCCAAGAGCATGGTATGACACTCTGTCATCCTATCTCTTGGAAAATGGCTTTGAAAGAGGAGTCATTGATAAGACTCTATTCATCAAGAGAAAGAAGAAGGACATCTTGCTGGTCCAAATCTATGTTGATGATATTATCTTTGGATCCACAAGAGCCATCATGTGCAAGGAGTTTGAGGAACTAATGCATCAAAGGTTCAAGATGAGTTCCATGGGGGAACTTACTTTTTTCCTTGGACTCCAAGTTCAACAGAACTCAGATGGAATCTTTATCTGTCAGTCCAAGTATGTGCAGGACATTCTAACCAAGTTTGGTTTCTCAGATTCAAAACCTGCCAGCACACCTATGGAAACACACAAGCAGATAACAGCAGATCTTGAGGGGAGGATATGGATGTTCATCATTATAGGTCCATGATTGGCTCTCTCATGTATCTTACAGCCTCTAGGCCAGATATAATGTTTCCAGTCTGTGTATGTGCAAGATTCCAAGTAAGGCCAAAACAATCTCACTATCAAGCTGTTAAGAGGATATTCAGATATCTCAAAGGGCAACCCAGATTGGGACTTTGGTATCCTCATGACTCACCATTTAACCTACTTGCATACTCAGACAGTGATCTAGGTGGAGCAAACTTGGACAGAAAATCTACTTCTGGAGGATGTCAGTTTTTGGGTGCAAGACTAGTTTCATGGCAGTGCAAGAAACAAACCACAGTGTCCACATCTACAACGGAGGCAGAGTACATAGCAGCTGCAAGTTGCTGTTCTCAAGTCTTATGTATTCAGAATCAAATGCTGGACTATGGGGTAACCTTTCTACACACTTCAATTTTTATTGATAATAGCAGTGCTATTAGCATTGTGAATAATCATGTCAAGCACTCAAAGACAAAGCACATTGAGATCAGGTATCACTTCATAAGAGACTGTAATGAAAAGAAACTTATTCAAGTTGTAATAGTTCATACTGATAACCAGTTTGCTGATCTATTCACCAAAGCCTTTGATGTGGGTAGATTCACTTTCTTGGTAACAAGTGTGGGAATGATCAACTCTAAATAAGTCCCTTCTCAAAAAGTGGTTAAATACCTGTATATTGTTTTTGTTTGGTGTTCTAATCTTCTTTTTCAGGATATATATAGCAGTACTCAGTGTATCACAAGCTTAAAAGAGTAAGTATGGTTAATACTGCCAGTACAGTTTTAATACTGCCAGTGCACAGTTAATACTGCTAGTGGTTAATACTGCTCTCAGTTAATACTGCTAGCTAGTTAATACTGCTAGTAGTTAATACTGCTCGCCGTTAATACTGCTTGTTAGTTAATACTGCTAGTAGTTAATACGGCTCGCCGTTAATACTGCTTGTTAATTAATACTGCTAGTAGTTAATACTGCTCGCCGTTAATACTGCTTGTTAGTTAATACTGCTAGTAGTTAATACTGCTCGCCGGTAATACTGCTTGTTAGTTAATACTGCTCTAGGTTAATACTGCTTATGTCCCGAATACTATAAATACCTTTTGCCCGCCTAAAAAGTTCATAACGACTCTTTGCATACTGATCACTTGCGCTCTAAACCCTTTCTCTCTCAAGTATCAAGTTTTCAGGCAAGAACTTTCAAAGACCAATGGCATCAATGGCATTCATCGACGAGCACAATGAAATCGCGATGCTACAGAAGCCCAAACAGGCCGCTGGTTTCCACCAGATTGTGGATTTCCTCAAGACAACCAATATTTCCCATGCTCTCACTGTATCGCCATCAATCTATATCGAGCATCAAAGGCAATTCTGGGCAAATGCCACCATTGTTACTGAGAATGGTGTGCAAATGATCAAGACAAAGGTGTGTGGCAAACCTTTGACAGTTACTGAAGAGGTAATTCGCATCAGTCTACGTCTAGACGATGCCTCTGGTATAACTTCTATCTCTAATGATGAACTGTTTTCTACTCTTACAAGAATGGGGTATGGAGGCCCACTAGGTGTGTTCAAGTTCTCAAAAGCCAAATTTTCACCCCAATGGCGTTTCTTTGTCCATACCCTTATGCACTGTATCTCTAAAAAGACTACTGGATGGAGTGAGTTCAGTAGCACCATTGCTTATGCTTTGGTGTGCTTGGCCACTGCCAGAAAGTACAATTTTTCTAAAATGATTTTCAGTGATCTTGTCTCAAACTTGGGAAGCAAAAAGAGTTTTTTAATGTACCCCAGGTTTGTCCAAGAAGTTATCACCCACGAATTGACGGATATGCCTCATTTTGATGGGGTATATGTACCTAAACCCCCTAAAGGCAAGGTTTTCTCAAATATGAGAAGATCTGCTGGGGACTCGGATGAAGTAGACACCCCATTGTTCTCTACAATGATGGCGGTGTCCCACACTGATGAAGGTATGGCAGCAGGGTCAAGGCCCCCATTAGACCAACCCACTGTTAGCCAATCCCAACCTTCCCACTATAAATCAATTCCCCAGTCTCTTCTTGATAAACCAACCTCACCAATCACCCAAACATACAAAAGAAAACAGGTAAAGAAGGCTCATTCCCTTCTTGTACCTTCACCTACTCAACCTTTAAGCCCTCTAAGGGAGAATTCTCCTTTAGAGAATATCAATAGGGAAACCAAAGGGGTGTCTCCCAACCCAGGAGGTGCTCTCTGAGGAGGAGGAAGAGCATATAGGTGAGCAGGCTGCCACTACTTCTGCTAGCACAGAGAAGGACAGTGGCAACATAAATAAGACCTCCCCCATGGCAACTTTGAATGAGCAATCTGTCAAAGGTCCCAGGTGCCAAGAAACCACGGGGGTGGATAGTGCTTCTGCCAGGCAGAAGACTTCCACTACTAAAAGATCCCATGATCCTTCAATAGGGGGTAACACTCCTGGAGAGGGTGAGGACAAATAAGACTATCTTGAATTGATGGACACAATGGCAAACATCAACAGGGATGTGATCAACCAAGGAAAAGATATCGAAGAGATGAAACTAATAGTTCTGTCCCAACAAGCTCAGATTTCCAAACTGAAGAATATGGTCAAGAGATTGCTACAGAAAAAGAAGAGGAGGCCGTTTGTGCTAAAGAGAAGGGAATCAGTATCTGATGCTCCCAAAAAGGGGGAGTCAGAGGCTGAAGATAACTTGGAAGAGGAAAAAGAGAAAGTTGTGTTTGAGGGGGAGCATAATGGGGAGAAACACAGTGTTGAGGAGGAGCTAGTAACAGAAACTGAAAGAAATTCAGAACAAGCAGCAGTAAGTGAGCAAGCAGCAGAAACCATTAATGCTGCTAGTTCAAGTGGAGCAGCAAAAATGGTTACTACTGCTGACATGAACAAAGCAGCAGAAACAGTGAAGGAAGTACTAACAGAGCTGGAAATTGCAGAAACTCTAATTAAAGCAAAACATGATACTCCCAAGGTCACTTCAAAGGCCAAAGGAGTTATCATAAAAAAAGAGGTGATGTTGCAATGAAATCCAGGTCTGAGAAGGTGATAAGCAAAGAAAAGGGTAAAGCAAAGCTAGTTGATTCAGAATCTGACCAACCAATGAAAAGGCAAAAGTTGATTGAGGCAGATGAAGCTTTGGCAAGAAAGATACAAGCTGAATTGGAACAAGCAGAAAATGTCCAAGTGGAAAAAGACAGAGAGATAGCAAAAGCAATGGCTGCAGAGCTGAATAAAGCCTATCAACAGAGTCTGGCAACTGAAATGGCTAAAAAGAAAGTCACATCTCTAAGGAAGATTGGAGAATTCAAAATGGGTGCAAAGAAGAAGAGACAACCCTCAAAGACATTCCTTGGTACCCAAGAGAGAAACAAGATGATCACTTTCCTCAAGGGTGCTGTAGGAGTTAAAAAGGAAATGTTTTCAAAGATGTCTTTTGAGAAAATCAAAGGACTATATGATGCAGAGATGAAAAAGCTTCAAGAGAATGACACTGCCAGGGTGGAAATGGAGAAAAGGATGAGGGAGAGCAATGACTTTGTAATACAAAAGCCTTTTCCAGATGAGCAAGAAACTCCAAAGAAAGAAGCTACTCTTGGTGAAAGTCTAAGAACTTTAAAAAGAACCAAGATGATGGCAAGGAGAAAGCCTACAAAGAAGCCTAGATTAGTGGAAGAAGAGGCTGAAAAAGGCTGTTGAAGAAGAAGAGGCACCTGAGTAATCTAAAATGCAAGAACCTGCAAGTACTGAGGATGTCAAAATGTACATGGTAGTGATGGACAAAGTGCCTAAACCAATTTCAGCTGAACCTGTAGGGGTTAAACCTCCTGAAGTCATTCACTGGGATGTCATGGAGGTCGATGGCAAGGAGTACATCAGACTAAAGAGAAAAGATGAGAAATATGAAGTGTACAACATTTGGAATAAGATTGTCAGAACCTGTTCAAGGTCTGATATTGAAGAAATGTTTGAAATAGGGATGAAGTTATATGCAGATGAACTGAAAGCCCCAGTGATTTCAATTAAAAAGCTGGTAATGGAGTCTCTGTGTATGATGTTCAATCCTGATGAAGTAGAGGAGGTAATAAGGAATGTTTTTCAAACAGTGAATAATTGGACTCTATATGAAACTAGTGGAGTATATGTAGTGACTTTGGATTTAAATCATACTGAGTACTTCCTAGTGGATAGGGTGTACAACCATAGCAGATTGAAGCTTCATGCCATGCTGAAGAAGAAGCTAAGGTGTATTCCAGATTCAGAAATGGCTAAATATTTGATCCAAAGAACAATTAATCAGAGTTTGGGGTTGGATGCAAATACTGGAATTTAGGTCATGATGGAGTTTTGGGAGTATCTTGAAGAAGATATGAAGAACTTGACTTCTCTTCCTAAAAGTCAAGTCAGGGGGAGATTGTTGGGAACTGAAGAAAAGCTTAAGTATGGTTAATGCTGCTAGTTCAGAATTACTACTGCAAGAGGACTTCAAAAGTTAATACTACTGAGTATTACTATTTCTAGTAGAATTAATACTGCTAGTCAAAGTTAGTGCTGCTTGAACAAAGTTAGTACTGCTTAGCTAGTTAGTACTGCTAGAGGTTAGTGTTGCTTAGTAGTTAATACTGCCAGGACTAAGTTAATGCTGCTTCTGAGATAATGTGAAGATAATGCTGAAGAGATCGTGATTAAAGATAAACGTGGAAAGCTGAAGATATTCATGGAAGATATACTGAAGATATTTTATTTATTTTATTTATTGTAATTATCTTTTATTCAGTATATGTATAGAGTTGATAGAATAGTTTAAAAAAAAAGTTAATTCTAAGTTTTTGTTTTAGAGAGAGAATCAACCTCAAGATTAGATCCTAATTCTAGAGAAGTAGAATTCGTCTTGAAAGAGTTTGTTCTTCAAGATTGAGGTTGAGTGTGTAATCTTGTGATTTAAATCATTCAATACAAGTTTACATATTATTAATCATATACTGTTTTGATTACTGTTACATTGAATATCAAAGTGTTATTCCGCAACTTCTTTGATATTGTTTTTGAGACTTTATTCTTAATGAGAATTCGATCCAGACATGATGGAGTTCGGTAGGATTGTGGCAGAGGGTGGTAGATTATCCTCTGGTGGAGGAAAGTTTACCTTCTTGACCCCCAGATCAAGTGCCACTTGAAAGTCGACAATACTGTAGAAGAGTAGCTTTTCCCTCATGGATCTTTTAATCGTTAGGTGGGCTTCTTGATACTCTTTCTTCCAACCAAACTTGTTTTCTGTCCACTTGAATAGCTCTAAGAGATCGTGAGGATGAAGATTTGGCAGATCTGCATCAGTGAACGCCCATATTTCCCCATCATCTCTCTTCACCGCATACTGATTGAACCAGAAGTTTTTGCATTTTGTGTGACTAAGTTTTATTGACAGTGTCACACCCCGCTAAAGCGGAAACACGAGGCATAACAACTCCGATTTCGTAGCACAAGATTATAAACATACCAACATTCATTTAACTTTCAAAAGACATTACATTTTTAAGAACGTAGTATTGACATTGTTTACAATTCCCAAACTTAAAATATATCGATACGCATAAAACATAATAATCTTGCTTCAAAATATGAAGTGTGATGCTAAAACATCATGGAATTACCTTCTTGATTTCTGAAAAGCATGAATAAAAACCAAGGTCAACTACAAAGAGTTGGTGAGTTCACAGGTTTTAAATATGCACAATTCATTTTTATATGCAAGTTGTCATTTGTAAAACATACGTATAAACCAAACTTCAATTCTTTAATTCATGAGTACCACAATTTAATTTCTTTATGATAAGTGTATGCAAAGATAATATTACGTTGAGCCACTACTAAGCCGTCCCTAACCAATTTCAACGCCCCCGATGAACTAACTCAGCTGTGGTTCGAGCCACATGTTTAGTCATCTTCTCTAGTATAGTGCACCCCTGCTCGTCAGCATTAAGGTGGGTTTGTCACACCAAATAGCGCTATCCACTAATACTATAGGCCCGATTTTCTTCGATTTAATAGTAGTGTCACGGGGTCTTAACATTTAATACTCAACACATCAATTGCACACTTATCATATAGCTTATAATTCCAAACGCTTTTAACAAAGCCTTATAAATTGCCAATTCACAATACTTTCAAACAATTCTCATGAATCTTTAAATACGCAACTAAAGCATGCTTTTCACCCTAAAATAAGTTAAAACGATAAAAGTGGGGCTGTGAATACTCACCTTTGAAGGAACTGCAGTGCTTTAGGGATAGAGTTCACCGGTAGTTGTCACTCCCTAAGTTTCCTATAACGAAAGATGTCATACGTCAAAACTTGATCCTAAGTCCAAATAATCCGTCCAAGTGATTTATTGAAATGCCAATAAGTATGTGTATTAGTTCAAATTTAACTTAAAGCTAAAATAGAATTTAGAATACTTAAATACAATGCTTAAATTTGATAGAACTATCTTTCTGGATTTTCAGCACTTGCTGTCCAGAAAATGAGTCTACAAAATGATAAAGATAACTGATCTTACAAAGGACTTTCTTTACCAAAATTTTTGAGGAATTAATATACTGAGTTATGAACAATTCTGCAAAATTTCATAATTTATATAGGTGTTTTGGTACCCCAAATAAATTCCACAAAACAGAAGGTCACTGATTTTCAGATCAGTGACACACTTCACTTGCAGCTTACATTAGGGATATCAAAACTCAGAATTATGCAATGAGCCATATATGGTTGCAAATATAACTCAAAAATCTAACTTTTGGAAAACATTTCACTCAATTTGGACAAAAATTGAGGGAGTTATGGTCTTTGGAAGATGGGTGAATGATTCTGCCAATTCTGGACAGATTACACCACTTTCTTCTAAAATGAATTTGAGTGACCTAATCTCCATAATTTTGAGTGATTCTTGATGCTATGATTCACTAATACCATAAACTGAGTTTTTGTAACAAAAAGCCCAAATTTTTATAGCTTATAAACTGACTTATAAAGCTCAAAAGTGAATGCATGAACCATGACAGCAAGCTGTGATATAGATTAAGCTTGCAAAAAGTGATAAGATGATCATTTGGTCATGGTTTTTAGAATAACACATGACCTCACATCATGAACCAATATACAATGATTTTTAACAATCACTTATGCATCATGGATTCATAGCAACCACCAATGCTCATCCAATCCCATGCATTACAATAACACTTACCAAACAATTGATATCAAGACATTTAAATGCTCTTAATCACATAAGATGGAACAATCTTATTTTAAGATTTTATTTATACTTAAAATTGATACAAATACCTAATTTCCACTCTAAAATCATAAAAATTTCGTAGGTAATAATACCACACTTCACAAGATTGAAATATTTGGTAAAAATCTCAAAGATTACATTCAAATCCCCAATTTTTACTTGGAAAATCATACAATGGTTTTACTTTACAATGGTATAATCTACCAATGCATCCCATTTCATTTCCAAAAACAAGGTTATGCAACCACAAGAAAATATGATGAAGAACACATAAACTTTTGATAATAAACTTGAAAAAAAATGAGAATGTTAAGATGATTACCTTCTCAAAAAGTGATGAAAACTTGAATTATTGATGAAATAAGGTTGTTCTTTCTTGAAGATTTCTTGAAAATTGATGGAGGTGAGGGTGGTGTGGTGGTGGCCGGCGATTAGAGAGAAGAGGAGAGGGAGATGAAAATGTTTGAAAAATGAGAGCATTAAGCTTGTCTTGGTGTTTTAATGCCCTATTTATTTATTTATTTTTTTATTTTTTAAAAAGAAATTAACAAGTAAAATGGTATAATTAAGACATGTGTCTTATGACTAATCAAGTAAATCTTTATTTTTTTTTAATACTTAGCCTATTAAATTGAAATATCAGATATATTTGAGAATTGAAATACCCGATTCTCAATTTTTGCTTAAACAACTTTTATGTAGAAAAAAAAATGCAAATATTTCAACTAAAATAATATAACTTTATAATTTTGGTCTTAATTGTAATTTTGCGGCATTTCTGAACTGTGACGGTCTGTTACTGGACTGTTCCGGGTATTCTACGCATCTTCCGAAATTTTCGGAAAACTTTTATCTTAATGACTTTTAATAAAAATCTAGAAGTGACAAAACTTATAATATAATCTAAGGGTGCTAACCTTAATATTCAGAATTTGACAGGTGTCACAGTCTCCCCTTCTTCGAAAAATTTCGTCCCGAAATTTATAACTGTTATTTCTAGACAGGCTTTTTATTAAACAATTGAGGATATTTGCGTTTCATGAAATCTTCTCTTTCCCAAGTATATTCAGGTCCATGACGTGAATTCCAACGGACCTTTAAAATTGGAATTTTACTGCGCCTAAGACGTTTAGTTTCACGATCAAGAATCTCGATAGGTTCCTCTCTAAAACACAGACGCCCATCAACTTTGACTTCATCTGGGGACACAATCATTGATTTGTCTATCAGACATTTCTTTATATTTGACACATGAAAAGTGTCATGAATAGCACTTAACTCTTGAGGTAGACTCAGCTTATAGGCTACCGGTCCAATTCTCTCCAAAATCTCAAACGGACCAATATATCTTGGACTTAGCTTACCTCTTTTCCCGAATCTGATCATTCCCTTCCATGGTGATACTTTTAGAAGAACCTTGTCAGCTTTTTGAAATTCTAACGGTTTTCTGCGGTTATCCGCATAACTTTTCTGACGATCTCTTGCAGCTTTGAGTCTGTCCATAATGGTTGATATTTTATCTGTGGTTTCTTGTATAATGTCAGGCCCAATCAGTTGACTATCGCCAATTTCCACCCAACTGAGTGGAGATCTACACTTACGTCCATAGAGAGCTTCGTACGACGCACATTGAATGCTGGTGTGATAGCTGTTATTGTAAGAGAATTCAACTAACGACAGATGCTTATCCCAGCTTCCTCCAAAATCTATAGCACAAGCGCGTAACATATCTTCCAAAGTTTGAATGGTCCTTTCCGTTTGTCCGTCTGTCTGTGGATGGTATGCAGTACTCAGATCCAACCTGGTACCCAGCGCTTTCTGAAATGCTTGCCAAAATTGTGAAGTAAAACGACTATCTCTGTCAGAAATGTTAGATAGGGGTACTCCATGCCGAGAGACAATTTCGTCTATGTATAACTGTGCCAATCTTTCTATTTTGAAACCCTCTCTTATAGGAAGAAAATGTGCTGATTTCGTAAGTCGGTCCACAATGACCCAAATTGCGTCGTTCCCTTTTCCAGTCCTGGGTAGTTTGGTGATAAAATCCGTAGATATCTGATCCCATTTCCATTGTGGTATCTCAGGTTGTTGAAGAAGTCCAGAAGGTTTTTGATGTTCTGCTTTAACTTTCGCACATGTTAAACACTTGCTTACAAACTTAGCAATATCCTTCTTCATTCCTGGCCACCAATAATATTCCTTCAATCCTTTGTACATTTTATCGGCTCCTGGGTGAACCGAATACCTCGATCGGTGAGCTTCTTCCAAAATAGTCGATCGCAGATCATCAACCTTTGGTACCCAAACTTTATTCTGGAAATATCGTACACCATCTGATTGTGACTCAAACTCTTTTTCCAAATTATGCAAGGCTTCGCAACAAAGATTTTCTGCTTTCAATGCTTTCTCTTGAGCTTCACGAACTTGTGTCTTAAGGCTTGATTGAACCAACATTCCCAAAGCTCGTGTCCTTGTTGGTTTTACTCTTTCTTTCCTGCTTAATGCATCGGCTACCACATTAGCTTTACCAGGATGATACTTAATTTCGCAATCATAATCATTAAGCAGCTCAACCCATCTCCGCTGTCTCATGTTCAACATTTTCTGATCAAAAATATGCTGAAGACTTTTGTGATCAGTATAGATGGTACATTTAGTGCCATAAAGGTAATGTCTCCAGATTTTTAAAGCAAAAACCACTGCTCCCAATTCCAAGTCATGAGTGGTGTAGTTCTTTTCATGAACTTTGAGTTGTCTTGACGCATAAGCTATAACCTTATTCCTCTGCATTAATACACATCCCAAGCCTTGATGTAATGCGTCACAATACACCATAAAATCATCCGTACCTTCCGGTAGCGCAAGAATTGGTGCGTTACATAACTTGCGTTTAAGCATTTGAAATGCTTCCTCCTGTTTTTCTTCCCAGATAAATTTCTTATCTTTTTGAGTCAGTGCTGTCAGCGGTTGAGCGATTTTTGAAAAATTCGCGATGAACCTACGGTAATAACCTGCCAGACCAAGAAATTGACGAATTTCCGTTGGTGTCCTTGGAGTTTCCCATTTCTTAATGGCTTCAACTTTTGCCGGGTCAACATGAATTCCTTTTTCATTAACCACATGACCCAGAAAATGTACCTCTCGAAGCCAAAATTCACATTTGGAAAACTTAGCATACAACTTCTGATCTTTGAGTAGTTCTAAAATCAACTTCAAATGTTTCTTATGATCTTCCTTACTTCGCGAATAAATCAAAATGTCGTCTATGAATACAATCACGAACTTGTCTAAATACGGCCGACAGACTCTATTCATCAAATCCATGAAAACTGCTGGTGCGTTCGTCAAACCAAAGGGCAAAACTAGAAACTCATAATGTCCATAACGAGTTCTAAATGCCGTCCTATCAATATCCTCTTCACGGACTCTTATTTGATGATATCCAGATCACAAGTCAATCTTTGAGAAATATGTTGCGCCTTGCAGTTGATCAAACAGATCGTCAATTCGAGGAAGTGGGTATCGATTCTTGAGGGTTAGCTTATTGAGTTATCTGTAATCAATACACATTCGAAATGCTCCATCTTTCTTTTTAACAAAAAGAACTGGAGCTCCCCATGGCGAAGAACTGGGTCTGATAAATCCTTTATCAAGCAGCTCTTGACGTTGTTCAGACAGTTCTTGCATTTCGGATGGCGCCAAACGGTATGGTGTCTTAGCCACTGGTGCAGCTCCCGGAATTAAATCAATGCGGAATTCGACTTGTCTCGGTGGAGGTAGTCCGGGTAAGTCTTCAGGAAATACTTCAGGAAAGTCTCGAACTACAGGAATATCTTGCAAACACTTCTCCTTGGTCTCTTTATTAACTACATGAGCTAAAAACGCAATATATTCTTTCCTTAAATACTTCTGCATCTTCATGCAGGACACTATTCTTAACTTCCTTTTGGATTTTTCTCCATGTACTATAAATACTTCTCCTTTCGGTAACGGAATTCGAAGAGTCTTTTCGGAGCAACATATTTCCGCTTGGTTTTTAGACAACCAATCCATGCCCACAACTATGTCAAAGCTTCCTAACTTTATTGGAATTAGATCTATCTTAAATTCCTTTTCAGCTAGACTTAGGGTACAATTCGAAAATACATCTCCAACCCTAATCTCTTGTCCGTTAGCGAACTCAATGACATAAGTTTCTTTTAGCTTTTGGGGCATTTGATTAATTTTTGATCTAAAACTTAATGACACAAAGCTTCTATCTGCTCCGGAATCAAACAATACGGATGCACGATGATTATTTAAAAGAAACGTACCTGTGATCACATCCGGATCTTGTCTCGCTTCTTCCGCTCCAATTTCAAATACTCGGCCTCGTGCTTGACCTCTTTGATTCCTCTGATTGACTGGTCGAGTCTGATTTGTGTTCATTTTTCTGATAAATTTGGGGCAGGCGTTTCTGAAGTGATCCTGACTCCCGCACTCAAAACAAGCTCGTTTTCCCCCATTTTTACAATCTTTCGCATAATGACCTCCTTTGTTGCATTTGAGACAAATAACAAAGTTTCCGAAATGACGATTGTTGCACTTGCCAATCTCGGATATACTTCCTTTCCTTTATCGGTTGTTTGAGTCTGAATCCCATAATTACCTACTGTTCTCTGTTCCTTCCCTCTTCTTCTTTCAAAAAACGGTCTCCTTGAAGTTTCCTCGACCTTCCTTTTTCCTTTGACTTTATCGTGAGTGAAAAGTCCTGATCGATTGGCATTATTGGTGAGCTTGGTTGCTAGATTTACCGCCTCCTGAATGGTTTTTGGATTACCTGAAGTCACATCCCCTCGGATTTCTGGAGCTAAACCCCAGACATACCTGTCTACCCGATTCTCTTCTGGTGTAACCAGATGTGGAACCATTTTCGCCAGCTCATGAAATCGTGCCGTGTACGTATCAATGTCGTTTCCTTTCATTTCATGTTCCCATAACTCTGCTTGTAATTTCTGCATTTCGCTTCTTGAACAATATTCTTCCTTAAGCATTTCTTTAAACTCATCCCAAGTAAGTTTGTTAGCTGCTTCTCTTCCTCGAGTCTGCACTTGAGTGTTCCACCATGTCAGTGCTCTCCCTTATAGTAAGCAAGCTGCGAATTCCACTTTGTTTGCTTCTGAGCATTTACTTATGTGGAGAACGGATTCCATTCCTTCAATCCAAGATAATAACCCAACCGCTCCTTCGGTACCGTGGAATTCTTTTGGATTACAAGACCTAAAAGTCTTATATGTACATTCTTTTTCTATATTTGTACCGACTATTGGTTGATTAGGTTGGTTAGCATTTAGACCTGCTGCTATCTGACTGACTATGTTAGGAAGTGTGGCTAAGATTTGCTCGGATACGAGTCGTGCAATCTCAGGATCTTCTCTTCTTGGCGGCATAATTCTAATGCAACAATTTATTTTAAAGCCTCGTCAATATTTAATTCCATATCCTTAATTCCCTTATTTCTATCCTATAATCTTAATACAATATAAATTGTGTTTGTTCATTCAGACATCCAATACATCATAAATCAACCTCATAGTATTGAAATTCACAATTTATAAACAAACATAATCAATATCAATAAAATACTACGTCAAATATTCAACATTCATCCAAAAGTAATAGGCATGCTAATTATAAATGTTTTAATACGACGAGTTACATATTTCCAAAAAGAAAGTTAATCATCCAAATATCCATCAATGAACCACACTACTGATGCCTGAAAAACATCATCATCACCCATGCTATCACAATCACCAAAAGTCCCATCATCATAGATAAACAAGTGTGCAACCATGCTACCATCGCCCTAGTTTCCACCAGCTCCCTCATAATCCTACTCATAGTTTGATCACCTGTACTTACCATTGATATAAGTCCATTTAAAATCTGATCACTTGAATTCATTATAATCATGAGTGCATCGATGGAATGCTCATGATGATCTATCTCCATTCTAACTCTCTCCACCTCTCGAGCCATACCCGAGACCCAGTAGTTTTCTAACGCTGTCATACCGGCTGGTTGAGACATTGGTATTCCAGCACATGGTGGTGGCGATACCCTCCGACCCCTAAGTCGAGAAGGCCCCGCCTCGTCCCTACGTGGGACAGGTGTATTCTCTCGCTCGAATGTGGCAGGTGGAGTCGGCTCCGATGTAGGTGTGAACGATCTCTCCGGTGATCGATCGGAATCTGAATAACCGTGCTCAGATGGGTCAAAATCATCACTCGTCGGAGTATTTCCTCTAGGTATGTAGGTGAGGTAGCCTGATTCGTCAGGCGACTGTTCTTGGTGAGATGGTGATCGTGACATATTGACTGCGATAATTAATAAAGTTTAATTGTCAATCATGCTATAATTTTTATTAAAAACCAAAAATACCATGCAAACTCACATAACAATCATGCTTTTCATTTTTGTATCAAAAAGTTTCTATTTTTAGTAATTCCTAGTATAGTCAATCCATGTCCCCTTTATACACTCTTAAATTAAACAAAGGTGATCAAGCTTTGTTTAAGTTAAAATATGATAATATGAGACACATCTTAGTTATACTAACAGCGTACCTTAATTTGAAAACTTTATTTGTAAAAGGTTATAGTGTGTGGTTTCAAAACAAAACCGGTATTCCCTATAACCTATGGCTCTGATACCAAATCTGTCACACCCCGCTAAAGCGGAAACACGAGGCATAACAGCTCCGATTTCATAGCACAAGATTATAAACATACCAACATTCATTTAACTTTCAAAAGACATTACATTTTTAAGAACGTAGTATTGACATTGTTTACAATTCCCAAACTTAAAATATATCGATACGCATAAAACATAATAATCTTGCTTCAAAATATGAAGTGTGCTGCTAAAACATCATGGAATTACCTTCTTGATTCCTGAAAAGCATGAATAAAACCCAAGGTCAACTACAAAGAGTTGGTGAGTTCACAGGTTTTAAATATGCACAATTCATTTTTATATGCAAGTTGTCATTTGTAAAACATACGTATAAACCAAACTTCAATTCTTTGATTCATGAGTACCACAATTTAATTTCTTTATGATAAGTGTATGCAAAGATAATATTACGTTGAGCCACTACTAAGCCATCCCTGACCAATTTCAACGCCCCCGATGAACTAACTCAGCGGTGGTTCGAGCCACATGTTTAGTCATCTTCTCTAGTATAGTGCACCCCTGCTCGTCAGCATTAAGGTGGGTTTGTCACACCAAATAGCGCTATCAACTAATACTATAGGCCCGATTTTCTTCGAGTTAATAGTAGTGTGACGGGGTCTTAACATTTAATACTCAACACATCAATTGCATACTTATCATATAGCTTATAATTCCAAACGCTTTTAACAAAGCCTTATAAATTGCCAATTCGCAATACTTTCAAACAATTCTCATGAATCTTTAAATACGCAACTAAAGCAAGATTTTCACCCCAAAATCAGTTAAAACGATAAAAGTGGGGCTGTGAATACTCACCTTTGAAGGAACTGCAGTGCTTTAGGGATAGAGTTCACCGGTAGTTGTCACTCCCTAAGTTTCCTATAACGAAAGATGCCATACGTCAAAACTTGATCCTAAGTCCAAATAATCCGTCCAAGTGATTTATTGAAATGCCAATAAGTATGTGTATTAGTTCAAATTTAACTTAAAGCTAAAATAGAATTTAGAATACTTAAATACAATGCTTAAATTTGATAGAACTATCTTTCTGGATTTTCAGCACTTGCTGTCCAGAAAATGAGTCTACAAAATGATAAAGATAACTGATCTTACAAAGGACTTTCTTTACCAAAATTTTTGAGGAATTAATATACTGAGTTATGAACAATTCTGCAAAATTTCATAATTTATATAGGTGTTTTGGTACCCCAAATAAATTCCACAAAACAGAAGGTCACTGATTTTCAGATCAGTGACACACTTCACTTGCAGCTTACATTAGGGATATCAAAACTCAGAATTATGCAATGAGCCATATATGGTTGCAAATATAACTCAAAAATCTAACTTTTGGAAAACATTTCACTCAATTTGGACAAAAATTGAGGGAGTTATGGTCTTTGGAAGATGGGTGAATGATTCTGCCAATTCTGGACAGATTACACCACTTTCTTCTAAAATGAATTTGAGTGACCTAATCTCCATAATTTTGAGTGATTCTTGATGCTATGATTCACTAATACCATAAACTGAGTTTTTGTAACAAAAAGCCCAAATTTTTATAGCTTATAAACTGACTTATAAAGCTCAAAAGTGAATGCATGAACCATGACAGCAAGCTGTGATATAGATTAAGCTTGCAAAAAGTGATAAGATGATCATTTGGTCATGGTTTTTAGAATAACACATGACCTCACATCATGAACCAATATACAATGATTTTTAACAATCACTTATGCATCATGGATTCATAGCAACCACCAATGCTCATCCAATCCCATGCATTACAATAACACTTACCAAACAATTGATATCAAGACATTTAAATGCTCTTAATCACATAAGATGGAACAATCTTATTTTAAGATTTTATTTATACTTAAAATTGATACAAATACCTAATTTCCACTCTAAAATCATAAAAATTTCGTAGGTAATAATACCACACTTCACAAGATTGAAATATTTGGTAAAAATCTTAAAGATTACATTCAAATCCCCAATTTTACTTGGAAAATCATACAATGGTTTTACTATACAATGGTATAATCTACCAATGCATCCCATTTCATTTCCAAAAACAAGGTTATGCAACCACAAGAAAATATGATGAAGAACACATAAACTTTTGATAATAAACTTGAAAAAAAATGAGAATGTTAAGATGATTACCTTCTCAAAAAGTGATGAAAACTTGAATTATTGATGAAATAAGGTTGTTCTTTCTTGAAGATTTCTTGAAAATTGATGGAGGTGAGGGTGGTGTGGTGGTGGCCGGCGATTAGAGAGAAGAGGAGAGGGAGATGAAAAGGTTTGAAAAATGAGAGCATTAAGCTTGTCTTGGTGTTTTAATGCCCTATTTATTTATTTATTTTTTTATTTTTTAAAAAGAAATTAACAAGTAAAATGGTATAATTAAGACATGTGTCTTATGACTAATCAAGTAAATCTTTATTTTTTTTTAATACTTAGCCTATTAAATTGAAATATCAGATATATTTGAGAATCGAAATACCCGATTCTCAATTTTTGCTTAAACAACTTTTATGTAGAAAAAAAAATGCAAATATTTCAACTAAAATAATATAACTTTATAATTTTGGTCTTAATTGTAATTTTGGCATTTCTGAACTGTGACGGTCTGTTACTGGACTGTTCCGGGTATTCTACGCATCTTCCGAAATTTTCGGAAAACTTTTATCTTAATCACTTTTAATAAAAATCTAGAAGTGACAAAACTTATAATATAATCTAAGGGTGCTAACCTTAATATTCAGAATTTGACAGGTGTCACAGACAGAACCTCAAAGATTTTGGCCATGGAGAAGACATTGAGTTTTGGTTTGTCTTTGTCTTTGTAAAATCTCCTCCTCTTCTCTAAAATGATTTGCTCTGAGAGTTTGACAGAGGGCTGATCGTGGACTCCTCGACTATAGAGGTACTTGTAGACATCTTCTTCTCTATTTTTCTTTGGAGGAACAGGGAAGGGTCTTCTCAAGCTCTCGAAACCTTGGACAACTTCTGCAACTCTGTCCTTGTAAGATTTTTCAATTGGGTCTAGGATAGGAAGTTCAGAGAAGGGTTGCAGATCAAATGCCCAGTCTTCTTCGGGTTTTATACTTCTCAGAGCATCACTTTTGTGGGCATCGAATGAGCTTTTCAAAAGTTTCTCGGTGTTTGGAGGAGGTGACTTCTTTTTCAGAGGCTATGTGGCAATGGCCTTACCCTTGTCTTTGGCGGATTGAGGTTTGATGATTTGGACTATGGGAGTGGGAGATGAATTTGCAGAAACCTGTTGTTGATTTGACTTCTGAGGTCTAGGCTCTGAGCTTGAAGGGACTTGGTTCAGAGGTTCTGCTTGAATTGGTAGGCTTTGAGTTGTCATTTACAGAGTCTCCCCCTCATGTGGACCAGAGGCATTAGGATCCTGGTCCTCATGTCGTGCCCTCTTCTACGCTGCCTCGGCTTGGCAGGTCGCAGGTTCCTCCCTCTTTCGTCTCTTGCAGAGGTGATCTTTAGCATGTTTGGTGATCTTCTTGAGTACGTCCTCTGTGGCCAGTGATAGCCTGTTGACCTCAAGATCAGATTTGAACTTGATGGTGACCACAGTTTTCTTTAGATCCTCTGATACTTTCTTGCCTTGTTGGGAGATATCAGAGCTCATGAGGTTGAGGGTTAGTAGAAACATTCGCCCCATGGTCTCCAATTCTTCTTTCGTTGCGAGGCCGAATATGTTAGGGGCAGATCTTAAAGTTTGAGGAGCAGAGGTTGATGCCTGAGATTGCAAGGGAACCATAACCCTGCGAGTTAGGTCCTTGATTTCATCTCTGAGTTTGGTCAGATCATCCACCCCTGATTGAGTGACTTAGGCTGCAAATTTACCCATCTCCTCCATGAATATATCCCCAAGGGTTTTGATTGCATCTTTCTGAATGTTGATTGATTCACCACAACTCTGGATGTCTTTTCTTGTCATAGAGGCCTCTATCAGCTTTCGTATTTCTACAAAATGTTATTCCGAAGTTTGATGGAGGGCCTTCAGAGCTTCTGTGTTGGCTTTCAGAGCTTCTACAAGGACGTTGCAGTTCTGTTGGGAGGCGGTTGAGACAGAGCTTTTCATCTCTTCAAGTTTTTGGAGCACCATGTCAGCAATGGTTTTGAACTCACCCTTTCTGACGTAGATGTCTGAGGTAACCTCTGGAACAACATATGTTCCAGATTTGGCCAATGAGAGTTTGGCACCTTCAGAGCCTGTTTGTATGTTGAGCTCTGGAGGATTTCCTTCCAATCCTCGATATTCCACAAAGGAATCATCTATGGAAGTTCTGTCAGTAGGTTTCTTGGGGGAGAGTTCAGAGGCTCCCTCAAGATTCCTAGTGATTAAGTTTCGTGGTTGTTCTAGAACCACAGAGCTGTTGTGATCTCTCACTACCAACTCTGAAGCATTTTGGTGGTCACTCTTGTGTGTGACAGAGGCAACGAATGCCTCTGTGTGAGGAATTTTCGTGTCCTGGAGCAAATGGACACTTATAGTAACACCTTCACCCTGTTGAGAGGGTGGGGTGGATTTGACTTCCCCAGATTTTGGTGGTACAGAGGATGAAGGAATATCCTCTGTCCGGTCGACTTGGGTTATGTTCGGACCGTGTCGTCCTTCTTCAATACCCTTCTGCACTAGTACTGCAGAGGTAGATGTGTGTGTTGTACTGGGAGTTGGTTTGGGTTGTGTGCCTAAGGCATCTTTTTCACGACTCTCCTCCTTCAAGTTTTTATCCTCTCCTTCTTCCTCATCACTATGTGACCTACCCGTCACATCCTCTATCTCCATGTTTACAGTTTCGCCCAAGTCCCCTGAGTATCTAAGGATGACCTCTTTAGCTATTTCCGTGGCCAGCTTCAGAGGACTCTTAGGTCTATCCTCAGGGGTTTCTTTAAAGATAAGTGCTTTCCTTCTTGTCTTCTGCAGAGGTTTTTCGCCACCTTCTGTAGGTTCAGTTCTAGCACCTAGGGCCTCAACCTTTGCTTCAGCAGATCTTTCTTTCTCTGCAAGCGTACGCAGTTTCCTCTTCTTCTTCTTCTTCTTCTTCTTTTCAGAGGATTTGACAACCTCTGTGGTTTCTTCTGCAACCTTTTCCTTGTGTTTCTTGTGTTTTGGAACCTCTTCCTCTGCGGTTCTCTTTTTGCTTTGTTTCTTTTTCTCCTTTTTCGCACTCCCCAGCCCTTTTTCTAACTCTCCCTTATTCTCATTCACTTTTTGTGCTGCTGTGGCCACACCTTCACTTTCCCTTGCACCCTCATCTCTCAAGTATACTACTATATCTCCTACCTGGAATCCTACGCGAGGGGGGGTTGCATGACTCGGTTCAGGAGTCCTGTGCCCTCGTATGTAATTCTTAACTCCCTCTTCACTACCCAGATATGTCAGAAGGATTGTTGACAGAGGTCTTGTGTTCGGATATCCTGTTTTGAGGGTTGTTGGTTTGTGGGACTTCATCTCATGCAGCTTGATTACTTTTCCTTCTGATGGCAATTTCCTTTCCCCAAGTAGATCATCCCCCAGAAGTAGTCCCAAAAATCTTCCAAAGACGATGTTCTTGGGCTCTGTGCCCCTGTCCTGGTCTTGTTACTTGGAGATGAAAGCATTTCAGATCTCTTTGAAGATGAGTCTAGCATAATCAAGTGGAAGATCATAGTAGATTCCATACATGATTGCCAGAATTGTATGGCTCGACTGATCAGGGCTCCCAACCTTCGAATTTAGGCATCTGTTTAGTATGGAGAAGAGCACATTCCACAGAGGGTCCATATTTTGTGTTCTGAAGTTTGCTCTCTTGGTGATTAGAATGGAGTATCCAATAAATCTTAGAAACTCCAAGATTTCTTCCTCTGTGGGCTCCTCTAAGAATTTGCGAAGGTTGAGATCGTCCTTGGTGGGGAGTTCAAAGACATTGGATAATTTTCTTCGATTGATGCCCAAATCCAGTATCTTGGCAGTCGAAGGATGAGTTGCATACCCAATGATGCAGTGTCCATAGCCATCCGTTTTGGCGTGTCGAGCGCTCAACCAAAACTGTTGGATGTATGCCTCAGGGAGATAATTCCTTTTCAAAGTTAGGGCCTTGACAAGGAAGTGATTTTTGCAGTATTTTGATGAGGGGTTCAACTTCAGCAGGGAATCCAGAGGGATTCAAGGTGACAAAGTGGTTGTTGGGTTTGTTGTTCAATTGGGTCAAGTGATAATCGTGCCTAGTGAAGGATAGCATTTGGCTTGTGAGGACTTGTTCTTGACTAACAGAGTGAGAATCAGCCTGTTGTGCCTCTGAGTGTTGGGAGGTATTGGAGTTCTTAGAGTCATGAGAATTTTTGGATGAGCTGTTGTGAGAAGCCATTGTAGAAGCAGCAAAGGTTTCTTGCAAAGGAATTCTTTAGAGTAAAGGTTGGAGGTAAAAAAGATAAGAAGAGACAGAGAAAGGTTTATATACTGTGAGGGGAAACAAAATTTGGCGGTAAAAAAAATAAGAATTTGAAATCCGTAATGAGTATAAACGGATAGGTAGCCGTTTTCAAAAAGCGACGGTACAGATACGAACCAATGGAAATGTGCCACGTCAGGATGGGCGGTGCACGATCGAGTACGTGCGCCTCCCTCTATTCTCACGCGCGTGGCGTTTACAATTTCCACATGACAGTGATTTTTAGAAAATAACCCTCATTGAATGACCAAGTGGTAAAAAATTTCAAGTTATATTTGCAGAAGCTCTGTGGGTCAAGAGCTTCTGAGGTCATTTGGAGCTTTCAGAAGTACAGAGTGGTCCTAGACATACGAAAGAACTTATGAGATGATCGAGATCAAACCAAATTTCATGCTTGATGGACAAGAGACCCCTTTTGTGAGGTGTAGAGGCTATGTGATAGGTCACAGAGGCTCTGTGGAGAGACCTTTAATGGTTCTGGGCTCCAAAATTTCTAAAATAGGAAAGATTTGAAGGTTGTGATCACTCAAAAGTTTGAAAGGATTTGAAAGGCAGAGAGAGATAGACATATTTTAAGAATATTGTCGAGCTCCCCCTTGAGTTTGTTAAGGTCCTATTTTAGCTCCCCCTTGGTCTGTGCTCGGATCCTTTTAGAAATAGACGATTGAACAAAATACATAGTTTCGAGAAAGAAAAGTGTACAAGCAATAGAGAAAAAAATATGTACATTTTATTCAGTATGTACTTCAGAGGCTCTGTGCAAGGGTACAGAGGCTCTGTGAATCAACTCATGTTAAGCATGCTAATTTTGCCAACAAGAAAAAAAAATCTTTTCTCATCTAATGTCTTTGTGAAAAGGTCGGCAAACTGGTAATCTGTGGGGACAAAGTACATTTCTATTGTCCCATGCTCCTCATGATGTTTCAGAAAGTGGTACCTGATATCGATGTGCTTTGTCTTAGAGTGCTGAACAGGATTGGCAGATATCGCAATGGCGCTTTTGGAGTCACAGAGGATGGCGATTTTCTCGATGTCAAATCAATAGTCTCTGAGTTGGGTTCTCATCCACATAACCTGTGAACAACAACTAGCGGCAGCAACGTATTCTGCTTCTGCTGTAGAGGTCGAGACACAATTCTGCTTCTTAGAAGTCCAACTCACTAGTTTCCCTCCAAGGAATTGGCAACTCCCAGAGGTACTCTTTCTGTCTATCTTGCATCCTCCGTAATCTGAATCTGTATAAGCCACAAGATCAAAGCCAAAGTTCTCCGGATACCAGAGGCCAAGATTCTTGGTCCCTTTTAGCTTGAAATCTTGCACAGATACATGTGGCAAACATTATATCGGGCCGGCTTGCGGTTAAGTACAACAGAGACCTTATCATAATTATGTAGAGTTTACACTCCACAGATTTGCCTTCTGGGTCTGCATGAAGCTTAGATCCAGTGGCCATAGGGGTTTACATTGGTGAAGAGTCAGAGAGCTTATATTTTTCAAGTATGCCAGAGACATATTTAGTTTTGTTTATGAAAATGCCCTCTTTGGTTTGTTTGACTTGCAATCCTAGGAAGAAGGTAAGTTCTCCCATCATGCTCATCTCAAACTCACTCTTCATCAATGACTCAAACTTTTTATAATAAGATTCATTTGTGGACCCAAAAATAATGTCGTCCACATAAATCTGCACAAGCAGAATCTCACCTTTTCTTTTTTTATAAAATAATGTTGTGTCAGTTATACCTCTTTCGAAACCATTGGCAAGAAGAAAGTTTGAAAGTCTGTCGTACCAGGCTTTGGGGGCTTGCTTGAGTCAGTACAGAGCCTTGTCCAAGAAGAACACATGATTAGGGTACTTAGAGCTTTCAAACCCTGGTGGTTACTGGACATATACTTCTTCTTGAATTTTCCCATTCAGAAAGGCTGACTTAACATCCATTTGAAATACTTTAAAACCTATGTGGGCTGCGAAGGCAAGAAATATTCTTATCGCCTCGAGCCGTGCCACAGGGGCAAAAGTTTCTTCATAGTCAATCCCTTCTTCTTGGCAGTATCCCTTGGCCACCAGTCTTGCTTTGTTCCTGATCACCACACCATCTTCGTCCATTTTGTTCTTGAAGACCCATTTGGTCCCTATTGCAGTTTTGCCTTTCGGCAGACGCACTAGGGTCCATACTTCGTTTCTTTCAAACTGTAGAAGCTCTTCTTGCATAGATTCTACCCAGTTTGGATCTTCAAGAGCTTCATTGATCTTTTTGGGTTCGATAATACTCACAAAGTTTGTATAATAACAAAAGTTTGCGGTACTGGATCGAGTCTGAACTTTGTCAGAGGGGTCACCTATAAATTGGCTCTGTGGGTGACTTTTGGTCCATTTTGTCATTCGTGGTAGGTGATCATTGGAACCTTCTGAAATTCCTTCCGAGCATGTTCTGTCTCTTGGTGTTGATCACCCTCTATAGAAGGGAGATCATTTGTACTTATCATGGGACTTTGGTTATTTTGAGTTGATGTTATGAGCTCTGTGGTGTCTTGTTCAGAGTTCTCTGATTGTTCTGGTGTTGACCCTTCAGAGATATTTTGAAGATGACCATGATCTTGATTAAGCTTGGAGCCTTGTTCAGTGTTAGCCTCTGTGTTGGATCAAATAATTGTATTCAAGATTAAAGTTAAAGTTCAGGGTTTAAACTGCAATTGTGTGAAAGTTATTTAGAGGGTTTATTGTGTAATAAGTTAATAGTTTATTAGCTATTGGGCCCAAGCCCATTAGAAAGCCTGTTAAGCTTAAAGCCCATATGGCCTAAGTATAAATAGTTTTAGTTAATTAGTTTTTAGGGTTAGAACCTTTGATAATTATTGTTTAGAGATTATAGTGAGGTAAAGTATTTTCTCTGTAATCCTACATTCAAGGGTATCAAGAACATTCAAGGGTTTCATCGTTTATTTAAGGGATTGGTACGTTATTATTAATCTTTATATCTCTTGATATTATTGTGTTCTGTGATAATTGTTTACCAACTAGATCAAACTGGGATAACAAGTGGTATCAGAGCCAAAATAATCAATTTTTTTGATTTTACTATTCATCAAATTTACTGTTCATCGAAGTTACTATTCACGCTAGTACTGTTCATCCGATTTCATGAATCTGTGTGCGTTTCGGTTTAAGATTGATCTGATTAGGTGTGTCTTGCGCTATTGAACACTATCTGATCGATTAATTGCTTTGAAAATCATCAAGTGATTGAATTTTTGAATTTTTGGTTTTCTGGGGTCAAGAACTGTCGACTACAACATGATTAAAATTGAATGGTAAAAAGTAGTTTTTAATCAATAATATTGATTGCACTTTGATCGATAGATGTTATTAGATACCAAAGTCTGATTTCTTAATTTGATTTTGTGCTCTCGACTTGTTTTCTGGGTTCATCATCGTTCTGGGTAGACTAAGAGCGTCCCGGTCGAACGCATAATATCGGTCAAATCAAGACACCGGTCAAATAGTCCGATCGCCCGGTATACTCACAGACCACCTCGGTCGATACCTTGTCCGGTCGAATCAATACCGATCGAATCAATACCGGTCAAAGTTGTTTACCGGTCTTACAACCTCCCGGTCGAAGTGGTTTACCGGTCTTACAACCTCCCGGTCGAAGACTTTTATCGGTCGAATATTTTTATCGGTCTTCACCAATATCGGTCATTACAAGCTCCCGGTCGAAAGTCTTACCGGTTGAAGCAACTTACCGGTCGAACTCTCTATACCGGTCTTAGTCGTTTACCGGTCGAGCATAAGACCGATTGTTACATCTTACCGGTCAAACAAGGTACCGGTCTAAGCAAAACCCCGGTCGACTCAATACCGGTCAAAGCACATCCCCGGTCGATTTTTGCAAACTGTAATAGGGCATCTAATTGTCAAAAATATTTCTCTAGGGGCGTTGCCCCCATACCCCCGCAAGAACACACAAGGGTTTCATTGTTTATTCAAGGGATTGGTATGTTATTCTTAATCTTTATCTCTTGATTATTATTGTGTTCTGTAATTGATTACCAACTAGATCAAACTGGGATAACAATTGGTATCAGAGCAAACCGCCTGTCCTTATGGCTGATGAATATCAACAATGGAAGAAGAGAATGGTCCAGTTTGTGAATCATAAAAACAGAGACTACATGGAATCAATCATCAATGGTCCGGTCAATCCGATGATCAAAGTTGATGGCCAAGCAACAACTGACACCTCTCCAGAAATCCCAGACAGATATGTTCCTAAACCTTATCAGTACTTTACTGAAAAGCAGAAGGAACAGTACAAGACAGATGAAGAGGATATTATCTATCTGACCATGGCAATCTCGAACGACATCTACAACCGTGTAGACAGTCGGAACTCTGCAAAGGAAATATGGGATGAACTATCCAGACAGTTTGAAGGAAGTGAAGCCTCTATCCAAGCTAAGCAGAATATATGCATAAATGCATACGAAGGATTTCATGCAAAAGAAGGAGAGACGCTGCTAGAGACCTACAACAGATATAACATCATTCTCAATGACCTGCGGAGGAACAACATCTCTAAGTCTGCTTCGGAGATTAATTATAAGTTCATCAAGAACTTAAATCCAGAATGGAAGAATTTTGCCATCAACCTTCAGATGTCAAAGAACATGGCTCAGGAAAACGTCACTGATATTTTCTATACTCTTTCTCAGCATGAGGATGAGGTGAGAACCATCAATCTTGAGTCCAATAAACTGAAGGATTCTGTGGCTCTCATAGCTGGCAAAAGTTCTGTATCTTCCGCAAGGTCAAAGAAAAAGGTGACAAAAGCTCTAGTTACTGAAGTTACCGACTCTGACTCTGCTTCAAGTGATGAAGAACTGGAGATTGATTCTGATCCAGATATTCATAAGTTCTCTGAGGACTTGGCTCTAATTACTCGAAGATTCAAGAAGACCTTTGGCAAGAAGAAGTTTTATTCAAAGCCTAAGTACGAAGGTCACAAGAGAGAGAAAAGGCTGAGAATAAGAAGAAGAAAGCTGAGCTGAAGGATACAAATATAGACTTTTCTGAAGAAAAGAAAATATTTGAGACCGAGATAGCTAAGCTGACAGGAAAGCTATCTGAGCTATCAACAACCATCTTGAAGGAAAAGAATGCAAAATCTGAGTTGCATAAGAAGTTTGATCTGATTGAAAAGGAAAGAAACAGTTTGTCTTCAAAGATAAAGGAACTTGAAGAGATCGTATTCAAGGTGAAGCTGACTGAGCACAAGACGCCAGAGTCAATAGCTCAATCACCAAGAGATGATCTAGCTGATTCAGATAGTTCATTAAAAACAGCTTCAAGTTCACATTTTTCAAATGTTTTCTATAATCCTTTCTGTAATTCAGATGATAGTCTAACTTCTAAATCTACTGATCAAATTCGTCCTTCTAACCTTTTCTATGACAAAAATGTTGATGGTTCAGGTAACTTCAAGAAGACTAAGTCTCAAAAGAAAAGCTTTTAGAGAAGGGATGATGAGAAAGAAAGAGGAAACAGGATCTGGAGAGTTAAAGGATCCTCGGAGGAGAAGAAGAAAGAAGAATCATTTGTGCATACATCAAATGCTAAAAAGAACTATGCTACAAAAGGTAAAACTTTTGGCAAACCTGATCTGGTTTACACAATCCATCAATTTATCAGGTTAGCACAAAAGAAAATTAGTTGTTCCTACTGTGGCTCAAATGATTTTGTAAGAAAAGATTATGTGAATAACTGGTATGGTTCTTACTTCATATCTCCCACTAGAACTGCAACTAATCCATTAGGACCCAAATACTAGTGGGTACCAAAAGGTAAATATGTCTTGCAGGCACCCAATGTTTAAGGGGGAGAAAGAACAATGGCTTTTGAACAAAACAGTTCAAAACCCGAACTTCATTGTCAAAAAGAAGGCTTCTAAGTAAATCATCTTAGAACCTGTACCTCAACGGAGTATGGTTTCTAATCACATCAGATTAGGACTCGCACTTCAGTGCTTTATTTATTTTTCTGCTTTTTGTAAAAAAAAAATCTTCAGTTAAGGGGGAGAATATCTGTGATTTTAACAGATTTTTGGATATTTAAATGCTTATCTGACCGTGTGTTCTTAAAGATAAATACTTTGTGTTTCATCTTTTCAATATACTTTGTCAAGTATTCATACACATAACGGTTCAGAACATTCTATTTGACTTTGTTGTTACCATGTATCAAAGGTTAAATCTTTCTATGGTAATACTCACGTTCTTTGTATTCACTGTTGATTGAATCAAACGTCATTTCATGTGATTTCATTGAAAATATGTTTATATATTGTTCATATAAACAACATTCGTTTTTGATTCTCCAAAATATTATTCTTCATGATAAAATGATATGAGCTTAATTGTCAAACTCTTTTAGTTTGAGGGGGAGAATGGCATCGTCAAACATCTTTTGTTTTAACATCTCCAAAATTTATATTCTTCATGTAACAAGTGGTAGTTGTGCTTACATGTACAAAAGCTTGTTGAACCGCACATGTTCTTTTAGGAAAATACATGGGATTCAGTGTGAGAACTTAACAGAACTTCCATGGATTCACGATAACTAGTGTTTCCTACCCCGGAAGTATTCTCTGAGTGATTGAGGGGAGAGGGGTCAAAAGAATTGAGTGATGGTGTGTGAAGAGGTAAAATGGAAAAGAGAGATTGGTTAGAAGTGAGCATTAAAAGAAAGAGGGTGAGTGAACAAAGTAAAAGAATATTAGACTCTGCACCAAACCACTTTCTGAGCCGGGCAGCCACATAATCTGATTGGATCACATTCTTTGGTGACCATCATTGAAAAAGGCAACTAGCCCATGCCATCTCTTGCATACAACCCCACCAGCTACTCATTCTTTTCTCAAAAAGAGAACGTTTCACATTTTCTGGGGATGCAGCACATACGCTATTGGTTCTTCATTTGGAAGATACTAATATTGAAAAAGAAGGAAAGTTGCCCCACCTTCGAACCCTTTCTCATGCACATTGAGTCTTTGTATAATTTGTTGTTGTCTCAACAAGTTTACATACTTTGAGCCTATATTGAAAAACAATCATCTATGCTTAATTTTTTCATACACATGCACGAGCACACAAAAATTTGTTTTCTGTCAGAACGTTCTTAGATAACCATGTGTTATTCGATGATTGAATGGAAGACCTGGGGAGCCAACATCAAAACCAACTCCTTATATAGTAACTTTGTGTTACTCAGTAACTTTGTGTTACTGACAGGTATTCTAACTGAGTCATTTGTTGATTCAGGGTTACAACTCTTAAACTGTTTGAATTTGCAAAGATTTAAACGGTTACAATTGACTATTTTTATCTGAAAAGATGAAATAATCACTCTTTCCGTCCGGGAAGACTGCTCTTATTTCCATACAGGGCTCGTTACATAATGAAGACTGTGTTTACGTGATCATACACAATGAGGGAGATTGTCTTGAAAAGGGGGAGATTGTTTTGCCAAGTTTTGATGATGATGATTCTCACCACTCATCAAAAAGGGGGAGAAGATACCAAAAGGGAGAATATAATCTGAAGACCTGACATGAAGATTTTAAAGATATCAAGTTTTGAAGCGATCAACGACATATCTGAAGAAAAGAGAATACAAGTGAAGACCCGAAGACAATTGCAATTTTTTTTTAATCTTGAATCCAAAGGGGGAGATTGTTGGATTAAATAATTGTATTCAAGATTAAAGTTAAAGTTCAGGGTTTAAACTGCAATTGTGTCAAAGTTATTTAGATTATTGTGTAATAAGTTAATAGTTTATTAGCTATTAGGCCCAAGCCCATTAGAAAGCATGTTAAGCTTAAAGCCCATATGGCCTAAGTATAAATAGTTTTAGTTAATTAGTTTTTAGGGTTAGAACCTTTGATAATTATTGTTTAGAGATTATAGTGAAGTAAAGTATTTTCTCTGTAATCCTACATTCAAGGGTATCAAGAACATTCAAGGGTTTCATCGTTTATTCAAGGGATTGGTACGTTATTATTAATCTTTATATCTCTTGATATTATTGTGTTCTGTGATAATTGTTTACCAACTAGATCAAACTAGGATAACACTCTGAGTACTCCCCCTCGACATTTGTACCTGCAAAAGTAGTGGAAGAGGGTGAAGTATTGCTTGGACCTGATAGAGACGTACCTGATCGGTCTACAAAGGCTTCAGCTCCAGAGGCTCTGTGATCATCCTCTGAGGGTCCATCGTCGTTGAAAATCTCTTCAAACAAATGATGAATTTCACTTGCTCTAGATGAGTCACCAGATTCTTTATCCTGAAGTTTGAGTCCTGAGTTTATCTGCTCAGAAGTCACCTGAAACGAGTCATCAAAAGAAACATTAATACTTTCAAGTATATGTTTTGATTTAAGCACGTAGACTTTGTATGCCTTGGAGTTTGATGAATAACCAAAAAATTTGGCTTTATCAGCTTTGGGACTGAATTTCTCGATTTGCTCTCTGTCGTTCAACACAAAGCATCTGCAGCCAAAGACATGGAAGTACTTGATATTTGGCTTTCTTTGATTGAGTAGGTGGTAAGGGGTCTTTGCATGTCTTTTTACCACCAAAGATCGATTTTGGGTGAAACATGCTGTGGAGATGGCTTCTGCCCAAAAGGAAATTGGAAGTCCTGAGGCAGTGAGCATTGTTCTTGCGGCTTCCACAAGTGTTCGGTTTTTGCGTTCAACAACACCGTTTTGTTGTGGAGTCTTTGCAGCAGAGAAGTTATGTGAAATGCCCTCTGTAGTAAGATAGGCTTCTATTCTTGAGTTTTTGAACTCTGTCCCATTGTCGCTTCGAACTCTCTGAACCCTGCAATCATGAAGAACTTGTATCCTCTTAAGAAGATTAATTAGTACCTTAGGAACATTTGACTTCTTTCGAATAAAATCCACCCAAGTGTATCTTGAGAATTCATCTATGATTACAAGAATGTGCTTCTAACCACCTAGACTCTGCACATATATAGGACCGCAGAGGTCTACGTGAAGAATCTGCAGAGGTCTGGTGCAAGATATATCTGTTTTGGTCTTATGGGCAGCTCTTTTGAGTTTGCCCATTTCACATGCAGAGCATAGATGATCTCTGTCAAATCTAATACTTGGTAGCCCCTTCACCAGGTCCAGTTTAACAAGTTTGTCTAAAGAGTGAAAGTTTAAGTGACAGAACCTGTTATGCCAGAGCCAAGCTTCCTCGTTCTTACTTGAGACCAGACAAAGCTTTTCTTCTTTGTTGATCATCTTGAAGTCCATGAGGTATAAATCACCTCGTCTCTTGGCACGCATAAGCTCTGTAGTTGTGTCTTCCTTGATCATAGAGCAATATTGCTTCTTGAACATTACATCGAGTCCATTATCACAGAGTTGGCTAACACTTAGTAGGTTGTGCTTAAGGCCATCCACATATGCAACTCGGTTGACATCGATGTCTCCATTGGCAATGACTCCATAGCCTTTGATTTGACCCTTCTTGTTGTCTCCGAAGGTTACAGAACCGCCTCCATGGTTTTCTTTATAAGCGGAAAAAAACCCTCTGTCGCCATTCATGTGTGTTAGAGCACAAATTTATAGGATTCAAGATCATAAAGATTGAAGATTAAAGTCAAGAAGTCAAAGCTGAGAAATTCAACTCTCATGGAAAGTCAAAGTCAATTTGTAATAAAAGTCAAAATCAATTGTATTTGTTTTTATTTCCTTTGTATTAGTAGTAGGTATAAATAGACTTGTTTGCTCTTTTGTAGAGTGTAGTAGTGGTGAAAAGAAAAAGGGTGTGTGAGAGGAAATTAGGTTTTCTTATCTGAGAGAGATTTGTAGAGAGAGAGAGAGAGAGACGTCTAGAGAGAGAGTAAGAGAGAAAACATATTTTGTAATCTGTGGATTTGAGATTGAATCAAAACAGGTTTGTTTATTGATCTTGTTTGATTAATTGTTTTGTTTATGCATTTAGAAACTTGAATTTCAGGGAATCACAATTGGTATCAGAGCAGATCTGATTTGAAATCGATTTTTTTTTCAGAAAATATTTTCGAACACTGTTCATTGAGTTCATAATTCAATTCTGAAATTGTGTGTGTTTTGAGTGTTGTAATTGGTTGATTAGTAATCGATTAGTGTATTAGATCGAGTTTGTATTGGTTTATTCATCAATTGCACTGTAATCGATAGGTTTTTGGTGATTTTGAAGCTTTTGTTATTCACGAGTTCATGAACACTGTTACATCGATCGAATCTTCTTAGAGTGTTTGTTGTTGAAATTAATTGAGTGTAATCTGTTCTAGACTTTTAGGTGATCGAATTTTCAAATTTTCAATCTGTAATTCGAAGTCTAGATAGGTTTTGTTTGATTCAGAGTCGATTTTTCGATGTTTAAGTGAAGAACTCGCAGGTAAAAGGGGAAGAACTCGCAAGTTCTTAAAGGTTTCGCATGGTTCTTAAAGGATTCGCAGATCCTTTACATTTAAAATTCGTAATGTGCTTATTTCCTATTTTTTTGCTAAGTGTGATTTTCGCAGGTTAATTGGTTGCAAATTCCTTAAGATTCGCAGGATAGATAGTTACGAATTCTTCAAGTTTCGCAGGCTTAGTGTCTGCGAAAGGTAAAAATTCGCAGGTGCCTTTAACGAATTTCTGTAGTTTTGCGCCATAGCCCTTTGCGAATTTCTCAAGTTTTCGCGAGTCTCATCTAGCGCAAACCTCAAGTTTTCGCGAGCTTCACCTAGCGCAAACCTCAAGATTTCGCGAGTCTCATCTAGCGCAAACCTCAAGATCTCGCAAGCCTCATCTAGCGCAAACCTCAGAACTCGCAAGCTTCCTTTAGCGCATTTCGAATTCTGTGTGTTTATCTGTATTGCTTGCGAATTTCGTACATTTTGCGAATTCTAGACTTAAGAACTTTGGAAATTTCAATTTCTGATTTTCATTTCAAGTTTTTCTGATTTGATTGATTTCATTCGGACTAACGGTCATTTTTCAAGTTTCTTATTGCATATCTTTTCAAAACAGGATGACTTCCAGAGAAGCTCTTGCCATTGGAACTGACACAAAGCCACTAGTACTCTTCAAAGGAGAGTATGAGCAGTGGAAAGATAGGTTCATGGACTTCATAGACAGACATACATTGGGTGAACTTATCAAGATATCTTTAGAACAAGGAGTTATGCCAATTTCAAATTCGACTCGTACTGTTGGAACTGAGCAAATAAAATATGAACTTACATTTAATGAATTCACTGATGAGGAGAAAGATAGATCAAGAGCTCATAAACTGGCAAAGTCTTTCATTCTTCAAGGCATAACAAACGAGATATATGTTAAGATTGATAGTTACAATTCCTCTGGAAAGCAAATGTGGGATCAGCTGGAGAAAATGATGCTTGGATCTAAAGTTGGGAACCATCTCAAAATCTCAAATTGCCTCAATAACTATGAAGAGTTCAAGGCTAAGGAGGGTGAATCATTGGAGGTTACTTATGACCGGTTTGTGACTTTGTTGAATGAACTCAGCAAGAACACAGTGAATAAGTCACAAATTGAGCTTAATATGAAGTTCCTTAGTATCTTGCAGCCTGAGTGGAAGAGATTTACTAGGCAGATGAAGCAGATGAAGGACTTGAATGACATACCTCTCCATGAAGTCTATGAAACTCTTAGACAAAATGAAGAAGAGGTAGATGAGATTTTGGGTGACAAGAAAAAGGCTGATAAGGTAGTTGTTGATCCAGTTGCTCTAGTTGTGAAATAGAAGAGTGTGAGTTTGAAGAAGAAAAAGAAAGTAATACTGTCTGAATCAGAAGAGGCAGAGAGTGGAGATAACTCTGATTCAGATGACTGTGAAAGTTTGAAGAAGTCTATGTTGATGCTTACAAAAGCTTTTCAGAAAAAGTTTTACAAAAAGCCAAGCTCAAATAGTCCGAGATACTCTTCTGGGTCTAACAACTATGAGCACAAGAAGAAAATTGAAGGAAAGCGAGTGGTAGAGAAGAAGCCAGAGGAAAGAAAGTTTAGAGCTGAAGAGACAAAGCAGCCAGAGCCAACTAAATGCTACAACTGGGCAAACTGGAGCATTTTGCTAAAAACTGCAGCAAGCCAAAGGTTCAAAACTCTGAATATTACAAGAATAAAATGCTTTTGGCCAAGCAACAAGAGGCTGAAAAATCATTGATGGCAGAGGATGAATTTTGGCTTGATCACTCAGACAAAGAAGATGAGACAGAAGATAAGGAAGAGATAGCACATCTGTGCCTAATGGGAAGGATGGTGGATGAAGTTAAAGCTGAAGTTGAGACAGGTGAAGAAGAAACTGATGAGGTATGTGACATGACTGGATCGGATTTTATAAATCAAATAAATGTCATGATGGTTAGACTTCAAAAGTTAGAGTCAAAGCTTAAGCGTGAAAGAGGTATCAATATAGACAAAAACCAATCAATACAGAAACTTAGTGAGAATATTGTTGAGAATAAAGTATTGATTGAGACTTTACATAAAAATAGTGATACCACCGCTAAAGAAAAGACTCTCATTCTTAAAGAGTTAGCTGAAACAAATTCAAAGTATAGAATGTGTGAGTTTGATTTTAAAGTGCTTACGAAAATGCATTCTTCACTTTGAGAAGAAAACAAATCATTACTTGTAAAAGTAAATGCTTTGGAAGAGAAGTTATACACATTGGGTCAAACTGCAAACCATTCATCTAAACAAACCCAAAGAGGACAAAGAGTTGGGGACTCGGATATGAGAATCCATACTATCTTAAAAAGGGTATATCTGAACTGCCTGCACTTTATGATTATACATTTTTGAGTCTAGCTTCAAGATACCCTGATCTTCATGTTGAATGGACTAAACTATCTGAAGAAGATGAAGCCAAGGAATATGAGAAAAGAAAGAACACAACTAAAGTTCAACTTCCATTTCTATATGAGAGGTTGAATAGTAGTTATAGTTCTGATAAATCGAAATTTCTTTCAAATGATTATTTTGAGAGTTATTCTTCAAAGGAAATGGAGGCTAAGCCTATCGAAGGTAAGCTTTACGTTCATCCTCTCGTTTTAGAAAGTAAAATTTCTGAACTTGAGAATACTCTGACAGAAGAAAGAATTTTGATGGATTTAGAACAAAATGTGTTATTAACTGTGTTGAAAAATGTTGATTTTTCTAAAGCTTCAAATTCTGATGATATGTCTAGTTTACTTAATAACGGGTTTGATTTCTTAAACTCTGATGGTGTTTTAGATTAGTGTATTGCTCAATTTGATTTTAATGCTCAACTTCCTGATCATTCATCTTTTGTTGTTAATTCTTTTGGATTACCATGTGTGTTTGAAAAAGGTGAAACATCAACGAAAGTTGATAAATCAGTTCCTGTGAAAAACAAAGTTGCCAAAGGTAAGAAGAAGAAATTTGGGCATTCACAGAAACAGATCACCACTGGTAAGTCCAAGAAGAAGCATTTGTTTGACTCTCACCGTTCCAACTCTGAAGTTTCAAATGTTTCAGATGTGAAAAGGAAAAGGCATGGAGTTCAATCTGAGTGGCAACCTAAGAAGAAGATGGATGAGAATACTACATCATTTTCTAGTGCTGATTGTAATAAGATTACTACTAGTAAATATGATATAATTGTGGATGTTGCTATTTCTAAAATAAAACTTGTTGATTCTCGCAAGAAATATTCAAGACAACAATTATTCCAGTTATCTTTGTCTAATAGAATGTTTTCCAATTATGATAGAACTGATTATGTTTCTCGGAAATATTCTGATGATTGGTTTTGGCTCATACTTTGTATATTCTCATCGTTCTAATTCTTCTTATGATTTTCAAAGGAAAAGCGAACCCAAATTTACATGGGTGCCAAAATCATGTGATAACACAGTTGCATCCAAATACCAATGGATACCAACGAAAAAGGATGACTTTGTGTTACAGAAAAGTCAAGTCAAGGTTGAGTAAGAGAATGATGGCTCTTGCATACAACAGTTCAAGACCCGCACTTAAATGATCAAAAGACTTTACTCCTGTGATGATAAGAGATTATACTCCAATACTCCAATGAGGAAATCAACCATCAAGGGGGAGTACATACATTTTTGTCTGAAATTTTATGCATCCGACATATATGATGTTCTACATTTGAGGGGGAGTTAATGCTTATATCTTACACTGATAAGTTTTCTGATGCATAATTTCAGGGGGAGTAAAAGACTTATGATTTCTGATTACTTCAGATCAGAACTCGTACTTTAATTGTTTTACTGCTTTATGTCATTTAAATTCTTGTGAATAAAGTTGCTTTGACTATGACCTTAAGACTTTTGCAGCTTGAGAGATGCTTACAAGATCATATCTTTATGACTTTATGCTTGACTTCATGAGATGTAAGACTGCACGCAAAAGGTATAATCCTTTATCTTCATCTCATATATGGTTGAAATATGGACAACTTTCAATCATAGAAAACATGTTCTTAAATGTTCAAACCACTTCCCGATTCTTAAAAAGATTTCATGAATTGGAAGTGTGATTTTAAATGTTTTCAAGATCTAATTTGTGCTTCAATGCTTAACAAACCGTGTGTTTCTAAAGATATATACTTGTGTATTATCTTGTCTACATACTTTCAAGTATTCACACACACCGGTTTAATTTTTTTCTTGGATAAGTTATCACCATGTCTCATATTGACCAAGTTTTCGATGGTGATACACCCCGCTTGTCTTTCAAAGAATTTTGAGCGTCTTTTCATTTCGAAACGTTCCTTTCAAGAATGTCTATATCTTGGTTCATATAGATAATATACATTATTCTTGACCATAAGCCTTAATTGCTATATCATTTAATTCTGATCATTTCATACAATGTCAGATTTTCAAACAAGTCTCTTGTATTCATGCTCATTCATTCAATTTACTTGTTTGGAAAATACTTCAATGTTTCAAATGCTCAAATCATCGTGATTATATTCTGAGCATACAAACATCTGACATTTGTATTTGAGCTTTAACTATTCAAGTTAAACGATTTTGAGCAACAACATGTTTTATAGGAAATACGGATCTTTGTGCTAGGACTTAATTGAAACTTCTATAGATTCACGTTAACCAGTGTCTCCTACCCAAGAAGTTAACCCTTAGTGATTGAGTGTGAGGAGTCGAAAAAATGAGAGTGGGATTGTGTGATGAGGTAAAATGTAAAATAGAGTTTGGTTAGATGTGAGCTTAATGATAAAAAGAAAGAGGGTGTGAGAACAGAGTAAAAGCATATCACACTCTGCACCAACTACTTTCTGAGTCGGGCAGCCACATTACTAATGTTTCACAACTCTTTGGCGAACATTATTGAAACAGGCAACTAGCCCATGCCAACTCTTGACAAAATCCCACCAGCTACTCATTTTCTTCTTAACAAGAAAATGTTTCATTTTTCAAAGGGGAAGAAGCACATTTACTATCTGATTTTCGCTTGGAAAATCTGGATATTGAAAAGAAGGAAGTATGCCTCACCTACGAACTTCAATCATGCACATTGAGTCTGTGTTTATCTACTGTTGTCTCAGTGGTTTACCCAATGTTGAGCCTTTATAAGCGATCATTCGTGCTTAATTTTTTCTATCACATGCACGAACACACAAGGAATTTGTTTCTTTGTCATAACGTTCATAGAAATTGCCTTTGTGGTGTTTCGATGATTGAATGGAAGCCCTGGGGGAGTGAACATCATAAAAACTCCTTTACAATGTGTATTCGTTACACACAGTGACTTCGTGTTACTGACAGACATATTAATTGATCCATCTGTTGATTCAGGTGTTACATTCTTATTTTGTCTAGATTTGAAAAGATCTGGATGAATACCTTGTTCGAATTGGCAAAGGATCAGAGGGTATTGGACAGATCAGAATGGTCAATGACATTTCTTGAAGAAAATGTTTTGATGATGTCGATGTTCTAATCATCAAAAAGGGGTAGAACTTAATGTTTGAAGAAATGTCCTAAAGTCAAGAAATACAAAATTGTGCTTATCAAAGAAGGGAGAATGTTCTATGCACAAAAGGGGAGAATAAATTTTCTGAAGGGGGAGTTTATTTCAATCGAGATTAAAGAGAGAAGACTGAATTGCTAAATCTTTTTAGTAATGATCTTGATCCAATGGGGGAGATTGTTAGATCACAGATTTATTGGATTCAAGATCATAAAGATTGAAGATTAAAGTCATGAAGTCAAAGCTGAGAAAGTCAACTCACATGGAAAGTCAAAGTCAATTTGTAATAAAAGTGAAAGTCAATTTGTAATAAAAGTCAAAATCAATTGTATTTGTTTTTATTTCTTTTGTATTAGTAGTAGGTATAAATAGACTTGTTTTCTCTTTTGTATAGTGTAGTAGTGGTGAAAAGAAAAAGGGTGTGTAAGAGGAAATTAGGTTTTCTTATCTAAGAGAGAGAGAGAGAGAGAGAGAGAGAGACGTCTAAAGAGAGAGAGAGAGAGAGTAAGAGAGAAAACAGATTTTGTAATCTGTGGATTTGAGATTGAACCAAAACAGGTTTGTTTATTCATCTTTTTTGATTAATTGTTTTGTTTATGCATTTAGAAACTTGAATTTCAGGGAATCACAATGTGCCTTGAACACCCGGAGTCTAGGTACCAAATTGGCACACGCTGTTTCTTCTGCGGACAGATTAAGAAGATTTAGGTACCCATTTCCAAATGGGTCCAGGCTTGTTAGAAGTCTTTAAAGGTGCCTTAACACCTTTGATTTTGGTTTTATCCTCCTTGATAGAGGTACCATTTTGTCCTTTCTCACCCTTGAATTTGGCATTCTTGGGCTTCGGGTGAGATACAAGACAGGAGGGCCTAGAGAAGTGTTGATTTAAAGCATGCACAAGATCAAAACATTTGCAATGAGGAATTTTGGACGCAAATTTCTTAAATATTTCATTAAAATTGTCAAAGGAGCGTACAAAGCAATTTTTACAACAACCCATTTTAGATTTGGGTTTCTTTTTACAGAAAACTTTGTCTAATCTAGGTTGTCTTTTGTCAAAAACTCCTCTTGGACGACTCTCTAAGTGTACTCTCCTTTGATGACCTTCCTTTCGAGCATTCACTGCCACAAAAGCATTAGTATTGTCAATTTTGGGTCATTTTGCCTTCTGTTGCAAGGTGAGCTTTTCTTGAAAAGGTTTTGCAAGTTTGACAGGTTTTGGAGCTTTGGAAGTATGAGTGTTCTTGATCTTATCATTTTTCAATATTTTAAGCTCAAGAGAAGTTTTTGCTGGAAGGCACATTTCCAAAAAATCAGGGCAGATGGGTATTCCTGTAGTTCTCCTTTTGGGAGCAACTATTCTGTTAAAAATATCAGAGGGTAGCCCATTTTCCTCTGGACCACAGGTGACCATCTCAAGTTCTACAGAACTTGTCCCATTACAGACAGAGGAGAACTCAGACTCTGATTCAGAATCTGAGTCGAGAAAGTCCTTGTGAATGAGAGCATGACCTTCTAGAAATACGTTACTTTGTCCATTTGTTGTGTCCTTAGGAACGTTTAGAATTTTTGAAATACATGGAATAACCATAGGAACACTAAGACAATTTAAAAGATCTTGCTCTAAGATTTCTTCTACTTCAGAGATTAGATCAGGATGGTTAAAAAAATGATTTTCATAGGTCTTTCTTAAGTCGCTTTCCAAAAATATTTTGAACAAACTTTCTTCCACAGAAGCGGGAACAAACTCTGAATGTGGATAACAGTTTTGGAAGACTTGGTTTTAGAAATTGTCCAGGGCAGAAGATATTCGCTAAAGAGTTGTTCCTTTTATTTCCAGTGTAGGGATCAATATCATCGAACCCTAAGCCTCTTCTGCCAATCTGGGTATTGACCTTTTCATGGACCTTTTGAGCATCCTGATATTTCTTAATTTGGAGATCTCTGTCGAAAAGATCTTGTTGAAGAACTTCTCTTTCTTTTTGGAAAAAGTTTTTCAAAGAAATAGCGTTTAACCGACCGCTCTCACTGTTTTTAGCTCTTTTACCTTGTCTTTCAGGGTTTGATCAAGTTTGAAAATCTTTTCCTTTAAACCTTTCTTTTCAACAATATGCTCAGAGACAAGAGATTTTTTTATCACTATAGAGCTTATCCTTTTCTTGAGTGAGAAGCCTTGTTTCTCTCTCAAAGAAGGCCAATTTTTTTTCTAGCTCTGAGCACATGGTTTTATAACCAAGAAAATCATTTTGTAATTCAAGAAGTTTGTTTTCAGAGTCAGAATTATTAGAGTCAGAAGTAGATACCTCACTCTTGTCGTCAGAAGAGTGGAGTTCTGCCATTCCACAGAAAAGTGCATTTTACTCACTTTTTTATGGTAAGCAGGACTTGAGAAGTCTTGTTTTACGCCAAACTTCTTTGGCGGTGTATATGGTTGGTTGTTGACCAACAGTAGAGGAAATAGAAAGGGAGCTTTCCTCTTTTCTTTCTTCCTTTGGAAGTAGGGGAGTGACCTTTCTTCGGAACTCTACTGAACGGGTCGATCCTCCCCCCCCCCCCCTCGATTTGTTTTAGCAACGTCTAATAGAGCTTTAAGAGAGAGGGACCCCAGCGGTAAGAACTCAGTGAATCGGTGGATCACAGGAGACAGGGACAGGGGCATGCCTGAGTAAAGTATACAAGTGTTGAAAGAGTGAAGTCTGGGGACAATGGTAAACGTGAGGAATGGGACCTCCTGCGCCCTACTCAAAAAGTTCTCGCACCCGCGTCTTTGTTTGAATCACTGACAGTTCGGGCAGGCCCGCAGGACTGGAATTCTGAAAAGAAGGAATGTCTAGCTTATAAAGGCCGGCAGAAGGAAAGCTCGTTACCGCAGCGCTCGTTCACCCCTTCGACTTCTTCCATTCAAATAAAAAAGGTAGTTTTTTTTTCTTATTGGATCAACGAAATAGACCTCATTCTTTCACTTTTGTCGTTGTCTTCCAATTCAAATAGCTCCATGAAGTGAGTGTTCCGCGAGAAAAGAGAGGCTGACATCTTTTCTTATCTATCTATTTTGGGGCGAGTACTACACGAGCTCGTAAGTAAAGTACGGAACGAGCCTTGTCTACAAAGCAGAGCGACCTCCTCTCCGGGGCACAGTTGAATGTAGATATCATGAACGCGAGGTGCAGGATACCAGGCCGAGAAAGCCGGGCAACCACTCCCCTATGTGCCTTCCGTGGAAAATTAAGACTTTCTTTTTGATGATGCGATCACATAAAAACATAAACTTTGAGGCCGAACCGTTATACCCCAAGCCACGGCGAAACAGCCCAAGCGCAAGCAAGCTGGCCGCCCAGCGTCGGCTCCGCTATTGGTACGAGCTGTAAGGAGTCTTGATCTCGAGTCAAGCTGGGGCGTAAATTCCTTGTTCTAAGAATTACGCCGTCCCCGGTCCCTTGGGCTTGGGGTAAGCCTGAAATGTGTGATGCCCAATAATTGTGCAAGAGCAAGGAATGAACTTTAAGTGAGTTAAAACCGGAAGGAGGGGACAAAGGTCAGTTCTATAAGGCAAGAAAGCAAGATCAAAAGAAGGAAGAAAACGGAGACCTAGAACTACTAGGATTCCTCGCTTCCAGCTTTCTAAAAGCTATTTTAGTTAGCCTAAAGTTGTATTTTGCCTGGATCGCTATCTTACTAGCAGTAGTGTTGTTTTTCCTACGTCCCTCATCGGTCTGAATCCCCACCCCTGCATAACACTTACTAGATTTTTAAAGAAAAACTGAAAAAACGCTTCACTTCCTAACCTTTAGGAAAGCAAGTCCCATCGAGTTAGCTCTTGGAGTCAAGGCATGCCTTAAGGTAGCGACTGACTTTCAGGTGAGATGGTTCAATAGTAGATTAGATAAAGGCTCTTGAGCCACCCGGTCATCATGGATAAAACTACCACTCTTTCAATTGGCGTCTAACCATCTTCTTCTCAGTAGCCAATTCACACCAGGTCGTATTCATCCTCTGTTATTCGCCCCGTACAGGAAGGCCTCTCCTTCTGTATGGGGGAGCAGTCAAAGAATAAAAAGAAAACATGCACACAAACTATAGGGCACATCCAGAGGGCAGGAACAAAATCAATTAACAACTTCTAAAGAAAAGAGGACGACTTCAGACAGCAAGAACGGCCAAAAGAAGCATACCCCTATCGTCTTATTGTTCTATTCGTTGCAGTAGGCGAAGTCGTATTTGTTACCAGCCATTTTGTTTAATGCCAAGATCAGAGGAAAAGGCATGACCAGAAGAATTGTGTGAAATAAGTGAATTTTCCAGTTGAGGCATTCCTTCCCGTTTACCCACAACGGGGGAGTCGCCCCCACCAGGCAGGCGGCCACGGGTCATGCGATCTTTACACCGACACCCCCATCTATCCAAGCCTAGTAAAAGTCCCGAGCTGGGTTGTGCTCATTAAAATAGTTGTCATATGCAACCCTACTTCTCTTAATACCAAGCTGGTAGGTTGTTGGTGATCATTGTTATGAATCTATCTAAATAAGAGGACAGTCTCAATCCATGCTAGAATAGCTTTTACCCAGCCGGGAAGAGAAAGTACAAACCCTGCAGCGTCCTCAACTTGAGTCGAATTCATTTGTTCTAGAATCCCTGACATAATATTAAATAAATTCGTCCGGGGAAGTGAGATCATTTTTTTTCCAAGGCGGGAAAAGGCTAAACCTCTTCTCTCCTTCGGTCCCCTCTCTTTGTCAGTAGAATGACTAAGTACCGGAATTTCACCAGTCAAGTCAGTTCCTCCCACCTAGGTCTCCGACACTGATTTCTCCAAAACAAGAGATCAAAGTGATCTTCCTCCTTGCCTGGCCTTTTGCTTTCCTCTCTTCCGAATTATTCAATTTGAAAAATTTCTTTCGGATGGACTGTCCAGCAAGCCCAGAACCAGCAAGTGTGAGCCTGCTGGCAAAGAGAATGTTAGTGAGTCTTAGCCATGATCAGACGAATAGTGAGATTCTCTTAAGTGATAGCACCTGCTTAAGTAAGAGGGTTTTCGTGCACTTGAGATCGAGTCCATCCCTTGAAGTCGTACCCTCCCAGGATGCATGAGCCTTCCGCCGATTGACAAAAATGCCGATTAAGCAATTCCCCCCATCCCGATAAAGGGAGTCACCCGTGATTCGATAGTTCCAGGATCTTGCCCCCTTGTCCGGGTCGATACCATCCTATCTTCTAAGTGACAGACTTGAGCATTCATTTATAAAGTGGAAGATGCGAATCGTGAAGGCCTTCCCACCACGCGAAGTTCAAACCTCACCAAGCCAATAAAATCTGCCTCTTGTGCTCTAAAAGGCCTGTCTATGCCATGAGTTTGCTTTAACGAGTGCACGAGCAGAAGCGGAGACAGAGTTGTCCCCCGATCTGAGATCCTTGACCTGTTTTTCTATCTCAGCCTTTTGGATGTGGGGGTATCTGTAGGGCCTTACACTCACAGGCTCACTACCAGGTTTTAAGGGAATGTGGTGGTCGTGATTCCTCTTAGGAGAAAAAGGTAAGGCTAGTCGCTAAAGGCTTTGGCTTTACTCCCCGCCCTCCGAACCGGACGTGAGGGTCTCCCCTCATCCGGCTCTCTGCAGGGGAATCTCCACTCACTGCCTCCCCTAATATCCTCCACCTCACTAAACCCCCTGTTGTTGGATATTTAGAGTCAGTTGGTCCCCTTTAGAGAGAGGGGCGCGCTAGCGCTTGACTAATAGAATAGGGGGCTGAGAAGCTCTTGCTTGCTGTCTACTACGCGAGCCTTCACTGGCCCGTTCTGTAATTTACCTTCTTTCGCCCGAACACAGATGGTTCTTCAAGGAATGGCATGGCAGCAGGTGGTGGCATTATTAGGGAACCCGAAAGCCGCGCAAACCAGATCACTCTATACTTTTTACACTTGCTCAATCTCTAAAGCTAATTCGGAAACTTTGGAATGGGAGTAAAGCCTTTAACAAGGGCTAAGCCGCTAGGAATGGCTTGCTGGCCTGTTGGGAGAGTGGAACGAAGTGATTGAAGTCCTTCTCTCATTCTGGTGCTTGTAAGATAAGACCAGTAGATGAATTAGGAAACAGGGCCTATGCCCGGTTAAAGTCAAAGGCTGTAGTGATAGCGACGGGGCTTACTTTCTCTTTGGTTCAGCTACTAAATAGATAAGTCATTTTTGCTCGACTATAGCCATCGGGGTGGGCTCGCCTCCTCGCTTTTGTTCAATTATAAATAAATAACCACTTTAATGGAGATTTATAGCATCAAAACAAGCTAGGGAGCTCTAAAAAAGAACATGCCTTGGCTATGAACAGGCTTTTAAGAATCAAAAGGAAGAGACCCTAAGCTATTAAATAAAATGGAGTCTGAATGAGTATGACCATAAGCAGCCAAACAATCTGCAGCTTTGTTGCCTTGTCCCCTTCATCAGAGGATTCATCAGTTTCAAGGTTATGTTGTTCTGCCATTAGGGATCTCTGAGTGTAGTAAACTGCTTTCTTTTTGAAGAAAGCAACGTCTCTTGTGGGTTTTTCTTTAATGGCAAAGGACCAGCATTCTGCGACGAAGTGGCCCGGCATCCCACACTTGAAGCAACCTTCAGTTTGTTTGGGAACTTTATGACCATCTCTACCGTCTGGCCTCTGTCCACTCCTTTCTTCTTGCCTCTGACCATTGAATTCATCTTCTCCGTACTTTCTTTCTTCACCATATCTTCTTCTTCTGTCGTCTCTTTCCTCTCGTCCTCTGTACTCTGGCTTTTTCTTAAGACCCCTATTGAATTGTCGGGTCATAAGTGCAAGGGTCTTGGACAGAGCAGCCATATCGATTTCCTCCTCAGATCCATCCTCACTTTCACTCTCTACCAAAAGAACCTTTTTCTTCTTCTGAGCATCCTCAGTCACCTTCTCCTTTCCTTTGTCCTGACCCTCTGTGGTACTTCCAACCAACGCCAGAGGACCACCGACAGAGGTTATCAACTTCAATATCCTGTTCTCTTGACTTATCAATGTACCAAAAAGGTCAGAGATAGACCAGACATCCAGATCTAGTGTAGCTTGCATGGACATGGTTAGATGAAGCCATTCGTCATTCAGGATTTGAAGAAATCTGACATTGTTTTCCTCAAAGGTTCTTTGGATGCCATACCTCTTGCATTTGTTTAACAAGGAATTGTACCTGTTGTATGTGTTTTGGATGGATTCACTCGGCAGAGCCTTGAATGCAAAATACTCATTAATGCACAGAGCTCTGTTGTTCTTGAGGGTTTTAGCACCACCCTCAAGTTGTTTCTCTAGTTCTAAAGACTTTAGATGATTTTCTTATGCGAATTCTATTCTGCAAATTCTGAGATCTGCGATTTCTTCATACGGATTGCACAAATTTTGCAAGTTCTTGAGTTCACAGTTCAAAAATGTGAACTCTAGCCCAAAAATCCATCAAATTCTTAAAATCGAACGTTGTAACATCACAATATCTAACAGATTTGTTAGTAGATCAATCCAATTCAATTACAGACTCTAATTCACACTTAATCACATGCAATTCTATCAAACAGTGACTCGACAGTCACTCGGAGAAACATTTTCAAAAATCTCAAATTGACACTCAAAAATGAGTTTTCTTTCCAATTCAATCATACACAATCGTTCTAAAACACTTTACGATCAAATCTTAATCAAAAGATTTTTCAAAACACATTTTCACTCACAAATCCGCTCAAGAAACTCACAACAGAATACGAACTCGAAAAACTTCTCAAACTGTTGAATTATGTGCTCTGATACCAATTGTGACCCAGATTCATATATTCCTGCAAAATTAATTTTTGAGTTAGAAATGCATTCTGAGCAAACAAAGTCTTTCTTTAAATCTTTATCATTTTTTAGTCTATTAATTTGATCAAGAAGAGATGAGTTTTGAATCTTTATATTTTTGTTCTCAGCTTCCAGTGCTGGAATCTCTGGCATGTATGCTAAAGCACAGTATTTCTTTGTTAGAACTATATTTCCCTTCTCGTCAATATATGGCATCTTGATATCTGCAAAAATATAAGCTTGAAATAATCGTTAACAAAAATCAGAAACTTTAATCACAGCCAGAAATATGTCCCCCTCCGCAGACTTAGCACGGGGGTCCTGCTACCCGGTTAGCCGGTGGGGTCAAGGGGCAGCACCCCTACAGAATTTTTTTTGACAATTAAATCTCATATTGCAGCTTGATATCTAAATTTTTTTTGCTAGATATGATCGTTAGTCATAAAATCAGAAAAATCAACAGTAAAAATCTCAGAAAATCACTCAAAAGTTTTAACAAGTATAGAAATCGTATACCACTCACAACACAAAATTCGCATACAAGAATTCGTATGACACAATTCGCATAGCACTCACAGGTAAGAATTCGTATGAAATTTACAACAATTCGCATAAAACACAATTCGCATAAGACAAGGATACGAAGTCTTCACTTTTCGCATATCACGGTGATGTGAATTCTCGACAATTCGTATAAGACTTCTTGCGAATTCCTTGAATTTTTTTCAGACACAGATGCGAATTCTACGCATTTCGTACATGTCTCTTCTCCGAATTCTTCACTTTTCGTATATGTCTCTTGTGCGAATTCTTCAACCCAATCTGCGAATTCTATCCTTAACAATTTTTAATCTCTGTGATGTGTGACTTCCTTCAGTCTGCGATTTCTTTGAATCTTGAGTTGATTTTCACAAAAATACATTGTTTTGCATTTAAACCTTGATGTTTGATTCTAAAAATTTGAAGAATGGATCACTTAACCATCGTGAACAAACCTGTGAAGTGAATTTCATCAAGAGAAAACATAAATGTAGAAATCGATTCTTTGACAGTTTGCCACAAGAAACTTTCTAAAAATACAAAGATTGATCCAATTTGTAGATCCCAGTACAGTGCAATCAGCAGCAAATAATATCAAAGATGAATAAGATTTAAGCCACAACTACTAGTCATATGATTAATATGCAATCAGAGGGTTTAGGTTTACAGAAAGGATTTTTGATCAGAGAGAGTAAACCTATTGACTAGTAATCTGAATTATGAGACTAAAAACTTCACTAATGAATCTCAAACAGTCTTTATATATTCAGGCTTTACAAAGATGTCTTATGGGCTTTTAGGCCCAACAAGCTATTAAACTTTCAACTAATTACAAAATATACCCTGAACTTCTATTTAACATATAAATTACCCTAACAATCTCCCCCTTTAAATAGAAGTTGATAATCGTGCCAGTTTGGAACATAAATCTTCCGGAAACCAAAGCTGATCTCGAAATAACGTATCTGTGTTCTATACTCCATTCGCTCTTCAATTACACCCAGTGCTTCAAGAACAAGTGGCTTGTATTTAGGATCCAAAATCTGAACTACTTTTTCATCTTGATCAAGTGCACGCTTCAACTTGTCTTTCAGCAGCATCAACGTACCGTCGCAGAATCTGGCTATCTGACTGAAACGAATGAAACGCATAATACCTTTGATGTTCACGTAGGTCATGCCGATTTCTGGAAACTTTAACACAGTAAACGCTGGAACATTTTGAGCATTAGATGGAATCTTCAAATCAGGCTTCAGCAGATTAATCTTCGGTTGGTTGCTTTCTAACCCAATCTGAAAGTCTTCCACCGAGGCAAGTTTCATCGCACACTTCATATATCTCTTTACTGTCTCGAGTGCATCAATGACTTCCCCGGGTCTGATGGTTCTGGTCTTTAAGTCTCGAAGTATGAACAACAGATCTTGTGGTTCAAGACGCGAAAAATCAGCTTCTGAAAAACAATACTTTGACCGTGTTCTCTAGTTACCATGAAGGCAAAATACTTTACCTTCATGAAGAAGGCAGATTGAATCCGGTCAACTGATGTAATCTTCAGTTTTGTCTTGTTGTATTTGTCTTGAAAATTCTTATACACGAATACGAGCTCACGCTGCTTTTCCACGCTTTTCATAGACTGTAGACCATGAAGTACAACTTCATCATACTTACGAATCCAGTGGGCAAAGATCTTCTTTTGGCTTTCTTCAAAGAAAGGAACTTTGATTCTGACTCTTTCCCACTTGGACGGACGAACTGGTGGAGTACTTTCTTTTCCATAAATGGTGACGCTGGAGGAGATCTGACGGGAATATCTATATCAGGAAGATCAGGGGTATTAACAGAATAAGTCAAAAGTGGAACCGCAACAGAAGTCTGATTGTCTGGCAGATAATCCGGATGAAGAATCTCATATGTTTCAGCTTACATGACTACCAGCGCTCTGTCAGTGTTGACACATTCTTTTGTCGGTTCAGAAACCTCATAAGGATCAAGAATTAACGCCCAATATTCAGGAACAATCGGAGAACCTTCATCAAACTCCTCAGGCTTTTCAACCCTTGGAATATCATACAACACCAAATCCATACACTGTTCCCGTGCCTGTCCCTGCACTTCTGATCGAGTACCAGAACCCGAACCCTGTTCTGTTCCTACCTTGCTGACGAGTACGAGCAACTGAGAAGGTATGCGTGATGCCCACTGAAGTCAAGTAACCGGTGAGCACTTGATTTGTGAACTCTGTGCCGTTATCCGTCCTTATGGTCTGGATTGATAGGTTGAGACTGACTTGAATACTCTTCAGACGAGAGATGATCAATTCGGGAGTTTCATCCTTTGATCGGAGGAATCGGACCCATGTGTAGCGAGAAAAATCGTCAACCATCACGACGACATACTTCTTATGATTGATGTTTTGGACGCGCATCGGTCCACATAAATCCATGTGAATGAGTTCAAGGGACCGAGAAGTACTAGGAGTGACTTTAGGCTTGTGAGAAGCCTTCTTCATCTTGCCCATTTTGCAGGCGGCACACAAATGACCTTTTTCGAATTTAAGATCAGGCATTTCCTTGGCGTGTCCACCGAGCACCAACTTATTAATCGTCTTGAAGTTCAGGTGCGAGAGACGACGATGCCATAACCAGCTTTGTTCGGCAGATGCTTTAGACATCAAGCACACTTCCTTGTCGGCGTTCAAAGTCGAGAGGTCAATCGTGTAGAGGTTGGTGCGACGCGTTCCAGCAAGGATATCTTTTCCATCTTCAGTCCGAACGATGCACCTTTTTGCTTTGAAAGTGACCTCTAGATCCTTGTCGCAGAATTGACCAATGCTGAACCAAGGCCTTCGACGTAGGACACTTTCTTGATCGTGAGATTATCCTTGACGATATCTCCGTAACCCCTGATGGGAGAGTAGTGATCATTTCCAAAACGTTCATTCCCACAAAACTTCTCGGTGAAGTTTGTAAGAAGCTCCTTTCTTCCGGTCATGTGCTTAGAGCAGCCTGAATCTAGATACCACACATGACCGTCTTGCAAAACAAGTTATTTATTTTTAGGTACCCATTCGTAAATGGGTCCTTTGGGGTTAGATTTAACACCCGTTTCGGATGCCCGTTTAGACTTGGGTCTTTTTCTATGACGGGTAATATCAAACTGAGAATGATAATTATCAACATGATACGAGCCAAACCAATCAGATGCATAACGACGATCAACAAAATCATTCGATCCACAATAAGAGCAACAAAGACAATCATGAGATAGTTGAAGTAAATGCGGAATAGAATAAACTTTTAAAGGTAAAGTTCCATTACATTCAATTAAAGGTTTAGAATTAAATATATCATGATTGTTATTATTTTTCCTAGACTTTAAAACTGGATCAACTAATTCTGGTGTCGCCGAGCTTTCCTTTGACTTCTTAGCTACCCAAGCATATTTAACTTCTTTGCGCCGACCAAAAGTATTTGAGAGACCGTTAAACTTATAGTCAGAAGATGTGAAACTTGAAGATTTTTGTCTTTTGGAGCGACCGGTCTTTTTCTTCTTTGGTGAACGCCTTTTGGATGTTGACTTTGAAGAATCGTTCACAGAAGGTTTTTGTGGGGCGGATGTGGAACATTCACCCTTATAAAATTTTACCGGAGGCTCACAAGAAGAGTTTAGAAAATCAACGTGACTTGGTAGAGACGGATTAAAATCAAATTGGGTCAAATCACTGTCTAGACACACCTCGGAATTCAAGAATGCTGAAAATTCCATTTCCTCATCAGAAACGACCTTATCGCTTGAGGAATTTAGGACATCGGAAGAATTTGTTTGAAGTGGATCATAGGCGGAAGCATTTTTAAAATCAGAACATTGATCCGTTTCTAAAACTTGAGGATCTTTTCCTTTATTTGAAAGATTTGGTGACGAGTCACCCAAAAAGGCTTTACAGGAAGATGTGTCGGAGGCAGGATAGGAATTGTCAGACATAGTAGGTTTCTCACTTTGGAGAATTGTAGGCTTAGCTTGAGGCTCAGCCTTGTGAAATTGCTCCTTCAGACGATCTGCTGTCAAGGCAGCCAGTTGTGAGTTTAACTTCTTTATTTCTGTCTGAAAGTATTCTCTTTCCTTGTCGGGAACAGATTCCTCTTTATTGGAAGTGAGGCACTCAATTTGAGATAAAAGGTCTTGTTTTTCCTTTTGAAAATTGTCCCTCTCCTGTGCAAATGACGCTTCTAGCTGAACAATTTTCTTTTCTAAAATCAGAGGTGGAACATAAACTTTATGATCTAGTGATTCTTCCTCAGTTTTAACTGTTTTAGCATCAAGTTCAGCTTGAGTATAACTTCTAAAATAGTCATTTGATAGGAAACAAGGTTTTTCTTCGTTGTAAGATGCATTTAATGAATCATAAACAAAAGGAAGTTTCATTTTAGTAGAGTTCTCCCTTCTCAACTTATCCTCTTCCCAGTCCTCATCCTCAATTGGTTTGGTCCAATTGATCTTGTATTCTGGATATGTCTTGTCTATTCCAAAAAATTCGGACGCATAAATCGTAGGAACTTTGGATAGGGCCTTTTTCAGATAATATGGGTTATCGTAACCGATACCCGTATTCGCATACTTGGGTTCCTTTGGTGCAATTAGATTTAGCGTTTGTTGTGATTGCCCAAATTTATAAAGTTTTCGTTCGAGCTCTTTTAATTGATTAGATAATCTTTGATTTTCATTTTTGAAAGTCACGTTTTGAGTCACAATATCAGTTTTCTCATTCTCGGACATACGTAGCTCATAGGTAAGATCATCTACTTTGGTCTTTAGCTCTTTTGAATCTTTTGAACAACCCTCACACTCTTCTTTTAAATTAGAAATGGTGTACAAATTGCTTGAGATTTCTAAACTTTGATTTTCAATACATTCAAACTGTGCAGCAACTCGTTTTTCTAGAGATGAGATGAGTTGTTCTTTTTCTTTTATGAGTAGCTTAAAAGAGTCTAGTTTATTCATAGCAAGTTGCATCTGTGTAACACCTCAAAAATCAGAGTAAATTAAAACCTGGAAACCTGACAATAAGACAAATGTAAAACCATAACTTTCCATATATGGGATCAGTCCTCAAGACTATACAATCCTATACAAGGATTTCATCAAAAGAATGGGACTTAACAATGCCCAGCAACAATACTAATCAACTCCAAAAACCTCGAGAGTCAAACCTCGTCTCTCCAAAAACCCCGGCAACCCACCGCTAATGGAAACCTGATACACATACCATTTGAGAAAAAAGTGTCAGACTTAAAGCCTGGTGAGAACATACAGTTTATGAAGCTCAAAAGATAAAACATTTGCATCAAGATAACATTTCCAAAGAGATTAAGTTTACAATTTAGGTCCTTGCCACAATCGGGCTTTTTCGTTATAAACATACCATAAAAGGACCGAAAACAAAACATTTTACCAAGGATCGTGGCGTAACACAAAGTTAGGACACAAACCGAGTTACGAGCTAAACCAATTGGAGTCCGCGGATACGAATCACAAAGTCCGTGCTACAATGTGAGATCAAGCCCCAAGCGCAAAACCAAGGTATACTCCTTCGCTAGGATCACTATGAACCATGGCTAGTATCCGGCCTCACATAACCGTACCAAGTTGCCCTCAAGGAACAAGTGATCCCTAGCTACAATTCTGGGGAATGTAACATCCCAACAATACAGTCTACTCAAAACCTAGGGATCCACTAGTAATGGTAAGGACTCGTCACAACAACGTATGTGACCAACCATAAATAATCATATGGTTACAAACACATTTTTATAAACAAAATGCTATTCCCAGTTCAACTTCTGGTAAGAATGAAAATCATTTAAAAGAAGTTCCTTTGAATATTTCTTTCGCATAAACGCACAGGTAAATCATCATTTTACTTTTAAAATGAGATAAGATCAAAAAGGTAACTTTTGATATGTATACAGTTTAAAATGATAGTAGGAACTCACCTCTGTTTCTTTCTTCTTAACGAGCGCTACCTATGATAACACCGAAAGAATCGGTAAGTCGAAATACAGATAAACCTCTCGTTACTTGAATAGGACTCAAAGACACAGAAGCTAACAACTTAACAGAACCTAAATTGGTCAAAGGACCACACCGGTCGAACAACTACCTCGGTCGGACGACCCCCGGTCGAGCACAACCATTCGGTCGAACATCCTCGATCGAACAGGCTTCGATCGAACACAACCATTCGGTCGAACAACCACCCGGTCGAACGACCATCCGGTCGAACAACCTCCGGTCGATCGACCATCGCCTTGTTCATCAAGAACAGCGAAGCAGAACCCAGATTCAACCCAGATCCAAATGAGAAAATACTCAGATCTGAAAATGGAACGGTTCAAAACCTTCACAACGAGATTCTACACGGCTAAAAGCATTCAGATCAAAGCATTAAGCTAGATTCGTACCTCGATTTGCCCGAAATGATCGACCCAAGAAAACCAAGCTTCTCCTGCTCTTCTCCTCTTCTCCCTAGCTTCTCCAACACAACAGATCAAAATGAGATATTAAGAAATATCTCAGATTTGATCTGTATATATAGCCCAAGTTACATTATACCCCCTTGAACTTTGGGTGAAAGTCAACTTCTCACCCAATCCCAAAATTCAGGGTGTTACAATCCTCCCCAACTTGGGAATTATTTCGTCCCCGAAATCTAACTATACAAAGAGATGAGGATATCTACGCTTCATATCCTCTTCAGATTCCCAAGTCACATTTTCTCCTCGGTGATGCTTCCACTGCACCTTGACCAAAGTGACTTCTTTATGACGCAACTTCTTAGACTTTCTCTCCAAGATGGAGTCGGGATCTTCCACACAACGGTTACCTTCGTCAACCCTTAGCTCTGAAAGGGGAATGACGCTGTCTTCTACCGCCAAACACTTCCGGAGGTAGCAGACATGAAACGTGTTGTGTATTCTACTCAACTCCGGTGGCAGTTCCAACTGGTAGGCCTGCAACCCTACACGCTTAAGTACTTTAAAAGGTCCGAGGAAACGAGGACTCAGCTTCCCACGTTTTCCGAACCGTATGATGCCCTTCCATGGCGATACCTTAAGCATAACGCGGTCGCCTACTTGGAATTCCATCGGTCGCCTCTTCTTATCGGCATAGCTCTTCTGACGATCTTGAGCCGCTTTCATCCTCTCTCTAATACACTTGACCTTATCGGCAGTCTCTTGCACGATTTCAGGTCCGGCGAACTGCTTCTCACCCGCTTCTAGCCAACACACGGGAGTCCGACACTTTCGCCCATACAGTGCCTCAAAAGGTGCCATCCCAATACTCGAGTGATAGCTATTGTTGTAAGCGAACTCCACCAAAGGCAGGTGAGAGTCCCAACTACCCCCGAAATCGATGACACAAGACCTCAACATGTCTTCCAAGGTTTGGATTGTTCGTTCGCTCTGCCCGTCGGTCTGCGGATGGTAAGCCGTACTCAACTTAACTCGCATACCAAGATCTTTCTGAAACCCATCCCAGAAGTTCGAAGTGAACCGGCTGTCGCGATCCAACACGATCGACAAAGGTATTCCATGCCTCGAGACCACCTCATCGATATAAAGCTTCGCCAACTTATCCATCGGTAAAGTCTCGCGCATAGGCAGAAAGTGAGCGCTCTTCGTCAATCTATCCACTATCACCCAGATGGTATCGTGTCCCCGAAGAGTTTTAGGCAACTTCGTCACGAAGTCCATGGTGATATGCTCCCACTTCCACTCGGGAATCTCTAAGGACAGAAGACTCCCATACGGTCGCTGATGTTCGACTTTGACTTGCGAACACGTCACACAACGCTCAACGTAACGCGCCACATCAAGCTTCATCACCGGCCACCAATAGTACAACTTCAAGTCCCTGTACATCTTCGTACTTCGCGGGTGAATGGAATACTTGGACTTGTATGCGTCTTCTAGCAATAGCTCACGGTTTCCCCCAACCTTGGGCACCCACACACGACCGCTGAACAGTTTCACCCCACGGCTATCTTCCGTTAAGAGTAAACGTTGTTTTGTCATGACTTCCTCTTTGAGATTCTCTTCTAACAATGCTTCTATCTGAGATGTCTTGATCTTGTCAACAAGACTAGACACTAGGTCGATTCTTAAATTGGTAGCCCGAATACTCCCGCTATAGTCCTTCCGACTTAGCGCATCGGCCACCACGTTCGCCTTACCGGGATGGTAAAGCAATTCACAGTCGTAATCTTTCAACAACTCGAGCCACCGCCTTTGCCTCATATTCAGCTCTTTCTGACAAAAGACATACTTCAGGCTCATGTGATCCGTGTAAAGAGTACACTTCGTGCCGTAGAGGGAGTGTCGCCAAAGCTTCAAAGCGAACACCACCGCTGCTAACTCCAGATCATGAGTTGGATAATTCTGCTCGTGTATCTTGAGCTGCCTCGAGGCATAAGCGATTACCTTGCCTCGTTGCATCAACACACAACCCAATCCCATCTTTGAAGCGTCGCTGTAAACCACGAAATCTTCCGACCCTTCAGGTAATGTCAAGATCGGAGCTTCACACAACTTCTTTTGAAGGATCCGGAACGCCTTCTCTTGGGTTTCGGTCCATTCAAACTTCACATTCTTCCGAGTCAGAACTGTCAAGGAAGAAGCGATCTTGGAAAAGTCTTGGATGAATCTCTTGTAGTATCCCGCCAGACCCAAGAAACTTCGGATCTCAGACGGACTCTTAGGAGGCTCCCAATTCATCATTGCTTCAATCTTGGAGGGGTCCACTTTCACTCCGTCCCGAGTGACTACGTGCCCCAGAAATTGTACTTCTTTAAGCCAAAAGTCGCACTTGGAAAACTTGGCGTACAACCTCTCTTTTCTCAACACTTCCAGAACTTCACGCAAGTGCTGCTCGTGCTCTGTCTCACTCTTGGAGTATACGAGTATGTCGTCAATGAATACAATGACCGACTTGTCGAGGAATGGTTGACACACTCTATTCATCAAGTCCATAAACACCGCTGGTGCGTTCGTCAGGCCAAAAGGCATTACAAGGAACTCGTAATGGCCGTAACGTGTTCTGAAAGCCGTCTTCGGAACATCTTCTTCTCTCACCTTCACTTGGTGATAGCCTGATCGTAAGTCGACTTTGGAGAAACAACCCGCTCCTTGAAGTTGATGGAACAAGTCGTCTATTCTCGGAAGCGGATACTTGTTCTTCACTGTAGCTTTGTTTAACTCACGATAGTCGATGCACATTCTCATTGTGCCATCCTTCTTCTTAACAAATAAGACCGGAGCTCCCCAAGGTGACGAACTCGGTCTTATGAATCCCTTATCAAAAAGCTCTTGGAGTTGTGCTACCATCTCTTGCATTTCCGACGAAACTAAACGGTAAGGTGCTTTAGCGATCGGTGCAGCGCCTGGCACAAGATCAATCCGAAACTCTACCTGACGATCGGGTGGTAACCCGGGCAAGTCGTCCGGAAAGACATCTGGATATTCCCGCACGATCTTCACATCTTCCAGCTTGGACTTCTCTAACTTGGCATCGATCACATAGGCTAGGAAAGACGAACATCCTTTTACTAAACACTTGCGTGCTTTTGCCATTGTGATTATTGGCACTTCACCCTTTCTCTTTTCGCCATAGATGACCACGACCTCTCCAGAGGGGTTGGGAAGTCGAATCATCTTCTTGGAACACACGAACTCGGCCTGATTGTTTGACAACCAATCCATACCGATTACAACATCAAAACCCCCGATTGACATTGGTAGCAGATCGATCGGGAATTCTCTCCTTTCGATGCTAATAGCACACTGCTTCAGAACTTCGTGGATCAGAACTTGCCTACCGTATGCTATTTCTACCACTAATGCATCCTCAAGACTAGTAGTGGGCATAGCAAATTTCTGACGGAACAATTCAGATACGAAAGAGAAACTAGCACCCGTATCGAATAAAATACGAGCAGGTACAGAGTTTATAAGAAAAGTACTCGATACCACATCAGCGGATGCCCTAGCCTCTTCGGCCGTCATCTGAAAAGCTCGGCTCTGAACCTTCGGAGGGTTCTCCTTCGTTGCTGGCGCACTACCCGACACAAGCTTCGGGCAATCTTTCTTCACGTGCCCCGGTGCCTTGCACTCATAACAGATGGGTCCCCTGACCGAACAATCTCTGACTGTATGCCCAGGCTTCCCACACTTATAGCAAGTTTGAGAACTGTTACTGCAGTTACCGTGATGCTTGGTCTGACACCTCGGGCACCTCCTTGCTTCCTGGTAACTGCCGAAGTTGCGGTTTCCAACAAAAGGTCTGGTCCGCTTGGGAGGTACTGAACTGCTCTCCCACTTTCTTTTATCAGACACCACCACCGAACTCTCAGACTTGCTCTTCGCGAACATCTCTTCCATGAACTGAGCTTCTTCCACCATCTCTCGGAGGTTAGAAGCCTTGAAATTATGGACCATAGATTGCATGTCTGCTGGCAAGCCGTTGAGATAAGATTTCATCTTGTCTTTCTCTATTGGGGCAACATGCCCCACCAGACCACGTTTCTCCATAAACTGACGGGTGTACTCCCTCACCGTCAGGCTCCCCTTCACCAAAGACCGGAATTCTTTCTCAATTCGGTCCATGGTCCTCTCGTTGCAAAACTCTTCTAGAAGCTTCTTCTTGAACTCGGCCCATGACAACTGAGCCAACACTTCAAGAGATAGAGTGGATTGAATGATGTTCCACCAGATGAGTGCAGTGTCCCTCAGCAGCTGGGTACCAAACCGCACCCTCTGATCATCACCACATTCGGAGGATCCAAAAGCTTGCTCAACCGCTCGGATCCACTTTATACACACTGTCGGGTCATCTGAAACAAAGAATTCTGGCGGTCCGCAGCCCAGAAAGGACTTATAGGAACAACTCTTCCTGTTCTCCTGAGCTCCAGAAATCCCGCGCTCAACAGACGTGACCCTTATATCATCATCTCCAGAACCTAATACGACATTCTCCACCACCGTCTCGCTTCTCCGATGGTTTACGTCGCGGTCCTCCATCGCTTTCAGCAGGAACTCTTGCTGCTTAGCCATCTCTTCTTTCATCGCCAACATCACGCTGGCCAACAACTCCGACTGGGGATTAGCATCCCCGATCACTGGGTGGGACGAAGCCAGGTCTACCCGAGGAATGACCTCTGGCCCTCCTCCACCTAGTAATTGCTGAACGGGTGGTCGAACGATAACCTCAACTCCTTCCGGCTGACCCGCTGTAGAGGTTGTCGCTTCCTGACCATCAACACGAGCACACGGTCTTCCACGCGTACCTACCATTCTGAACTGCTACACAGAGCAGTGGAAGAGATAAGAGAGAGACAAGAAAACACGAAAGGAAAACGTACTACCACATTACCAATTGTCATATTAATAGCAATTCAAGGACTCTTACGTACAATATCCTCATAATAACATTAGCTAAGTGAAATTATGAACATACAACACATAATGGTTCTTGTTACCACTACTACAACGCCTGATAAACGTACTTTCCGTCGACTCTAAGACTAACCCAACTTAGGAGCTCTACCCAATTCTCGCGGATCAATTCTTAGTATACGCAGTCTAAGTCTAGACATCTTACATTCATGCCTAGTTCGCTTAAACTAGAGCTCTGATACCAACTTCTAACACCTCAAAAATCAGAGTAAATTAAAACCTGGAAACCTGACAATAAGACAAATGTAAAACCATAACTTTCCATATATGGGATCAGTCCTCAAGACTATACAATCCTATACAAGGATTTCATCAAAAGAATGGGACTTAACAATGCCCAGCAACAATACTAATCAACTTCAAAAACCTCGAGACTCAAAACTCGTCTCTCCAAAAACCCCGGCAACCCACCGCTAATGGAAACCTGATACACATACCATTTGAGAAAAAGTGTCAGACTTAAAGCCTGGTGAGAACATACAGTTTATGAAGCTCAAAAGATAAAACATTTGCATCAAGATAACATTTCCAAAGAGATTAAGTTTACAATTTAGGTCCTTGCCACAATCGGGATTTTTTGTTATAAACATACCATAAAAGGACCGAAAACAAAACATTTTACCAAGGATCGTGGCGTCACACAAAGTTAGGCCACAAACCGAGTTACGAGCTAAACCAATTGGAGTTCGCGGATACGAATCACAAAGTTCGTGCTACAATGTGAGATCAAGCCCCAAGCGCAAAACCAAGGTATACTCCTTCGCTAGGATCACTATGAACCATGGCTAGTATCCGGCCTCACATAACCGTACCAAGTTGCCCTCAAGGAACAAGTGATCCCTAGCTACAATTCTGAAGAATGTAACATCCCAACAATACAGTCTACTCAAAACCTAGGGATCCACTAGTAATGGTAAGGACTCGTCACAACAACGTATGTGACCAACCATAAATAATCATATGGTTACAAACACATTTTTATAAACAAAACGCTATTCCCAGTTCAACTTCTGGTAAGAATGAAAGTCATTTAAAAGAAGTTCCTTTGAATATTTCTTTCGCATAAACGCACAGGTAAATCATCATTTTACTTTTAAAATGAGATAAGATCAAAAAGGTAACTTTTGATATGTATACAGTTTAAAATGATAGTAGGAACTCACCTCTGTTTCCTTCTTCTTAACGAGCGCTACCTATGATAACACCGAAAGAATCGGTAAGTCGAAATACAGATAAACCTCTCGTTACTTGAATAGGACTCAAAGACACAGAAGCTAACAACTTAACAGAACCTAAACTGGTCAAAGGACCACACCGGTCGAACAACTACCCCGGTCGAGCACAACCATTCGGTCGAACATCCTCGATCGAACAGGCTTCGGTCGAACACAACCATTCGGTCGAACGACCACCCGGTCGAACGACCTCCGGTCGATCGACCATCGTCTTGTTCATCAAGAACAGCGATGCAGAACCCAGAATCAACCCAGATCCAAATGAGAAAATACTCAGATCTCAAAATGGAACGGTTCAAAACCTTCACAACGAGATTCTACACGGCTAAAAGCATTCAGATCAAAGCATTAAGCTAGATTCGTACCTCGATTTGCCCGAAATGATCGACCCAAGAAAACCAAGCTTCTCCTGCTCTTCTCCTCTTCTCCCTGGCTTCTCCTACACAACAAATCAAAATGAGATATTAAGAAATATCTCAGATTTGATCTGTATATATATAGCCCAAGTTACATTATACCCCCTTAAACTTTGGGTGAAAGTCAACTTCTTACCCAATCCCAAAATTCAGGGTGTTACAATCTTATCAATTAAAGCTTCGTGATAAGAAGCACATACCTGACATGTAGAGTTTCGATCTTCATCATCAGTGTTAGAAGGTGATGAATGCTTGCCCATGAAACACAAGCGTGCTTCGGCATCTTTAGGTTCTTCATCAAAGACTTGTAGCCAGTAGTCATCTTTAGCCATGAGAGCCTTACCTGCTTCCTTTTCTTTGTCCAGTAGAAGCTTGGCTCTGTAATAATCGGAGTTACGCACAACAGGCTTGCGACAATCCTTGGCAAAATGGCCTAACCGAATCGGCTCATCTTTTGGCTTTTCTTCGTGTCTCTTGTTAGACTTTTTTCTATATTCAACACGTTTCTTACCTTCAAACTTCTCTTGATGGTCACGACGAGTGGAAAACCTTTGCTTGTTGGAAGACTTGTTAATGAACTTCCTTTTCTGGAATTGTTGAGTCAAGAGTACCATAGCTTCTTTCATCTTAGTGAGTTCAGGATCCGAATCACTATCAGGATCTTCGGGTTCATACTCACTTTGCACTGGCTTCTTTTCAGACGAACGACTGACAGACTTCCCTCTTTTCTCAGATACGAGTGCAAACGGATCAACTACCGGCTTTTCTTCAGCTTTCTGATTCCCCATTAGTTCCATAACTTCCTGTTCATCCTGGAGCAGCATTTCATAAAGTTCATGTAGATAAAGCTTCTCCAGGGTCTGAGTATGACGTATATGAGAGACGAACGGCTTCCATTCAGGCTGGAGGTTGTTCATGAACTTGATGTTGTTCTCAGTGTTCGTCTTCGTAATCTTGTTTTTCTGGAGTTCATTCAGAAGCATGTTGAACCTTTCATATGTTTTTGTCAGTGTCTCGCCTTTTCTTGCTTTGAAGCCATCATATCTGGTGATACAGTTTGTCACCTTCAGCTGATTGTTGATGTGGCTCCCCATCATCATCTTCTCAATCTGGTCCCACATTTTCTTTGCAGACTCTTTATAATTGTCGATGCAAGCATAGATGTCATTGGGTAGACTTTCTAGAAGATATGTATTTGCTTGCTTTTCAGCATAATACATATCCTTTTCTTGAGTTGTAAAGTCAGTGATAGTTTTTCGAACACTACGTTCAGGTCGACCTTCGTCTGGGTTTCCCGGTACAACTTTCATTGGCCAGTCTTGCGGCCCCTCTGTCAAACACTTGTATATGGCTTCATAGTTTGATTTCGCTTCAATGAAGTTCATGAAGCGATCGTGCCACTGAGGATATTCTCCCCGATAGAGAACCGGGGGCTTCTGATCTGAACCAATAGCTAACACGTCTCTTGAATTCATCTTAAATCACTTAACTTAAAAGCACTGTAACGATCGTGAGACAAGCAGGATGATCCAAACACAATAATGGAAAAATAAACAGAAAAAGGTCAAGGACCCGGTCAAGTAAGGTGCCGGTCGAAAGGATTGACTGGTAAAGCAGGGTACCGGTCGAATCAAAAGACCGGTACGGACAATGTATCGGTCGGACCAAAATGACCGGTATAGACAACGTACTGGTCGAACAAGAGGACCGATAAACCAAAGTATCAGTCAAAGGGAGGTATCGGTCAAACCAAGTACAGGTCGAACTAATATCGGTCAAAACTAAGGTATCGGTCAAATAGATTGACCGGTAATGCAATGTACCGATTGAAGCAAAGTGTAGGTCGAGTAAAGGACCGTTATCAACAACGTCCCGGTCGAAGGTTATTGGGCCAATATCTATCGGTCGACTAAACTATCGGTCAAGTTCTATTATCAGATAAGATTGATAAAAAAAAACAGATAAGGCCGATTAAAACGAAGAACACCGAAGAACACGATAAATTTCAAGATTAATCGACCCAGAAACTAAACAACCGACAGTAACATTAGATCGATAAAAATCAAAAATCGATTTTCACTTGACACAAAAAGACCGATAACCAACCTAAATTTAAGAAATTCAATCGACTGACAATTACTTTTTCTAGAAAACAATCAGAATGACAACCTTCGATCGATAAAAAAAAACTTTTCTAGATAAAAAAAATTAGATCGATATCAAGCAGAAACAATGATCGATAAAAATTAATTCACCCAGATCGAACAAAAATATAGCAGATTAAATAGATAATCGATTAGGGATTTTAGACAAACCTTTTTCTGGATCAAACCTTAAGTCTCTTCGCTCTGATACCAATTGTAGATCCCAGTACAGTGCAATCAGCAGCAAATAATATCAAAGATGAATAAGATTTAAGCCACAACTACTAGTCATATGATTAATATGCAATCAAAGGGTTTAGGTTTACAGAAAGGATTTCTGATCAGAGAGAGTAAACCTATTGACTAGTAATTTGAATTATGAGACTAAAAACTTCACAAATGAATCTAAAACAACCTTTATATATTCAGGCTTTACAAAGATGGGCTTATGGGCTTTTAGGCCCAACAAGCTATTAAACTTTCAACTATATACAAAATATACCCTGAACTTCTAATTAACATATAAATTACCCTAACACAATTCAATCAATCTAATGATCAATTGAGTTTCTAACTAAAACAAGAAATGATCTACTACTACATACGATCACTGTAGTACAAAATTTACACCAAAAACATCATGAAATCAAAAACTTGATCTCGATGAAACAATGACTTTTCTTTTCTTGAAATTCGATCTTTCTGTCTTCAAATCATGATCCAAATCTTTCTGAATTTTCTGATTAAGCTCTGATACAAATTGTGATCCCAAAATCTAGCTTTCTAAATCAAACATAGATTTTACAAGAAGCGATTTTCATTAAAGTCATATGATTACAACGAAGTCATATATCTCACAATGTACAAATCTCTCTCATGCGAGTTCTCATACTTCTCTCTTAATGAATGTGTGCGTGAGTTCATATTTACAAAGACAACAACTAGACTATTTATACTAAGTCAATATAGTTGACTTTACAACTCAAAACCTTTAACTATTCAACATTTACAACTTTGACCCTCTATTTAATCTTGAATACAATTCTAGTCTAACAGGTAAAGTAACACCCGACCTTGTTTAGTCTTAGTATGTGTCTTAAGTTACTTGATGTTGGTGTTAATTTTATGTTTTTAAAGTTGAAGTATTTCTAAAGATGGATTAGTAGAAAGGATTTTATCCTTTATTTGGTTAATTATTGAAGTTTTTGTTTAGTTGCTTTTTCCAAATTTTGAGGGTGTTACAAGTTGGTATCAAAGCTTAAGTTTGAGAGATTTAGGTGTTGATTTTAGATACCTAGACTCAAACTAGCGTTCTTTTAAGTAAGTGAAAGCGAGATTGCACTATTAGACACTTTAAGATAGGATACTTTGAGGTCAATAGAGTCACTAGAACCGGGAATCATGACGAGGGTTGCATAGATAATCATATATGGTACGTTCATAATTGCACCTGGCCAGTGTCATGGTGAACTTACATGCTACATATGTGTGCTTGAATCATCTTCATATGATGACCGATGGGGTTGTTGATGAATTTTTGAAGAGTAGTAGCTAGAAGAAGTTGATGTTTGTAGCATTGTCACTTGGAGTGTTGGTTAAGAATGATGAATACATTATGTTGACCATCTTGGGTCGGGGAAATTGGTTGAAGTAGAACCATAGACCCATTGAATCAACTTTATTTCAAGAAGAAATAATAAGGTTAATCGATTTAGTTACCTATCGTCACCTTAAGATGTTGAGTATCCAGATGTCGGTAGTGAGATCGTTGGACTTGGTGAGCTCGGTCCTAAGATTTTAGGTCCGGCCAAAATTCATGCGAAACTAGCTTTTAAAATAATTTGCATAAAGTATTTCATACTTTCCTAAATTATCATGCGGTCGTATTTTGAATCCGTGGAAAGACGTTTAACATGCACGAGATTTTAAACCATGAGTTTAAACATGCATAAAATTGTTTTATTGCACATGGTTGCAAGCTTTGTTGAGATTTTCTTTATCCCTGTTTTTGTCGGACGCTATATTCGAATATTGTAGTATTTACGACTTATGACCTTGAAATTGGATCTCCTCTACATATGTTAAGGTTTTAAAAGAAAAAGTTATTTCCATCTTTTGGTGTTTGAGTTTCATTGGAAGTTTTATTCCATGTGAGTTTTGTTGAGTTTTATGGAGTATTATTTTACGATGTCTTGGAACGTATGAACGAACATTGAAATGCGGAGGCTAGATTCATTGTGTGTGTTGGTTTATAGTTTATTGAGAAACTTATTTCATGAGAGTTTTGTTGGTGAATGTTATCCCATATGCTATTTTTGGAGTTTAAGTATCGTGTGATTTCTCTTTTGAGTTTTATATGAATATGTTTCGTTGTACACTACTTAGTATTTGGATTAGTTTGTATTTTTAGTGTGAGTAAGCATACAAAGGACCTATGATGGTTCGTGTTGAACTGATGCTTTGAGCATTATTCGGTTGTTGATTTTACCGTTATTATTTCACGCAATGCATTATATTGAGTTGATGGTATGCATGACTTAGTAGCCGCTATATTTGGATAAGAGCATTTTATTCGTGCGTCCTAAATTTTGAAATCGATTTAAATTATTTTATGTTTGACCAAATCGCATACACCAATTGTTTTACTAAGTTTGGGAAATAAACTGATGTATGTGGGTCTTGTTGGAAATTTTATTCCACGTCATTTTATGGTTAAAAGATAGAATTTTGGAGCTTGAAATTGTGAAATTCTTCTTGTGGGAATTTGTACAAACATTTGTTGCACATTGTTTTAGTACATAAAATTATTTTGCGTACACGACATAGATTGATACATGTTAGGACCACAATGTTGCATTTGAAAATTTGTTGCGCCTCTTTTGTTATTGTCATTATTAGCGTGAGTAGTGATCGAATTATTTTCGAAATGGTTTTATATGTGCGGCGTTTGTGACCACTTTGCACAACTACCGAGTAAATGGTAGTGGATTTTTACACGTACGATTAATTATTATAAAAATTCGTTGGAAAGTCTTATGAAATTTCAAATTGGCATACTAGTTTGAAAAACCTCGAACTCATTTGGGCTATAGATTTAGACCACTATCGTGAAAGGAGTTGTAATTAGGGACTAGAGGAGTTCTTGGCATTAAAGCATCGGATGATCCGACTTATGGCCAATTTTGAATTGTGGATTTCAGCCTTATGAGTAGGTTCACGTATGAGTAATTGAGTTATTAGATTCATGTATTATCCAGTTATTTAAGTCGTGATCTTCTCGTTTCGGTAAATATTCGGGTTAAAGCCTTGTGTGGTCGCTTGCGTATGGTTGGATTGGAATTGAAGGGTCGTTGTTCGACAACATATTTTGGTGCTGATGGTGCGCCATCTTAATGGGTCTTCATGATTAAAGGAGATGTTGTGGTTCGATCGTTGAAGCTGTAAGATTTGGGTTTTATTTTCTTATCAGATGTCAGCTTTAAGCCTTTATTTGAGGATCGACTTAACCAGGAGTGCAATATTTCTTGGCATACCCATGATTACGATATGGCTATTTTGACTTTAGGCATCTACATGTTCTTTTGAGGTCATGAATCCTTGGAATGTTGAAAGTACTTCCGTTGGATCATAAGAAGTGTCTGCCTCGCAGTGGTGGAACACTAAGGGATTAGACGTTGTTAATTAAGTACTGATGAGTAAGATTGTCTTGATATGGTAATGATTTTATCGACTGGGTTTTTTATGTTGAGTATAGTCTGGATGTTGCGCAATAGTCTAATTTGAATGAACCAACTCCCTGGAAAGTGGATTGGTATATTCTTGGAAGGCAGGCTCTACTAATATTATGGGTGAATTATTAAGGAATTTTGGGGATGTTGGTCCCGGAGGTGCTTAACAAGTTTGTAGAAGGGGGGGGGTTGAATACAAACACAGAAATTAAGGTTTAATAAATTGTTTATTGATAAATCAAAATACAATTTACAAGTTTGTTGCGTAATAAGATTAAGACAGACTCAATCTAAACAAACTTAAGAAACACAAAGATAATTGCACAAGAAATTCAGAGAATGGGGAATTTAAGAGATAGAAAACAATGGTTTCTATATGGAGTTCAAGGATTGAGCACACCTTCAGATGAAGGGGTGAACTTCCTATTTATACCCTATGCATTAAATGCATGGCAGGGTACTTTACACGTGGCGTTCACAGATTGGCTTTGGGAGTCTGAATTCTGGGAGACATGCTTTCGGTCGGGTCATGAACAGTGTAGTTGACAGAGTTGTTGTACGTATGGTTGCAGAGACTTGTCCGTTCTGACACATCGTACAGGTTGTGCAAGGATAGACAAAAGGAAACTTGAGGCATAAGCTTTGTGATCAATTGATCGCTGAGTATCTCTTCTTGCAGAGATAAAGAGGTTCGGCTATCGCTGAAGCTTTTCCTTATGTTCCTTCGCGTAATTGTAGAGTTGTCTTTGCTTCACTGATATCCGCATCAGGTCACTAGAAGACTTCTCTTTGTTCAGCAGCTTCGTCTTCGATTCAGCTATGAACATATGTTGACGCGAGACTTGTCTTCAGGGATTACGTTGGCTGTTTACTTCAGAAACTATCAGTGATAACTGAACAGACTCACTCTAATCATAGATAGTGAAACACTAATACATATAAATGTTTATAAGAAAGACTATCAGCGATAACTGAACAGACTCAGTCTGATCGCTGATGGTGAAACACTAATACATATTACAACGTAATTTTCACTAAGTATAGAAGAGGGTCTTTATCAAATCACTGAGAGAGTTTGGATCAACAATCTCCCCCTATTTGATAATGACAAAGTAACCGGAGAAAATTACTTTATAATTCAAAAAGATGGAATAATCAGGACTCGTAACATACATGTCCCAATTACTATTTTGAGGGATCTTTTACAGCACTGATGGAGTTAAGTACTTTACTGAAATTTCATTTATCCAAGAAGAGAATTACAAGGAATAAAAATTACAAGTACAAGTGAATAACTAACTACTGTAAGTACAACTAATAGATTACAGAAAAGAAAACTAATCTATTAGCTATAAGAAGACTTAGGAGGATTTATCATATACTCAGGTATTTCTTCTCCTTTCTGTCTTCGTTTCAAAGATTCTTGGCTGATAATATCTTTAATTTTCTCAGCAGCAGGGAAGAAGTCACACCATAAGCATAAAAGATCCTTGAGATGATTCAGAGGACAGATAGGAATCTCAGAGACTCTTTGAAATCTGAGTTCCTCATCATCATCTCTGAAGAATATTCCATAAGGATTGTCAATTACTTGACCAGCTTGGAAAGGACCACCAGGAGGCAGAGATAAATCCAGAACTGAAAGATCAGGAGGAGGACCAAATAGTTCATCTCTTGAAAATTTGATAGAAGTTTCATTCCTGATGATGGCGACATCTTCAGAGGAGGAGGACCCAATTCTTTTTTTGAGTTTCAAAGATTTGGGAGGAAGAGGAGATGGCAGCTTCAGTACAGAAGTGACTCTATTTATGAGGGCTTCAAGAAGTCCTTCAACGTAGCCTCTGTATGTAGATTTGGATTTCTTCAGTGCATCCCAGAACTCTATCCATTCCGTAAATCCGAAGCTCTCAAGTTTGGAAACGTACATAGCTTTCTGGGTTCCATCCTCTCTGGTAATCTCCATGGTCACTGAGAGTTGATCCTTCTTCCTGCGACCAGAGATAGTCACGGTTGTTATTGGAAGAAGATCAGAGCGATAATCCATCTTCTGTTTACACCATTCGATAGACTTATCGTTGATCTCTTGTTCTTTGGAGCATTCCTCTTCAATTTCTTTCAGCAGTGCAGCTTGAACTTCCACAGGCTTTCTTTTTAGCCTTTTGTCCTTGACTTGAGAAGATTGAATCTTTAAAGCGAGTTGGGCGTCTCGTCTGCATTCAGCGATCAGTTTTTCAGCTTTGGCAGATTCTTCTCGTTCATCTTCAGTGAGGAAGTCGAGCTCTGAGAAGGATGTTTGAAGAGGGATTTTCAGCCGTTGACTTTCTAGTTGAGCGATCATTTCAACTCTTTTCTTTACCACTTCCTCTGACCAACGAGATGGTCGAGAGGGCCTTCCTGGATGGACCAGAGAATCTTCTTCTTCTTCTTCATCAATCTCAGCGATAGAGATTGGGATTATTTCTTCAGCAATAGTAGCTAGAATTATTTGTAGTTCAGAACCCTTAAGCAGGGGTGAGAACTGTCTGGATAGAAAATGAAGGAAAGAAGGGATAAGTGTATAATTTTAGAAAAAGAGAGATAAAGGCTAGAAGGAAATAGGGTTTTGGAAAGAGTAGGAGAGTGGTACAATTGAAAGACATACCTGAGAAGGATGCTCCCCCTCAGATTGTGATCCAGTCCTCAAGCATTCTTCAGCGATTGGTTGCTTGTCTTTGCTTTGCGAAGGAGCGCTTGAAGATGTATCACCTCTCACCCCTGCTTTGACAACCTCTTGCGAAGTTGTCCCTGATGCGACGTTTGGCTTGGAGAACCACATAGATTGGTCTTCTTCATCGTCGTCGTCATCATTGAAGGGTTGATCCTTTTCTTGATCAACAAGATCTAGATCATCTTCCTCTTTATCGTCTTCTTCCTCATCATCTTCAAAGAGAAGAGAATGAATAGATGAGGGTTCTTTTGCCTTCTCCCCCTCTTTGTCATTATCAGCGGCAGGGGGTTGCTCAGCTGCTGGAGTAGCTGTTGAAGCTTTTAGCACTTGAACGTCAGCCTCCATACGCTTGACCCGTTCTTCAACTGTAGGGATGTCGCATGTGGAATCATGGATGAATTCCACAACGATGTTGAGATTTGTCCGATCATCTTCAGTGAAGGAGGGAGGCAGCGCTGGAGCTGGTGCAGTCACCTTTTGTAGAATTTGTTAAAGAAGTGACGTGCAGAGATCAACCTTTGAGGAGAGATCTCGAACTTCAGTGGTAAGAGACTCAAATCGCCCCTGAAAGAGTTGAGAGGACTCTCTGAGTTGGACGACTTGTTCTTCGACAGCTGAAAGTTGGGAGTTCTCAGCTTTGGATGAGCAGGTAGCTGTCAACCTCTTCAGCTCCTCACCAGCCTGATTGATGGTGCTGGTGGTGTCGTTAATGGTGTTGGTGAGAGCGTCCACCTTTTCTCCCAGACTGTTGACATGTGTGTCAACAGACGCCAAACTAGGACCTGAAAATAATGTTAGTTCAGATACGGGCTTATTTGGAGAGATGGGGAAAGAAGTGTTTATGATTATAGGTGTACCTGACGTATCAAACATTTTGTAGAACTGCAAAGATTCCTCAAACGTTTGATGTTCAGGTCCTATAGGTAAAGAAGAGGTAGCGGGTTCAGAGACCAAATGAGAAGAGGGAAGAGTTATGGGGATAGAAGTAGGGTTGGGGTTAATCTCAGCGAATGAGATAGTAGGTGGGGTCACTGATGATGTGACAGCGATTGAAATCGCTGACACGGCTGGTTGAGTGACTTCTGTAGTTGTGGAGGAAAGACCCACAAATGCATCTAAGGTAGCTTGTTGAGAAGCTCCCTCAGGTATAGTACTAGAGGGTGTACTTTCCTTAGTCTTTTTGGCCTTTTTGGAAGGACCAATCGGACTAGCTGATGGTCGTTTGGAAGTAGTGGTAGCGATAGGGATAGCAGACGAAGGAACCGTCTGCGTGGTCGCTGAAAATGAAGAATGGAGAGAGAGACGAGAGCGAAGGAGAGAGATACTTACCTCGTTGGCGAGCGGCTTTACCTCCAGTGATCGTTGACCTATCCTGGCAAAAGTGCCATCATCTTTGGTGGGATAGGTGTTGGGATAGAGGAACTTGATGTACGTACATATGAAACGTACGTACGAGATCTTGGGATCTCGTTCAGGCTTCTCTAATCTCGACCTCAGGTCTTCAAAGATTGCAGTGGCGTAGTCAAAGTTTTGACCAGCGCTAACGGAGTAGGCCATCTGAAGTTGTGTTTTGCTGGCTTGATCCAGCGAACCACTCTTCCCGCTCATGCACTGAATTATGTGCGAGAAGATGAAGTTTAGTTGTGAAGGCATCTGAGCTTTGAGAATCTTGGTGAGCTTCTTGTTGGGAATAGAAGATCTCGGTTTGTTTTCCCAACAATAGCCCATTGCATCCAGAAAGGATATCAGCTCAGCATCAGTGGGGAGTGCATCGAACCCAATCTTTGGTTTGTCAGGGAATCTTAAAGATTTCCTGAGGCTAAGAGCTGTCATGCTCCCTGGCCCCAAATCCGTGCTGAAGGAGATAGCAGGGACTCGTTCACCTTTCTTGTTGGTGAGTTCTGTTGCATCAGCAGTGAACCAGAACTACTGGAGTAGAGTCTTTGAAGGCTTAGGATCCACAGTGATCGCGTAAGCTATGCATGATTGTTTGAGAAATTCAGCAGCTTCCACCAGATGTAGGTATTTGTCAGCTTTGAAGGCTTGGAAGCAACGATTGAAGACTGTGCCATTTCTGTTATGGAAAGAAGCATAATAGAAGAAATGATTTAGGCTAAAAAATAGGAAGATGTTTACCAGATTCCATATTAGGAAAGAAACTGGAAAATATCGAGTTATTTTTAAGAATAGGAAAAAAAATGGTGTTCTGGGTAGAAAGAATGAAGAACACGTTAAAAAAAACCAAGAGTTTTTTTTTTAAAACATAAAATCAGAAAGAGTGATCTTTAGTTTTTAGAAAAAAACGTTTTATAAAATCCATAGAAAAGGAGTAGGATTTGTAAAAAGAATAAGAAGAATCGGAAAAACAATGCAAAACCTGTTTATCTTGAAGAAAAGTAGTTGCAGTTTCAATGTTCTGGGTTTACTTGCTTGAGTGTTCTTGAGAGAGAGTTTCTTGCTTTGAAAGTTTTGAAAGCGTAAACTGTATAAAGGAGAGAAGAATTCCTTTTATACGAAGAGAGAGAGGAGAGAGAAGGAATGAAGCGGGAAAAAAATCATCATGACATTGACACGTTCCATGAAGTTGATTGGATAGAAGAGCAACGGACGAACGTGTCAGAAAAGGCGTGTCGTGGATTATCCGCTCAAATGACGTCATAGGAGAGAGAGACGTTTCATTTTTCTGTTTTGAAATTATCACTGAAGAAAAGTCAGCGATAGATTTTCCTTTTTGAAATTATCCCTGATGGTAAAGATAGGGATAGATTTTCCTTTTAACGGATCACAAACTAGAAATATCAGTGATTAATGTATTTTTCAAAAGCTTTTAATCATTTGAAGAAAGTTCAGTGATTAAAGGTTATATTTTGAAGAAAAACATCTTAACTGAGTTAAGATTCAGTTGAGAGAACATACCTGAGAGTCAGAATGTTTATCAGACAGAGAACAATAAGGAGAACTTTTGATTACTGACATACTACATGAACGCTGAAGATTTACTCTTCAAGATTCAGCATTCCAAGCTCACTGATGAGAAAGTTGAACCTTGTCTCATCAAGAGGTTTGGTGAATAAATCAGCAAGCTGAAAGTCAGTAGGGATAAAGTGAAGTTCAATATCACCGTTCATCACATGATCTCTGATAAAGTGATATCTGATCTCTATGTGTTTTGTCTTTGAATGTAGCACTGGAATATTTGCTATGGCTATAGCACTAGTGCTGTCGCAATAGATGGGAATTTTTGATAACTGAAGGTCATAATCTAATAGTTGATTTCTCATCCACAAGATTTGAGAACAACAGCTTCCAGCGGCTACGTATTCATCTTCAGCTGTGGAGGTGGACACAAAATTTTGCTTCTTGCTTGTCCAGCTTACCATCTTTTCTCCAAGGAGTTGACATCCACCAGTGGTACTCTTTCTGTCGAGTTTACAGCCTGCAAAATCACTATCAGAATAACCAGTTAGATCGAACCCTGAGTCTTTGGGATACCAAAGACCGAGGTTAGGAGTTCCTTTTAGATATCTGAAAATTCGCTTTACAGCGATCAGATGGGATTCCTTGGGTTCAGATTGATAGCGTGCACATAAACAAGTAGAGTACATAATGTCAGGTCGGCTCGCTGTTAGATACAGCAGGGAGCCTATCATTCCTCTATAGGTAGTGACATTAACAGGTTTACCAGAAGGATCTTTGTTAAGTGTCAGGGGTGGTGCCATAGGAGTCTTCATCGCTGAAGTTTGTGTGAGATCAAACTTCTTCAGCATATCTTTAACATACTTACCTTGGCAGATAAAAGTACCTTTGTCAGATTGTTTAATCTGAAGACCAAGAAAATATGTCAGCTCACCCATCATACTCATTTTATATTCTTTCTTCATTCTTTCAGCGAAGCGAGTACACAGAGATGGGTTAGTAGAAGCAAATATTATGTCATCAACATATATTTGTACAAGAATTATATGATCTTTTATCTTTCTGAAAAATAACGTATTATCAATTTTGCCACGTTCAAAATTTTCAGAGATAAGAAAAGATGAGAGAGTGTCATACCAAGCTCGAGGGGCTTGTTTTAGACCATAGAGAGCCTTATCCAATTTATAAACATAATTTGGATACTTAGGATCATAAAATCCTGGTGGTTGTTCTACATAGACTTCTTCATTCAGCTTTCCATTTAGAAACGCTGATTTTACGTCCATTTGATAAACGATGAAGTCTTTATAGTCGAATTGCTTCGAGCCTGGCCACAGGGGCAAAGGTTTCATCATAGTCTATGCCTTCCTCTTGTCTGTATCCCTGAGCAACAAGTCGAGCCTTGTTGCGGGTTACAGTTCCATGTTCATCTAACTTGTTTCTAAACACCTATTTGGTGCCTATTACAGTTTTATCAGATGGTCTAGGAACGAGATTCCAAACTTTGTTTCGAGAGAACTCATTCAGCTCTTCTTGCATAGCGCTGACCCAGTTTGGATCTCTGAGGGCATCATTAGTCTTCTTTGGTTCTATTAAAGAGAGAAAATTTACAAAGAGACAGATATTACCTGAGCTTCGTCGTGTCTGAATACCTGCTTCGAGATCACCAAGAATTTGATCTATTGGGTGATCTTTGGTCCATCGCTGAGCAGGAGCATGATTGCTTAACTCAGAGGTTGGATCAACAGTTGGAATGTTTACTGATGATGACGTTTGAGGTTCATCGACAATTAACTGTTGAGAAGGTTCATCAGAGATATTTTCAGACGAAGATAGCTTTGATGGTAGTAGTGTGTTTAGAGGTTCTGCTGAAACCCATGAGGTGGTTTCAGCGGTAGGATGTATAATGTTTGGATCATCATCAACGGCTGAAGGATCAGAATGCTGATGGTTTGAGAAGAAAGGTTCAGTTTCTCTGTAGTGAGAAAGCATCCAAGCGTTTAACTCTTCATTGTCAGTAATTGGTTTAGAGTTCGCTGAGCGAGTTTCATCAAAAGTGACGTGAATTGTTTCTTCTATGGTTTGTCTTCTCTTGTTGAAAACTCTGTAGGCTTTGGAGATGGAGGAATATCCTAGAAATATTCCATCATCAGCTTTTGGGTCGAACTTTCCAAGTTGATCTCTGTTGTTTAAGATAAAGCACTGACAACCAAAGATATGAAAAAACTAATAGAAGGCTTTCTTCCAAGAAAAAGTTCATAAGCTGTCTTCCCAAATCACTTTATTATCAGCGATCTGTTTTGAGTGAAACATGCAGTGTTTACAGCTTCTGCCCAAAATTGAGTAGGGAGATGAGAATCACTGAGCATTGATCTAGCAGCTTCTATGATTGTTCTGTTTCTTCTTTTAGCGACTCCGTTTTGTTGAGGTGTTCTCACTGAAGAGAAGTTGTGAGAGATTCCCTTGTTCTCAAAGAAATTGCTCAGGGAACTGTTTTTGAATTCAGTTCCATGATCACTTCTTATTGAGCGAACAGTAAGATTGTTCAGTACTTCCATCTTTTTCACAAAAGATATTAGTTCTTCTGGAGTATCACTCTTACAGCGAAGAAAGATAACCCAGGTGTGGCGAGAATATTCATCTATAATGACAAGTGTATATTTCTTTCCAGCTATTGATTAGATGTTGACAGGGCCAAACAGATCCATATGCAAGAGCTGAAGAGGACTTGTTACTGAGGAAACTTGTTTCGACTTGAAACTAGCTTTTGTTTGTTTTCCTTTTTCACATGCTGAGCAGAGAGATTCTTTAGCATATGAGTGCTGAGGAAGACCAGAAACCAGTTCCTTAGATGAGAGAGAATTCAGGGTTTTGAAATTTAGATGAGAGAGCCTTTTATGCCATAGCCAGTTGACATCAGAAGAGGCCTTAGAGAGAAAACATACGTTATCAGTGATAGTAGAGTCCATATCTATTACATAGACATTTTCTCTGCGATGACCACTGAGAGCAAGTTTTCCTTTTTCATCTACCACTGAACATGCTTTCTTAGAAAAGTGAACTTCGTAATCTTTGTCACATAGCTGACTGATGCTTAGAAGGTTGTGCTTTAGTCCATCTACATAAGCGACTCTTCGAAAGGTAGTTGTCCCATTGCTAAGGACACCAAACCCTCGGGTAAATCCTTTTCCATTTCCACCAAAGGTCACAGAGGGACCTTTCTCTTCCTTGTATTCAGTGAGCAGGTCTCTTTGTCCAGTCATATGACGAGAACATCCACTATCGAGATACCAGATGCCCTTTGATCCCTGCATACATAAGGAAGATTAAGCGTTGTTTGGTACCCACTTTTCAATGGGTCCTTCAGAGTTAGTGGATAAGGAGGGTTCAGCTGTCTTCTTAGCAGATGAAGATTCAGCTTCAGTGGTAATCTTCACTTTGGTTAATTTCTTAACCTTAGTGGTATTTTTCACCTTGGTTGATTTTTCAACCTTGGTGACCTTCTCAGCTTTAGAGACATTTTTCTTCACTTTAGCTATTTTATCAGATTTTGTGGCAGTTGGACATTTGCTTGCAATATGATCAGTAAAACAACAGTGATAACATTTTCTGTATCTGAAAATGGTTTTAGGACCAGAAGTAGAAGGTTTTGCAAGTTTAAGATGAGGAGGGCCAGGTCGAAGAAGACTTTTCTCTTGAGATCTGGGAGGAATTTTCATTTCTTCAGATCTCGGCGGTTTAAGGTCAATCTTTAGCTTTGGAGGACAGAGATCAAAGATTTCTATCACAGAGCTAGAGGATTGCTTAGCTGAAGGTTTAGAAGGAACTTTCAGCTTTGCTTTCCTGGTTGCCTTCTGAGGAAGGAGAATGGACTTTCCTTTATCCGTAGACTTAGTGTCTTTGGATTTTTCTTCAGGAATGGGATTTGAAAAAGAACAGGGATAGAATTGATTATAAGAAGTGTCAAAGAAGGAGGTGACAAAAGTTCCAAACTTAAGCGAGGAACTTTCTTCCTTAGGATCGTCCTGAGGTGTCCAAAAACCAAGACCAATTTTATCACTTTCAGAAGTTTGAGCATTTATTATCTCAGAAATCTTTGTTGACGATTTGCACCCTTTTTCAACATGAGCCTTTTCTGCTTTTAGAGCAGCGATGACTTGTTCGCGTTCAATGCTGATGATTTCATTTATAATGACTTGATCTTTCAACTTTTCTTCTAAAAGATTTATTTCACTGATCTTTTCATGACATTTCTCTAGCTCTTGAGTTAAATATATATTTTTATTTTCAGCTTGAGTTTTGTCCTTTAGAGCATTATAAAGGTCAATTGTCAGCACATCAACAGCACGACTTCTCTCAGCTTCAGGCAGAGAGGGATTTGTAGAGATAGATACCTGAGATGATATGTAGCTCATAGAAGGTTCAGGTGGTTCTTCTACTTCTTCTTTAATCTCAGCCATGAGGCAAAGATTAGTGATTTCTTCATCATCAGAAGATGATTCTTCTGATTCAGCCCAGTCATGTTCTTCAGCGATGAGACCTTTACCTTTTCGCTGATAGCTTTTCATCTTTTGATATTTGTTCTTCAGCTTATGGTATTTGTCATCACTGGATCTTCTTGAGGTAGAAGGTTTGAAGACCTTTTTCGACCTGCACTCACTAGCAAAATGTCCAATTTTTTCGCAGTTATAGCAAGTGGCAGTAGCCTTATCAACCGGAGTTGATTTTGGCTTTTCAGTAAGAGAGAGAGGTTTACTTCTTCGGAAGTTACTCTTTCTTGCAAATCTCTTAAAAGAGTTTGTCAAGAGTGCTAAGGACTCATCAAACTCTGAAAGATCAGGGTCTCATAGATCCTCAGATTCAGAATCTAACTCAGTGATGGTGAGAGTAGATCGCTGAGATGGAATTATCTCTGAAGAGACTAAAGAAACAGGAGTGCTTTTGGAGTCTTTAGAATCTTTTACAAGATTCTTCTTTAGAAGATTAGATTGCTCATAGTTGAGCAATATTCCATACAGAGTGCTTAAAGAGAGAGTATGTAAGTCTTTTGTCAGCTTAAGACATATTGAATAACTGTCCCAGCTTTCAGGAAGACTTTCCAAGAATTTTGTTAGGACCTCAGAATTAGAATAGGTCCTTCCAACAGTTCTTAGGTCAATGATTAGGCAGTTAAACCGTTGATGAATGTCAGAAAGAGATTCATTCTTACCAGCGATAAAACTTTCATACTGTCTTACCAAGTTAATCTTTCGAGTCTCTTGGATTTCAGTGGTGCCCTCATATTGAACACATATGGTTTCCCACATTTCTTTAGAAGTTTTCAGATGCATGATGGAATGCAAAACTTCATCAGGCAGAGCCATTGAGATAATGGTCTTTGCTCTTGCGTCTATGCCTACCTTCTTTTTATCTTCATCACTCCACTGTCTTATTTTCTTAACGACATATCGTTCAGGGACAGCTTCAGTGGTGGCAGTAGCGGGAAACGCAGCTATAATTTTAACAAGTTCATAGGGTCCGTTTTCTATATATTCAGGTATAGTAGGATCCGCACCTTCAAGAAATAGCATCATTCGATTTTTCCATAGAGAAAAGTTATCTCTGCTAAATCGAGGAGGTTTAGAAAGTGAACCATTATCATAGTAGTTTGTGTTTGTGTTTAGTGCCATTTTAGAATAGCAAGGAAGAGTATACAGGAAAATCTTGTTTATTAGTTTAAACAAACTGCTCTGATACCACTTGTTGGTCCCGGAGGTGCTTAACAAGTTTGTAGAAGGGGGGGGGGTTGAATACAAACACAGAAATTAAGGTTTAATAAATTGTTTATTGATAAATCAAAATACAATTTACAAGTTTGTTGCGTAATAAGATTAAGACAGACTCAATCTAAACAAACTTAAGAAACACAAAGATAATTGCACAAGAAATTCAGAGAATGGGGAATTTAAGAGATAGAAAACAATGGTTTCTATATGGAGTTCAAGGATTGAGCACACCTTCAGATGAAGGGGTGAACTTCCTATTTATACCCTATGCATTAAATGCATGGCAGGGTACTTTACACGTGGCGTTCATAGATTGGCTTTGGGAGTCTGAATTTTAGGAGACATGCTTTCGGCCGGGTCATGAACAGTGTAGTTGACAGAGTTGTTGTACGTATGGTTACAGAGACTTGTCCGTTCTGACACATCGTACAGGTTGTGCAAGGATAGACAAAAGGAAACTTGAGGCATAAGCTTTGTGATCAATTGATCGCTGAGTATCTCTTCTTGCAGAGATAAAGAGGTTCAGCTATCGCTGAAGCTTTTCCTTATGTTCCTTCGCGTAATTGTAGAGTTGTCTTTGCTTCACTGATATCCGCATCAGGTCACTAGAAGACTTCTCTTTGTTCAGTAGCTTCGTCTTCGATTCAGCTATGAACATATGTTGACGCGAGACTTGTCTTCAGGGATTACGTTGGCTGTTTACTTCAGAAACTATCAGTGATAACTGAACAGACTCAGTCTAATCACAGATAGTGAAACACTAATACATATAAATGTTTATAAGAAAGACTATCAGCGATAACTGCACAGACCCAGTCTGATCGTTGATGGTGAAATACTAATACATATTACAACGTAATTTTCACTAAGTATAGAAGAGGGTCTTTATCAAATCACTGAGAGAGTTTGGATCAACAGGGGATTCTTCGGGCTTGGTGTCGATCATCGGATTATGGATTCGGAATCGTGTTAAGCTGGGACGAATTAATTAATGAGAAGTTGAGGTCAAAAGCTACCCTTGTGCTAGTATGTGTCACCTAAGGTTGGGAGGCAACCGAGATCATATGGTTAGAATTACTCCAGTAAGGTTCGATGTTCACTCTAGTATGAGTGTAACATATATGGGATGTGAGAGTCTCACGAAAATCAGTATGAAAATTGGGTCAGGAAGTCATCGAGTTTTAGATCAAGAATGAAATGGGTTAGAGACAATCCCTTGGGAAGGGAGACGGTCGTTTTGCGAGGATGACATCATTGAGGTCTATGATTAGTTTGTAGCCTTTTGGAGACCGAGGAAACCCAATGAGTGCCGAGGGTGGTAATGAAATTCTTTTAAGAACTAGATTTTGAGTACGAAATCTTTTTTAAGGTTGGGAGGATTGTAACATCCAAATTTTTATCCCAATTGAAGAAAAAAATATTGAATCGGGTGAATTGGTAAAGGAAGAACCACATATGGAGTATGGATATAGTGCCTTATGGTTGTGACACTTGTCACAATAGCACCAATGGTACTAAGAGTATGGACGTCTTGGCTATAGTGCCATGTTGTCGTGACACTTGTCCACAATAGCACCAATGGTACTATAAGTATAATCATCTTGGCTATAGTACCATGCAGTTGTGACATATGTCACAATAGCACTGACATTACCGAGTGTTCGGTCGTCCCAACGAATATGCCATGAAATCATGACAATGGCACGATAACTGGCATAATAGCATCAAATGTTCCGAGAGACCTGTCGAGGAATGGCCGGGAGAACGGTCAAGGAACAACCAATAAAATGGTCGGGAAACGGTCGGGAAAGCCATCGAGAAAACAATCGAAGAATGGTCGAAAAACTCTCGGTACGAGTCTGGCTCAGTGCCCAACGACAGTGCGATAGGGCACTGTAGCATGGCAGGGTCACAAGAGGCAATGGACCCTCGGTACATCCCAGGCGACAGTGCCCATAACGGTGACATAGGGCATTGTCGCATGTCAGGGTTGCGCCAGACCTGCAGTGCATAAAATTAGGATTTTCTTCAAAATGCTATGGTTTCGTTTTTGAGATATTTTCAAGGTTAGATTGTTAGTTTGGGGAAGATTCAAGAGTATTTGGTGGTGGATTAGAAGCAAAGGTCAAGAGCTCATCATCATCAACTCCATCTTCAAGGAATTTGAGGTTTTCTAGGTTTTCACCAAAACCTGAGTGGTGAGTTCATCCTCCTAGTTTTTAAACCTTATTATGAGTTATAAATTCTCCATTGATGACTCTCTAGTATTTATACTTCTCAAATTTTGGTTTGTATGTGTGACCAGTTTATACTAGCAATTAATCACACAACTTAAGAACACAAGTTTATTAATCAAATCAAGATATTACATTTAGTCACAGATCTTACGTGTAATCACAAGTCTCACGTTCATTGTGTGTTACTGTGTGTTCTTACCAATCTCTATTGAAGTCTGATGTATGCGTTCGTATCTACAGAATACAAAAGAACTACAACTATTTATACTAAGTCAACTTGTGTTGACTTTACAACCAAATACTCAAACTATACAACAATTACAACATAGACCCTCACTTTTAATATTGAATACAATATTAGTCTAACAATCTCCCCATTTGGATTCAAGATTAAAAAAAATTGACGATAATCTTTAGGTCTTCTTATCTTCAGAAAAATCTTCAGCTTTGAATCTTTAGCAGCTTTAAACTTTGACACCTTTAATTTGTAGAAACTCTTTGAAAGCACTTTAAATGAATCTCCCCCTTTGGATTAGCTTTTAGAAGCTTTAAAAATCAACCTTTTTTTATTAAACATCAGAATTTAATGAATTCTTCAAATCTTTGACACTTTCAACAGACTTTGAAACTTTGACATTCTTCAACTTGAAATAAATCTCTTTCTTTGTCTTTTCAAACATCTTCAATCTCCCCCTTTGTTTACAACAATATCATATCTCTTTACAACAAACTTTGCTTCAACTTTCAATCTGACTTTGTAAATCATCTTCCCCCTTTCTTGATTCAAACTTTAATCATCTGAACTTGAACTCTGATTTATCTCCCCCTTTTTAATGATTTGTAAGAATCAAAATCATTAAAACTCTTCAAGTTTAGATCTGTCTTTTGAACATCTCTCAAAAATAAACAAGCACAATCTTCATGATCTCTCCCTTTGATAATAAATGATCAATCTTCCCCAGATAGGAAAATGATCTATCGTTTCCAATAAATGATATGATTCATCTGATCTGAATGACCCATTAATTCATGAATGTATTCATCTGAATCTTTTCAAATTCAAAAAAATTAAGAGTTGTAACCCTGAATCAACATATGAAACAGTTAGGAATGTCTGTCAGTAGCATAAAGCCACTATGTACAACGAATGTACAATGTAAGGAGCTGGTTCGATGTTGACTCCCCAGGACTTCCATTCAATCATGGAAAAACACAAGGTATTTTCTATGAATGTTCTGACAGAAAAACACATTTTCTGTGTGCTCGTGCTTGAGTTATGAAAGAATTAGCACAATGATTGTGTTTCATAAGGCTCAAAGTATGTAAACCACTGAGACAACAATGATTATACATAGACTCAAATATGCATGAGAAAGGGTCGAAGGTGGGGTAACTTTCCTTCTTTTTCAGTATCAGTATCTTCCAAGTGAAGAACCAATAGCGTATGTGCTGCTTCACAGAAACAGTGAAACATTCTTTTTTTAAGAAAAAGAATGAGTAGCTGGTGGGGTGTTTGCAAGAGTTGTCATGGGCTCACTGCCTTTTTCAATGATGGTCACCAAAGAATGTGAACCAATCAGTAATGTGGCTACCTGGCTCAGAAAGAAGTTTGGTGCAGAGTCTGATATTCTTTTACTCTGTTCTCACACCCTATTTCTTTTAATCATTTAAGCTCACATCTAACCAATCTCTCATTTCCATTTTACCTCTTCACACACCAACACTCAATCTTTTTACCCCTCTCCCCTAAATCACTCAGGGAATACTTCATGGGTAGGAAATACTGGTTATCGTGAATCCATGGAAGTTCTTTTAAGCTTACACACTGAATCTCATGTAATGCCTCAATGATTTTCTTGACATGAAAGCACAAGAAATCAATGTCAGTGTATGTATGCTTCACAATATCAATGTGTGAGATTTTGAACATTTAAGATTTCTCAAAACTTTGTATGAATGAATAATCATGAAAGAATAGAAATGTTTTGAGAATCTGACAATGATTAAGATCAGATCAAATTATCATGAAGAAAAATAATAAGGGAAATCAAAGACATAAGATGTTTATATGAACAAGATATAAACATATTTAAAATGAAAGCACATATAATGATGAAATGACGTTTGATTCAAACAACAGTGAATAGCAAACGGGAGTATTACCATAGAAAGATTTATCTTTTGATACATGGTAATAACAAATTCAAGAAATATACTGAACCGTTGTGTATGAATACTTGACAAAGTATATGGACATGACAATTACACAAGTATTTGTCATTAGAAACACACGGTCAGATAGTCATCAATGTATTCAAGAAAAATCATTTAAAATCTCACTTCTCAATTCAAGAAAACATTTTAAGAATGTGAAGTGGTTTGAACATTTAATCCAAAAATGATTTTCACAAGTAAAAGTTGTTCATCTTGCAACAAGTGATGAAGTTTAAAGTAAAGAAAAATATACCTTTAAGCGCACTTATACAACACTTCAGATATCCTCCCCCTCGATACCTGTAAAAAGTCAATTTATCAGAAAAATATGACAATGATAGTATAAATAAGTTATATCTCCTCCTAAAGATATATCAGTTAATTTCTCAAACTCCCCCTCAAATTAAAAACTTCTAGAAAAGATTTTATCTAATTAGCATCCTTCAGAAGAAAACATTTGAGTACGGGTTCTGAACTAAGTTATTCAGAAACCATGATTACTTATTCTCCGGTGAGAATAGTAATGTTCAACTTTTACCAATAAAGCAGGGGTTCTGATCTGATGTAATCAAAAGCCAATGTTCTTTGACCTTTAAGTCCGGGTTTTGAACTGTTGTGTTCAAAAGCCATAATTCTTTGAGGCACGGGTTCTGAACAGATTTATTCAGAAGCCTTGGTTCTTTATGCCTTGGGTGCCTGCAACACAGATTTAGCTTTTGGTATCCACTGGTATTTGGATCCAGATTTGTTAGTTGCAGTTCTATTACGAGAGATGTAGTAAGAACCATACCAGTAATTTTCATAATTTTTATTAACAAACTCATTTGAACCATAGTAGGAACAACTAATTTTCTTTTGAGCTAACCTGATCAGTTGATTGATAGTGTAGACCAGATCAGGTTTGCCAAAAGTTTTACCTTTAGAAGCACTGTTCCTTTTAGCATTAGATGCATGCTCAAATGATTTCTCTTCTTTCTTCTTCTCCTCTGAAGATCCTTTAACTCTCCAAAACCACTTTTCATTATCTTTCTGATCTTTCCTTCTCCAAAATCTTTTCTTCTGAGACTTATCCTGCTTGACATTACCTGAACCATCAACATTTTTATCAAAGAATAGATTAGAAGGACGAATCTGATCATTTGATTTAGAAGTATGACTGTCAGTGGAATCAAATAAAGGATTAATATAAACATGTGTGAAAATTGAACTTGCTGTTGATTTGAATGAGCATTCGGATGCAGCTAGATCATCTCTCGGTGATTGAGCTATTAATTCAGGCGACTTGTGCTCAGTCAGCTTCACCTTGAACATGATCTCCTCAAGTTCTTTGATCTTTGTAGACAAACAGTTTCTTTCCTTTGACAGTATGTCAAACTTCTTATGCAATTCAGATTTTGCATTCTTCTCCTTCTGAATGTTTGTTGACTACTCAGATAGTTTCTTGTTAAGATTTGCAATCTCAGACTCAAATACTTTCCTTTCTTCTTCAAAATATTTTTCAACATTATTTCTCTGTCCAGAAATCTCCTTGAATATACCAACATTTTTCTGTTCTACTTTTTTCTTCTCCTTTTCAAATTTATCTCTCTCTATGATGATTACTTTCTCGAAGTCTGAAACTTGTTGAGAAAGTTTTATGCATTTCAGCTCAATGGATTTCTTCTCTTCAAAAGCTTTTCTGGAAAACTCAGAAAACTTCTTTGCAAACTCTTTTCTTTCTCTCTCCATTTTCTTCTCATCTAGAGAGATCTTTTCTTTCAGTTCATTCATCTTCTTCAGAAAATCAACATTTTCTTTTTCAATTTCCTTTCTCTTCTTTTCAATCTTCTTCAACTCATCTTGGGATTTTGAGTTGTCTCTGTCTTGGGTTGCTTTCTCCTTCATCATGTTAATCTCAACCTCAAGACTGAAGACTTTATCTTTTAAAGAATCTCTTTCAGCAAAGATTTGGGAATTTGTCTTTCTCAGCTCTTCATAAGTTTCACTTGAGATGTTTGCTCTTCTTCTCATCTCATCTTGCTCTCTTTTCATCAACACCTTCTTTGACCATGTAGAGCTAGAATTAAGACTTTCAGATCTTTTCAGCTTGTCTTGAAGATATGAAATCTCTTTCTCTTTCGAATCAATAATTCCAGCAAAATTAATCTTTGAATTAGAAATACATTCTGAACAAACAAAATCTTTCTTTAAATCTTTAGAATCTTTCAATTTAGTAATCTGATTAAGAAGAGATGAATTTTGAATCTTCATATTCTTAATTTCAGCTTCCATAGCTGGAATCTCTGGCATATACGCTAAAGCACAATCTCTGTTAGTTAGCACCAGATTTCCTTTTTCATCAGTATAAGGCATGATGATATCTGGAAAAAAAATACTAAAAAATCAGAAACTTTAATCACACTAAGAAATATGTACCCCTACGTAGACTTAGCACGGGGCTAGAAAAGATCTTTAATCAGAAAAATTTGAAGTAAAAATGCAGAAAAATCACTTAAAATGAATTACAAGTCAAGAATTCGTAATCTACTCACAATTCGCAAGGCACACAAGTCGCAAGGCACACACAGAGAAATTTAACATGTAAGGAATTCGTAAGCAAACAATTCGTAAGAAGGATATAAATAAGGATACGAATTGTGAGCTTTTCGCAAGATGGCTTGTGCAAGTTCTTCGCTTTTCGCAAGAAGGTCTATGCGAATTCTTAGAATTCGTATAAGACACAGTTGCGAATTCTTCAGAATTCGTGTCTCTCACAGTTGTGAGTTCTTGACTTTTCGTATAGAGCAATTGTGTGAATTCTTCACTTAGCCATTTTCTTCTTTACGGATGTGAATTCTTCATTCTACGAATCCTTTTACTCTGCGAATTCTTTTCTTAAGAACAATAGAAATAGGTATTCTGCGAATTCCTTGGCTCTGCGAGTTCTACTTGCGAGTTCTTCATCATCTCTGCGAATTCTTAGATCTCAAAACTTTTTCGACTAAAATCTCACTGATTTCCACCCAAAACTCAATATTTGACTCTGAAAATTTGTTGTCTCGATCACTTTGTCATCGATAACAACCTTGTGAAATGAATTTATCTAATAACAAACATGATAGTGAGAATCGATTCTTGTCAGTTTACGACCAAAAACTTTCTAAAACTTGAAAGATTGATTCAATTCTTTGAATCTGTTGATCAATTGAGTTTTTATCCAATACAAGAATTGATCTCCTACTATGAGCGAATACTGTGGTAACAAATTCACATCAAAAACTCCATGAAATCAAAACTTTGATTTCAATTCAATAGTGACTTTCTAAAAACAAACTTCGTATCTTTTCTGAATTTTCTGATCTGAGCTCTGATACCAATTGTGACCCAGTTTATACTAGCAATTAATCACACAACACAGATTAAGAACACAAGTTTATTAATCAAATCAAGATATTACATTTAGTCATAGATCTTACGCGTAATCACAAGTCTCACGTTCACTGTGTGTTACTGTGTTCTTACCAATCTCTATTGAAGTCTGATGTGTGCGTTCGTATCTACAGAATACAAAAGAACTACAACTATTTATACTAAGTCAACTTGTGTTGACTTTACAACCAAATACTCAAACTATACAACAATTACAAAATAGACCCTCACTTTTAATCTTGAATACAATATTAGTCTAACAGTATGATTATGGGGAAATTAGGTCAAATTAGGGTTTTTGGCCAAAATGGAGATTTTGATATAAGATGTTTGGGGAACGATTCTAGAGAACTTGGTGCACTCAAGAAAGTTGGCATAAGGTGGTATATAAAGGTGAAGATCTTCTCCATGCAAGCTACACTTTTCTAGAGAACTTAGTGCACTCAAGAAAGTTGGCAACCTTGCTCTCTCATCTCCATAGCTTTAATCTTTGTATTTTAAGTTGTGTTCTTCTTTTCTTTGTGAAAGTTTTTTAGAATATTTTATCTGTTCTTTCCGCAAGAATCTTAAAAGTTTTTCTATGTGTAATTCTTGATAGTGATATCAATAAAATAATTAAAATTAAGTGAAAAATTTTGTGTATTGTATTCAAACCCCCACCTCTACAATACTTGTTTTATTTCTGTCTTTACTTTTGGGACCGACAATATATATATATATATATATATATATATATATATATATATATATATATCGGGCTGGTTTCGGTGATAAGTTGAGTTAACGTGAGAAGAATGAGAACTGGTTATCAACCATTGGATGTACATTATAATAAGATGCACCAAGATAAGATGCACTTGATCAATCCCCGTATCAAACGCGATTCATGGGTGGGCTTGAGATTGAAAGTAATCAAGGGTTCAGATCCACTTTTTCACGTTTCTCACGTTAACTCAACTTTTTTCACGATCATTCGCCTATATATATATATATATATATATATATATATATATATATATATAGAGAGAGAGAGAGAGAGAGAGATAGGTTCATACGAGAATGGTAACGATTTAAAGGAATAAAGGGACAATTCTGGACTAATAATAATTATTAAACAAATAATTAATTTTTTAAATAACGAAATTTATAAAAGGGTATTTTGGTCTTTTTTTACTCCTGATTATTTTAGGATAATCTTCAACTACTAAATATAATTGATTTCCTAATTATTAGCTCTCTCTCTCTCTCTCTCTCTATTTAAACCAACAAACACGTATTCTGATGAATCCTTCTTCTGATGATCACGTATCCATAGGGTCGATTTGAGAGGGCCGGTTCCAGAGATAAAGATGATCGATTTGAGAGGGTGTTTCAGGGTGTTTGAGAGGGTGTTTCAGTAGTGATTGATCGGATGGTCGGATCTCTGATCGGATGGTCGAAACTCAGAGGAAGATCGTAAGGTCGGAACTCTTCAAACGATCCGTACGTACACCAATGATAGTACCATCTTCATGAAAATCATGGTGAACTGGAACTCGCCAGCGTCGTTGATAGTACCACCAAAGAGTGGTTGTTACAGGTGAGAGATTGGATTTAACTAAAGTTTCACCTGATCTAGTTTTTCTGTCGGAGATGAGGATTAGTTCGCTGGTCGTTGTTGATGATGGCTATCACAGATCTCCGGTGTTGTTGATGGCTATCACATATCTCCGCGGATGATCTCCGATGCTGTCACAGATCTTGGGAAGAGAGGTCGTTGTTGATGATGTCTGAAATTCGCTGGTTGTTGATGTTGGCCGGATTCGCTGGTTGTTGTTGATGATGGCCGGAGTTCGCCTTCAAGTAGCATCACTTAGCTTCTTACTATGATCCAAGTTATCTAGTGTCAAATTAGGAAAGTAAACCTCATGCTTTCTTCTTTGTTTGGTTCCCTTTAGTTGTGATCAACAAATTTGTGTCTTTGGGTATTTGGTTATAGCTTTTTGCTTCTTTTGCCTCTTTTCTAGTGTTCTTACTGATGGAGTGGTTTGTTTCTTTTGTTGTTCTTTGTTCGTTGTATTCTATGGTCATTTGTTTTTTAGTTTTGATTATTTATGATCTTATTTGGATGAACACATATGATTTAAAGTTGCAAACCTAATAGAAACATTTTGTCTAAGTTATTTAGAACAAAATCACATATGATTTTGGTGTCAAGTATTATAGCCAAGTTATTTAGTACAAAATCATATATGATTTTGGTGTTAAGTATGAATTTGGTGTTAAGCATTTAGAACAAAATCACATATGATTTTGGTGTCAAGTATTATAGCCAAGTTATTTAGTACAAAATCATATATGATTTTGGTGTTAAGTATGAATTTGGTGTTAAGCATTTAGAACAAAATCACATGTGATTTTGGTGTCAAGTATTATAGCCAAGTTATTTAGTATAAAATCATATATGATTTTGGTGTTACGTATTTAGAACAAAATCACATGTGATTTTGGTGTCAAGTATTATAGCCAAGTTATTTACTACAAAATCATATATGATTTTGGTGTTAAGTATGAATTTGGTGTTAAGTATTTAGAACAAAATCACATGTGATTTAGGGTTGCAAAATAATAACATCATTTACTATAAGGTATAATCACATTTGATGCATACTACACTTAAACAATCAGTCAAATTTCTTTACAATATAATCATAAATGATTTTGGATTGCATATTGTACACTATATAATCATTTGTGATTTGGGTTACATATTCGGGATTTGCTTGAAAAACAAACAGACCAGGTAAACTACCAAAATGGATTAACCGAATTTTATTTAATAAAGGAAAAGGATAAATACGTTTTTTATTTGAATTAAATATTATAATCCATGTTTTTTGGAAGTTAATACTATCCTAAATTATCCATAACATAATATGACTTTATTGCCCTTTTACTCTTAATTTTAGAAACTATAATTTTCGGAATTAATTTAAAAATGATTGGCTGAGAATCGTCCCTTTATTCTTTTAAATACACTACGTTCTCGTTTGAACCCACCCCTATATATATACACACACACACACACACACACACATCTCTATAGGTTGGTTCATACGAGAACAACATCTATTTAAGAAAACACGAGAACAACTGAGTACATACAAAATCATATATGATTCACACGACTTTACCCGCGATTTTAGGTCGCGGCCAAAGTCGTCCGCGTATGTTTTATCGGGTTAATGTAAAATCACATATGATTTTGTACATGATTTACTGTTTTCTTGTTTTATTAAATAGTTAGCGTTCTCGTTTGAACCTTTCTCAACTTCCCTATTTTTATATTTCTTTAATTTTTCACTATCCTAAAAAAATAAAAAATTAATTATCAAAACCTAATTAAAAACTAAGGTACACAAGAATGGTGTCAACTTTGTGTCGCCCAAACTCCAACTATCCATTTTAAACTTTGGATTTTTTATTTCTTTTTTAATGTGTAAGAAATAAAACTTTGATATTTGTCTCGTGGACTTGGACTAGAGGTGACCAAAAACCGGTCTCGGGCCAGGACCAATTGGTCCTGAGCCATAATAGTACCACCGACAACTGGTCTCGGTGTAACCAGTCCTGGTTCGGCCAAAAAAAGGAGGCCCAGTTAAGGGTTATGAAGATCGGTTTGGATAACCGGTCCGGGTCTCGGTTCTGGTCCATGGGCGGGCCCAAAATCGGTCTTATTTTTTTTTTTTAATAAATTCTTTAAAATACTTCAATAAACTTTAAAAAATGAAGCTGAGTCACTCAAATACACTTTAAAAATACGTTTTAAATATACTTTCGAGTTAATTGTAATATTTAAAATTACATCAATCATTAAAAAATACACTTATACCCATGGTTGATTCATCGAGTTCGTCAATGTCGAGTTCTTCATCATCGTCGTATTCTGAGACACTACCATCATCGATATTGGTAGTTGGTGGCGTACTTAGTTCCATGGCAATTTTATTTTGTTCTAAATTTTTTTTCACTACTTCAATCTCCACCTCGAGTGATGTCTGGTCTTGAAGTGTTTGAACGCTATCCTCACAACCTCAATCTTGAAGAACAGGCTCTTTCATGACGAATTCTACTTCTCTAGAATTAGGAACGAAGCCTTGAGGTTGAATCATTAAACAGAAAGAAACAGTATGAATCAAAACTTGTAAGCTTTATTTAATGATTCAAGTTACAAGCTTTTCACTCACAACCTCAATCTTGAAGAACAGGCTCTTTCAAGACGAATTCTACTTCTCTAGAATTAGGAACGAAGCCTTGAGGTTGATTTTCTCTCTAGAACAAAAACTCAGAATAATTAATTATTCTAACTATTCTAAACCATTCTATACATATACTGAAAATAAAAGATAATTACTAAACATAAAAAGATCTTCAAAATAATCTTCATAATTATCTTCAAGCTTTCCATGTTTATCTCTAGACGCGGTCTCTTCAACATTATCTTCAGATTATCTTAGAAGCAACATTAATCACCTTGATCACCTTAGAAGCATTAACTGAGTCTTGGCAGCATTAACTACTAAGCAGCACTAACCACTAGCAGTACTAACTAGCTAAGCAGTACTAACTTTGTTCAAGCAGTACTAACTTTGACTAGCAGTATTAATTCTACTAGAAGTAGTAATACCTAGCAGTATTAATCTTTGAGATCCTCTGGCAGTACTAACTCTGAACTAGCAGCATTAATGACTTGGTCACATCTTCAGTTCCCAACAATCTCCCCCTAACTTGATTTTTTAATAGAGAAGTCAAGTTCTTCAGATGCTTCTAAAACTTTCACTGATCCAATCCAATGTTAGGATCCAGTCCCATGCTCTGATTGATAGTTCTCTGAATTAAGTACTTTGCCATTTCTGAATTTGGTGCACAACCTAGCTTTTTATTTAACATTGCATGAAGCTTCAGACGTGTGTGATTGTGGATCCCATCCACCAAGTAATACTCCATGTGAAAAGTATCCAAGGATAATTCATAGACTCCACTTCTTTCATACAGAGTCCATCCTCTAACAGTTTTAAACACATCTCTGATTAAATGCTTCACTGCTTCTGGATTGAATAACATGCACAAATACTCCATAACCAGCTTCACAATTGGTAACCCTGGAGCTTTCAACTGATCTGCATGTAACTTCATACCAACTTCAAACATTTCTTCCAAATTAGATCTTGAACATTCTCTGACAATTTTGTTCCATGTTGCAAACACATAGTACTTCTCATCCTTTCTTTTCAATCTGATATATTCTTTACCATCCACCTCCATAGTATCCCAATGGATAACTTCAGGAGGTTTGAATCCAACAGGTTCAGCTGTGATAGGCTTTGGAATTTTATCCATTACCACCATGTACATATTTACATCTGAACTCTATGGTACTTCCTGAAATTCAACTTTCTTTTCTTCATTCTTAGGTGCCTCTTCTTCTTCAGCAACCTTTTTCTCTTCTTCTACTCTAGGCTTCTTTTCAGTTTTCTTTCTTTTAACCATCATCTTAGTTCTCTATAGAAGCCTTTGACTTTGCTCTGTATTAGCTTTCTTCTTCTTTTCTTCCTTAATCTCTGCTTCTTCTTTTGTTGGAGTTCCCTCTTCACTTTCAGGGAAAGGTTGATTAATGTTCGCATCATGCCTCTCCTTGGCTTTCTTTTCAAACTCCACTCTATCCTTTTCATTACTCTTCAATTTTCCCATTTCTTTCTCATATAAGCCCTTGACTTGATCAAAAGTCATCTTTACAAACATTTCTTTCTTCACACCAATTGCACTCCTCAAGAAAGTTATCATCTTGTTTCTTTCCTGAGTTGCAAGGTGAGTTTGTGAAGGCCTTCTCTTCTTTGCACTTGATCTGGCCATCATAGCCTTTCTCAAGCTTATTGCTCTTTGCATTGCCTTCTCTGTTTCCAAACCTTTCTGAAAAGCTTCATTCAATTCATTTCCTAGTGCTCTGGCTATCTCTCTGTCTTTGTCAACCTGCTCTTTTTCTGCTTGATCTAACTCTTTTTGCAGTTTCTTGGCTAATGCTTCATCTGACTTAACCATCTTTTGCTTTTTGGTTGGTTGATCAGATTCTGTCATCTTTTCTTTTCCTTTTCTCTTTGCATCTGCAGCCATTTCTTTCTTTTCTGTTATCTTTGCTCCCCCTTCATTTATGACCACTCCCTTTGCTTTGGGAGTGTCATTCTTTGCTTTGACAAGCATCTCTGCTACTTCAATATCTGTTGGTGTTAACCCCGTTACTGCTGCTTGTGAAGATTCAGCAGCACTAACAGTTTCTGCTGCTGGGGTTGTTACTGCTGCTGGTGTTGTTGCTGTTTCTATCACACCTTCAGCTTTTTCTTCAGCAAACTCTCCCTGTGCTCCAACAAACTCCCCTTCAATCTGTTGATCCAACTTATCTGAACTTGAACTCTCCCCCTTTTTGGAAGCATTTACCTTCTCCTTTTTGTTTGCCCCCTCTCTCCTCCTTAGAACAAACTGTTTTCTTCTTTTATTGGCAAGGAGCTTTCCCACCAGTTGCTTGAGTTTTGAAATCTGCTCTTGTTGGGAGATGACCACTTGCTGCAATGCCTTGATTTCTTTTCCTTGATTAATCACATCAACATTGATGTTTGCTATGGCTTCCAACAATTCCAAATTAGTATAGCTATCCTCACCTTCTTTAGGTGTTTTACCCACCCTAGAAGGATCATTGAAATCTTTGACCATCAATTCATCAGTTTCAGTTCTGTCCTCACCCTGTTTGGATGTTTTGCCCATCCTTGAAGGATCCTTGGATCTTTTAGTAGTGGCCTTCTGCCTAGCAGAAGCACCAACTACCCCCTTGGTTTCTTGGCGCCGGGGTCCTTTGGTTGATTTCTCACCCAAAGTTGCCATGGGGAAGGTCTTAGAGAGGTTACCACTGTCCTTCTCTGTGCTAGCAGAAGTAGTGGCAGCCTTCTCGCCCATATGCTCTTCCATCTCCTTAGAGAGCACCTCCTCAGGGTTGGGAGACACCCTATTGGTTTCCCTTTGGATATTCTCTATTGGAGAATGCTCCAATAGAGGGCTTTGAGGCTCTTGGGTAGTAGTAGGTACAACAAGGGAAGGAGCCTTGAGTACCTTTCCCTTGACATAAGTCTTGGTTATCATTGGAGTGGGTTTAGCAGCAAAGGACTGAGGAAAAATTTGAGAGAGTGAAGGTTGGGATTGGCTCTTAGTGGGTTGGTCTAATGAGGGCCTTGACCCTGAGGCCATACCTTCTTGTGGTTGGGACACCACCATCATTGTTGAGAACAATGGGGTGTCAACTTCTTCCGAGTCCCTAGCAGATCTCCTCATGTTTGAGAAGACCTTGCCTTTAGGGGGTTTAGGTACATATACCTCATCAAAGTGAGGTATATCCGTCAATTCATTAGTTATAACTGCCTGAACAAACCTGGGATACATGAAGAAACTCTTCTTGTTGTCCAGGTTTGAGACAAGATCATTGAAGATCATCAGAGAAAAATTATATTTTCTAGCAGTAGATAAACAAACCAAAGCATAGGCAATGGGACTGCTAAATTGGCTCCAGCCAGTAGTTTTCTTTGAAATACAGTGCATCAGGGTATGAACAAAGAACCTCCATTGGGATGAAAATTGAGCTTTGAAAAACTTGAAAATCCCCATTTGGCCTTCATACCCCATTCTTGTGAGGTTTGAAAACAAATCCTCATTTGGAATAGAAGATATACCTGAAGCATCGTCTAGACGTAGACAGATGCGAATGGTCTCCTCAGTAACTGTCAAGGGTTTGTACAAACCCTTGTTTTGATGCATGGCACTCCGTTTTCAGTGCTAGTAGTGGCATTGGCCCAGAACTGCTTTTGATGCTCTATGTAGATGGTAGGAGACACAGTGAGAGCATGAGCGATGTGGCTTGACCTCAGAAAATCAACTATCTGGTGAAAACCTTCGGCTTGTTTTGGCTTTTGGAGCATGGCTATCTCGTTGTGCTCATCAACAAACACCATTGAAGCCATCTGTACGCAAGGATTCTTGACTATCGAGCACTGGATACTTGAGAGAAAAGAGTGAGAGAGAAGATGAATAGTAGACAAAGAGTCGTTATGATCTTTTAGGCGGGGAAAGGGTATTTATAGCTTTTGGATTATAAGCAGTATTAACCTTAAAAAGATAGTGAAAGCAGTATTAACAGTGAGCAGTATTAATTGAGAGCAGTATTAACCACTAGCAGTATTAACTACTTAGCAGTATTAACTTTGCACTGGCAGTAGTAAAATTGTACTGGCAGTACTAAAACTGTACTGGCAGTATTAACCATACTTACACTTTTAAGCTTGTGATGAACTGAGTACTGCTATACATTTCCTGAGAAAGAAAATTAGTAACACCAAGCATAAACAATATACAGGAATTGAACCACTTTTTAAGTAGGAGCTTATTCAGAGTTGATCATTCCCACACTTGTTACCAGGAAAGTGAATCTACCCACATCAAAGGCTTTGGTGAATAGATCAGCAAACTGGTTGTCAGTATGAACTTTTACAACTTGAATAAGTTTCTTTTCATTACAGTCTCTTATAAAGTGATACCTGATCTCAATGTGCTTTGTCTTTGAGTGCTTGACAGGATTATTAACAATGCTAATAGCACTGCTATTATCAATAAAGATTGGAGTGTGTAGAAAGGTTACCCCATAGTCCAGCATTTGATTCTGAATCCATAAGACTTGAGAACAGCAACTTGCAGCTGTTATGTACTCTGCTTCTGTTGTAGATGTAGACACTGTGGTCTGTTTCTTGCACTGCCATGATACTAGTCTTGCACCCAAAAACAGGCATCCTCCACAAGTAGATTTTCTGTCCAAGTTTGCTCCACCTAGGTCATTGTCTGAGTATGCAAGTAGGTCAAATGATGAGTCATAAGGATACCAAAGTCCCAATCTAGGTTGCCCTTTGAGATATCTGAATATCTTCTTAACAGCTTGATAGTTTGATTGCTTTGGCCTAACTTGAAATCTTGCACACACACACACTGGAAACATTATATCTGGCCTAGAGGCTGTAAGATACATGAGAGAGCCAATCATGGATCTATAGTGATGAACATCCATATCCTCCCCCTCAAGATCAGTTGTTATCTGCTTGTGTGTCTCCATAGGTGTGCTGGCAGGCTTTGAGTATGAGAAACCAAACTTGGTTAGAATGTCCTGCACATACTTGGACTGACAAATAAAAATACCATCTGACTTCTGTTGAACTTGGAGTCCAACGAAGAAAGTAAGTTCCCCCATGGAACTCATCTTGAACCTTTGATGCATTAGGTCCTCAAACTCCTTGCACATATTGTCTCTTGTGGATCCAAAAATGATATCATCCACATAGATTTGGACCAGCAAGATGTTTTTCTTCTATCTCTTGATGAACAGAGTCTTATCAATGACTCCTCTTTCAAAGCCATTTTCCAAGAGATAGGATGACAGAGTGTCATAGCATGCTCTTGGTGCTTGATGCAGTCTATAAACTGCTTTATTCAGTTTGTATACTCTGTCTGGATAGCTTGGGTTTTCAAACCCTGGTGGTTGACAGACATATACTTCTTCTTCAATTGAGCCATATAGAAATGCACTTTTTACATCCATTTGATAGACTTTAAACTTCATATAAGAAGCATAGGCCAGGAACAATCTGATTGCTTCTATCCTAGCCACTGGTGCAAATACTTCTTCATAATCTATTCCTTCTTCTTGTGTATACCCTTGTGCCACCAACCTTGCTTTGTTCTTTATTACTATTCCTCTCTCATCTCTCTTATTCTTGAAGACCCATTTTGTGCCTATTGCTCTTTGACCTTTTGGAAGATCTACCAGATCCCAAACATCTTGCAGCTTGAATTGTAGCAGTTCTTCTTGCATGGCTTCTATCCAACTGGAATCTTTCATAGCATCATAAGCCTTCTTAGGCTCAAGCTGGGATAGAAAGCAAAAAAGCACTGTATGCTGTTGGTCTTGCATATCTTGCAGCCTGCTTTGATTTCTAGTCATCATGGAATAAGAGATATCTCCTATTACCAGCTGAGGAGGATGATTCTTTTGTATTCTTGTTTGATGACTAGGTTCTTCATTGAGTCCCACCTCTAGATTGGAGTCATTCAACTCAACTGAGGTGATTTCAGCAGCTACTTCTGGTTCTCTATTTTCTTGACTCTCCTCATCTCCTCTTTCTTCTTCACTCTGATTTGGTTCAGTAGTTGGCTCCTTTTCACAGTCTTCAACAGGATCCACTGAAGGTATGGGAAAGATCACAGACTAAGGTATACTGTCTTGAACTTGTGTAGTCCCTGATCCTCCACTTCCTGAACCTGCATAATCATTACTACTGAAACCAAAAGATTTAGTTAGTGAATCAATGTCAAACAGCCACTGAGGACCAGGCCCAATTGGATTTGGTGTATTCTCATTGCATTTGACATTGTCACTTTCTTCAATTATTCTGGAAGAAGAATTAAAAACTCTGTAAGCCTTACTCTGAGATGAATACCCAACAAGAAAACCATCATCTGCCTTGCTATCAAACTTTCCTAAGTGAGATTTGGTATTGAGAATTGTACAAGGACACCCAAAAGGTTTGAAAAATCCAATAAAGGGTTTTCTTTTATTTAAAAGTTCATAAGGTGTCTTGTTTTTAGGCTTGACTACTAGTACTCTGTTTTGGACATAGCAAGCAGTATTAACTGCTTCTGCCGAGAAAGTAATTGGCAGTTTTGAATATGCTAACAGAGATCTAGCAGCCTCAATTAGTGTCCTATTCCTTCTCTCAGCAACTCCATTTTGTTGTGGAGTCCTAGGAGCACTATATTGTCTCTCAATGCCTTTTTTTCACAAAAGGTGTTTAGATCAAGATTTTTAAATTCAGTTCCATTGTCTGATCTAATGACTTTTACTTTTTGATTTGTTTGGTTTTCAATTCTTAGGATAAAGGATTTGATCAGTCCACTTGTCTCATCCTTAGTCCTTAGAAAATATACCCAAGTAAATCTAGAGTAATCATCAACAATAACTAGGCAATATGATTTCTTCCCTATGCTCATCACATTTGTAGGGCCAAACAGATCCATATGTAATAACTGGAGACAAGAAGAAATTGTATTTAACTCTTTGGACTTATGAGAAGTTTTGTGTTGTTTGCCTTTAAGAAAAGTAACACAATGATCATCACATGAAAAGACTTTTGATGGTAAACCTCTTACAAGGTTGTTTTTAACAAGTTTGTTCATTGTCTTGAAGTTCATGTGACACATCCTTCTGTGCCAAAGAGAGGATTCATCCACAGAAGCTTTTGAAACAAGACAGTTCAGGGATGAATCACTTGAAACATTGTCCATATCTAGACAATAAACATTGTCCTTTCTCGGAGTTCTAAGTAGTATCATGCTTTCATCAACTACCTTGAATCCTGGAGCAAGGATCATACATTTTGTATTGGTAAATAATATACTATGTTGTTTGTCACAAACCTGTGATACACTTAACAGGTTGTACTTTAACTGATCAACATAGTAGACATCCTCAAATGTCATCTTACCTTTTGTAACATTACCTTTCCCACTTATTTTTCCACCTGCAAGATTGTCTCCAAATGCAACATGTCCTCCATTGATATGCTTGAAATCCTGAAGGCATGACATGTTGCCTGTCATGTGCCTAGAGCAACCACTATCAACATGCCAGATGCTCTTCCCCTTGAGCTGTTGGTTGCCCTGCACATAAGATAAATCAGTTAGTATTGATTAGGAACCCAAGCCAAAGTGGTCTTGGGTACCCCTTTCTCATCAAAATATTTACATTCCTTCTTGACAAGATTTTTAAACTTTGACTCCTCATTACTGGAGTACTTTGTCACAATAATGGGTTTGGATGCATATTTGCTAGAAGCAGTACTGGTTTTAGAAGTACTAACTGCATTAGCAGTATTTGCATGCTCAGCAGTACTAACCTTGTTAGAAGTAGTAACTATGTTAGCAGTAGTAACCTTGGAAGAAGTACTAACAGTGTTAGAAGCATTATTATTCTCAGCAGTACTAACACTGGTAGCAGCAATATTACTTCTGGCAGCACTATCCCTGTCCGCAGTACTATTTGATGTAGCAGTACTAACAGTTTTAGTGCTTCTAGGCACCCATATTTTAATACTCTCTTTTAAAACCTTTTTCTTCATTTGGCCTTTGGTTTCAACAGATTTCTTAGCCACATGTTTCTTTCCAGCCTTCCTATAACCAACAGGTTTTTGCACAAATCTTTGAAAGTTCATCCTTTGGTTAATAGGGTTAAAGAAACAATGCTTAGCCAAATGATTCAATTTGCCACATATAAAACAAGGTTTTGGTCTGATTATTTTACTCATATCAACTCCTTGTTTCTGAGCCCATTGGTTATTCTAGTTTCTTTGATTACCTCTTTTTGTACCAGAATTTAGACTCTCAGTTTTATTGCAAGCAAACTGTTTACAAGGGCCAGGATTCACAACCGTAGTCTGTTTGTAATGGACCTTGTTGGCCTTTCCTTTGGTCTTCTCTATATCTTTAGACTTAACCCAGATCCTTCCACCACCCTCATTGGTAACAATGTTGTTTTCTAAGGGTATCTCTTTACTTACAGCATTGTTCATATTCTCACTGGTTTCATTCTCAGTCATATCCTCAACAACCACCTCATCTAAAGGATCTATCTTAAAAGCTTCCTCAGACAAGTCCTTTTTCTCCTTGGTCTCTAACAAGTCTGATGTAGGAGGGATGTAGTTGTTGTTGTAAGGAGGGGGTGTGTTGTTGTATCCAACACCAGGCTTCATCTTATCATGAATCTGAGCCTTTAGAAGAGAATCCATTGCTTTTGAAGCATATGAAAACTTTTCTATATCAAGCTTAATCTTAGCTAGTTCTTCTTTCAACTTATCATTCTTTTCTTTGGACTTAGACAGTTTGGTCTCTAACTCATTCTTTTCTCACTTCCAGTAATTTGTGTCATAAGAGTGTTGAAGTTCATTGGCTTGGAAGCCTTTGATTTGTTCTTCAAACCTCTCAACTATCAACACATAATCTCTTCTGTCCTTTTCTAATCTTTTGAGATCATCACACATGTTTTGGTTGTGATCCCTGTACCTTTTGACAGTGTCTATGCAAGATTGAGTACAAAGATTAGAAATTACCTCAGAGGGGAGATCAGACACCTCTGCCATAAGAGCTTGATTCTGAATGGCTTCCTCATCTTGGTCACTCCAGTCAAATCCCATTCCTTGTTGAGAAACAAGGGCTTGAGCAGAGTTCTTGTTTTGATTGTAGCCTCCATTTTGAGCTTGTTGGTGATTGTTATTTGGCACACCACTTCTGCACTCTCTAGCAAAGTGTCCCTTCATGTGGCACTTATAGCATTCTACCTTTGTCTTGTCAAAACCAGCTCCATCTTCTATTCTTTGAGAGAAATTGTTCCTCCCAGTTCTTTTAATAAATTTCTTCACCCTCATAGATAACATGGCCATCTGCCATTTAATGTCCATCTCCTCCAGATCATCAGGGTGAAGTTGTTCTAGATCATCATTAATCAAGGAGTTGTTGCTGTGACTGGACAAAAAGGCTTCAAAGACAGTTTCAGTGCCTTTTTCTGAATTCACTCCACTAGCAGCACTAACTGCTTCAGGGTTGGCAGTAGTATCAGTAGATGCTGATAGAAGTACTGCATTATGAATATACCCAGTGGGCTTCTTTTTAGCTTCTACTTCAGATTCAAAAACTCTTAGATCATTATACAGATCATCTAGTTCCTTCTCTTCCAGATTGTCACTCTGTCTATATGAGACAGTGTACATAGTCCATTCATCCCCAAGAGATCTGAGGAACTTCTTGTTGATATCATCTTGCTCCATCTTCACTTCAACAGTAGCCAGTTCACCAATAAGCTTGTTGAACCTGTCAAAAGTTTGAGTCATAGACTCATTCTTTGAAGAAGTGAAGTTCTCATACTGCTGCTTCAGAACATCCCTTTGATTTCTTTTGGTACTCTTAGTTCCAGCAAATCTTTTCTCTAGAGCATTCCAGAAAATCTGAGCATCAGTGCAGTTACAGAATTGATGCTGATATTCATTGGGGATGGCCAAGAGCAGAGTGCTCAAGCCTTCATCTCTGTCTGTCTGATCTACCTCTCACCATCTGTTTTTGGTGGAGGTCTTTTACCATCTGGTCCAATCTTTCCTGCTTCAGAAGGGACATTCTCAATGATGTCCCACATTGAGTAGTCAGTGAGGAGAATGTATTGCCTGATTCTGATCTTCCACATGTCACACTCATTGGGTTTGAGCATTGGAACCTTAGAGACAAGAGTACTGTTTGATTCTGCAAAGTTTTCCATGATGAATGAATGAATGTTTCTGAGAGAATAAGCTCTGATACCACTTGTCAGGATCGAATTCTTAACAAGAATTATAAATACTCAGAAACAATATTAAAGAAGTTGCGGAAAAACACTTTAATATTCAATAAACAGAAAGAAACAGTATGAATCAAAACTTGTAATCTTTATTTAATGATTCAAGTTACAAGCTTTTCACTCACAACCTCAATCTTGAAGAACAGGCTCTTTCAAGACGAATTCTACTTCTCTAGAATTAGGAACGAAGCCTTGAGGTTGATTTTCTGTCTAGAACAAAAACTCAGAATAATTAATTATTCTAACTATTCTAAACCATTCTATACATATACTGAAAATAAAAGATAATTACTAAACATAAAAAGATCTTCAAAATAATCTTCATAATTATCTTCAAGCTTTCCATGTTTATCTCCAGACGCGGTCTCTTCAACATTATCTTCATATTATCTTAGAAGCAGCATTAATCACCTTGATCACCTTAGAAGCATTAACTGAGTCTTGGCAGCATTAACTACTAAGCAGCACTAACCACTAGCAGTACTAACTAGCTAAGCAGTACTAACTTTGTTCAAGCAGTACTAACTTTGACTAGCAGTATTAATTCTACTAGAAGTAGTAATACCTAACAGTATTAATCTTTGAGATCCTCTGGCAGTACTAACTCTGAACTAGCAGCATTAATGACTTGGTCACATCTTCAGTTCCCAACAATCCTTCAAGAATATGCAACACTCCACCGACACCGAGGTTAGTCTTGTCCGACATACTGAAATGATCTTGCCACTAAGAGAAAAAACGGACTCCAAAGCTACTGTACTAACTTGGATTGTTAGTATATCACGGGCCATACATGCCAGAACCGGGAATTGAGGTTGTTTTTGTTGCCAAAATTCTAATAAGTTTATTTGTTCAAAAGCTTCCATATTGGCCGCAGGGCATGAAGCCATAAAATTAGTACGCCCGTAAATATTTAATTCACCAAATCGTTATTATCATATCTAATTTTTTACTAGATTCATTTAAAATCTCGTTCATTAAGTTTGTCATTAAGTCGGCCCAGTTTTTGTGATGACCACTAGAACTAGAACTAGAACCCGCAAATAATTGATTTGTAGAGCTTTGTTGGCTTTCTCCCTCATGATAGATTTATAAATATTAAATAATTATTCAAAATTACGATTTAACAAACATTTGCTTTCCCTTTAAAAACTATTATTGGTAGATGTATCTAAACCAAAAGCCACACATATTTGTGTAATTAAAACTTCAACACCCGTAACATTTAAATACGGGTTTAACATCGTGGCACAAAGAAAAGAGAAAGGGGATTTCGAGAAAATATTTTAACAATTTTGTTTTCATTGAACCCATCAACGTTACCCAATCGTTGGAGTCTTCGTATTGTGAAATTTTACTAGCCAAAATATATAGTTGATTTAAAAGTAAAGAGCTTGTTGGATAATAAATACCGGATAAAAGAGTTGTTGCATTTTTAAAATCGCCCAAGATATGGAATAAGCCCTCAAGAATGACCCAATCTGTGATGTCCAATAGTATTATCCATGTAATGAACATTATAAAATGTTCGAATATAATTTCTTTGTTTTACCAAATTATCAATCATATAGTAAGTGGAATTCCATCGAACAGGCATATCAAACGCCGGTCCCAAAGCTCGAAAACCAACATCTTCGCAATATCTTCTATATGCCGCTTGCATTTTTTTTTCTTTTTGTGAAAATTCGCCGTAACATAAGTCTAAACTTGATTATTATGGGTTTACAAGAATCTAAACCGTCTTGAAAGGTTAAATTTATTATGTGCGCACAACATGTGTATTAGGGGTCAAATCCAACTTTAATTTCTCCACACATCGATTATTATTACTAGTGTTATCAAATGAAATACTAATGACTTTATAATATAAATTATAATACGTAAGACTTTTTTTAATAATAGAAAATTGGCGATCATCCGAATGTGGCGCACCAAACGGTTCAAACATGATTACACGTTTGCATAATTGCCACGATTGCGACTCAATCCAAGGTGTCGTTATGCATATATAAGAATACGGCAATCCGTGTGGTCCGCTCTATACATCACACGTTAAAGACACGTTGTTGGGTAAATTGGAAAACATTTGTCGCATTTTATTTTTAGCAATTTTCCAAGTTTTAATCGCATCATGTCAAAGAGTTTGATGACTTACCGACTTGTAGCGTGGTTGTAGAATTTTTTGGATCAACTTCGTAATGTGAGGATTGTCAAAATGTCCGAACCAAAACCCGGTTTGAATGACACATTGTGTTATCACTTGTCGGTTCAAGTCGACCTCATACGACCATATTTGACTGGAATTTTCAAGTATAGGTTGACTTGACTTGCCCCCCGATTTCAACGCCGGGAACGTTCGATCGGTGTGCGTCTTAAGGAGATCTCCACAACTTTTGCATTGTGCCTTTCTTTTCCCGTTAGTGAAGAGCACCAGGTTGTAATTGTTCCAAACATCAGCCTTTCGTCCATGCTCGGTGATAACTTGGGCAATTATTTCGTTAGATGTGTCATGTTGTTCACCGGCCATTTTGGAAGAGAAAGAGAGAAATAGATGAGAATTGAGACTTGAGATATTAGAACTTGCGAGTTTGCGAGAAACGAATATGAGCCGAAATCACAAAATATAGAGAGAATTATTTGCGTTTTTTGCATTTTGTAACTTGGTATTTTACTCCATACACCCCAAAAATTATTTATAATGTTTAGGGGGGGGGGGGGGTAGAGCAAAAAAGGTTCAAAAATGAGAAAAAAGAACTGTCATAATACCATTCCCAACAGCTAGAAAAACGTTTTTTTTTTAATTTTCGGGGGCCGACGAATCCTCTAAATCCCATAACCGGTCCCTGTTTCAGGCCTATAACCGGACCTAGGCCGGTCCGGTCCCATACCGGTCTTGGTTCCGGTCCTTCGGCGGTCCTGGGCCAGGCCGGGCCGGTTTGGCCACCTCTAACTTGGACTAAGATGACATTTGGGGAATGGATCACTTTGTTAGTGTTTTTTTTGTTCTATTTTGTTACTTGTTATTTGTTTACACAATCTACTGTACAAGACCTAATCAAAGCTAAAAATAAATTTTTGGAGCTTGTTATTTGTCAAGAAAGCTTTTTAAAAAAAATTGTAACCCGACCCGAACCCACCAGACACCTGACCAACCCGAAACTCGTGGGTTACCTAATCCAATTGTATTTTGGGCCTTGTTTCCATCTCCGAAGTCCGATCGGATTTCATATATTTACATCTGACCCGACCCACCCATGCATAGGCCTACTTACCAGCAAAATTCACCATCCTTACTTACCTTAACGGTAACATTCTCGACCATCAAAATGAATTGTTGGTAAGCATCTTTTCCCGGGTAACCACTTACCGGGTAAGAGTTTTTCCCTCACTTACTAGGTAATATTCTCGGTCTTTGTTATGCCTCTTACTAGGTAAGATTCTTGGTAGATGTTGGCTCTTTGCTTTGTCCGTTATGTGATGTAGGTTTGGAGTCATTTGATCATTTGTTTTTTCGTGCTCTGTGACAACGGAGATTTGGAGACAGATTCGTAGATGGTGGCATTTGGATATCCCAACGTTTAGTTCCTATTGAGGAGGGGGGGTATCCCCAGCAAGAAGTTCAATCCACGGGTAAGAACTTCTTTCTGGCTTGTTGTTATCGCCAACAAGAAGTTCAATCCATGGGTAACGAGGTATCTCCCCCCCCCCCGGCCACTCATCAAGGGGTTTATGGCCTAAAAACACGGGAAAACACTACTGCTTGATCAAGAAACATAAGGCAAAGGACTGATTTTAAGAGAGTGAGCTTACTACCAAAAAGAGAGGAACCCGACCTTTGCGACTTGGATTACATGGTTTTTTAATTTGCGGTTGAAGAGTGGGGAGAAGATGTGCTTTGAGGTCGTTATTCTCACTATGCATTGGCACATATGGTCGTTCCGGAATGTGACCACTTTTGGCGAGACCAAGCTGAAGAAGTCAGATATCTTTGACATGATTGTGACTCAGGCTTATTTTTGGGTTTCTAACAGGAGTAACAAGTTTAAATTTAATTGGATGGGTTGGCTTCATAACCTTCTCCTAACTATTTCCTGTATGTAATTGTTTGCTTTACTGTCTTGCTAGTTTTTAATAAAATTTCATTCTCGTTAAAAAAAAAAGTAAGACTCTCGGTCCTGGTCATACTCACCCGCATAGGCAGACCTACAACTTATTTAAGGGGGTCAATTGACCCCCAAAAACTTTTATATTGTTTGGTTATTATAATAAATTTTAATATTTATAACTATATTTGTTATTTCGATCCCCAACAAAAATAAGGTTTGCCCCACAAAGAATTAATCCAATTTCATTGTCAATTTTTTTTATATAATTTGTTTTCTATATTAATTGTTAGGATTATAGTTTGTTAGTTGATGTATAATTGTTAATTGTTAGGGTTATGGTTTATTAGTATATGCCTAATTGTTAATTTTTTGTTAATTGTTAGGGTTATGGTTTATTAGTATATGCCTAATTATGACTACACCTAAATATATTTTCTACAAATTTTTATATCCAAATCGGTGAAAATAGGAGCATGTCTGAGATGGGGTCAACTCTGAAGACTTCATAAAAGTGGAGGCAAAAAAGATAAAGCTAATAAGGACAAGCTTGAGAAAGAGGACAAGGATGAGAAGTGTCTTTCTCCTCTCTCAAGTCTCTTTCAAACTCTTCTATCATATTCTACTATAAAAAGGGAGTTTGGCTTGGCAATTGAAGCATCCAAAAAATCTGAAGAATCAGCTAAGAAGAGGAACATAGTTCTTACATTTCATTTAGCTAAGTTGTAATTTTATTTTCTGCACTTTTACTTTATGTCCACCACTGTGGTGAACTTGTGACCACAATGCTACGTTTTAGTTTAATGCAATTTCAATTGGTCGTGAACTTCTTTTCCCGGAGAAGAAGCAATGACGGTATCTGGGGAATAAGCATCGGCTAACTCTGTGCCAGCAGCCGCGGTAATACAGAGGATGCAAGCGTTATCCGGAATGATTGGGTGTAAAGCGTTTGTAGGTGGCTTTTTAAGTCCGCCGCCAAATCCCAGGGCTCAAATTCGCTAGTAAATACTAGACAAATGGGCTTTCTACATATGCATCGTCTAAAAAACAATTCTTCTATTTCATAATGCCTTCTTTTTCAATCAGTAACTAACCCCCCCCCCCTTGGGTGTGGGTGTGAGATCAACACGAGAGGTAAAATGTAACGTTTGGGTGTTACCACTTTTTGCTAACTTTTCGGTTTGGTCATTCAAGATGAAGCTTTAACTCAATGCGGACAAGCTGATCACTTGTAGATCTTTGACCTTGAGAGGGGTTTAGGGTTTTGGATTCCGAATACGGCTTGGGTGATGCAAGGAGGTTTGAGAAAATCTTCAATAATCGCAAAGAGATGTGAATTTTTGCATAATCAACACTAAGGTTCAGATGTCGGTCGAGTTGGTGTGTCATAGAGATATGTGTATCTCTCCATACTGGTGGAGCTAAGATCTTCGAGATCTACTTAGTGAGGTTGGCAAACCGAAAGTTAGCAATTGTGGCACTTCATGGCGAGACCGTGGCCACATCCCACACGACGTAGCTTCGAAAGTAGGAAACCGTGTGGGAGTATATTGTGACCAGTTTAGTCAACCATTTAGGTTACTATCATACTCTTAAGGGAAATCATACACCCATGCCCGCCTTTTAAAATACTTGTTAAATTAAAATTTTAATATTTCGCTCAAAACCAAATAATTTTATAAAACTCTAAACTTTGCACTGGAAGTTCGTAGAAATCTCCAATTCTTAGTTAGTCCAATCTTTGTGGATACGATTTTTGGTCCTTACCATTATATTACTTGAAAAATGAACTCAATTGTTGGTGTATACTTGCATCACTATTGTGCCACATTTTACGTGTGAGTATTTTTGCTAGAAAGTTTTTAGCACCGTCGCGGGTGATTGGCAAGATTGTACATCCTAAGATATTGATTTCTATTTGAGCTCAAGTCACGAGTTTTTCTTTGCATTTTTTCGTGTTGTATGCCACAACTATAACACGGTGAACTTTTGTCTTAGATCCCGAAATCAAAAGAACCGTTCAGAGACGTCGACGAGGTATAAGAGGAAGAGGTAATCGGAAACGTCCCATTTATAACACCGTGGGTGATAATGGAGGAGGCCCTAAAAATCCACCACCACCACCTCTTGTGGATAGTACGGTAAAGATTGTCGATGATAAAGATCGAGGAATACGGGACTATGCCACCCCTGAATTTGCTAAATTAAATTCGGGAATTCTTAGACCCGATATTACCGCGATAAACTTTTTGGAGGATTACCATCGGAAGATTCGCATTTGTATTTAAAATCAATTTTAGAAATTACGGACGCTTTTAAAATTCAAGTAGTTCCTAAGGATTCCTTAAGGCTAATGCTCGTCAATCTTTCACTAAAAGATAGATTTAAATCCTAGCTAAACTCCCAACCGCCCCATTCAACAGCTACTTGGGGGGGTCTTGTGGAAAAACTTTTGAAATAAATACTTTCCTGCAACGAGGAATGTGAAGCTCATAAATGATTTTTTACTGTTTCAGCATGGGGATGACGAAGCAATATCGGATGCTTGGGAGAGGTTCAAAGAACTTCTTCGAAAATGCCCTCATCATGGAATCCCCCATTGCATCCAATTGGAAACATCTTATAATGGGCTTTCCAATTCTGCTAAGACATATAATGAAGGATATGATATCCTTAAGAAGGTTGCCAACAATAATACTGAGTGGTTAAACACCCATGCACTTCCTCCAAAAAATGCATCGGGAGTTCATGAAGTAGGCGCCATCACAACTTTAAATGCACAAATGGTTGCTTTACAAACTTGGTAAAAAACAATTTGAACTTAGGAGAGAAAAACCAAGTGCATGCCATGAACACTAATTCAACAAGTGGAAATTTTGGATTATGTGATGACCTTTCATTCTACGTCCATTCAAATGCCTGCAACGTGTCTTGGTTATCATGACCTTTCATTCTCTCTTATCTTTCTAAATTCAAAATTTACGTGCACAAATCATCTTAAGCAATAGTAGTTTTCTCTCTCAAATAACACCAAGAACACGCAATACCTCGTTCATTCTCCTTCAACCCAGAACCAGGGCTGTTTTTAGTATTTTTGCCTTTCTTTCTTACTAAAAACTTGTTTCAATCTTAATCTTTTCTAAAATAAGATCAAACAATACGTTTTTCTTCAAATGAATCATCTTGTTCATGGTTTGTTTTCTAAAAACCCTAAAAACCCTCAAAGTTCTTACATGATGTTGTACATTCTTTTTGAATAAAAGCTTGTATTCTTCAAATATTATGTTCAAACACCATTTCCTTATGTTATTTTTTGAACTTAATAATTTTCTTCTTTGTTTTTATCCTCACGTAATCTTAAAACCAAATTTCCACTTTTGGAAATTGGTCAATTCCTTCAAATACCAAATTCTTTTTGTGGTATTTTCTTCTTCTCATCTTTAATGGTTGATTAGCAGAAATGGCATCCCAATATATTGTCATATCCCCTTCTCCAAGCATGAAGTTCTAACTCTCAGAAATCGACTTCAAATCAAAAAACCATCAAGCCCTTCTAACCTTCCCAAAGAACAAACCAACTCATTGATGAGTGGATAACTTATCACACTTTCCATCACTTTTTATTAGGATTTTCTAGCTATTTTATTTTTCCAACTGCCATATTTGAGTCTTTTATTCTACTTTTCACCATTTATTGAGTTGGGAGCTAAGTATTAGAAATTTACCTTATTTGTGTGTTTTATGTATCAAATCACTGATGAGTAGTGTTGCAGCAGGATTCACAGCATGGGACTGCAGTCATGGATAAGACTTCATAACCTTTTTGGTTGGTGTAACAAGATATTTGAAGGGTACTTAGAGCAATTCGGTTGAAGGGAGATAATGGAGCAGGGCATATATGCTCTTTTGATACTTGATTGTAACCTTAAAAGATACCTTGTACCAACAACTAGACATTGGATTCCTACTTTTGTTTGTGGGGCTCTTGTCCCCTTGTACTTTTATACCCTTTTGATGCTTTTGTCGGTCCATAATATATATCAAGTTCTTATCGACTCATACACAAAAACGATTACCAACCTGTTTTGATTAATAACAATGGTTACAGGATTGATGTTTGAAGCTCTCGATGTGTTTTCTCTGTTTTTACACCGTGAGTGTGTGTTGTGTATGTTTTCTGATATTCGGCCTTAGCTTCTCAAACACACTTTTACTACTAATATCTAACTTAGATATCATCTAAAACAACTAATATCTAATTTAGATATTAACAAACTAATATCTAATGTCTAACTAATTAATATCTAATAACTTAGATATTTAATCTAATTTAAACTAAATACTAAATTATAATAAACATTAATTAACTTCGACATTTATTACAAACGACATTAGACTTAATATCGAGAGTCGACTTTCCGGCATTAGCTTCAGATTGGATCTTCAGATTTGATGATCTTGAATCCAATGAGACTGTGCTCTAATAGTCTCCCCCTTTGGATCAAGATCATTACTAAAATGATTTTAGCAATTCAGTCTTCTTTTACAGCTCAGAAGATGCAATCTCTTTCTCTAGCTCAGAATGCTTTAGCAAAGTATCTTCAAAGAAAATTTATCTAAAATCAGCATGTCTTCAAAATACTTTGATGTCGCATTTCTCGGTCTTGAAATGTAATGGACTGGACTTTTCTTCAAGCTTTAGATTCTCCCCCTTTTTGATGAAAAGTGCAATGGCTTCATCAAATCTTTGAGTAAGAATTGTATGTCATTTGGATCCCCTGATCCGTCAATTCAAAAGATATTCAGCAGATCTTTTCAAATCTAGACAAAATAGTCGTGTAACACCTGAATCAACTAATGAATCAGTTAAAATGCCTGTCAGTAACACTAAGTCACTGAGTGTAACAAATACACATTGTAAAGGAGCTATTTGATGTTGACTCCTCCAGGGATTCCATTTAATCATCGAAACACTACAAAGGTAATTTCTATAAACGTTATGACAAAGAAACAAAATCCTTGTGTGTTTGTGCTTGTGATAAAAAGAATTAAGCACTTGATGATTTCATATAGGCTCAAAATTGTGTAAACCATTGAGACAAAACTAAGTTAAACACAGACTCAATGTGCATGATTGAAGTGCGAAGGTGGGGCAGACTTCCTTCTTTTCAATATCCAAATTTTCCAAATGAAAATCAGATAGCAAATGTGTTGCTTCCCCTCTGAAAATGTGAAACACTTTCTTGTTAAGAAGAAAATGAGTTGATGGTGAGGTTTGATCAAGAGTTGGCATGGGCTAGTTGCCTGTTTCAATAATGTTCACCAAAGAGTTGTGAAACACTAGTAATGTGGCTGCCCGACTTAGAAAAAGTTGGTGCAGAGTTGTGATATTCTTTTAACTCTGTTCTCACACGCTCTTTCCTTAAAACGTTAAGCTCACTCTAACCAAACTGTCTTTCTTTTTCTGTTTGACACACTCATTTCTTTTGACTTCTCACACTCAATCACTAAGGATTAACTTCGTGGGTAGAAATCACTGGTTAAGGTGATTCCATAGAAGTTTGTGTTAAATCCTAGCATAAAGAAATCATGTTTTCCTATGATGCATATGATGCTCAGATTGGTTTAAATATTTCAGTTAAAGCACAATGTTGATCTTGAAAACATTTAAAGTCACACTTCCAATTCATGAAATCGGTTTAAGATTCGGGAAGTGGTTTGAACATTTAAGAACAATGTTTTCTATGATTGAAAGTTGTCCTCCTTTCAACCATATGTGAGATGAAGATAAGTAATTGTACCTTTATGTGTGATCATACATCTCATGAAGCATAAACGTTATGACAAAGAAACAAAATCCTTGTGTGTTTGTGCTTGTGATAAAAAGAATTAAGCACTTGATGATTTCATATAGGCTCAAAATTGTGGAAACCATTGAGACAACACTAAGTTAAACACAGACTCAATGTGCATGATTGAAGTGCGAAGGTGGGGCAGACTTCCTTCTTTTCAATATCCAGATTTTCCAAATGAAAATCAGATAGCAAATGTGTTGCTTCCCCTCTGAAAATGTGAAACACTTTCTTGTTAAGAAGAAAATGAGTTGATGGTGAGGTTTGATCAAGAGTTGGCATGGGCTAGTTGCCTGTTTCAATAATGTTCACCAAAGAGTTGTGAAACACTAGTAATGTGGCTGCCCGACTTAGAAAAAGTTGGTGCAGAGTTGTGATATTCTTTTAACTCTGTTCTCACACGCTCTTTCTTTTAAACGTTAAGCTCACTCTAACCAAACTGTCTTTCTTTTTCTGTTTGACACACTCATTTCTTTTGACTTCTCACACTCAATCACTAAGGATTAACTTCGTGGGTAGAAATCACTGGTTAAGGTGATTCCATAGAAGTTTGTGTTAAATCCTAGCATAAAGAAATCATGTTTTCCTATGATGCATATGATGCTCAGATTGGTTTAAATATTTCAGTTAAAGCACAATGTTGATCTTGAAAACATTTAAAGTCACACTTCCAATTCATGAAATCGGTTTAAGATTCGGGAAGTGGTTTGAACATTTAAGAACAATGTTTTCTATGATTGAAAGTTGTCCTCCTTTCAACCATATGTGAGATGAAGATAAGTAATTGTACCTTTATGTGTGATCATACATCTCATGAAGCAAAGCTTAAAGTAATAAAAATATGAACTTGTAAGCATCTCTCAAAAATTCTGCAAAAGTCTTATGTCTATGTCAAAGCAAAATTTATTCACTTATATTGAAAAGACAAAAAACAGTAAAACTATTAAAGTACGAGTTCTGACAGAAAGAATCGGAAGTCATATCCATACTCCTTTGACTTGAAGAGCTCCCCCTAAAATCATGCATTACAAAAAAAAATGACATAAAAGGTAAATGCAGAAATTTTATGAGCTCCCCCTCAAAATAACATTGACCTGTTGTCAATTTATTCTCATACTCGCCCTTCGATCATGAACGAATTGTTAATGTGTAGATATCATTCAGAAATAATAATGAAGAAATGATGAAAAAGTATGCAATTAGAAAACTTTGATAGGTAACTACTGATTAGATCTTAAGATTTAGCATACCAAGTTTAAAGACAAGAAAGGTAAACCTCTTTTCGTCTAAAGGTTTGGTAAACAAATCGGCAAGATGATAATCAGTTTTTACAAAGAAAAGTTCAATTGTTCCTTTTTCTACATTATCTTTAATAAAATGATACCTGACATCTATGTGTTTGGTCTTGGTGTGTTGAACAGGATTCGCTGTGATTGCGATGGCGCTCTTGGAGTCACAGTATATCGGTATTTTGTTGAAGTGGAAACCGTAGTCGCGCAATTGTGTTCTCATCCATAAGACCCGAGAACATCAGCTACATATTCTGCTTCGGCCGTTGAAGTTGAAACACAAAGTTCCTTCTTCGATGCCCAACTTACGAGTTTATGACCGAGGAACTGTACATGTCCTGATGTGCTCTTCCTGTCTAACATACAGCCAGCATGATATGCATCTATATACGCTGTTAGTTCAAAGATAGTATCTTTAGGATACCACATACCAAGATCTGTAGTCCCCTTCAGATACCTAAATATGAGCTTAACTGCAGACATATGGATTTCTTTTGGATTAGCCTGATATCTTGCACATAAGCATGTTGAAAACATTATATCTGGCCTACTAGAAGTAAGATACATTAAAGAACCTATCATTCCTCTATAAGTCCTAACATCAACAGCCTTTCCCGAAGGATCTGTGCCAATCTTAGTACCTGGTGCCATTGGGGTACCAATCGGTTTTGAATTTTCCATTTTGAACTTCCGAAGAATTTCAAGAATGTATTTTGATTGATTGATAAAAATACCCGATGAAAATTGTTTGACTTGTAATCCGAGAAAGAAATTCATCTCTCCCATCATATTCATCTGAAATCTTGACACCATAAGGTTTGAAAAATTCTTACAGTACTTAGGATTTGTAGAGCCAAAAATAATATCATCTACATAGATTTGAATTAGAATGGTATCGGCTTTTTCCTTTTTGATAAACAAAGTGGTATCTACCGTACCTTTTGAAAAACCAGACTTGACTAGAAATTTTAATAGGACATCATACCAGGCGCGAGGAGCTTGTTTCAGTCCATAGAGTGCTTTGTCGAGAACGTAGACATGATTCGGCTTCTCTTGATTGACAAAACCTTCTGGCTGAGAGACATAGACTTCCTCCTTTAGAATGCCATTCAGAACGGCAGTCTTCACGTCCATTTGAAAGACCGTGAAGTTTTTGTGGGTTGCATAGGCTAGAAACATTCGTATTGCCTCTAAACGCGCCACAGGAGCATAAGTCTCGTCGTAGTCGATTCCTTCCTCTTGCCTGTATCCTTTGGCTACAAGTCTTGCCTTGTTCTTGATAACGGTACCATCTTCATCTCTCTTAATCTTGAAAACTCATTTCGTACCTATAATGGTTTTACCTTGAGGTTTGGGTACGAGTCTCCAGACTTGAAGTGCGTCGAACTGATTCAGCTCTTCTTGCATTGAAGTCACCCATTCTGGATCAGCAAGTGCCTCTGATACGCGAGTTGACTCAAACTTTCTCAGAAAGGAGTCATGCATACACATATTCATTGACGCTGACCTAGTTTGCACCGGTTTTGTTGTATTGCCAATGATCTGGCTTATCGGATGCTCTTTGGTCCATTTGTGTTCATGAGGTAGTGATTATATGAATGTATATCAATATTATCATCTATAAATCCACTTGTACCTTCTTCAGTTTGTTCAGGAGGAATGATGATTGCAGCTGAAGTGGTAGGTGCAGAAGGCTCAGCAGGTACAGATTGGTCCGGCTGTAGATTAGTCTGTACAGAACATCCTACTGTTTCAGCTACTTCTGTCTCTTCATTACTTGTCACAGCTTCAACTGTTAGAGTTGGCATTTGAATTGGAATTTCTTGCTGAATCGGGGTGTTGGATTCAGTAGAGATATCTAAACTGGTTGGATGAGTAGTCGTTGAGTCTTCCATCCTGTCAACCATAAAAGATTTCTTTACATTAGATCCAAGAAATTCATCATAAAACAGTTCAAACAATAAATCTAAATCAGATAAATTATTAGTTGACGTTGATGCTTCATCTGATTTGTTCTGTTGAGACGCGAGTTTCGGACTGATTTGCCCAGAAGCTAGTACTCCGGTTATCACGGGTTCTGAACTGTGTTGTTCGGAAGCCATCTCTTCATCAAACGTAACGTTGATGCTTTCAATAACCGTCTTTGACTTCTTCAGATATACACGTTATGCAGTTGATGTAGAGGAATAACCAATGAAGATGCCTTCGTCCGCCTTGGCACTGAACTTGTTCAGACTCTCTCTATCATTTAGAACGAAACACTTACACCCAAATATAAGGAAATATTTGATTGTCGGTGTTCGGTTGTTGATTAACGCAGAAGGAGTCTTCTTGAATCTGCGATGTATCATGGAGCGATTCTGAGTATAACACGCAGTCGATACAGCTTCTGCCCACAGAAAGAGAGGTAAGTCAGATCGACTTAGCATACTACGAGCAGCCTCGACTAGCGTACGATTTCTTCTTTTGACCACTCCATTCTGTTGAGGCGTACGAGCAGCAGAATATTTAAGTGAAATCCCGACAGATTCGAGATATTCTTCAACCTTTTTGTTCTTGAACTCTGTGTCGTTGTCTGTTCTTAGAAGCTTGACCGGTTTCTGCAGATTCACCTAGGTCGTCTTCAGAAATGTGATGAGAACATCTGGTGTCTCATCTTTTGAACGTAGAAACTTGACCCAAGTGTATCGCGAGTGATCGTCCACGTTAACTAGTATGTACTTCTTTCCGCCTAGACTTTGTGTTCGCATTGGATCGCATAAGTCCATATGCAACAACTCTAACGGAGCGTTTGTACTTGGTTTAGGCTTTGGTTTATGTGGAGCCCTCTTCATCTTTCCCTTTTCAGATTTCAGATGCTATACACATTTGTTCTTTTTCATACTTCAGCTTGGGAAGTCCTTTGACTAGTTTTCCACTGACCAGCTTGTTGATGTACCTGAAGTTGAGGTGAGAGAGCCGTCAATGCCATAGCCAGCTTTGTTGCATCGAGGCTTTCAAGAGTAGACAAACCTGCTTGTCAGTCTGGACACTTGACAAATTGATTGTGTAGAGGTCGGACTTTCTCGTGCCGACCAAGAGTTCCTCGCCTTCTTCAGTGCGAACTGAACACCTCTTGGCTTTGAAATTGACCTCTAAGTCTTTGTCACAGAACTGGCCTATACTGAACAGGTTGTGCCTTAGGCCTTCAACATAGCTCACCTTCTTGATCGTGACATTGTCATGTACTACATCACCATATCCCATTATTGGTGAAAACTGGTCGTTGCCGAATCTAACTGTTCCGCAATACTTCTCTGTAAAGTTGGACAACATCTCTTTTTGTCCAGTCATATGCTTGGAACATCCGCTATCCAAGTACCACATATGACGGATCTGCATAAGAGAAATTATGAAACAACAGATTTAGATATTCTTAAAAAAAAGTTGGAGTTAAGACTTTTGAGCATTGAAGTACGAGTCTTGAACTGATTTGTTCAAAAGCTTAATTGACATTGATGTCCGGGTTCTAAACTAACATATTCAGAAGCCTAAGTCTTTGAAGTTCGGGTTTTGAACCGCATTATTCAAAAACCTATTTTGACATTGATGTCCGGGTCTTGAGCTTATTTACTCAAGAACCAATCATGCTCCCTCTTAAATGTTGGGTGCCTGCAACACAGATTTAGCTTTTGGTACCCACTGGAACTTGGGTCCAACTGTGTTAGCACTAGATTTTGGTACCCATTTGAAATTGGGTCCTCTTTTCATTTGAAATTCATTTGAAGCATTATAATGATATGAATGCACATGATAATTTCCAAGCCAAACCTCAGAATCTTGAGAAGAAGTAGAAACATGTTTATCATAAAAAGAAGACTTCCTAGCAGATAAAGATAATTGGAATAATTGCTTAAAAGAGTATTGCTTGCGAGAAACAACAAGTTTTGGTTTCAAAATAATTGTTGGGTCTGAAATATGCCAAACATGGTTACTACTTCTGAATTTAATATTCATCATGGTTACTACTTCTGTGGTTAATGTTGCCAGTTGTAGTTAATGCTGCTGGAACAAAGTTAATGCTGCTAGAAGAAAACAGTTAATACTTCTAGTTAGTACTTTTGTGATTAATACTGCTAGTTGATGATTAATGTTGCTCAACAAGATTAGTACTGCTAGTTCAAAGTTAGTACTGCTCAACAAGATTAGTACTGCTAGTTCAAAGTTAGTACTGCTCAAATAGATTAGTACTGCTAGTTCAAAGTTAGTACTGCTTGAAGAGATTAATGCTGCTGAGCATGGTTAGTACTGCTAGAGTTAATACTGCTCAGAGTATTAATGCTGCTGAAGAATAATGTTGCTTATGTGATAAAGAATTCGCATAGAAGGATGAGAGTTGGATGGACTGAAGATTATGGAAAGCTTAGAGATAATGATGGAAGATATACTGAAGATATTTTATTTATTGTAATTATCTTTTATTCAGTATATATATATATATTGTATTGTTTAGAATAGTTAGAGAACTTTTGTTTTATTATTATTCATTATAAGTTCTAGAGAGAATCAACCTCAAGGCATAGATCCTAATTCTAGAGAAGTAGAATTCGTCTTGAAAGAGCTTGTTCTTCAAGATTGAGGTTGAGTGTGTAATCTTGTGATTTGATCATTGAATACAAGTTTACAAGTTGTTAATCATATACTGTTTGTTTACTGTTACATTGAATATCAAAGTGTTATTCCGCAACTTCTTTGATATTGTTTCTGAGAATTTATTCTTGTTGAGAATTCGATCCTGACAAGTGGTATCAGAGCGAGTATTCTCAGAAACATTCATTCAACATCAATCATCAATGACTAAAGTTTCAGATTCTTCAAGCACAGAAATCCCCACAGAGGTAATGTCTAATCTTTGCTCTAAAACTTGTATGGAAACTGTTAAAAGGTACAGGGATCACAACCAGACAATGAGTGATGACCTTAAAAGATTAAAGAGAGATATAAAAGACTATGTAAGAATTGTTGAGAGTTTTGAGGAACAGATCAAAGTTTTCCAAGCCAATGAACTTCAACATTCTTATGATACAAATTACTGGAAGTGGGAGAAGAATGACCTAGAACTTCAGCTGAAAAAGTCTAAAGAGGAGAATGAGAAGATAAAGAGTGAGTTTGAGAAAGCCATGTTGGATATTGAGAAATTTTCCAATGCTTCTAAAGCAATGGACTCTTTGCTCCAAACTCAAATCCATGACAAACTTAGAAGAGGAATAGGCTATAACACCACACCACCACCATACAACAACAACTACATCCCTCCTATATCAGACTTGCTAGAGACCAAGAATAGGAAGGAATTGTCTGATGAAGCCACTAAGGTAGATCCATTAGACAAAGTGGTGGTTGAAACAGACTCTGAAGAAGAGAACTCTAATGATAAGAGTAAGGAGAACACTGTAGGTGGTGAGATTTCTCTAGAAAATCACATTATCACCAATGAGGGATGTGGAAAGACTTGGGTCAAATCTAAGGACATAGAAAAGACAGAGGGAAATTCTGGTAAGGTCCACTACAAATAGACAACAGTTGTGAATCCTGTCCCTTGCAAACAGTGTGCTTGCAATAAGTCTGAGCCCCAAAAACATGATAAACCAAGGGGAAATCAGAGAAATTGGAATAATCAGTGGGCACAAAAACAAGGGGTTGATCTGAGTAAAATCAATAGACCAAAACCTTGTTTTATCTGTGGAAAGCTTAATCATGTTGCCAAATACTGTTATTTCAATCCTATCAACCAAAGAGTTAATTTTCAAAGACAAACTCAAAACTCCTTTGGTTATAGGAAGCAAGGAAGGAATCAAATGGCTGAGAACAGAGCACCTAAAAAGTCTCATGTTCAAAATAAGTTTGCTAAAACAAAGAAAAATACTCCAAATAAGCCAAGGAGTACTTTAAAGACAAAGAAAGCAAACAACTTTGTTCAAGTTTGGGTTCCAATTGCAAAGAAACCTGTTAGTACTGCTATCCCAGATAGTACTGCTAACAAGAATAGTGCTGCTAACTTGATTAGTATTGCTAACCAAGTTAGTACTGCTAACAAGGCTAGTGCTGCTTCTAGTAGTAATGCAGCCAAGCCTATAATCTTGACAAAGTATTCCAGCCATGAGGTTCCTAAACAACTCATCCAGACCAAACTGACAGATTATATAAATGAGAAAGGTCAACCCAAGACCACTTTGTCTTGGGTTCCCTCAAAGACTAACTGATTTATCAAGTGTGCAGGGCAATCAAAAGCTCAAGAGGAAGAGCATTTGGAATGAAGATAATGGTTGCTCTTGGCACATAACAAGGAACATGGACTGCCTTCAAATTCTTTAAAAGATTTGATGGAGGACATGTTACTTTTGATCCAGCAGAAGGTAAGAAAAGTGAAAAAGGTATAGTTTCAAAAGATAAAGTAACTTTTGAAAATTTTATGGTATATGGTACTACTAACCTTGTGTCTGTAAGTGTTTCAGATTGCTAATACTGAAAGGTAGTTAGTACTTATAATTCAATGAATACTGTCAGACTGTGTTAATGCTGCTGGTGTGTGTTACTACTACCAGTCTGTGTTAATGCTGCTGATAAGTGTTACTACTGCTAATGTAAGTTTTCTATACCTAAAAATGATCTTCAATGATTTAATGTCAAACCTGGATATCAATCAAAAAGCTTTTATCTGTATCCAAGGTTTGTACAAGAAGTACTTAATAATGAATTGACGGACATACCTCACTTTGATGAGGTATATGTACCTAAACCCCCTAAAGGCAAGGTCTTTTCAATCATGAAGAGATCTGCTAAGGACTCGGAAGGAGTTGACACACCATTGTTTTCTACAATGATGGTGATGTCCCACAATCAAGAAGGTAAGGCATCAAGGTCAAAGCCCTCATTAGACCAACCCACTGATGACCTATCCACACCTTCCACTACAAAGCATAAATCTTCAGATTCCTTTTGTCAAACCAACATTCCCCATTACCATACTATATAAGGAAAAGATACAGAAGGTTCCTTCCCTTCTTGTATTTTCAACCTCAAAACCTACAAGCCCTCTAATGGAGCATTTTTCATCAGAGAATATCCAAAGGGAAACCATAGAGGTGTCTCCCAACCTCAAGAAGGTGCTCAATAAGGAGATGCAAGAGCATATGGGTTGTAAGGCTCACACTACTGACTTTGCACAAAGTGCAGGACAGGACAGTGTGAACATATCTAAGACCTTCCCCATGGCAACTTTAGATGAGTAATTATCTATAGGTCCCAGGTGCCAAGAAACCAAGGGAGTAGAAGGTGCTTCTGCTAGGCAGAAGATCTCTACTAAAAGATCCAAGGATCCTTCAAAGGTGGTAAACACACCTAAAGGAGGTGAGGACAGTTTAACTACAAAGAATTGATGGATACACTTGGTACAATTAGTCTGAAAGTTCACAATCAAATTATGGAGATAAAAGAGATGAAAAGGTGATCACTTCTTATCACTAGAAGATAGATCATATCAAGAAGTTGGTACTGAAAAAGAAGAAAATTAAAGTTTGTATTGATGAAAAGGAGCACAGATCATGATTATTTCAAAAAGGGGGAGACTTAAACAACTGAACTTGAGAAGACATGAGAAGGAGAATCAAGTTGATATGAAATCTTATTTTGAGGGGGAGATAAGTGAAGAAGCTGAAACAAAGCAGTAACTACAACAGAAACAGAAAAAAAGATAACAGCAGAAACTGAATCAAGAAGAACTAGTAATTGCAGAAAGTTTTGAAATTATCATAAAGACCCTATGCTGAAGAACTTAACTTCTCAGTTTTGAAAAGTTAAGTTAGGGGGAGATTGTTGGGTCTGAAATATGCCAAACATGGTTACTACTTCTGAAGTTAATATTCATCATGGTTACTACTTCTGTGGTTAATGTTGCCAGTTGTAGTTAATGTTGCTGGAACAAAGTTAATGCTGCTAGAAGAAAACAGTTAATACTTCTAGTTAGTACTTCTGTGATTAATACTGCTAGTTGATGATTAATGTTGCTCAACAAGATTTGTACTGCTAGTTCAAAGTTAGTACTGCTCAACAAGATTAGTACTGCTAGTTCAAAGTTAGTACTTCTCAACAAGATTAGTACTGCTAGTTCAAAGTAAGTACTGCTTGAAGAGATTAATGTTGCTGAGCATGGTTAGTACTGCTAGAGTTAATACTGCTCAGAGTATTAATGCTGCTGAAGAATAATGCTGCTTATGTGATAAAGAATTCGCATAGAAGGATGACAACTGGATGGACTGAAGATTATGGAAAGCTTAGAGATAATGATGGAAGATATACTGAAGATATTTTATTTATTGTAATTATCTTTTATTCAATATATATATATATTGTATTGTTTAGAATAGTTAGAGAACTTTTGTTTTATTATTATTCATTCTAAGTTCTAGAGAGAATCAACCTCAAGGCATAGATCCTAATTCTAGAGAAGTAGAATTCGTCTTGAAAGAGCTTGTTCTTCAAGATTGAGGTTGAGTGTGTAATCTTGTGATTTGATCATTGAATACAAGTTTACAAGTTGTTAATTATATACTGTTTGTTTACTGTTACATTGAATATTAAAGTGTTATTCTGCAACTTCTTTGATATTGTTTCTGAGAATTTATTCTTGTTGAGAATTCGATCCTAACAATAATAGCAACATTCGCTTTCAAAACATCGTTACTAGGTAAAGTCTTATTACAATTAACACTACAAAATGATTTATCAGCCTTGTCAAGCTTCTGTTTCGGTTGCCATTGAGATTTAACTTCTGGCTTTTGCTTGCTCAGAGCTGAAGCATTTGAAACTCGTGAGTTAGACTTTTTCGTCTTACCAGTAGTGTTCGGTTTCTGTGAATGCTGAGTTTTAATCTTACCTTTAGCATTCTTAGCTTTCACAGAGACTGATTTATCAACTTTCGTTGATTTTGCACTGTTAACAGACGTACTGGTTTTTCCCAATGATTTCACAATAAAAGATGAATGGTTAGGAAGTTTCGCATTAAAATCAAATTGTTCAAAACAATCATCCAAACCACCGTCAGAGTTAAGAAAATCAAACCCTCCAGTTGTTAAACCAAACATGTCATCAGATTTTGAAGCCTTTGAAATAACAACATTTTTCAGCACAGTTAAAAAAACTTTTTGTTGAATCTCAATCAAAAGTCTTTCATCTGTTAAACATTTCTCGAGTTCAGAAATTTTACTTTCTAAAACGAGAGGAGGGACATAAAGTTTACCTTTAATAGGCTTCGCCTCCATTTCTTTGACAGAATAACTTTGAAAAAAGTCATTTGAAAGAGATTTCTTGTGATAAATAGGATCATCATTATAACTATTATTCAACTTCGCATAATAAAATGGAAGGTGAACTTTAGATGATTTCCTCCGTTTTTCCGTTTCCTTGGCTTCATCCTCTTTTGATAGTCCAGTATTGAAAACTTGAAGTTTAGGGTATCGGTGAGAAAGATTCATAAAAGTAAAATCATAAAGTGCAGGCACTTCAGATATACCCTTTTTAAGGCAGTGAGGTTTCTCATAACCAATTCCCCAATTGTCTTTATTCTTTTTTGGTTTGTTAAGATGAATGGTTTGCTCAGTTTGACCTAGTGAGCATAACTTCTTTTCCAAAGCATCTAATTTTGCAATTAAAGATTTGTTTTCTTCAGTACATGAAGAATACATTTTCGTAAGCTCTTTTAAATCAAACTCACTCTTTCTCAGTTTAGACTTGATTTCAGAATTCTCTTTAAGAATTATTGTCTGTTCTTTTGCGTTGGTGTCAATGTTTTTATGTAAAACATCAATCAATACTTTCTTCTCAGCAATTTCATTGGTAAGTTTCTGTATCGATTGGTTTTTGTCAGTTATAACACCCTTTTCCCGCTTAAGATTCGACTCTAATTTTGGAGTTTTATATTCATGGCATGCATTTGATTTAAGAAATTGGAATAAGATAAATCACATACCTCATCTTCCTCATCATCTGAGTCAGCTTCAGCTTCTGATTCCTGCTTTCCCATCAAGCACATGTTGGCTGCCTCATCCTCTTCTTCATTCTCTTCTTCCTGGTCTGAATGGTCAAGCCAGTACTCATCTTCAGCCATCAATGCCTTACCCGCCTCCTGTTGCTTTGCAGGAAGCATTTTGTTCTTGTAGTAATCGGAGTTTCTGACTTTGGGTCTTCAGCAGTCTTTGGCAAAGTGATCTATTTTGCCACAGTTGTAGCACGTTGGTGGTTCTGACTGGCTGGATCCTTCAGCTTTAAATCTTCTCTCTTCAGGCTTTCTCTCCTCTATTATTTTTCCTTCAAACCTTTTTCCTTCAACCCTCTCCTTATGAACATAGTTGTTCGGACCAGAAGAATACCTCTGACTGTTTGAACTTGGCTTCTTGTAGAACTTCTTCTGAAAATCCTTAGTTAGCATAAGCATTGCTTGCTTCAGGTGTTCACAGTCATCCGAGTCAGAGTTTGCTTCAACTTCAATTTCTTCTGATCCATACACAATTGTCTTATTCTTCTTCTTTTTGACAACAAGAGCAACTGTGTCATCAACTGTCTTCATTGTCTGCCTCTTCTCATCTAGAATTTCATCCACCTCTTCTTCATTTTGTTTAAGGGTTTCATACACCTCATGAAGTGGAATCTCGTTTAGATCTTTGATCTGCTTCATTTGCCTGGCAAATCTCTTCCATTCATGCTGTAGAATACTTAGGAATTTGACGTTTAGCTCGATTTGTGATTTGTTGACCTTGTTCTTGCTTAGTTCGTTTAGCAAGGTCACGAATCTGTCATAAGTTCCTTCTAGAGACTCTCCAACCCTGCCTTTAAATTCTTCATAATTGTTTAGGCAGTTGGAAATTTTGAGTTGGTTCCCAACCTTTGAACCCAGCATCATCTTCTCTAGCTGATCCCACATCTGTTTGCCAGACTCTTTATAGTTGTCTATCTTCACATATATTTCGTTTGGAATGCCTTGAAGAATATATGACTTTGCTAATCTGTCTCCTTTTGCTCTCTTCTGGTCATCACCTCCTAGATCCTCATACTTAAGTTCAATTCTTTGCTCATTAGTTCCCTCTGGAGGTTCCCTATAAACTGGTGCCATAACTCCTTCTTCTAAGGATTTCCTGATATAATTACCCAACTCTTGTCTTTCAATGAAGTTCAGGAACCGATCTTTCCACTGTTCGTACTCTCCCCTGAAGAGTATTGGTGGTTTGGTGTCAGTTCCGATTGCTAGGGCTTCTCTGGATGTCATTCTGAATAAAAAGACCAAGTCTTGTATTGGCACAAAAGGAGGTTTGCGCGAAAGGTTTCTGGCGCAAGAGATATTTGCACGAGATGTACGTGGCGCAAGGTAATGCTTTGCGCTAGTAGAGGTTGGCGCAAAGTATGGTTTGCGCTACAAGGTGTTGGCGCAAATGTACGTGAGATCTGCGAACGATGCGAAGTATTTGTACGTGAGATCTCCCCCTTTTTGATGAATTATGAAAAATCAGAATCATCAAAAGATTTCAACATCAGCACTGTCTTTCAAATATCTCCCCCAAATATGAAGATAAGCACAATCTTCATGAGAAACAAAGATAATCTCCCCCATGTAGAAAAAAGGACAATCTCCCCCAAAGAGAATATGAACTCCGTCTGATCTGATAAGAAAATTATGTCGTCAATTCATAAATGTATTTATCCAAATCTTTTCAAATTCAGACAAACTAAGAATGGTAAACCTGAATCAACAGATGAAATCAGTTAATATGCCTGTCAGTAGCCCAGATCCACTGTGTACAATGAATGTACATTGGAAAGGAGCTTTTTGATGTTCACTCCCCAAGGGTTTCCATTCAATAATTGAAAAACCACAAAGGAACTTTCTATGAATGTTAAGACAAGAAAACTTATTCCTTGTGTGCTCGTGCAAGTGTAGAATGATTGAAGCAATTAAGGCTTGAACATGTGCAAAGTTTATAAACTATTGAGACAACAACAGTATTACATAGACTCAATGTGCATGAGAGGGGGTCAAAGGTGGGGCAACTTTCTTTCTTTTTCAATATCAACATCTTCCAAATGAAGAGCTGATAGAATATGTGTTGCTTCCCTATAAAAATATGAAGCATTCTTTTGCTGAGAAAAGAATGAGTAGCTGGTGGGGTTTTATGCAAGAATTGGCATGGGCTAGTTGCCCTTTTCAATTAAGTTCACGAAAGAATTGTGAAACAACAGTAATATGGTTGCCCGACTTAGAAAAAGTTTGGTGCAAAGTTTGATATTCTTTTACTCTGATCTCTCACCCTCTTTCTTTTAATCATTTGAGCTCGCTTCTAACCAATCTCTCTTTTGCATTTTACCTCAACACACACCCACTCTCTATTCTTTTGACCCCTTTCCCCTCAATCACTTGGGATAACTTAAAGGGTAGGAAACACTGGTTAGCGTGAATCCATAGAAGTTCTTTGAAGAACTCACAATGAATCCCATGTATTTTGTCCTAAAAGTAATGTTGATCAATAGTTATCTTGACAAATAAGCACAAGATATCATTATCAAAAAATATATGCTCATCAAAAATAAGAATGAGATTTGAGCATGTTGAATATTTAAGATCTCTCAAAACAAAGAAGTTGAATGAATAAAATAAATTCAAGTGAAGTGTTTTGAGAATCTGACATTGATGAGATCAGATCAAATATCATGAAGAAAAATATTTTGGGATATCAAAGAACGAATATTTGTTTATATGAACAATACATAAACAATTTGACAATGAAAGCACAATTATTGAGAAATGACGTCTGATTTCAAACAATGTAGAATACAAATGAGAGTATTACCATCGAAAGATTTATCTTTTGAGACATGGTAATAACAAAGTCAATAAAAGTTCTGAACTGATGTATGTAGGAATACTTGACAGTATATGAAAAGATAATACATAAGTATTGATCTTTGAGAAACACACGATCAGTTAATCATTAAAGTACCGATATGAATAACATTTAAAACGTCACTTCGAAATTCATAATACTTTTGAGAACACGAAGTGGTTTGAACATTTAAGAAAGTGTTCTTCATACCCGAAAGTCTTTCTTTCAAATATGATAGAGTTTAAGATTCAGAAAGATATACCTTCAACGTAGAAATCTTAAATCCCCCTAAAATGAATATTTATCTTTTAAGCTTCCTTTGACAAAAACCTCATATACTCCCCCTCTGTATCTGTAAAAAGTCAAATTATTAGACAAAAACAATATGAATATGACAATGAAATATATTTGTCTTTTCTTTTCTCCCTCTTAAAAAATATGGCAGTGAAAATTTTAAGTAACTCCCTCTCAAACAAATAATAAAACTTCCTGATAAAGATGTATCTTTTCAGCATCCTTAAGCAGAAAAACACTTAAGTCCAGGTTTTGAATAGAGTTATCCATAAGCCATAGTCACAATGTGATATCCTGCAAAACAAGAATTTTTTTTGGTAATCATATAAAATGATTCCTCCTTCGTCAGTAAAGAAGAATATAAACAAATGTTCTAACTCCCCCTAGACAAATGTAAACACTAAGATCTACTCCCCCTAGAATCATGCAAGAAATGTTGTCAGACTTTACGACGAAATATTGAGCATAACCTAGTTTGCTGATAAGAAACTTAATGTGTTGTCAATATCACCTTTCTCCACATGATCCTCTATGAAGTGGTAACGCACATCTATATGCTTCGTCTTGGAGTGCTAAACCGTATTAGCAGTTATAGCTATGGCGCTCTTGGAATCGCAATAGATAGGGACTCTTTTGTATGTGTACCCAAAGTCTTTTAATTGCGTCTTCATCCACAAGACTTGAGAACAGAAGCTTGCGGCAGCAACGTACTCAGCCTCAGTAGTGGATGTGGACACACATTTTTCCTTTTTGGATGTCCAACTTACAATTTTATCACCTAAAAATTGACATGATCCAGATGTGCTCTTCCGATCTAGCTTACAACCTGCGTGATCATCATCTATAAAAGCAGTTAAATCAAATCTAGATTCCTTTGGATACCAAAGGCCTAATTCAGGAGTACCTTTCAAGTATCTAAGGATCCGTTTTACGGCTACAAGATGAGATTCCTTCGGATTAGCTTGATATCTCGCGCAGAAATAAGTAGCAAACATAATATCAGGTCTACTTGACGTAAGATACAATAATGATCCAATAATACTACGGTACCTTTTATGATCAACAGATTTACCGGTTAAATCTGCGTCCAGTAGCGTGCCAGTAGCCATGGGCGTTTTCATTACTGCATTATCGGTCATGTTAAAATTTTTCAAAATATCATGAATGTATTTAGACTAGTTGATAAAGATACCATCTGGGGACTGTTTCACTTGAAGACCAAGGAAAAATGTCAGTTCACCCGTCATACTCATCTCAAACCTAGTCTCCATGGAATTTAGGATTTGTAGACCCAAATATTATATCATCTACATATATCTGTGTTAAGATCAAGTCCTCACCTTTTTTCTTCATGAATAAGGTAGTATCAATCGTACCTTTCTTAAAACCTGAGGCAAGAAGAAATTGCGCTAAAGTTTCATACCATGCTCTTGGGGCTTGTTTGAGACCATATAATGCCTTATCAATAACATATATGTGGTCAAGGTGATGTGGATCCATGAAGCCTTCGGGTTGTGCAACATAAACCTTTTCATGCAGTATGCCATTCAAGAATGTGGATTTCACATCCATTTGGTAGACAGTGAAATTCTTATGGGTTGCATATGAAAGGAATATCTGAATTGTCTCGATCCTTGCAACAGGGGCAAAATTTTCATCGTACTCGATGCCTTCCTGCTGACAATAACCCTTAGCGACCCATCTAGCTTTGTTTCGCACAACAATCCCAGCCTCATTTTTTTTATTCCTAAAGACCCACTTTGTGCCAATCACTGATTTATCTTTAGGTCGTAGGATCAATCGCCAGACCTTGTTCCGTTCAAATTGGAGTAGCTCATCTTACATAGCAAGTATCCAATCAGGATCTTGAAGCGCCTCCGAAACCTTTTTAGGCTCTATGGAACTCAAGAAACTGGTGTATAGACAGAAATTTGCAGACGTTGCACGGGGTTTTGACTCCACTATTTACATCACTGATTATGTTATGTAGGGGATGATCTCTAGTCCATCTAGTGGTACTAGGCAGGGGTTGAACAGTTTCTCTGTTGTTCAACTCATTATATTCGTCAACAATAGCAGGAACAATTTCAGAAGTTGTTGGGACTTCATTCACAGGTGATTCTGACTCTTGTAGTTCTGGATCAATAGAAGAAGTACTCAAGACCTCTTGACCAGAACGGGTATCTGCAGAAACAGAAACATGATTAGATTGATCAAAATCATTAGGCGTCATCGTACCTGATGAAGTTGTTGTTGTGACAGGTTCAGAAGGTCCAGATATATCTTCAGTTATTATAGGAACCTTTGATCTTGATGTAGACGCACTTGATTTATCAAAATCTGTACAGATGTCCATGAATGCATCAAAAAATAAAATATCTAACTCGGATGTAGAAATTGAAGAGTTAGAAGACTTATTTTCTTTAGACACGGGTTCTATTTTGTCATGAATAGAAGCCTTCCCTTTCAGCTTGAGTCCTGAACTGTGTTGTTCAGAAGTCAAAGTCGAACTTTCATCAAATGATACATGAATGCTTTCCATAACAATCTTGGTTCTACGATTTTAGATACGATAGGCCTTTGACGTTAAGGAATATCCGAGAAAGTATCCTTCCTCTGCCTTCTTATCAAATTTTCCAAGACTATCATGGTCATTTAAGATAAAGCACCTGCAACCAAAAACACAAAGGAATTTAACAGTAGATTTTCTCTTATTGATAATTTCATACGCTGTCTTATTCAAACGTTTATTGATTATCGTCTGATTCTGAGTAAAGCATGCGATGGCAACAGCTTCAGCCCACAAACACAATGGTAGACCAGAATATGCCAACATAGTCCTTGCAGCTTCGACTAAAGTTTTGTTCTTGCGTTCAACAACGCCATTCTGTTGTGGTGTGCAAGCAGCCCAAAAATTATGAGAAATCCCAACTGATTGTAGATAACTCTGAAGAGTCCCATTCTTGAATTCAGTGCCATTATCGCTTCCCAACTTCTTAATAGGCAATTGTAACAGAACTTGCACTTTCTTGATGAAATCAATTATTAACTCTGGCGCATCTGATGGCTCTTAGAAACTCCAACCATGTATACCTGGAATGCATCGGGCCACAAAGGTCCATGTGTATCATTTCTTACGGCAATGTACAAGAAGATTCAGTATTAGGCTTATGGGAACTTCTTTTCATCTTTCCCATTTCACATGCGGGACATAAAGAATCATTCTCGAATCGCATCTCAGGAAGACCTTTAACTATGTCATTTCTCGCCAACATATCTATAGCTTTAAAATTTTGGTGAGAAAGACGTCGATGCCAAATCCAATTTTGTTCTTTCGAGGCTTTAGCAAGTAAGCAAACAGAACGAGTTGCCAAAAGAGTTGTAAAATTAACCGCATAAAATTACCATATCTTTCTGCTCTAAATATCTCAGAACCGTCCGGATCCTCATTATGACAGTGTGTGATTGTAAACCATACTTGATAAAGACTATCATGAAAATGACTTGTGTTGAACAAGTTATGATCAAGTCCTTCAACATATAACACCTTTTGAATGGTCACAGTGTCGTTGGTAAGCATCCCATGTCCTCTTACGTAACCTATGAGTTCAGAATTTGCAAAATTAACCGTTCCAGCAGGATGTACAACATAGTTATGCAATAGGTGCTTGTACCCTTTCATATGTCTCGACCATCCTGAATCTATAAACCACAGATGATAGGCCTGCAAAAGAACGAATTACGTCGCTTTAGGTACCCATATCCAGATGGGTCCTGTCTTGTTAGCATATTTCAACTTTTTAAAATCATCTACCTTGCCTTTGATTCTCCATTCAAATCTAGGATTTGGTAACCATTTCCAGACCATATTCACACTCAAATCACTAAACTCGTTCTTCTTAGAAAAATTATTTGACTTAGCCTTGAATATGTGAATTTGTTGTGTCGAGGCTTTAGAAAAGGATTTGACTTTAGAAAAGCTTTTAACATTCTTAGACTTAGGAGGAATGGAGTGAAATGAAAACGAATTGTTACCACAGTGATTACATATAAAGTTCTTGCGAGCAAATCTCATGATTTTCGATTTATCAAATGTTTTACAATTATTGACACAAAACTGACATTTATTGATCGTAGAACTATTACATGAAAAACTATCATCACTAGTAGAAACAACACAATCTTTTACACACTTTTCAGAAACAATTTCACAATCTTTCTTTTCACAAACTTTCCTCCTTCATTCTCCTTTCACTTTTCCACTCAGATTTGAAAATCCAAAACAAACTTTGTTAGTTGGTTTCTTAGAGTATGAATTCGTTGTCTTAATTCCAGAAGTTTCTCCTTTCTCAAATACACTGGGTTGTTTTTCAAAATATGAAGAATAAACAACTGTTGGCTTAGCAAGTGTCACAAACTCCGGGTTTGATCTAACATTCCACTTTTTGTCATCAAACTCCTTTTGTTCAGAAAAATTCTTCTTAAACAAATCATTTTTCAAATCATTAATTTGTTTACAAAGCTCTTTATTTTCTTCCAAAGATTTATCAAGTTTGAACCGAAGATCACAATTTTCGTCTTCAACTTCTTCAAGAGCCTTTTGTAAATCGGAGATTTGTTTTTCAAAATCAGATGTTTGATGAACCACGAAGTGAGATTCAAGCTTGTTTAAAATCGGGACAGTATCTGAAGAATTCATCATCTCTTCAAAAAGTTCTTCAGACATATTCTCAGCAAACTCAGATTGATTATCAGAATTCGTGACATTTGGTGACTCTTCTACCTTTGCTCCATTTGGAGATTCAGAAGCAATAGATTCAGAAAAGATGGTCTGATCACAAACATCAGTATCAGATTCATACTCATCATACTGACATTTGGTCTCAGGTATGATTTTATCTTCGTTGACTGATTCATTTGAAGAAGGTGGGGAAAAGAATGATTCGAACTCTACAAATTCTAACTTTCTATATTTGTAGCTCTTATTTAAATCATTATATTTAAATCCCACCGATTTAAAACTAGATTGTGAATCAGTACAACTTGATTTATCATCGTCTATTACTTCCTTACCTTTTGATGGAGTTTCAGATATAGGAGTTTCAGCTTTTACGAACGTGTCACGAATATCTGGAATCTTCTTCACAGTTTAACCCAATTTATCAAAGTTATATAAATTCACAGGGGCTCTTTTTAAAACATCATTTTCCGACAAACCTAACCCCAGTTTTGCATTGTAAAAATGAACATCCTGGAGTTTGTTTGTTAGAAGATTCAGAGTTTGTTCAGTTTGTCCTCTTTGTCTTCTAGTTGCTTAATCTTACAATATGCCTCGTTTCTTTCTTGAAAACAAACTTCAAATTTTATTTTGTATTCACCCTTTTCAGAATTCAGATTAACTAAGTACTTTTCGAGTTTGGTGATATTAGTTTTCAAATCAGCTTTTTCCTTTTTCAAATCACCCTTTTCCTTTTCTTTGCCCTCAATCACAACTTTCAACAATGCATTTTCATCACGAAAATGCATCATTAACTGTCGTTCAAGGCTTAGTTTACTTTTCAGCATTTCAAATTCAGATTCCATATGTTGAATTTGAGCAAGTAAAGATTCAACTATCTCAGGATTATCAAATTTTTCACTTACCTCATAGTCACCATCAGAATGTTCAGAAACAGGTTCAACATCTTCTTCAACTTTTGTCATAATGCAAACTTGGGTGAAGAGGGATTCCTCATCATCAGAACTTTGGCACAACCAGTTCTCCTCTTCTACCATGAGCACTTTCCCTTCTTCCTGTTTCTTTGCAAGCATTGATTTCTTAGCATAATACTCTGAGTTCTTGATCCTCTTAAACTTGCAATCTTTAGAAAAATGGCCAAACTTGCCAAAGTTGAAACATCTTCCGCTTTGCGGATCTATCTTCTCTTCTTTCCTTTCTTCTTTCTTTCCAAATCGGGGCTTAAATTTCTCAGTCTTATCTTTCTTGAAACCTTCATACTTTGATTTGGAAAAGTATTTATTCTTACCAAAGCTCTTGTTAAACTACTTGGTTATGAAGGCCAGATTTTCAGCAAACCTTTGTACATCATCATCATAATTCACCTCAATCTCTTCCACTGAGGATTCAGAACTAGAGTTTGGAAGCTTAGACAAATAACCTTTAGGAAACTTTGACTTGGATTTTGAACCGGAACCAGAACCAGAACCAGACTTACTCACTTTCTTTTCAGCAAGCAGAGCTAACGACTCTTTTACCATTTTCTTCTCATCACTTAACATCTTTACTTCATCTTCGTGTTGAGATAAAGTGGTAAATATATCATTCACGTCTTCAAGATCCATGTCTTTTGACATCTGAAGATTGATGGCGTTGCTCTTGCATTCTGGGTTAAGGTTCTTGATGAACTTATAGTTGATTTCTGACACACTCTTGTTCATGTCGTTTCGTCTTAATTCGTTCAAAATCACATTAAACCTATTATAGGTGTCTGCCAATGATTCACCCGCTTTTGCTCGAAAACCCTTATAAGCATTAATACTCTGATTAAGCTTAGCCTTGATGATCTGTCAGTTCCTTGAAATTGTTGTTCAAGCTCATCCCACATCGCCTTCGTTGAGTCACGACTATCTACACGGTTGTAGATGTCATTTGGAATAGCCATTGTCAAGTAACCGAGAGCTTCTTCATCTATCTTTGCTAGCTCCTTCTCTCGTTCACTGAAATACTGATAAGGCTTTGGCACATACCGAACAAGAATTTCAGGAGAAGTCTCTATAGCTGGCTTTCGAGGAACTATAACCATTGTACTGACTGGCCTTCGATAATTGATTTCATGTAATCTCTGTTCTTATGATTCAAAAACTTAATCATTTGGCGTTTCCACTGAGGGTATTCTCCGATATATAGAACTGACGGTTTAGACTAAGACGCCATTTAGAGCAAGTCTTTAGACATCTTGAAAAACTGTAGAATAAGAGCTCGGAATGATCATTAGTTCGAAAAATCAACAATCAACAACTCAGAAAATTTTTCAGAAAAATCTTCCAAAAATTTTCTAAGTTAGAAATCCTCACACCACTGTACTTCTCAGAATTCGCACACCACAAGAAAACTTCTCAAAATTCGCAGACCAAGAGAAATTCGCACACCAAGTAAACCAAAATCCGCACAACCAAAGAAATTTGCATGTCGCTTTATGCAAGTTTCTTCTTTCCGCACGCTTCGATATGCGGATTCTTGTCTTTGAAAATTTTCAAGTCTCAAAACTTTTCGCACAATGGTTGTATGCGAAATCTATACTTAAAAAAAAATTCGACCACAAACTTTCCATTTCAATACGGATTCCACACTTAGAAAAAATTTGAACTTTCTATGCGAAATCTATAGAATCCGTATGATGCTTGATGCGAATCCAAGAAATCTGTATGCTTTGCGATGCGAGATCCTCACTTCTCGTATCCTTTGAGGTGCGAAATTCGTACTTAGAAAAATTTAAGCCAACTTTTCGTATATCAAATTATGCGAAATCCTTCTTTTCGCACATAGACACATGCGAATTCCCCACTTCTCGTATATAATGTCCTACGAATTCCTCACTTAGCTTTTTCAAAGTTCATGTTTCATGCGAGTTCTTGATACGAAAATTTCAGATCTTGCGAGTTCTTGACAAATCGATCCAAAAATCCTCAAATCGATCCAAGAATCTTCAAATCTCTGAATTAGCTTCTGCAAATTCACAAATTTGACCACGAACAATGCTAGAATCGATTACAAGCAAGAAATTACATACAAATTGACTCAAGAATACATGTTGATCAATATATAGTGCACAAGGCTCGACTTTTTCAAAAATCACAAAAACTTCAAATTGATTGAAAATTACAGTGCAATTGTGTTCAAAACCTATACAGAATGTTTCTATATGATCAATCGATCATCACACAATCAATTTGTCAAGCAATTAAAATAAAAAAAATGCAAATTCGATCAAGAATCAGAATACAGGGTGCGAAGTCATTGTTTTGTTGAATTTCATCGAATTAAGCTCTGATACCAATTGAAAGTCCCGTTCCAAGCTCACTCAATCATACACAAAATGTAGGAATCAATATTTTATTGATAGATCAATCATCACATCAACTCCATAAATCCATATACCTATTTGTTGCATTTTCTCTCTCTAGAATCCATATGAAATTCTTGTTCTCTCTATGTTATGTTCTCTAGATTCACAAAGACAAACTCTATTTATATGTGGTCAACATGACCTTTCAAGCAACTAAATTAAAGTCAAACACATTAACTTTGACTTACAACAAAACCCTTACACTTTACAATATTACACTTTGACCCCTCATTTAATCTTGAATACAATATTGACTTAACACTTTCTTTTAATTTGTTTAAACACTTTAATTTACTGTCAAACAACACTCAAAGATCATTCCTTCCAAATCTCTTTTTGAAATCACCTTTTAAGACTGACTTGGGAATCACGACTTGTTTTATTGTCTCTATGGGATCGATATTCGGTACTTAGTACCACTTTATTACTTGATCAAACGATAGTGGTTTAACATGTATACTTGTGTGGTATTCCACTTGTAATTTCGGGTTACATAATCCGCTGCCCACTCATAATGTCGCTGAAGTGCCTGAATTTCTGAAAAACAATCCTATCAGCTATGCACAGATAGTTTACCCACCATGATGCAAAAGCCTTCTTCAGCAATTCTGGTTCACTGCTCAAGTTGCTCAAAATAAGAACAAGTTGGGGAAAGAGATCACAGTCATAACCTTCAGCTCTGAACACGGCTATGGAGATTTCGGCCTTGCAACTCTCAGATCTTCTCTTGACCTTCCAAAAGGTGCTACATACAATCCCACACCTACTGATGCTAAGTTGATTACCTTTCTCAACTCAATGAAATATGACTAGGAGATCTTCAAAGGAAAGATGAAGAAGGCACTGTCGCATGCCCACTGCTATCAGCTACATGTTCGCCCATTTCATCCAATGTATGGGTGGCAAAACTGGAGGAATGGACCAAGCAAGCATAATTGCTCTGGATATTGGATACTCAGTGATCATGGGTCGCAAGATAGACTACGCAAAGATCGTCTTCGACGATCTATTTGTAAGACTCTCAAAGGAAGAAAGAGAGCAAATCGTTCCCTACATCCGCTTCATCAGCACAATACTTTAGCGCTTATTTGGTTCATTGTACCCCACTGAAGGAGATTTCTAACTCCCAAAGATGGAAACTCGTCTCCTTGATCGCAACTCAGAAGACTCTGAGGTAAGTCTCTCTTCTTTACTATACTCTCCTCCACCTTCTTTGCCTTCAGCGATAACTACGACAGTGGCTCAACCTTTACAGTCTGCCCCAGCTATGAAACCCAAATATTCGAAAAGACAATCTAAAGCCCCTCTTAATCTTTCAAAGAAGGCCAAGAAAACCCTAAAGGAGAAGCCAAGAAAGATGCTGAAGGACTCTCGATAGTCCTCTATAGTTGATTTCGTCGTCAGCTCCATTACAACTACTACAACCACCACTACCACCTCATCGCCTTCAATCATCGCTGAAGTTACGTTGCCATCTACCACAACCAGCTCAATATCTTAAAACACTGAAGTTGCTACTTCGAGCATTGCCAGTACTCATCTGTATCAACACACATCCCCCTTCTCATCACCAATTGCTTCTACCACTCCTCCGTTGGTCTCGACAACACGACTAAATGAAATGTCAGGTTTTGTCTAATCTGATGTTGATACTCAGCTATTAGACAATCTAATGTTTTAAGACATTGTTAGTTTGACTCAATTTGATTGTAATGTTGACTTTATTCTAGCTTTACTTTATATGAGGTCAGGCTTGTTTGACCCATATATAAGCTTGTCTTTTATGTTTTTGTAAGCTTGGTGAGACTTATGACTATTGTGAGATATATGACAAAAGCAACATTTCTCTCTCTAGAAATTCTCTCTATAGAAATTCTCTCTTTAGAAATTCTCTCTATATGATCTTATAGTTTTGTGCTTAATTGATAGTTTGTTTGAAGTCTTGGACTAACATTTGGTATCAGAGCAAACCACTGAATTCAGATTATAGATTAAATCGATTTTTGGTCAAATTTTGATGGAAAATTCACTGTTTTTGGAAGAACTCGCAGAACGAGTCTGAAGTATATTGTTCGGATCAAAGTGTTTAATTTGTCGAAATTGGAGTGCAAGATTGATCTAGTGGTGTTTGCTGAAGTATTTGGATCACTTCTTGTTTGAATTATAATTTCAAATTCACACCAGATCATAGTGAATTTTGGAATTTTGTTCTTTTTGAATGTTTTTAGTCGAACTCTGTATTTTTTATCCAAATTGTAATTTTTGTTGTTTGTTTGAAAAATCTTTGTTGAAAAGATTGTTTCTGTGTAATATTCGAACAACCCTGTAAATTTTCAGATCATAATTGCAGGAATTAAGATCAAAATGGCCAAAATTTGCAAGTTCGGGGAAGAACTCGCAAGATCTACAGTTGTTGCAAGCTTCAACTGAAGAACTCGTAGATCATAGAAATCGCAAGTTTTCTTTAGTTATTTTGGCAAAGTGATTTTTGTGTGATTTCTTGGTGAAATTTTCTAAATATATAACTCGTAAGGCTTTCCAACACGTGATTCTCATATTTCACTAAGTGTAGAACTCGCATGCTGCTACTTGAGACTTCTCAGAATTCGCACACTTCAGTCTGCGACAAGTAAGAACTCGCAGACAGTGCCTTGCGACTTCTTGCCTCTCTGCGACAAGTGATTTCCTGTTGTTTGTGACTTCCATACTTAGTTTTTTTTGGGAGTTTTTCAAGTTTGACCAAATGTTGACTTTTTGAGTCAAGTTTTATCTGAATTCTTTGGACGATCACATTCAAGCATTTTCTTAGTATTTTCTTCTCAAATATCATAATGTCTCGAGATATGCTCAGCATGGGATCCAAGTCTAAACCTCCAGTTCTACAAGTTGATGAGTATCCACAATGGAAGAAACGAATGATCAACTTTCTAAACAACCAGGATAAGAAACTGATGAACTTTATTCTGAATGGACCACACTTTCCACATGTGATAGTTGATAGATTTCCAGCTATTGAAACCAATCCAGAAATACCTGAAAGGATTGTAGCCTGAGATCCTATACAGTACAGTGAAAGAGACAAAGAGTTAGTGGAGTTGGATGAACATGCACTTACTTTTCTGATTATGGCAATTCCCAATGACATCTTTAACAGAGTTGACAGTAGGGATTCAACAAAAGAGATCTGGGAGCTTGAGAGACAGCTTCAGGGATCAGAAAAATCAATGAAGACTAAAAGAAACCAGAGTATAAATTCTTACGAAGGTTTCAAACCCAAAGAAGGAGAGTCTCTGAAAGATGCATACAACCGCTACAACAAATACGGAATGATCTGCAGAGGAATGGTGTCAAGAAATCAGAGTTTGAGATAAATTTCAAGTTCATTAAGAACCTTAAGTCATAATGGGATACTTATTCTATTCAGTTACAAATGAACACGGATATGGATGAAGAAAAGCTTAATGACTTATTATGTGTTCTCCATCAGCATGAAGATAAGGTGAAAGAACAAACTGTCCTAAACAAGCAGTTTTCTGAGATTAAGGAGAAACAGAATAACGTTGAAGACTCTTTGGCATTGTTAGCTCAGAGAAAGTTGGTGAAAGGAAGTTTGGGTTCAATCAAGTCTGGTAAGCAGAAAGCTTTTGTTTCTGAGACAGTGGAATCATCAGACAGTTCTGAGGAGGAAGATGAGGACTCTGAAAATGAGCTCACTGAATTTGTTGAGAAGTTAGTCATATTGACTGCAAGATTTCAGAAGAAGTTTGGAAGAAAGAAGTTCTACCACAAATCCAAACCTAATCATTACCGGGCTGGCAGATACAAGAGTAAATTTGAGAAGAGAGATGAAAATAAAGATGGAAAGAGAGATGAAAGAAAAGAAGAGAAGAGAGATGAGAAGAAAAAAGAATCCCATCTTGCTGCGGCTAAAAGAATCTTACGGTACCTTAAAGGCACACCAAATTTGGGTCTTTGGTATCCGAAAGATTCTAGTTTTGAACTAACAGCCTACACAGATACAGACCATGCAGGTAACAAACTTGACAGAAAAAGTACATCAGGAGCCTGTCAGTTCTTGGGGGACAAGTTAGTCAGTTGGTCTTCGAAGAAACAAAATTGTGTTTCAACATCTAAGGCCAAAGCAGAATATGTGGCGGCTTCCAGTTGTTGTTCGGAAGTATTGTGGATGAAGACGCAACTCAAAGACTACGGTTACACTTTGAACAAAGTTCCTATCTACTGCAATTCTAAAAGTGCAATAGAAATTACGGCAAATCTAGTGCAGCATTTGAAAACAAAACATATTGATATCAGGTATCATTTTATCAAATATCACTTAGAAAAAGGTACTATTGAAATGCATTTTGTTTCTACTGATTTTGAGGTTGCTGACCTATTTACAAAACCTCTTCATGAAAAGAGATTTAATTTCTTAGTCAACAAACTTGGAATGCTAAATTTGAATGCATGACAATAGTGTCCTATTTTGATTTGAGGGGGAGTGTGTTCTTGTGTTTTGAATGTGTAAGTGTTTTTGGTTGATGATTATTTTTCTCTAAGTATGATACATCTAATCAAAGTGGACTTATGTTCAATGAGGACCAAGGTTATAATTTGTTTTGCAGGTCAGACAATTTCATGAAATTCTGAATTTTCAAGAAATTGGACATTGGCTTCTGATCAACACAGATCAGGACTCATACTTCAGTATCATGAGCTGAATGCACATATCCAGGAGGAGTAAATATTTGTGCACACTTCAAAGGGGAGCAATAGATAATAGTCTGTAAGTGTGAAAGTGTGTGTGTAAGTTTTTGAAAATCTGAAATTTTGAGATGTTGTTTTTTAGCTTTAAAGAGAAAATGTGGAAAGTTGCTATTTTTGTAAAGTCAAACGTCAAAGTTTCAAAGTTTCTATTTTTGGAAAGTTTCCAAAAAAATTCTATGTCTAGTTATCGCAAACAGTGTTCTGCGACAAGTAAACTTGACGCAAGCAATAGCCTGCGACAAGCTACTTGACGCAAGCCACTTCGTGCAACTTCTAAACTTGATGCAAACAATGGTATGTGACAAGTTACTTGACGCAAACCAAATCTTGCAACAAGTGAAGAACTCGTATGCTTCGACTTGCGACAACTAAGAACTCGTACATGGATTCTTGCGACTTCTTTCCTTAGGCACACTTGTCGCAAATTGTGCCTTGCGACAAGTTCACACACGACTTGTCATCTTTTTGCGACAAGTTCCCTTTCTATTCGGTTTGCGACAAGTGGGAGGTCCAATCCACTCTTGCCACGTGTCAACTCCAAATCTCAGTATATATACATGACTTTTCTCAGTTTTCCCACTTGTTTCAAAACCCTACTTTGCGAATTTATCACTTAGACGATTCTCTCAACCTCAAGTTTACGATTTCTTGATTTCCACTCGATTTTCAGACTTAATCTTGATGCAATGTAGGTTTCTATTGTTGATTATTGTTTCCTTTTACTTGATTGTATTCTTTTTGTTGTTTCTTTGATTGTTTCTAGGTTCAAAATCCTTGATTTAGGGTTTTTCTCGTTAAGATTGTTCATATCCGTAACCCTTCGAACCTGAACTCAGAATGATGGACTTATGGACTGAAAATCATTGATCAAATCATAAAATAACTTTAATCTTGTTGGGTTTGTTGAATCGATCACTGATATGATTTTTTTTCCTAACATAAATCTTGTTCCTTGACTTCGAATTGTGGATTTTTGACTCTTGGACTGTTCGATAATTTTATAATCTGATTATGGACTTTAATCGATATAAAACTTGAACATTAACCAAATTAAAGTTCCTAATCTTAATTAAAATGCTTAATCGAACAAGTATGAACAAGATAACTAAGATTTATAAATGTTTAAAGTGATTTGATTTTGAAACTCAAAATTTTAACAAGTTATGAACTCTGCGAGTTCTTCCTATGATACTTGCGAGTTCTTGGTTTGGAATATGATGTTCACGACAAGTTCCATATAGTAAGAGTTCTGCAACTTCTTTGTGTTGTGCTAAATTTTTCAAAGTATACTTGTCGCAAGTTACTGAAACCCAACCCTTACGTATCCATTTGAGAATTTATCTTTGTATTGAGCATCTTGATATTTTTTTTAATAATGATCTCTTTCCTCTATAAGTCTTCATGCAAGAATTCTCTTTCTTTTTGGAAAAACAGTTTAAGGCTAGAGTGTTCATTCTCTCAGACTCTGACTCCTTAAGCTTCTTCTCTATACATTTCAAGTTTTTCTCAAGTTCCTCCATCTTTTTCTTAAGCAGAAGCTCATTTGAGCTTTTATTTTGACCAAGCTCGCTTTTTCTATGAAAATCTCATGTTTTTCTTTTTCCAGAAGCTCCTTTTCCCTTTTGTAAAAATCTAACTGTTTTTGGTTTTCAAAGAGCTTATGTTCCATATGCTTGAGATCTTCCTGAAAAGAGTTAGCAACCTCTGAACATGGTGAGATAGAAGGATAAGAAGTAGTAGTTACCTGATAATTATCACCAGAATCTATCTTGCTCACTTCTGAATCCTGTCGGCATTCCTCGTTAGAGGTATCGTCAGAGACCCACTTCTCTTGCTCAGCCATAAGGCTCTTCTGAGCGTAGAATTCATCTTTCTTCTTGTAGAAAGCAACATCTTTCGTTTGAGGGCTTCGACAATTGGAAGCAAAATGACCAGGTTTGCCACACTTGTAGCACTTATCATCAATATTCTGGGATGTCTCACCTCTACCATCTTCCTTTTGAACCATCTTCTGTGGGTACTTTGGTTCAGAGGCTTTATGCTCAACCTTCCTGTGCTCATAAGGCTTTCGTTCCATTGCCCTCGGTTCATATGCATCTTCTCTGTACGAGTACCTTGACTCATAGGACTATGGGGGTCCATAATGCCTTTGGTACACGGGGGCAACCCTCTAATATATATCTCCTCTTTCCTCACGATCTCTTCTGAAAGTACCCTGCTTCTTCGGTTAGCCTCTATCGAATTCTCTAGTAAGTAGAGCCAAAGATTTAGCTATTGAGCTCATACTATCCATATCCTCTTCATCACTTTCTTCCTCCACCTTACTCTCTGCTACTAAGGCCTTCTTGCCTTTCCTTCTTACCTGCCATCTGGAACTGCCCTCAAAAGCTTTTTTTTTGGGCTTCTGTGCCAGAGCCTCTATGGACTCTAAAACTAAGGCCAGAGGGCCTCCAAGCACATACTTTGTTTTCAGGATATGCTTCTCTTGAGCCACTAGAGTGCCGAAAATATCATGCAAAAACCATGTATCAAGGTCTTGATTTGACTGTAGGGACATGGAGAGCTGGAGCCATTCATCACCAACGCTTTTTTAAGAACAGAACATTGTTCTCTTTATTTGTGCGAGAATGCCTACCTTTTTGCACTTGTTGATCAATCCATTGAATCGATCATAGGTCTGTTGCAGAGTTTCCTCTAACTTGGCAGAAAAGTTATAGTAGTCATTTAGGCATTGTGACCTTCGGTTCTTTTGTGTTCTAACTCCACCTTCCAGTTGTTTCTCCAGTTTAACTCATAGACTTTAAGCAGTATCACAAGCATCTAGTGAGAGAAAATATCATTGGGAATGGCCATGGTTAACAGTCTTTTAGCCTTTTTCTCTGCTTCGATTTTCTCCCAATCTTCTTCAGAATAAGAAGTTGGCTCTTTGGGTTTATCATACACAGGGATTTCCTCAGTGGTTGCAGTAACAGGGACTCGAGGAACTGTCATCATTGGAACATGGGGTTCCTTAGCAGCTTTGTACAAGTTTTTGTCGATATCCTCGAAGAAATTGATCATACGAATCTTCCATTGAGGGTATTCGTCCCTCAAGAGAGTGGGACGTTTGGTTTGAGAACCAACAGTGTATATGGCATTTATGTTCACCATATTCAGTAAAACAGAGTAGACTCGGGGATGAAATCGATTTAGAATTTAAATAAGATAAAGAGTAGAAGATGTTAAGTCTAAATATTGTATCCAAGATTTAATAGGAAAGTCAAAGATATAAAAGTCAACATTGTATTTTTAATAGAATAGTCAAAGCATGTTTAGTTTTACTTTGTGGTTAAGTCTTGTTTAGAGTGTTGGTTTAAATAGGGTTATGGCTTTTGTAATCATGCAACTAGAGATCTAAGCTTGTCATTCTAACTTTTCAGACTTGTGGCTATATCAAGATCTACTTTCTCTCTCTAGTTCTTGATCATATTATGAGAATTGCTTGATTATTTTGGGATTTTGTAATTAACAATTGGTATCAGAGTTGAACCAAAAATTATCAGAGATGATTTGATCAAAGATTAGATTGAAATCTGGAATTTTGAGTTCGAAAATTTGATTTTGTGAAAAAATTTCAAGAACTCGTGTTTTTCACTGTTCATCTGAATTTTGTGTGAAAAATCGTTTTTGGTGCAAGAAAATGGAATCATTAGATACGATTTGTGTTGTTGATTGATTCTTGTATTGATTACATCTCAAAATACGAACAATTTCGATCCCAATTTTTGATTTTTGAACTTTTCTTGACATGTTTGTTCGAACACTGTTCTTCATCGAAAATGTGTGCATTGTTGTTTTTAATCGAAATTTGTTTGTAAATTTGTGTTTCATAGTGTTTTTCGATGATTTTGATAAGTTCTTGAGATCAATTTTGCAGATTTGAATCGATTTGGATCGAAATGTACAAGTCAGTTACAAGTTTGCGCTAGATCCACGGTTTGCGCGAGTTCATAGAAGTTTGCGCGAGCTTTTCCGGACTTTGAGAATTTTAGTTTGCGTTTGAAGTTTATCACGCAAAGCAAAGTTTGCGTATCCTTCGACTCACACAAAGCTATAATTGCGTCTTGCACTTATCACGCAAACCTACATTTGCGTATCTAGCTGTTCACGCAAAGCACAGGCTCACGCAAACTTACTTTGCTCTATACGCGGATCACGAGAATTGCACTTTGCGCTACAAGGCACTCACGCAAATCCCACTTTGCGTCTTCAGTGGGCCACGCAAATCCCACTTTGCGTCTGCAGTGGGTCACGCAAACCAAGTTTGCGCCACTTGTGCCTCACGCAAACCTACCTTGTGTCTTCCACGGGTCACGAGAACCTTCTTTGCGTCTCACGGTGATCAAGAGAAGTTTGGTTTGCGCTATACATAGATCACGCAAAACTCAACTTTGCGTCATAAAAAGTGTTGTTAAAATTTTGATTTTTTCCGAAATATTTCAATTTGATCTGATTTTTGATTTTCTGATATACAGTTTGGAACGATCATTTATATCAAGCTAATTTCTCGTTCAAAATGGGATATTTTGCAGATCTTGAAGAGAATAATAGAAAGCTGGAATTAGAGAAAGTTAATTTGGGTTATGCTGTTGACTTTCATTCTCAAAAGTCAAAAGAGTATTTTGCTGAAATCATATCATTGAAAGAAGAAATCAGTACTTTAAAGATAATAAATGAAGATCTTCTGAAAAGATCTTCTGGGATGAATGATGAGAAGATAATTAGATTGGAATCTGAGAATGTTGAACTTAGAAAGAATATATCTGATATGGAACATCAACTTGATGAAATTAAAGCTGATTTTGATAGTGAAAAGAAAAAAATTTCAAAGAAATTCTCAGATTTCTCAATGAAGTGCTATGAAGAAAAGAAGTCAGTTGAGCTTAAATGCATAAAGCTTTCTCAACAAGTTTCCGATTTTGAGAAAGTACTTATATTGGAAAGAGAGAAGTTTGTTAAAGAAAAGAAGGCCATTGAACAGAAGAATGTGGGATTCTTTAAGGAACTATCCGGCCAGAGAAAGGATTCAGAGAAAGGATTTGAAGAAGAACGATCCATATTTGAGACTGAAATCAAAAGGCTGACTTCAAAGTTATCTGAACTATCTGCTACTGCACTGAAAGAGCAGAAAACGAAGTCTGATTTCTCAAAGAAGATTGACCTGCTTGTGAAAGAAAGAGACAACTTTGCTTCAAAGATCAAAGAGCTTGAAAAGTCTGTTTCAAGTTCAAATCATAAATCTGTCTCTTCACAAAGGTCAGTTAAATATTTTGATCAGATTCATCGAACTAACATTTTCTATGATCGATATTTAGATGGTTCAGATACATATCCGAGGAGAAGAAGTTACAAGAAAGAGAAACTGGTCTGGCAGAAGAAACCAGTTAAAGGTGAGATGTCAGTTGAGCTGAAAGGAAAAACATCATGTGTACATGTACATCAAGCTGAAAGGTAAACCTGACTTTATATACTAAAAAGATCAATTACTCAGGTTTTCAGGTAATAAATTTTATTGTTCTTTCTGCTGTACACATGACCAGTGATCATTTCTGGTATGATTCTTACTCTGTAATCCCTACACGAACTGCAACTAACATTTCTGGACCCAAATACCAATGGGTATCAAAGAAGAAAACTGATTCTGTGTTGCAGGCACCTCAAGTCAAGGGGGAGTAAGAGAACAATGGCTCTTGAGTAAATCAGCTCAAGACCCGGACTTCATTGTCAATGTTGATCCCAGTTTTGATGTTCTTTAACTTGATTTAACCTTTTACTACACACAGATTAAATAAATAGAGTGCGGAAGCGTTTAATACGTGTAGAAAAGATTGAACATGCAAGGTAGTAAACACACAAGTAATTAATGAACAGGAAGTAAAGTATCACAAGAAAGTTACTCAAAGAACTGCTTCATTGATTACTGAAGAACACCAAGAACACGCACTGGTATGTGCAAAATGTGCTCAAGGATTATACAGACTGCTATTTTTGTGTGTACACGCTCTCATTTTGCTCTAAGGTGGTGCTCCCTTAATATACAAGAGGGATGTACCCCTTAGTACAAGACAAAAACTGACATTCCATAAACGGAATGCCACCTGGAAAGTAAACATCGTGGGACGCCCATTACTTTGATCTTGAGGATCTTCGTACAGCAGGTCTCACGTGTTCTGCATGTGGTCTTGTCTTGAACTCTTAGAAAAAACTCATTTATCTCTAGAGGTTGGCCTTCACAAAGGCTCTGTGAGTGATCACAGAGGCTCTGTGATTGATCACAGAGGCTCTGTGATCCAAGAATCATTCAGGTTTGACTTCTGGTAGATCTTCTGCAGAGTAACCTCTGAGCTTTGCACCTTCTGTGGTGTACTTGAGTGTTCAGCGGCAGGATTCTGCGATTCCCATACTTAGCCTATTTTTCAATACTTCTATACAATGTGAGTGGAGCTAACAATCTCCCCATAAGTATTTGAAAAATAAAAATTTGGAATTTAGAGCGATGGCTAAACTAGAAGCAAAAGAGGTGAAAGGAACTCATCCTCTGAATCTTGATTTTCATTTAAAATAAGATGATGCCAGAAGGCAATTACATTTGACAAAAAAAAAATTACAAGTCATCAGAGCCTATACTTTGGCGTCTGGAAAATCATTGATCTTCTTTCCAAACCCACCTTCTTTCTTCAGTTCTCTGTAATAGCACACACACAGGAATCTGAAGTTCAAGGTTGCATCTATGTTTGTCAGAAGGACATCTGCCGCTTCTGTGGGTACAAGTGGAGTTCCTGTGTGCTTGATAAGTAGTTCTTGAATGAGCAGCAGAGATTTGGTCGAGTACTTTTGGCTTTCTATCCCCATGAATAATTTCTTTTCTCCTTTGGGGTTTAAGTACACAAAACCAAAAGAAGGTGAAGTGATGATGGAGTTTGGTAAAATATTGGCAGAGGGTGGTAAGTTGTCTTGTGGTGGAGGGAAGCTGACCTTTTTGACTCCTAAGTCAAGTGCCACTTGAAAGTCAGCTATATTATAGAACAGCAGCTTTTCTCTCATGACCCTCTTGATTGTGAGATGTGCTTCTTGGTATTCCTTCTTCCATCCAAACTTATCCTCTATCCATTTGAATAGCTCTGGAAGATCATGAGGGTGAAGATTCGGTAGATATGCGTCTGTGAAAGTCCATATCTTCTTATCTTCCCTTTTTACGGCGTATTCACTGAACCAGAAGTTTTTACACTTTGTGTGTCCAAGCTTGATTGTTACAACCTCTCTGATCTTGGCCATGCTGAAGACTTTGGATTTTGGCTTGGCTTTATCTTTATAGAATCTCCTTCGCTCCTCTGATATAACTTCTTCTGAGAGTCTGACTGTTGGAAGATCTTGAGCTCCGCGGCTATAGAGGTATTTGTACACGTCTTCTTCGATGTCCTTCTTTGGAGGTACAGGGAAGGGTCTTCTTAGGCTCTCAAAGCCTTGGATAACCTCTGCAACTCTATCCTTTGATGGTGTGTCAAGTGGTTGTAGGATGGGGATTTCCGACAGAGGTTGTAGATCAAAGGCCCAGTCTTCCTCTTTAGGTTTCACTCTTTTGAAAGCATCAAAAGAGCTCTTTAGTAGTTTCTTAGGGGAGGGAGGAGGAGACTTGACCTTCTTCAGAGGTTCTGTAGCTATTGCCTTTCCTTTGTCTTTGGCAGTTGGTGGGGTTTCTTTGATTTGGATTATGGTGGGAGAGGGGGCTGCAGAGACCTTTTGTTTGGTTGTTCTCTGTGGTTCAGGTTCTGAGCTCATAGGGACTTGGTTTAGAGGAGCCACTGATATTGGTGCTTCTTTATTGGATTGCAGATTCTCCCCCTCATGAGAACCACTGCCGGAGGCATCTGGATTTTGGTCCTCATGCCGTGCCCTCTTCTGTCCTGCTTGGGTTTGGCAGGTGACAGGTTCCTTCCTCTTCTTTGGCGTACAGAGGTTGTTATGGACATGATCTGTGATCTTCTTGATTGCGTCCTCTGCAGCCAATGACAGAGCGTTGATTTCGATGTCTGACTTGAAACGAAATGTGGCTATGGATCGCTTCAAGTCAGCTGACAACTTCTTTCCTTGGTCGTTGAAGTTGGATCGAAGGAGTTTTTGGTTTTGCAGAAACAGATTGCTCATGGCTTCCAAGTCGGCTTTTGTTACAAACGTAGAGGGGTCTGGGGCAGAGGTTGATGCCTGTGTGTGAGCTGGGATCATAACACTGCAAGTTATGTCCTTTATTTCCTCTCTGAGTCTGGCCATTTCGTCCACTCCGGTCTGAACTCCGTTCGTAGAAGATTTTGGGAACTTCTCTGTGCAAAGATCCCCCAAAACTTGAATTTGATGGGAGTGTGCGATAATGGCTTGTCCACAAGCTTGAAGATCAGCCCTTTTCGCGCAGTTCGTATTTAGTGCTTGCAGAGCTTCTGTATTGGCTTTTAGGGACTCTGCAAGGATTTGAGAGTTGGCTTGGGACTCTCTGGAGATCGAGCTTTGCAACTCGTCAAGTTTTTTGAGCACCATGTCAGCAAAGGCTTTAAACTCGGCCTTTGTGACAAAGGTGTCAGAGGTAACCTCTGGAACAACACATGTTCCAGATTTGGCCAACGAGTCTTTGGCACCTTCAGAGCCTGTTTTTATGATGAGCTCTAGAGGATTTCCTTCCAATCCTCGATGTTCCACAGAGGAAGCACCTATGAAAGTTCTGTCAGCACGTTCTTTGGGGGAGGGTTCAGAGACTCCCTTTAGATCGATGTTGAATGGATCTTGTGGTTGTTCTAGAGCCACAGAATCATCGTGTTCTCGCACCACCAACTCTGAGGTGGTTTAGGTGTCACTCTTGTGTGTGACAGAGGTAACGAATACCTCTGTGTGTGAAAGAGATGTGTCCTGGGGCAAATGGACACGCAGAGCAACACTCTCACCCTTTTGAGAGGGTGAGGTGGTTTTGGTTTCCTCAAAAGGTGGTACAGAGGATGAAGGAGTATCCTCTGTCCGGATGGCATAGGTAAGGTTCGGACTGTGCGGTCCTGTTTCAATACCCCTCTGCACTAGAACTGCAGGGGTAGAGGTGTGGGTTGCACTGGGAGTTGGTTTTGGTGGTGTGCCAAAGGAATCTTTTGTTTCCCTCTCCTCCAACTATTTTTTACTTGGTTCTTCTTCTTCATCTTCGCTCTGTGACCTTCCTGTCACATTATCTATTTCCATTTCCACGGTTTCCCCTAATCCTCCAGATTATTGAAGAGAGACCTCGCGTGTTATTGTAGAGGCTATTTGAATTGGGCTCTGAGGTGTATCCTCAGGGGACTCTGCAAGGACTAGGGCTCTTCTTGTCTTCTGCAAGGGCTTTGTCTGACCCTCTGCAGGTGCAGTTCTTGCAGCAAGGTATTCATCCAGATCTTTCCTTTTCTGTCGGAGGGCTTCCAATATTTGTTCTTTTTCGGCAAGCGTCCGCAACTTTCCTTTCTTTTTCTCATAGACTCTGATCTCTGTAGATTCTTTTGTGGCTTTCTCTTCAGCTGCCAAGGATTTTGGAGTCTCTACCTCTGCGACTCTCTTTTTCTTGTTTTTCTTTTTCGTCTTTCTATCACTCCCCTCCCCTCTAACTAATGGGCTCTCTTTCTCACTTACTTTAGCCTCTGCGGCTTCAACTTCTGTCCGTACTCCCTCGTCTCTCAAGTAAACTACAATGTCTCCTACTTTGAATCCTACGTGAGGGGGGGTTACAGGACGTGGTTCTAGTGTCCTGTTCCCTCGTATGTATTCCCTATACCCTTCTTTACTACCCAAATAAGTCAACATCTTTGTTGACAGAGGTCTGGCTTCTGGATATCCTGTTTTGATGGTGGTGGGTTTATGAGACTTCATCTCATATAATTTGATTGGCTTATCCTCTGCTAGTAGCTTTCCTTCTCCTATCAAGTCATCGCCTAGAAGCAGTCCTAGGAAACGTCCAAACACGATGTTCTTTGGTTCTGTCCCTCTGTCTTGGTCCTGCTGTTTGGAAATCATAGCATTTTGGATCTCCCTGAAAATGAGTCCAGCGTAGTCCAGTGGGAGATCGTAGTAAATCCCATACATTATAGCCAAAATTGTATGGCTTGATTGATCCGGGCTTCCAACCTTGGATGTTAGGCATCGGTTCAGAATTGAGAAAAGGACGTTCCACAGAGGGGGTAGATTCTGTCGCCTGAAGTTTGTTCTCTTGGTGATTGGAACTGCGTAGCCGATGAACCTCAGAAATTCTAGTATCTCTTCCTCTGTGGGCTCCTCTGAGAATTTTCGCAGGTTGAGAATTGATTTGGTGGGAAGTCCAAATACATCGGAGAGTTTCCTACGATTGATCCCTAAGTCCAGAATTTTTGCAGTTGAGGGATGGGTTGCATAGCCAATGATGCAGTGTCCATATTTGTCCATTTTGGCATGGCAGGCACTTAGTCAGAACTGTTGGATGTAAGATTCCGGGATGTCATCTCGTTTTAACGTTAGGGCTCTAACTAGGAAATGATTCTTGAGGAGTTGAATCAATGGTGCAGCTTTAGTGGGAAAACCAGAGGGATTTAGGGTGACAAAGTGGTTGTTTGGCTTATTATTCATTTGGGCCAAGTGATAGTCATGTCTGGTGAAGGACAACATCCTGCTAGTAAGCACATGTTCTTGGTCGACGGAGTCTGAATCAGCCTTTTGAACCATCAAGTGATGAGAGTTGTTGGATTTCTTGGATCCATTAGAGTTCTTGGAGGAAGATGAGGGAGAAGCCATTGAAAAAATAGAGGAGAAGAGGAAAGGCTTTTTGCTAGAAGTTCTTGAGAGAAAAAGATGTAGGTAAAATGAAAAAGAAGAGGCAAAAGGGATTTTATACAGGGGAAGGTAAAAAAATTGAGCGGTAAAAAATAAAGATTTCAAATCCGTGATGAGTGGAAACGGATAAGAAGTCGTTTCATAAAAACGACGGTACAGGTTACGAACCAATCAAATGTTGCCACGTCAGATGATGGCGGTGCACGATCTAGGACGTGTGCCACCCTATTCTCACGCGCCTGGTATTTTCTATTCTCACGTGACAGTGAGTAAAAAAAATAACCCGCAGCACATGACCTGATTTTCTCAAGTGATGAGAATGACAGAAGCTCTGGGGATAAGAGGCTTCTGAGGTCATAGGCAAGGTTATCAGAAGAGCTTTTTAAGAAGGAGAGAAGTGCGATGAAATGATCGAGTTTCTTTTAAAGTGCATTTTGGTCAAGCATCCTCAGTTTTGAGGTGCAGAGACTCTGTGATAGATCACAGAGGCTCTGTGGTCGACCTCAGAGGTTCTGAGACCAAAAATTTCCTTTTTAGGAAAGATTTTCAAAGATTTGATCATTTCAAAGTTTTGACAGAAAAAATTAGTGCAAAGTGAGATCGTTCTGAGGGCATAGTGTTCGAGAAAGAGTTTTGACCCTTGGTTCAGATGGACTAACCTCACTCTGTAGTCTGTGTTTGCGCAGAACTGTCTTGCTCCCCCTTGAATAGTCACGATTGGTTTTTGATGGTTCGTTCTGCTCCCCCTTCAACTATGCTTGGATCATATAAATATAAGATTTGCACAAGACATAGATTTGCAAAAAAAAATAATATAAAGAAAGCAAAAGGGATTATTTACAAACACGGAATATGATATATACAAATATATGCAACAGAGACTCTGTGCAGGGGTACAGAGGCTCTGTGGTCAATTCATGTTGAGCATACCAATCTTGCCAACTGGAAAAGTGAATCTTTTCTCATCCAGTGCCTTCGTGAAAAGGTCGGCAAGTTGGTAGTTTGTGGGCACAAAGTACATCTCTATTGTCCCATGCTCCACATGATGTTTCAGAAAGTGATACCTGATATCGATATGTTTGGTCTTAGAGTGTTGCACAGGATTGGCAGAGATCGCAATGGCACTTTTGAAGTCACAGAGGATGGGGATTTTTTCGATATCAAATCCATAGTCTCTAAGTTGGGTCCTCATCCACAGAACTTGGGAACAACAACTTGCAGCGGCAACATATTCTGCTTCTGCTGTGGAGGTTGAGACACAGTTCTGTTTCTTGGAAGTCCAACTTACTAGTTTCCCTCCTAGGAATTGGAAACTCCCAGAGTTACTCTTCCTGTCGAGCTTGCATCCTCCGTAATCTGAATCTGTGTAGGCCATGAGATCAAAGCCAGAGTTCTCCGGATACCAAAGACCAAGATTTTTGGTCCCTTTTAGATATCTGAAGATTCTCTTGACAGCATGAAGATGAGATTATTTGGGGTTAGCTTGAAATCTTGCACATAGACATATAGCAAACATTATATCAGGTCTACTCGCGGTTAAATACAGCAGAGATCCTATCATCCCTCTGTAGATTTGCACTCCACATATTTGCCCTCTGGATCTGCATGGAGTTTGGATCCAGTGGCCATAGGAGTTTTCATTGGTGAAGAGTCAGAGAGCTTGTATTTTTCAAGTATGTCAGAGACATATTTTGATTGGTTTATGAAAATACCCTATGTGGTTTGTTTGACTTGCAATCCTAAGAAGAATGTAAGTTCTCCCATCATGCTCATTTCAAACTCACTTTTCATCAATGACTCGAACTTTTTGCAATATAAATCATTTGTAGACCCAAAAATAATGTCATCAACATAAATTTGTACAAGCAGAATCTCACCTTTTCTCTTCTTATAGAATAAAGTCGTATCAGTAGTACCTCTTTCGAAACCATTTGCAAGGAGAAAGTTTGAAAGTCTGTCGTACCATGCTTTGGGGGCTTGTTTCAGTCCATACAGAGCCTTGTCCAGAAAATAGACATGACTTGGGTACTTAGAGTTTTCAAACTCTGGTGGTTGTTGGACATATACTTCTTCTTGAATCTGCCCATTCAGAAAGGCTGACTTGACATCCATTTGATATACTTTGAAACCTCTGTGGGCTGCAAAAGCAAGAAAGATTCTTATTCCTTTGAGTCTTGCCACAGAGGCAAAGGTTTCTTCATAGTCAATGCCTTCTTCTTGACAGCATCCTTTGGCCACCAGTCTTGCTTTGTTTCTGATCACCACACCGTCTTCATCCTTCTTGTTCCTGAAGACCCATTTGGTTCTTATTGCGGTTTTACCTTTCGGCAGGGGCACTAGGGTCCATACTTTGTTTCTTTCAAACTGCAGAAGCTCATCTTGCATAGCTTCTACCCAGTTTGGGTCTTCAAGAGCTTCAGATATCTTTTTGGGTTCGATGATACTCACAAAATTTGTATAGTAACAAAAATTTGCAGTACTCGGTCGAGTTTGGACCTTGCCAGAAGCATCACCAATGATTTGGCTCTGTGGGTGAGTTTTGGTCCATTTTATCATGCGGGGTAGGTGATCATTGGAAACTTCTGTGGTCAGATCATGAGCACGTTCGTCTTGATGTAGATCAGTTTCTGTTGAAAGAAATTGATCATTTGTACTTGCCACAGGACTTGGTTGTTCATCATGAGTGAAGGGAGAGAGATCTGCAGAGCCTTGATCTGTTGTTGACCCTTCTGAGAGGTTTTGAAGATGACCATGATCCTGATTGAGCTTGGGGCCTTGAGTTGTATTGTCCTCTGAGTGCTCCCCCTCGATGGTTGCACCTGCAGCATTACTGGAAGAGGGTGAAGCATCACTAGGACCAGTTAGAGAAGTACCTGTTTGGTCCTCAGAGGGTTCGGCTTCAGAGGCTCTGCGGTCATCTTCAGAGGGTTCATCATCATTGAACATCTCTTCAAACAGATGATGAAGATCATTTGTTCGTAATGATCCACCAGAATCTTCATCCTGAAGTTTGAGTCCTGAGCTGATCTGCTCAGAAGTCACCTGAAAAGAATCATCAAATGAAACATTAATACTTTCGAGTATATGCTTGGATTTGAGTACATAGATGCTGTATGCCTTGGAGTTTGATGAATAGCCAACAAATTTGGCTTCATCGGCTTTGGGACTGAATTTCCCTATTTGGTCTCTGTCGTTCAGTACGAAACATCTGCAGCCAAAGACATGGAAGTACTTAATGTTTGGCTTCCTCTGGTGTAGTAAGTGATATGGTGTCTTTGCATGTCTCTTTACGATCAAGGATCGATTTTGGGTGAAGCATGCAGTTGAAATTGCTTCTGCCCAGAAAGAAATAGAGAGCCCTGAAGCAGTGAGCATAGTCCTTGCGACTTCCACTAGTCTTCTGTTCTTTCGTTCAACAACACCGTTTTGTTGTGGAGTCCTTGCAGCAGGGAAGTTCTGTGATATTCCTTCTGTCGAAAGATAGGCTTCAATGGTTGAATTCTTAAACTCTGTCCCATTGTCACTTCGGATTCTCTGTACCCTGCAGTCATAAAGAACTTGTATTCTCTTGATAAGATTAATTAGTACTTCAGGAACATCTGATTTCTTTCGAACAAATTCAACCCAAGTATATCTAGAGAATTCATCTATAAGTACAAGGATGTACTTCTTGCCACCAAGACTCTGCACAGATATAGGACCACAGAGGTCAACATGAAGCATCTGCAGAGGTCTGGTGCAAGATATGTCAGACTTGGTTTTGTGGGCAGCCCTTTTGAGTTTGCCCATCTCACAAGCTGAGCATAGATGATCCTTGTCGAATCTTATACTTGGTAGACCACTTACAAGTTCTAGTTTCACAAGTTTGTTAAGTGTGTGAAAGTTTAGATGACAGAACCTGTTGTGCCAGAGCCAAGCTTCTTCATTTTTACTTGAGACTAAGCAGAGCTTTTCTTCTCTGTTAGTTGATTTAAAGTCCATGAGGTATAGATCACCTCGTCTTTTGGCTCGCAGAAGTTCTGTGGTTGTATCTTCCTTCAGCAGAGAGCAGTACTGTCTTTTGAACATCACATCGAGCCTATTGTTACAGAGTTGACTTACACTTAGAAGGTTGTGCTTGAGGCCATCCACATAGGCAACTCTGTTGACATCGATGTCTCCTTTGGCAATGACTCCATAGCCTTTTATTTGTCCCTTCTTGTTATCTCCAAAAGTCACAGATCCTCCTCCATGTTTTTCTTTGTAGGAGGAAAGCAACCCTCTGTCGCCAGTCATGTGTCTTGAGCACCCGGAGTCTAGGTACCAGATAGGCACATGTTGTTTCTTCTGTGGACAGATTAGAGAGATTTAGGTACCCATTTCCAAATGGGTCCATTTTTGTTAGGAGACTTTGAAGATGCCTTAACATCTTTGGTTTTGGATTTATCCTCATTTGCAGAGGTACCAGTTCGTCTCTTCTCACCCTTGAATTTTGCATTCTTGGGTTTTGGGTGAGATATAAGACAGGAGGGCCTCGAGAAATGTTGATTCAAAGAATGCATAAGATCAAAGCATTTACAATAAGGAACATTTGAAGCAAACTTCTTGAAAATTTCATTAAATTTGTCAAAGGAGGGTACAAAGCAAATTTTACTACAACCCATTTTAGATTTGGGTTTTTTTTTACAGAAAGCTTTGTCTAATCTAGGTTGAGTTTTTTCAAAAACTCTTCTTGAGTGGCTCTTTGGTTGTACTCTCCCTTGATCTTCTTTCCTTGCTTTCACTGCAACAGAAGCATCAAGTTTATCAATTTTAGGCCATTTATTCTTCTGTTGCCAAGTGAGTTTTTCTTGAAAAGGTTTTAATGGTCTTGGAGCTTTTGAATCATGAGCGATCTTGTTCTTTTTAGATCTTTCAAGCTCAAGAGAAGTTTTTGCTTGCAAGCACATGTCCAGGATATCAGGACAGATAGGTACACCTGTGGTTTTCCTTTTGGGAAGAACTGTTCTATTAAAAATGTCAGAGGTAAGTTTACTCTTCTCTGGACCACAGGGGAGTATCTCAAGTTCCACAGAACTTGTCTCATTTTCAACAGAGGACTCTGATTCTGACTCAGAGTCTGAATCGAGGAAGTCTCTGTGAATGAGATCCTGACCTTCTGCAAGTGTCTTGCTTTGTCCATTGGTGTCCCCTGAAGTATTTAGAGTTTTTGAAATGCACGGAATGACCATAGGAACGTTAAGACAGTTTTGTAGATCTTGCTCAAAGATTTCTCTTATTTCAGAGGTTAAATCAGGATGGTTGAGAAAATGATTTTCATAAGTTCTCTTCAAGTCTTTTTCTAAAAACCTTTTAAACAGTCTTTCTACCACAGAGGCAGGTACAAACTCTGGTGCTTCAGAGGATAGTTCCTTTTCAGGAGTCATCATGCACACAAAAGCCATTTGAGTTTGCGTTTATGGGTGACCAAATCTAAAGACCCCTATCTGTTTTTGAGACAGATATTTCTTTGGTATAGATTTTCTTTTTGATGAGTGTGCAGATGGTAAATTATTGTTTTCATACCATACATTTTCCATCTGCAGAGGTCTCCTCATATGTGGTCCTTCAGAGGTTCTGCATCTCTTAAATGTGGATAAAAGGTTTGGAAAACTTGGTTTTAAAAATTGTACAGGGCAGAAGATGTTTAATAAAGATTTGTTTCTTTTGTTTCTTGTGTAAGGGTCAATATTCTCGAATCCTAATCCTCTTCTGCCTATCTGGGTGTTAACCTTTTCATGAACTTTTTGAGCATCCTGATACCTTTTGATTTTGAGATCTCTGTCGAACAGATCTCGATGAAGAGCTTCTCTTTCTTTTTGAAAGAAGTTTTTCAAAGAGATGGCATTTAAACGATCACTCTCACATTTCTTTAGCTCTTTGACCTTTTCTTTCAAAGCTTTGTCGATATTTGTAATTTTATCTTTGAAACCCTTTTTTGGTTGAAATATGCTCAGAGGTAAGAGTTTTGTTTTCAAGATTAAGCTTATCCTTCTCTTCTGTGAGAAGCCTAGTTTCTCTTTCAAAGAAGGCAAGCTTTTTCTCAAGATCTGAGCAAGTGTTTTTACAAGCTAGAAGATCGTTTTGTATTTCAAGAAGTTTGATTTCAAAGTCTGAGTTGCAAGGGTTAGAAGTGGATACCTCACTCTCGTTGTCAGAAGAGTGGACTTCTGCCATTCCGCAGAAGAGTGCGTTGTTTTCTTCATCAGATGATTCATCGGTTACTAGGTTCTCTTGTTCTGCCATTAGGGATTTCTGAGTGTAGTACTCTGCTTTCTTTTTATAGAAGGCAACGTCCCTTGTGGGTTTCCCTGTGTTGGCAGACGACCTGCACTCTGCTGCATAGTGGCCTGGTTTCCCGCATTTGAAGCAGCCTTCAGTTTGCTTCGGGAATTTTTCACCAGCTCTGCCGTCTGACTTTTGTCCATTTCTTTCTTCTTGCCTTGGTTCCTCATACCACTCCTTTCTTTTTGCCTCACCATATCCTCGGCTTCTGTCGTCTCTTTCTTCTCTTCTCTGTACTCCGGCTTCTTCTTGAGACCACGATTGAACTGTCGGGTCATTAGTGCAAGTGTTTTGGCCAGAGCAGCCATGTCAATCTCCTCAGAATCTTCTTCACTTTCACTTTCTGCTACAAGTACCTTCTTCTTCTTCTTCTTCTGTGCCTCCTCATCTGCCTTCTCCTTCTTTCCCTTGTCTTTGCCTTCTGAGGCACTTCCCACAAGAGCCAGAGGACCTCCGACAGATGTTGATAGTTTGGAAATTCTGTTCTCTTGGCTAATCAGTGTTCCAAAGAGATCAGATATGGACCAAACATCAAGATCCAACGTGGCTTGCATGGACATGGTTAGATGAAGCCATTCATCATTAAGGCTATGTAGAAATCTGACATTGTTTTCTTTGGAGGTTATGTGGATCCCATACCTCTTACACTTGTTTATCAAAGAATTGTATCTATTGTAAGTACTTTGAATGGATTCACCCGGCAGAGCTTTGAATGCAAAATATTCATTTATACATAAGGCTCTGTTGTTCTTGATGGTTTTGGCACCACCCTCAAGTTGTTTCTCCAGCTCTAACTATAGGTCCTTTGAAGTTTCACATGAATCAAGAGATTGAAAGATATCATTTGGGATAGCCATTATGATTACTCTTTAGGCTTTCTTTGCAAGTTCATGTTGTGCCTTTTCTTCTTCACTCCATTCAAGGACAGGTTTGGGGTGTTGATATTCAGGAATTTCAGGAGTATTGGTAGTGGCAGGAATACGAGGAACAGTTGTCATTGGAATGAAAGGAGGATTGTGAAGAAACTCAACCAGACCAGGATCCACACCTTCAAGGAAGTGCACCATCCTGATCTTCCACTGAGGATATTCATCCCTTAGAAGAGTGGGAGGTTTGGATTGAGATCCCGCACTGAAGTAGTTGACAGTGTTTGCCATTTTGGTTTAGAGAGTAAAACAGAGTATGGCACGAATCAGAATGAGTATAACAGTGATGGTTTTTTGAGAAGATGATAATATGAATTGGTAAGAACAAATGATCAACCAACTAGCTTTGAATCTGTCTTTGAATGAAGAACACACTTGTACCTGTTACTATATCACACAGGTTGATATAGCTTCAGAAAACAGAGTGTGACTGTGAGTGGAGTTTGGAACGAAGAACAGACTCAAACTACTACCTTGAGTACTGGAAACAAGTATAGAACAGGATCCTTTGATATTGAAAATCAAAGTTTGCTCTGATACCAATTCTTGATCCCAGTTTTGATGTTCTTTAACTTGATTTAACCTTTTACTACACACAGATTAAATAAATAGAGTGCGGAAGCGTTTAATACGTGTAGAAAAGATTGAACATGCAAGGTAGTAAACACACAAGTAATTAATGAACAGGAAGTAAAGTATCACAAGAAAGTTACTCAAAGAACTGCTTCATTGATTACTGAAGAACACCAAGAACATGCACTGGTATGTGCAAAATGTGCTCAAGGATTATACAGACTGCTATTTTTGTGTGTACACGCTCTCATTTTGCTCTAAGGTGGTTATCCCTTAATATACAAGAGGGATGTACCCCTTAGTACAAGACAAAAACTGACATTCCATAAACGGAATGCCACCTGGAAAGTAAACATCGTGGGACGCCCATTACTTTGATCTTGAGGATCTTCGTACAGAAGGTCTCACGTGTTCTTCATGTGGTCTTGTCTTGAACTCTTAGAAAAACTTCATTTATCTCCAGAGGTTGTCCTTCACAGAGGCTCTGTGAGTGATCACAGAGGCTCTATGATCCAAGAATCATTCAGGTTTGACTTCTGGTAGATCTTCTGCAGAGTAACCTCTGAGCTTTGCACCTTCTGTGGTGTACTTGAGTGTTCAGCGGCAGGCTTCTGCGATTCCCATACTTAGCCTATTTTTCAATACTTCTATACAATGTGAGTGGAGCTAACAGTCAAGAATATGGCTTCTAAGTACACAGCTTAGGACCCGTTCTTCAACGGAGTTTGACTTCTAAACACAACAGTTTAGGACTCGGACCTCAGCGATCAAAAACCTTACTCCTATATTTTTGCATCTGATGGATACGATGGTCTACATCCCAAGAGAATTGATCTGATCTCTATCCTGTACTTTTTCACTGATAAGATTTTACTGATATGATGGTCTACAATTAAAAAGGGAGTGTCTGATCTCTATCCTGTTTTAACTGACATATTTCAGATGCCTAATTTAAGGGGGAGTAAAGGTGATGACTTCTGATTATTTCAAATCAGAACTCATACTATAAAAATGTTTTACTGCTTTCTGTCATTTTATTTTTGAATAAATGATGTGAATAAAGTGGATTCTGATCACATGACAGATCAGGACTCGTTTTTCAATGATCAAAGAAGGATATTATGCTAATATCCAGGGGAAGATTATAAGATCTAAATCATTATATCATGATTTGAGGGGGAGCTGAAAAGGTAAATATCTTATGTCCTAGATCTATGATTGTTTGAAAGAAGAACAACTTTCAAGCATGAAAAACAGTTTCTTAAATGTTCAAACCACTTCTGATTCTTAAAAGATTTCATGAATTAAGAAGTGTGATTTTAAATGTTTTTCATTTTTGAGCTTTATTGTTTAACTAACCGTGTGTTTCCAAAGATCAATACTTGTGTATTATCTTGTCCATATACTGTCAAGTATTCATACACACCGGTTCAGTATTTTATTTGAATTTGTTATTACCATGTCTCTAAACGAACCAAATTTTCGATGGTAATACCCCCGTTTGCTTTCAAAGTTGTTGAGCATCATTCATTTTTTTCATATTTGTGCTTTCATTGATAAATTGTTTATATTTGTTCATATAAACAAATTTCCAATTCTTTGATACCCTATCCTTTTCATTTGATCTGATTGATTCATTGTCAGATTCTCAAAACAATTCTCTTGATTTCATTTCTTTCATTCAATTTTATTGTTTTGAGAGATCTTCATTATTCAATTGCTCAAATTTCATGAGCATACATTCTGACACTGATATCTTTTTTAGCTTAACTGATCAAGTTAAACTGTTGAGCAACGATTTTTATTAGGAATAACATGGGATTCGTGTGTGAGCTTAAATAGAACTTCCATGGATTCACGCAACCTGTGTTTCCTACCCAGGAAGTTATCCTTGAGTGATTGAGGGGTGAGGGGTCAAAATCAAAGATTGGGGGAGATGACTCATCCGGTTGAGTTATTCTCATTGTGTGGAGCGGAAAAATGGAAAAGAGAATTTGGTTAGAAGTGAGCATAATGTTAAAAAGAAAGAGGGTGTGAGAACAGAGTTAAAAGAATATCAGAACTCTGCACCAACCACTTTCTGAGCCGGACAGCCACATCTACTGATTGGTTCACATTCTTTGGTGACCATCATTAAAACAGGCAGTGAGCCCATGCCAACTCTTGCATTAACCCCACCAGCCACTCTTTTCTTTCTTAACAAGAAATGTTTCATTTTCTTTGGGGACGCCACATATATGCTATCTAATCTTCACTCGGAAGATTTAGATATTGAAAAAGAAGGAAAGTTGCCCCACCTTCGCACCTCTTTCATGCACATTGAGTCCGTGTATTATCTGTTGTTGTCTCAACAGTTTACACAATTTGAGCCTTATGAAACACAATCATTGTGCCTAAATTCTTTCATACACAAGCACGAGCACACAGAAAAAAAAATTCTGTCAGAACATTCATAGATAAACCTTGTGTTTTTCAATGATTGAATGGAAGTCCTGGGAAGTCATCATCAAGCCAGCTCCTTACATTGTACATTCGTTGTACACAGTAACTTTGTGTTACTGACAGGCATTCCAAACTGTTTCATTTGTTGATTCAGGGTTACCACGTTCGTTATGTCTGAATTTGAAAAGATTCGGATATATACCTTTCATGAATTGACGGATTTTCAGATCAACGGGCGGAGACTGTAAAAGGGGAGATTGTTATTTGATCACAAAAGGGGAAATCAAAGTCTGTGCTGAAATTGATGAAGTTTTGATGATCATGATGTTCTCAATCATAAAAAAGGGGGAGTTTTTCCAAAGATCAATTTCAATATCATGAAGAGTTGTTAAAAGTGAAAAGTCTTGTGAAGAAATTCAAATGCTTCCGCTATTGCAAAGTCAAAAAGTTTCTGAAGAAAGTTTGTTCAAAGTTAAATCAAGATTATTTGTGAAAGATGTTTTTTGAAGACAGTCCAGAGATCAAAGAGATGAAGATACAAGATCAAAGTTGTTTCAAAGTTTATTGTCAAAGTTTCAAAGATGTTTCAAAAAGATTCAAGAATTCAGTTTTGCGTTCAAGGCATGTTGACTTTAAAAGCTTCAATGAGAAAAAGACTTTTCTAGATTCTTCAAAAGCTGAAGAGTAAAGACTGTGAAAGCTTCAAAGTTCAAGAGACAAAAGCTGAAGAATCAAGAGCTAAAGATTAGTGTCAAATTTTTATTAAATCTTGAATACAAAGGGGGAGATTGTTAAGTCTAAATATTGTATCCAAGATTTAATAGGAAAGTCAAAGATATAAAAGTTGTTAGAGCATAAATATGTTGGATACAAGATCAAGCATACTGAAGGTCAAAGTTGAGAAAGTCAAAGCTGCTAAAGTCAAACCTCATTAAAAGTCAAAGTCTATTTGTAATAAGTCAAACTTAGTAGTCTTTGTATTTTAGTTTCCTTAGTATTAGGTGGTAGTATAAATAGTTTTTCTATTTGTATTTTTAGTAGTTGGAATTTGGAAATTGAGAGAATTGTAATATCAGATTTGAGAGAATTCGGTTTTAGAGAGAGAAAGACTTTTAGAGAGAGAAAGTGTAATTCTTGAGAATTCAAGTAATCAAACAGGTAATTGTTGTTGTTAATCTTGTTTGTTTGATTGTTATAATATAGAAACTAGAATCTGGAACACACAATTGGTATCAGAGCAAATCCAAAGTGAAATCAAATCAAGAAATTCAAGAAATCGAGTTACTGTTCATCATCTCTGTGGTCGTTGCTGTTAAGAATCAAATTTTGAGTTTGAGAGTGTTTTTGTAGCAGATTTTGATTAGAAAGTGGTCGAAAAGTGTAATAGATCGAGTTCTTGTAATCAATTACAAGTTTTGCACTGTAAATCACTCGAATTTTTGTATTTTTTTTAAGTTTTCTTCGAAGTTGTAAACGTACTGTTTCATCGAATTTTTGAGTTGTAAGTGATTGTTTGTAAGTTTCTTTGATTGTAATTTGTTCTAGAGTTGTAATCGAGCAACAATCCAGAGTTTCAGATCATATAAACCAAGAAAAGATCGATTTCAGATGAAAAAGTAAGGTTTTGGGTCGAAAAACGGAAGAACGCGCTAGATCCCAAAAACGCGCAAGTTCTTCGTGAAACGCGCCAGTTCGTCGTGAAACGCGCAAGGTTCATCAGGGTAGAACGCGCAAGTCGAAAGAAGAATTTTGGTCTCAAACGCGCAAGGCTATCTGCGAGTTTCAAGGAAACGCGCTAGTAGTGACCAGCGAGTTCTACAAACTCGGTAATCAAAGCAAGCGAGTTTTGGGTGGAATAGTGATTTGCGAGTTCTTTGGCCTGCGAGTTTGAGGAGAAATAGTGATCAGCGAATTTATCGACCTGCGAGTTTGAAACTTCAAGAAATAATTCTAAGTGTTGAAACGCGCAAGCTTCGACGTGCGAGTTTGGGAAACGCACACACCTCAGTTAGCGAGTTTCAGCGTCAATAGTCTTTAGCGAGTTTAGGCACTTGCGAGTTTCGTCAATTTGCGAGTTTGCTTGCGAGTTTCTCAAAACGCGCAAATATCTGCGAGTTTGCTTGCGAGTTCGCCTGCGAGTTTGTTGAAAATTTATAAAACGCGCAAGTCTCAGTCTGCGAGTTTTAGGACTTGCGAGTTCAATAGTGTCTTGCGAGTTCTGACACTTAGTCAAAAAAAATCGAATTTTTTCAAAATTGTTATATGGCCTTTATTAGTGAAAAATTTTTCTCTAGGGGTGTTGCCCCTTGACCCCCGTGCTAAGTCTGCCTAGGGGGACATAGTTCTTTCTGTGATCAAAATCTCTGATTTTTTTTTAAGATTTTTCTTGTGATTTCATATTTTGGACTAACGATCAGTTCTAGTTTCTTATTGATATATTTTTCAAACAGGATATACAAAAATGACTTCCAAAGATGCTCTTTCAATCGGAACCGATGTAAAGCCTCCAGTTCTATTCAAAGGCGAGTATGAACAATGGAAGGATAGATTCTTGGATTTCATTGACCGACATTCAAATGGAGAGAATATACTTCTGTCTATCACCGAAGGTCCCATGAAACCAATCATAATTCATGTACCTGCTGATGATATTGATGGTGATGATGTTGATGGTGATGATGTTGATGATGATGATGGAGATGTGGAAAAAGAAATAAAGACAAAACCAGTTAAAGTTGAATTCTCTCAGTACTCAGAAGAACAGAAGAGTAGATTTAAAGCTGACAAGCAAGCGAGATCTCTTTTACTCCAAAGCATTCCAAATGACATATACATCAAAATTGATAGCTTCAAACATGATGCTAAACAGATGTGGGATCAATTGGAAAAGATGATGATGGGATCAAAGATAGGGAATCAGATAAAGGTGGCCAACTGCATCAATAACTATGAGGAATTCAAAGTAAAAGAGAATGAGAGTCTAGAAGACACATATGAAAGATTTACTTTGCTTCTGAATGAACTCACAAAGAACAAAGTTAAGAAGAAGCAGCTGGAAAACAATGTAAAATTTCTGAGCATCCTACGTCCTGAATGGAAGAAACACACACGTAGGATGAAGCAGATGAAAGATTTAAGTGAAATCCCTCTTCACGAAGTTTATGAGACATTACGGCAGAATGAGGAAGAGGTAGAAGAGAAAAGAGCTGAAAAGAAAAAGGCTGAGAAGGTTCCTGATCCTATAGCTTTGGTTGTTGATGAAAAGGAGAAAGAAAAGAAAGAGAAGATTGAGAAGAAGAAGAAAAAGATAGTGAGTTCAAGTTCAGAGTCTGGTTCTGTATCAGATAGTGATGATGGCGAGAGTTTGAAACAAGCTATGATTTTGCTGACCCGTGCATTTCAAAAGAAATTTTATAAGAAGTCGGGATCAAATTCTCAACGTTATTCGTCATCAAGTTCAAAGAACCACGAGCACCGAGAGAGGGTGGAAGGCAAGAGATTTGAAGAGAATAGGTATGGTGAGAAGAAACCGAATGAGAAGAAGAAGTTTGTGAATGATTACACTGTTGTTGAGAAGCCAGCAACTGATTCAATCAAATGCTACAATTGCGGCAAGTTGGGTCATTATGCTAAAGATTGTCGGAAGCCGAAAGTTCGCAATTCTCAGTATTATCAGAACAAGTTGCTTTTGGCAAGACAACAAGAAGTGGGTGTCGCTCTAATGGCTGAAGATGAGTTTTGGTTGGATCACTCAGAAGGAGAAGAAGATGAAAAGGAAGAGAATGCTCATATCTGTCTCATGGGCAAAGAAGTAAAAGATGACGAGTCATATGATGAGGCAGATGATGAGGTATTAAACTTAACTCCAAAAGATTTCATTACCAAATTGGAAACCATGGTGGTTGAGCTTCAAAAATTGCAAAACAAACTGAAAGAGGAAAAGGAAAGGGTTGCTAAAAAGAACAAAAAGATCTTTGAACTTAATACGTCTGTTATTTCGAACAAAGATCTGATTGATTCTTTACGCAAATCTAATTCTGATTCTAAATCAAAAGTAGATGATTTTGAAAAGAAGATTTCTGAGTTTGAAAGGAAAGTGTCTAAATATGAGTTTGAGAAAAATGAATCTGCACTAACTGTTTATAAATTGCAGGTTGAAAACAAGAATTTGAACAAGAAGGTAAATGGTCTGGAAGTTAAACTTTATAAAAGAGGTCAAACAGATCAAACCATTTTTCTTAATGCTCCTGATGAAGAGGCTGATGTTAAGCAAAGATGGGGACTTGGTTTTAACAACCCCCATTATCTTAAGAAAGCCATCAGAAAACAGCTGGCACTTTATAACTATGATTTTCTTGAATGTGCTGGTAAACATACTCATTTAAAACCCAAATTTGTTACCAAATTGTCAGAAGAAGATGAGGCCAAAGAAACTGAAAACAGAAAGAATAAAAAGAAAATGCAACTACCGTTTAACTATGTAAAGTTAAATGATAGTTATCTTTCAGAAACACCAAAAGTTCTTTCAAACGACTATTTTGTTAGTTATTCCGCTTCTGAGATGAAGGAAAAACCTGCGATTGCAAAGGTTTATTTTCCTACATCTATTCTTGAAAACAAAATAGTCGAGCTTGAAAATGTTTTATCTGATGAAAAACTTTTGGGTGATATACAACAAATTGTGTTTTCTATAGTTTTAAAGAACATTGTTTTTCAAGTTCAATCAACAAAGTGTTCTACAGTTTCAAAGGCACCTCAAACTTTCTCTGATAATTCTGATGACTTATTTGAGACTGCAAATGATTCTTTTAATTCTGATGATGGTAGCATGGAAAAATCTGATATGTTTGACATTCATTCTAAACTTCCTGATCATTCTACTTGTCTTGAAAATGAAAGAGTGTTACCAAGTGATGTTCATATTGGTGAAACATCAACTAAGATTGATGATTCAGTTTCTGTAACTGCTGATTACTATGCCCATGGTAAGAAACATAAGAAACAGCGATTACAGAAACAGAAATACACTGGTACACAAAAGAAAACTCAATCTTGGAAATCTGCTTTTCCTAATAAATCTACATCTTATGTTTCAGATTTAAGGAAGAAAAAGTTGAAAGCTCAATCCGAATGGAGACCAAAACAGAAGGATGCTGAGATAGCTGAATCAGTTACTGATAATTCTTGTACTAAATCTGTTAGTAGTGATTCTGATGTAGTTGATCAATGTGCTTCTCATAAACAAAACCTTGTAACTTCTTACAAGTGTTACTCAATAAAGCAGTTGATTCAATTATCTCCTATTACTACTAAATTTCATCATAATTATCGGCAAACTGACTTTGCTTATTCTCATGATTCTTCTGATTGGTATGGATCTTATCATGTATATTCTTCAAAGTCAAATGTTTTTCAAAGCTTTCAAAAGAACAGAGGGTCCATTTTTAAGTGGATGCCAAAATCTTGTACTAATATGTTAGGGCCCGTTTTTAAATGGGTACCTAAGTCTATTATTGTCTGATTTCTCTTGCAGACCCGGCATATGTGGTACTTGGACAGTGGATGTTCCAAGCATATGACTGAGCAAAAAGCTTTATTGTCTAACTATACAGAGAAATTCAGTGGTAATGTCAGATTCGGAAACGATCAGCTTTCACCTATCTTAGGATATGGTGACATTATTCAAGACAACATAACGATAAGTAAGGTGAGTTATGTCGAAGGCTTGGGGCACAACTTATTCAGCATAGGTCAATTCTGCGATAAAGGGTTAGAGGTCAACTTCAAGACTAAGAGTTGCTCAGTTCGAACTGAAGATGGAACAGAACTCTTATCTGGAAATCGAAAGACCAACCTATACACCATCAACTTGTCCAAAGTTCAGATTGACAATCAGGTATGCTTGATGACAAAAGCTACACAGCAACAAAGTTGGCTCTGGCATAGACGGTTATCTCACTTGAACTTTCGTTACATCAACAAGCTGGTTCGTGGAAAATTGGTAAAGGGACTTCCTGAACTGAAATATGATAAAGAACACTTATGCGCAGCTTGTGAGAAGGGTAAGATGTTTATCTACTGTTTAGAGTCTTTGTTTATCTACTGTTGTCTCAGTGGTTTACACAATGTTGAGCCTTATAAAAAGCAATATTCGTGATTAATTCTTTCTACACTTGCACGAGCACACAAGGAATTCGTTTCTTTGTCATAACATTCATAGAAATTGCCTTTGTGGTGTTTCGATGATTGGATGGAAGCCCTGGGGGTGTGAACATCAAAAAGCCCCTTTATATTGTGTATTCGTTACACAGTGACTTTGTGTTACTGACAGGCATATTAACTGATTCATCTGTTGATTCAGGAGTTACATGTTCTTATTTTGTCCGGATTTGAAAAGATCTGGATGAATATTGGTTGTGGATCACAGAATCAGAGGCTCGTTAACAGATCAGAATGGTTAAAGATATTTCTTAGAAACAAAGTTTTGATGATCTAGATGCTCAATTCATCAAAAAGGGGGAGATGGTATGAAGAAATGTTAAAGTTTTTGAAGTTAAAGGGAGATGGTTTCAAAGAAATGATAAAGATTTGAAGATGATCAAAGAATTTCTGAAGTTTTGAGGAAATTTTCTTTGAAGATTATTTGCTAAAGCAATTCGAGCTGATTCTGAAGATAATTTCTTTCCACAAGTCTAAAAGCGTTCTATGTGAAAGATTTGGGGAGATTGTTAATTGTTTGAAGATAGTTTTGGAAAGAAGACTATCAATGAAAAAGGGAGTTTGCTTTGACAGAGCTTAATGTGAAAACTGAATTGCTAGATCTTTCAACAATGGTCTTGAATCCAAAGGGGGAGATTGTTAGAGCATAAATATGTTGGATACAAGATCAAGCATACTGAAGGTCAAAGTTGAGAAAGTCAAAGCTGCTAAAGTCAAACCTCATTAAAAGTCAAAGTCTATTTGTAATAAGTCAAACTTAGTAGTCTTTGTATTTTAGTTTCCTTAGTATTAGGTGGTAGTAAAAATAGTTTTTCTATTTGTATTTTTAGTAGTTGGAATTTGGAAATTGAGAGAATTGTAATATCAGATTTGAGAGAATTCGGTTTTAGAGAGAGAAAGACTTTTAGAGAGAGAAAGTGTAATTCTTGAGAATTCAAGTAATCAAACAGGTAATTGTTGTTGTTAATCTTGTTTGTTTGATTGTTATAATACAGAAACTAGAATCTGGAACACACAAAAGTCAACATTGTCTTTTTAATAGAATAGTCTGTTGGGAACTGAAGAAAAGCTTAAGTATGGTTAATGCTGCTAGTTCAGATTTACTACTGCTAGAAGACTTCAAAGTTAATACTGCTGAGTATTACTACTGCTAGTAGAATTAATACTGCTATTCAAAGTTAGTGCTGCTTGAACAAAGTTAGTACTGCTTAGCTAGTTAGTACTGCTAGTGGTTAGTGATGCTTAGTTGTTTATGGTGCTTATGATTAGTACTGCTTATGAATTGAAGATCCGGATGGAAAGGATGACAACTGTAAAGAATCAAGATATTCATGGAAGGATTGAAGATAATGATGGAAGATATACTTAAGATATTTTATTTATTGTAATTATCTTTTATTCAGTATATGTATAGAATTGATAGAATAGTTTATTTTTAATCATTCATTCTAAGTTTTAGAGAAAATCAACCTCAAGGCATAGATCCTAATTCTAGAGAAGTAGAATTCGTCTTGAAAGAGTCTGTTCTTCAAGATTGAGGTTGAGTGTGTAATCTTGTGATTTGATAATTTAATACAAGTTTACAAGTTGTTGATCATATACTGTTTTGATTACTGTTACATTGAATATCAAAGTGTTATTCCGCAACTTCTTTGATATTGTTTCTGAGACTTTATTCTTGTTAAGAAATTCGATCCTGACAAGTGGTATCAGAGCCTGTTCTCTCAGAAACATCTATTCATTCATCATGGAAAACTTTGCAGAATCAAACAGTACTCTGGTCTCAAAGGTACCAATGCTCAGACCCAAGAATGAGTCTATGACTCAAACTTTTGACAGGTTCAACAAGCTTATTGGTGAACTTGCTACAGTGGGAGTACAAATTGATCAAGATGATCTGAACAGAAAGTTTCTAAGGTCCCTGAGTGATGAATGGACCATGTATACTGTGTCTTTCAGACAGAATGATCAACTGGAAGAAAAGGAACTTGATGATCTATATAATGATCTAAGAGTTTTTGAATCTGAGGTAGAGGCTAAGAAGAGGCCTTCTGGGTATGTTCACAATGTTGCACTCCTTTCAGCATCAACTGATTCTACTTCCAACCCTGAATTAGTTAGTGCTGCCAATGGAGCAAATCAAGAGAAAGGCAATGAAACTGTATTTGAAGCCTTTCTGGCAAGTCATGGAAACTCTTCTCTCATTAATGATGACTTGGAACAACTCCATCCAGATGATCTTGAAGAGATGGACATTAAATGGCAGATGGCCATGCTCTCTATGAGAGTTAAGAAGTTCATCAAAAGAACTGGAAGAAATAACTTCTCTCAAAGAAGAGAAGATGGAGCAGGTTTTGACAAGTCAAAGGTGGAATGCTATAAATGCCATCAGAAGGGACACTTTGCTAGAGAATGCAGAAGTGGAATACCTCAAAACAATAACCACCAACAAGCTCAATCTGGAAGCTTCAATAATAACAGAAACTCTGCACAAGCCCTTGTCTCTCAACAAGGCATGGGGTTTGATTGGAGTGATCAAGCAGAAGAGGCCATCCAGAACCAAGATCTAATGGTAGAGGTGTCAGATCTCCCAACAGAGGTAACTTCCAATCTTTGTTCTCAAAATTGCATTAACACTGTTAAAAGGTACAGGGATCACAACCAGACCATGAGTGATGACCTGAAGAGATTAGAAAAGGACATAAAAGATTATGTTAGGATTGTTGAGAGATTTGAAGAGCAGATTAAGGGTTTTCAAGCTAATGAGATTCAACACTCTTATGACACAAACTACTGGAAGTGGGAGAAGAATGACTTAGAACTTCAACTGACCAGATCCAAAGAAGAGAGTGAAAAGCTAAGAGGAGAGCTAGCTAAAGTCAAACTAGATGTAGAAAAGTTTTCCAATGCTTCCAAAGCAATGGATTCTTTGCTACAAACTCAGATTCATGATAAACTGAGAAGAGGAATAGGGTACAATACCACACCACCACCCTATAACAACAACTACATCCCTCCTAGCTCAGATTTGTTAGAAACAAAGGATAGGAAGGACCTACCTAAGGGAGCCACTGAGATAGATCCCTTAGATGAAGTAGTTGTTAAGGATAAAACTGAGAAAGAAGTTGTCAAAGATAAAGACAACACTGTAAGTGGTGAGATTCCTATAGAAAACCACATAATCACCAATGAGGGATGTGGAAAGCATTGGATCAAGTCCAATGAGATAGAGAAGACTAAGGGAAAGAACAAGAAGGTTCACTATAAGCAGACCACTGTTGTGAACTCTATCCCTTGCAAGCAGTGTGCATGCAATAAATCTGAGCCCCAAAAACATGATAAACCAAGGGGAAATCAGAGAACCTGGAACAATCAATGGGCACAAAAGCAAGGCATTGATCTGAGTAAAATCAATAGACCAAAGCCTTGTTTTATTTGTTGAAAGTTAAATCATTTGGCTAAGTATTGTTTCTTTAACCCTATTAACCAACAAATGCACTTTCAAAGCTTTGTGCAAAAACCTGTTGGTTATAGGAAGGCTGGAAAGAAACATGTGATGAAGAAATCTGTTGAAACCATAGGCCCCATAGGGAAAAAGGTTTTAAAAGAAAGCATTAAAATGTGGGTGCCTAGAAGCACTAAAACTGTTAGTACTGCTGACAAGAATAGTGCTGCTGGAAGCATTACTGCTGCTACCAGTGTTAGTACTGCTGAAAATATTAATGCTGCTAATACTGTTAGTACCTCTTCAAAGGTTAATACTGCTAACACAGATACTGCTGCTAACACAGTTACTACTTCTAACAAGGTTAGTACTGCTAAGCATGCAAGTGCTGCTAAGGCAGTTAGTACTTCTAAAACCAGTACTGCTTCTAGCAAAAATGTTTTCAAGCCTATCATTGTGACAAAGTACTCCAAAAATGAGGAGTCAAAGTTTAAAAATCTTGTCAAGAAAGAATGCAAGTATTTTGATGAGAAAGGGGTACCCAAGACCACTTTGGCTTGGATTCCTAATTCATACTAACTGATTTATATTATGTGCAGGGCAACCAACAGCTCAAAGGAAAGAGCATATGGCATGTTGATAGTGGTTGCTCTAGGCACATGACAGGTAACATGTCATGCCTTCAGGATTTGAAGCATATCAATGGAGGACATGTTGCTTTTGGAGATAATCTTACTGGTGGTAAAATAAGTGGAAAAGGTAATGTTACAAAAGGTAAGATGACATTTGAGGATGTCTACTATGTTGATCAGTTGAAGTACAACCTGTTAAGTGTATCACAGGTTTGTGACAAACAACATAGCATATTATTTACAAATACTAAGTGTATGATCCTTGCTCCAGGGTTCAAGGTAGTTGATGAAAGCATGATACTACTTAGAACTCCAAGAAAGGACAATGTTTATTGTCTTGATATGGACAATGTTGATAGTGATTCATCCCTGAACTGTCTTGTTTCAAAAGCTTCTGTGGATGAATCCTCTCTTTGGCATAGAAGGATGTGTCACATGAACTTCAAGACTATGAACAAACTTGTTAAAAACAACCTTGTAAGAGGTTTACCTTCAAAATTATTTTCATGTGATGGTCATTGTGTTGCATGTCTTAAAGGCAAACAGCACAAAACTTCTCATAAGACCAAAGAGATAAATTCAATTTCTTCTTGTCTCCAATTACAGCATATGGATCTGTTTGGTCCTACAAATGTTATGAGTATAGGCAAGAAATCTTACTGCTTGGTTATTGTTGATGATTACTCCAGATTTACTTGGGTATATTTTCTAAAGACTAAGGATGAGACAAGTGGACTGATCAAATCTTTTATCCTAAGAATTGAAAACCAAACTAATCAAAAAGTAAAAGTCATTAGATCAGATAATGGGACTGAGTTTAAAAAATTTGATCTAAACACCTTTTGTGAAGAAAAAGGAATTGAGAGACAATATAGTGCCCCTAGGACTCCTCAACAGAATAGAGTTGTTGAGAGGAGAAATAGGACACTAATAGAGGCTGCTAGATCTCTGTTGGCTGATTCAAAACTGCCAATTACCTTCTGGGCTGAAGCAGTTAATACTGCCTGTTATGTCCAAAACAGAGTTCTAGTGGTCAAGCCAAAGAACAAGACCCCATATGAGCTTTTAAATAAAAGAAAACCTTTCATTGGTTTTTTCAAACCATTTGGGTGTCCTTGTACTATTCTCAATACCAAATCTCACTTAGGTAAGTTTGATAGTAAAGCAGATGATGGATTTCTTGTTGGTTACTCATCTCAGAGTAAGGCTTATAGAGTTTTTAACTCTTCTTCTAGAATAATTGAAGAAAGTGACAATGTCAAATGCAATGAGAACACACCAAATCCTATTGGGTCTGGTCCTCAGTGGCTATTTGACATTGATTCACTAACTAACTTTTTTGGTTTCAGTAGTGATTATTATGCAGGTTCAGGGAGTGGAGGATCAGGAACTACACAAGTTCAAGACAGTATACCTCAATCTGTGATCTTTCCCATACCAACAGTAGACTTATGTGAAAAGGAACCATCTACTGAGTGAAGAAGAAAGTAGAGATGAGGAGAATCAAGAAAATCAAGAACCACAAGTAGCTGCTGAAAATACCTCAGTTGACTTGAATGACTCTAATCTAGAGGTGGGACTTAATGAAGAACCTAGTCATCACACCAGAATACAAAAGAATCATCCTCCACAGCTGGTAATAGGAGATATATCTTCTCCTATGATGACTAGAAATCAAAGTAGGCTTCAAGAAATGCAAGACCAACAGCATACAATGCTATCTTGCTTTTTATCCCAGCTTGAGCCTAAAAAGGCACATGATGCTATGAAAGAATCCAGTTGGATAGAAGCCATGCAAGAAGAGCTACTGCAGTTCAAGCTGCAAGATGTTTGGGATCTGGTAGACCTTCCTAAAGGCCAAAGAGCAATAGGAACAAAATGGGTCTTCAGGAATAAGAGAGATGAAAGAGGAATAGTCATAAGAAACAAAGCAAGGTTGGTGGCTCAAGGATATACACAAGAAGAAGGAATAGACTATGAAGAAGTATTTGCACCTGTGGCTAGGATAGAAGCAATTAGATTATTCCTAGCTTATGCTTCTTATATGAAATTCAAAGTCTATCAAATGGATGTCAAAAGTGAATTTCTTTATGGCTCAATTGAAGAAGAAGTATATGTCTGTCAACCACCAGGGTTTGAAAACCCAAGCTATCCAGACAGAGTATACAAATTGAAGAAAGCACTTTATGGACTACATCAAGCTCCAAGAGCATGGTATGACACTCTGTCATCCTATCTCTTGGAAAATGGCTTTGAAAGAGGAGTCATTGATAAGACTCTATTCATCAAGAGAAAGAAGAAGGATATCTTGCTGGTCCAAATCTATGTTGATGATATTATCTTTGGATCAACAAGAGACAACATGTGCAAGGAGTTTGAGGAACTAATGCATCAAAGGTTCAAGATGAGTTCCATGGGGGAACTTACTTTCTTCCTTGGACTCCAAGTTCAACAGAAGTCAGATGGAATCTTCATCTATCAGTCCAAGTATATGCAGGACTTTCTAACCAAGTTTGGTTTCTCAGATTCAAAACCTGCAAGCACACCTATGGAGACACACAAGCAGATAACAGCAGATCTTGAGGGGGAGGATATGGATGTTCATCATTATCGATCCATGATTGGCTCTCTCATGTATCTTACAGCCTCTAGGCCAGATATAATGTTTCCAGTCTGTGTATGTGCAAGATTCCAAGTTAGGCCAAAGCAATCTCACTATCAAGCTGTTAAAAGGATATTCAGATATCTCAAAGGGCAATCCAGATTGGGACTTTGGTATCCTCATGACTCATCATTTGACCTGCTTGCATACTCAGATAGTGGTCTAGGTGGAGAAAACTTGGACATAAAATCTACTTCTGGAGGATGTCAGTTTTTGGCAGTGCAAGAAACAAACCACAGTATCCACATCTACAAAAGAGGCAGAGTACATAGCAGCTGCAAGTTGTTGTTCTCAAGTCTTATGGATTCAGAATCAAATGTTGGATTATGGGGTAACCTTTCTACACACTCCAATTTTTATTGATAATAGCAGTGCTATTAGCATTGTGAATAATCCTGTCAAGCACTCAAAGACAAAGCACATTGAGATCAGGTATCACTTCATAAGAGACTGTAATGAAAAGAAACTTATTCAAGTTGTAAAAGTTCACACTGATAACCAGTTTGCTGATCTATTCACTAAAGATTTTGATGTGGGTAGATTCACTTTCTTGGTAACAAGTGTGGGAATGATCAACTCTGAATAAGCCCCTTCTCAAAAAGTAGTTATATACCTGTATATTGTTTATTCTTGGTGTTACTAATCTTCTTTTTCAGGATATATATAGCAGTACTCAGTGTATCACAAGCTTAAAAGAGTAAGTCTGGTTAATACTGCCAGTACAGTTTTAATACTGCTAGTAGTTAATACTGCTCTCAGTTAATACTGCTAGTTAGTTCATACTGCTAGTAGTTAATACTGCTCTCAGTTAATACTGCTAGTTAGTTAATAATGCTAGTGGTTAATACTGCTTTCAGTTAATACTGCTTTAAGTTAATACTGCTTTCAGTTAATACTGCTTTCAGTTAATACTGCTCTAGGTTAATACTGCTTATGTCCCGAATACTATAAATACTCTTTGCCAGCCTAAAAGTTCATAACGACTCTTTGCATACTGTTCTCTTGCGCTCTAAACCCTTTCTCTCTCAAGTCCAAAGTTTTCAGGCAAGAACGTTCAAGATCAATGGCATCAATGGCTTTCATAGACGAGCACAATGAAATCGCGATGCTACAGAAGCCCAAACAGGCCGCCGGTTTCCACCAGATTGTGGATTTCCTCAAAACAACCCACATTGCTCATGCTCTCACTGTCTCGCCATCAATCTTTATCGAGCATCAAAGGCAATTCTGGGCACATGCCACCATTGTTACTGAGAATGGTGTGCAAATGATCAAGACAAAAGTGTGTGGAAAGCCGTTGACAGTTACTGAAGAGGTAATTCGCATCAGTCTACGTCTAGACGATGCCTCTGGTATAACTTCTATCTCTAATGATGAACTGTTTTCTACTCTTACAAGAATGGGGTATGGAGGCCCATTGGGTGTTTTTAAGTTCTCAAAAGCTAAATTCTCACCCCAATGGCGTTTTCTTGTTCATACCTTGATGCACTGCATCTCTAAAAAGACTACTGGATGGAGTGAGTTCAGTAGCACCATTGCTTAGGCTCTGGTATGCTTAGCCACTGCCAGAAAGTATAATTTTTCTCAAATGATTTTCAATGATCTTGTCTCAAACTTGGGAAACAAAAAGAGCTTTTATATGTACCCCAGGTTTGTTCAAGCAGTTATCACCCACGAATTGACGGATATTCCTCATTTTGATGGGATATATGTACCAAAACCCCCTAAAGGCAAGGTTTTCTCAAATATGAGAAGATCTGCTGGGGACTCGGAAGGAGTTGACACCCCATTGTTCTCTACAATCATGGTGGTGTCCCAAACTGATGAAGGTATGGTAGCAGGGTCAAGGCCCCCATTAGACCAACCCACTGCTAGTCAATCCCAACCTTGCCACTCTAAATCAATTCCCCAGTCTCTTCTTGATAAACCAACTTCACCAATCACCCAAACATACAAAAGGAAACAGGTAAAGAAGGCTCCTTCCCTTCTTGTACCAACAACCCCTAAGCCTTTAAGCCCTCTAAGGGAGGATTCTCCCTTAGAGAATATCTACAGGGAAACCACAAGGGTGTCTCCAAACCCAAAGGAGGTGCTCTCTGAGGAGGAGGTTGAGCATATGGGTCCTGAGGCTGCCACTACTCCTGCTAGCACAGAGGAGGACAATGGTAACATAAATAAGACCTCCCCCATGGCAACTTTGAATGAGCAATCATTCAAAGGTCCCCGGTGCCAAGAAACCAAGGGGGTGGATAGTGCTTCTGTTAGGCAGAAGGCTTCCACTACTAAAAGATCCCATGATCCTTCAATAGGGGGTAACACTCCTGGAGAAGGTGAGGACAGATATGACTATCTTGAATTGATGGATACAATGGCCAACATCAACAGGGATGTGATCAAACAAGGCCAAGAAATAGAAGAATTGAAGTTGATAGTCCTGTCACAACAAGTACAGATTGCTAAGTTGAAGAAGATGGTGACCAGGCTTGTGCAGAAGAAGAGGAGAAAGTAATTTGAACTAAGAAGCAGGAAAACTGGGAATGATGCTCCCAAAAAGGGGGAGATCAACATGGAAGAAGATACAGAAGAGGGGGAGCTTGATGGGATGAAATATGGTGTTGAGGGGGAGAAGGCAGCAGTAACAGAGCAAGCAATAGAAACCATTAATGTTGCTAGTTCAAGTAAAGCAGCAGAAATGGTTAGTACTGCTGAAATAAGCAAAGCAGCAGAAACTGTGAAAGAAGTTTTAACAGAGTTGGAGATTGCAGAAACTTTACTTAAAGCCCAAGCATGATACTCCTAAGGTCACTTCAAAGGCCAAAGGAGTTGTCATCAAAGAAAGAGGTGATGCTGCAAAGAAATCTAGTTCTGAGAATGTGATAAGCAAAGAAAAGGGTAAGGCAAAGCTAGTTGAATCTGATCAACAAAAGAAAAGGCAGAAGTTGATTGAGGCAGATGAAGCTTTGGCAAGAAAGATACAAGCTGAATTGGAACAAGCATAAAATGTCCAAGTGGAAAAAGACAGAGAGATAGCAAAAGCAATGGCTGCAAAGCTGAATAAAGCCTATCAACAGAGTCTGGCAACTGAAATGGCTAAAAAGAAAGTCACATCTCTAAGGACGATTGGAAAATTTACAATGAGTGCAAAGAAGAAGAGACAACCCTCAAAGACATTCCTTGGTACCCAACAGAGAAACATGATGATCACTTTCCTCAAGGGTGCTGTAAGAGTTAAAAAGGAAATGTTTTCAAAGATGTCTTTTGAGAAAATCAAAGGACTATATGATGCAGAGATGAAAAAGCTTCAAGAGAATGACACTGCCAGGGTGGAAATGGAGAAAAGGATGAAGGAGAGCAATGACTTTGTAATACAAAAGCCTTTTCCAGATGAGCAAGAAACTCCAAAGAAAGAGGCTACTCTTGGTGAAAGTCTAAGGACTTTAAAAAGAACCAAGATGATGGCAAGGAAAAAGCCTACAAAGAAGCCCAGAATAGTGGAAGAAGAGGCTGAGAAGGTTGCTGAAGAAGAAGAGGCACCTGAGTCATCTAAAATGCAAGAACCTGCAAGTACTGAGGATGTCAAAATCTACATGGTAGTGATGGACAAAGTGCCTGAACCAATTTCACTGGGATGTCATGGAGGTAGATGGCAAGGAGTACATCAGATTGAAGAGAAAGAATGAGAAATATGAAGTGTACACCACCTGGAATAAGATTGTCAGAACCTGCTCAAGGTCTGATATTGAAGAAATGTTTGAGATAGGAATGAAGTTGTATGCAAATATACTGAAAGCTCCAGTGATTTCAATTAAAAAGCTGGTAATGGAGTATCTGTGTATGATGTTCAAGCCTGATGAAGTAGAGGAGGTAATAAGGAATGTTTTTCAAACAGTGAATAATTGGACTCTATATGAAACTAGTGGAGTATATGCAGTGACTTTGGATTTAAATCATACTGAATACTTTATAGTGGATAGAGTGTACAACCATAGCAGATTGAAGCTTCATGCCATGCTGAAGAAGAAGCTAGGATGTATTCCAGATTCAGAAATGGCTAAATATTTGATCCAAAGAACAATTAATCAGAGTTTGGGGTTGGATGCAAATACTGGAATTTAGGCCATGATGGAGTTTTGGGAGCATCTTGAAGAAAATCTGAAGAACTTGACTTCTTTTCCTAAAAGTCAAGTTAGGGGGAGATTGTTGGGAACTGAAGAAAAGCTTAAGTATGGTTAATGCTGCTAGTTCAGATTTACTACTGCTAGAAGACTTCAAAGTTAATACTGCTGAGTATTACTACTGCTAGTAGAATTAATACTGCTATTCAAAGTTAGTGCTGCTTGAACAAAGTTAGTACTGCTAGTGGTTAGTGATGCTTAGTTGTTTATGGTGCTTATGATTAGTACTGCTTATGAATTGAAGATCCGGATGGAAAGGATGACAGCTGTAAAGAATCAAGATATTCATGGAAGGATTGAAGATAATGATGGAAGATATACTTAAGATATTTTATTTATTGTAATTATCTTTTATTCAGTATATGTATAGAATTGATAGAATAGTTTATTTTTAATCATTCATTCTAAGTTTTAGAGAAAATCAACCTCAAGGCATAGATCCTAATTCTAGAGAAGTAGAATTCGTCTTGAATATGTCTGTTCTTCAAGATTGAGGTTGAGTGTGTAATCTTGTGATTTGATAATTTAATACAAGTTTACAAGTTGTTGATCATATACTGTTTTGATTACTGTTACATTGAATATCAAAGTGTTATTCCGCAACTTCTTTGATATTGTTTCTGAGACTTTATTCTTGTTAAGAAATTCGATCCTGACATAGTCAAAGTATGTTTAGTTTTACTTTGTGGTTAAGTCTTGTTTAGAGTGTTGGTTTAAATAGGGTTATGGCTTTTGTAATCATGCAAATAGAGATCTAAGTTTGTCATTGTAACTTTTCAGACTTGTGGCTATATCAAGATCTACTTTCTCTATCTAGTTTCTCTCTCTAGTTCTTGATCATATTATGAGAATTACTTGATTGTTTTGGGATTTTGTAATTAACAGAAGATTTGGGCTCAGATCTAGGAGCATATATTGATTTAGTAAACACACACAAAATCACTTTCTAAACAAAGAACAGTGCACTGATTTTACCCAAAATGAACTCGTCAAAAATTAGGCAAAAACAGGGACTGGTATGAATCGAAAACAGGTTTAGAAAGTAATACTCTACCTATGAGAAAATCAACCATCGAGAGACTGATCGAAATGATTCCAATGAATCATTCTGCTCTGACACCAATTGTTGTCCTATATTTTTCTCGTAAACAATCAATACATAGATTATATCAAAGTTTGGTGCGGAAGCAATATGGGTATAAAGAGATTGATAGGTAGAAACAATAGTGGAAATAATGAGAGCAATCAATGACAAACAACAAATAGTGATTGAGCCATAAATGTCATATGTATTGATGAGAATGAATTGATTACAGTAAGAACACCAAGAACTAACACAGACTATGTGTCATTCTCTCTATCTCACCAAAACTCTTTCTAGCTACTGTCTGGTGTTGAGCGTGTGTAAATTTGTTGAGCGTATCAAGGACAGTACAAATCTCCTACAAAAATCTTCTATATATAAGATAATCATGGGAAATTCAAACCATACACCTATCAGAGGCTGCCATGTGTAAAGGCGAAGTAACCGTTTTGACGGGCTGACATGGCAGAGCTGCATTGGTTGACGTAGCTATGAGAGAGATGACTTTTTGAATTCTTCAGGAAAGGTAGCACAGAGGTTGCTTCCACAAAGCTTGTCACAGAAGCTCTGTGGACTTTGGATCATCTTTTGGTTAAGAGCATTCTGTGCTTGGTGATTGCAGAACTTCTAAAGATCAACAGCTTTCAACGATAGAGGTCCTCTGGCTCTGAGGTCTTGTCTTCTTTTTGAATACTTTTACAAGTCAGAATATGGGGCTAACACCAACAAACATGACACTCCAACTTGCAGATAGATCAGTGAAGTATCTATATGGAATCGTGGAAGACGTCTTGATAAAGGTCGGAAGATTTTACTTTCCAATTGATTTTGTAATTCTCGATATGGAAGAAGATGCTGAGGTGCCATTAGTTTTGGAAAGACCTTTCTTAGACACAAGTAGGGCTTTGATAGATATGGAAGAAGGTGTGATGACTTTCAGAGTTGGTAATGAAAAGGTAACCTTCCATGTTCTCAAAAGCTTAGAAGATAGAGGTGAACCAGAAAGGGGGCCGATTGCATCAGAAACTGGTAATAATGGGAAAACGGATGTGGGGAAAATCAGTTGTGGTGAAAATCAGGAAAAGCCGTATGTATGGGTGATTAAATTCCGCAAGCGATACCGAGCCAAATGAGAGCCACACAATCGTGCCACGACTTTAAATAAGGTGTTAGGTGAGAGGCAACTCACCAGGTTCGTTTCTTTTTTATTTTCGTAATTTGAATTCCACTTTAGAATTATAGAGTTAGTTCATGATTTTATTTATTAATTTTTATTAACTTTTTATACTTGTTCGTGGCCTCTCGTAAGTCTAAGTTGTACTCGTTTCATTCTCGCAAGAAAACGGTAAGATTCAGACGTAATCATTTTGTTCTAGGAGTTGCAAGTTAGTGTGGGTTGGCTACAAGTCACTTTGAAGTCCCTGTAGCCACTGTCAAAAACTGAGAAAAAAAGGTAGTCGGGTGAGTTTTACGTTAGTTCAGGAAGACCAAAAGTCACACCAAAGTCGCCTTAGGCACGACCCTTTTCACAAACTTTTTGACCTTCTAGTGAGTTGGAAGTGAGTTCTAGAGTCAAAAACTCACAGTAGGCACTGGCAAAATTTGAGCAAAAGACAATTTAGGCAACTGTCACATTAGTTCAGGAAATTCCAACTAGCGCCAAACTAGCTCTAGCCACTGCCATATACACAACCCAAAAGCCTCGCGGGCGAGTTTCACGTGAGTTTCTCTGATCCTAACTAGCACCAAACGAGCCCGAACCAAGATTGGGTTTAAATGTCTTCGGGTGACTTGCAAGTGAGTTTCTTGGCCCTAAACTAGCATCAAACTCGCGTTAGGCACTGCCATATCCACGATTCACAAGCCTTTCAAGTGAATTTCAAGTGAGTTTACCTACTCTTAACTAGCATCAAAGTAGCCCGAACCAGGAGTGAGATTAAAAGCCCTTTGACCGATTTCTTTTCTTCAATTGAACAATCATCCTTCTTAAATCGATCCAAGCGAACAAGAGCAAACCTAGGGTTTAATCTAATTGTTCTCATCTTTTCTCCTCCACAAAATCTTTTTTTATGTTTATTTATCAACATCTAATGGGATAATTGCATATACATTGTGAGATGTTGTTATGAACATTATCAATTATAAACAAAACTGTTATTCCCAGATTCTAGTTCTTAAAATGCAATTAATCAAACAAACAAGATATATCAATCAATTACCTGTTTGATTTTAATACAATTTCAACAATTACAAGTTTCTCTCTCTAGAACTCTCTTTCTCTCTCTCTACAAATTTCTCTTTAAATCTTGTGCAAACCTCTTAAGAACATGCGTAAACCTTGATGAACTTGCGCAAAATTTGGATCTTGCGCAAACTTCAAAAACTCGATCAGAATCACACCAAAAACCACTTTAGACCTCAAATTACAATACGAAAATTTGACAATTTGCTCGCCTAAACATCTAGAACACAATTCTAACAACTAATTTCGATCAAATACAAAAAACAATACAAATTGATTTGAATACAGTGCACAAAACTCGTGAACTTCGAACTCAACAAAAATCAAAATCAAAGATTGTTTACAGTGCAATTCTTGAAATTATCTATACAGACTCAATCGATTATGATAACTGAACCAAACCTAATTCATTACAACTCCAGATTCACACTAAAACTCGAAATTCGATTCACGCTCAAGAACACAGTGTCGAACTTTCTGAATTTTCTTGATTTCGATTTGGAATCTGCTCTTATACCAATTGTTATTCCCAGATTCTAGTTCTTAAAATGCAATTAATCAAACAAACAAGATATATCTGTTAGGTCTGATTTTATAGTAATCATTGTATTTATAGGACTTGGTCAAATACTGTGTTTAGAGCTTATCTGTGTTGTATCTGACCAAGGGTATTTAAGTCCCTTTGGTCTTGTTTCTTGTGTAAGAAACACACGCACAATATTGAATACATTCTACTTTGCTCTCCAAATCTCTCTCTCTCTCTCTACTTCCTCTCTCTAAGAATCAGTGATCTTGGTCTCTCAATTGGTCTCTACTTCCTCAGCAAACGCAAAGCTCAGTTTGCGTTCCCCACTGCAATCGCAAAACTCATCTTGTGTTTCCCATTGCACCCGCAAACCTCAGTTTGCGTCTCTCTCTTGACCCGCAAAGCTCTAGTTTCCTGACTTAGTTTTAAAAAAAAGTCTGGAATTTTTTTTTTGTGTGTCATCTTTATTTTTTTTAAACTTTGTGTCATAACAAGTGTTTTTCAAATTGTTAATTTTTAATATTTTTTGAATTTTTTCAATTCAATCTGATTTTTGATTTTCTGATTCATCAGAAATGGATTCTGCCAAATTTGCTCTCCAAGCTAGGTTCTACTCCAATGATCTGATGATGCAATTAGGAACAGATACTCGTCCACCAGTCTTAATCAACGAAGATGAGTTTACACAGTGGCAAGATAGGTTCATAAATTTTATTGAGCGTCAGAATAATGGAGAGAATATGATGATATCTTTAACTGAAGGACCATTTGTCAGGCTGAAAAATGACATTCCTTTGACTGCTGATGAAATTAAACGAGAAAAAGCCGATAGAGAAGCAAAGTCCAATTTGATGCTAGCTCTGCCTAACACGATCTACAATCGAATTGATTGTTTCAAACATAATCCAAATATGATGAGCTTGGGTCATCAGTTGCTACTCAGATACGCCAGACACGCTTCATGAACAACTTTGAGGAATTTAAGGCGAAGGACAATGAATCTCTGAAGGCTATCTTTGACCGATTTTGTGCTGTGATTAATGATCTTAGAAAGATTAAAGTGGAAAAGACTGATCTGGAGACGAATCTGAAGTTCCTTAATTCTCTTCAGCCTGAGTGGAATAAAGCATGTCATAGACTGAGGAACGATGTTCGGATATATCTACAATGCAGATTCAGGAACTGTATGAGATTTTACTGACTGATGAGAGTTTGGTACTGGAAAAGAAGGCCAAACTAGATAAAAAGAACAAGAAAACAGTTGATCCGGTTGCTCTTCTCACGAAGCAACTGAATGAACAAGCGTTGTCTGATAACGCTTACACCGGGTCAACTGATGACAATGGAGAGGCCTTACAGAAAGCCATGATCCTTCTCTCTCATCATTACCAGAAGAAGTTCCAACCTAGATCTGGTTCCAACTCTTCACGCTTCACTTCCGGTTTCAAAGCCAAAGTACCCGAGCCAAAGACTAATGCTTGCTACAACTGTGGAAAGTCGGGTCACATGTCAAAGGAGTGTAGAGCAAAGAAGGTTAGGGACTCAGCCTACTACCGAAAGAAAATGGAACTAGCAGAAAAGAGAGAGAACGGAACTGCTTTATTGGTCGAAGAAGAATTCTGGTTGGATTTTTCCGACGACGAAGCTTCCAATGTCGAGATCGCTCACATGTGCTTAGTCGGAGATGACCAGTCAGATGATTCTGATACTTATGAGGATGAGATATATTCTGAATTTGACTACCAATATATTACCTCTCAGATGGATATCATGATTAATGCTTTGTCTGATTTGCGTTCTAAGTTAATATCTGAAAAGAATCTAAATTCTGAAAAGTCAGATTTGATTGACAAACTGAAAATTTCCTTGAAAGATGAAAATTCAATTTTAGAAAATACTAAAGACATCTTTTAAAAGAAATTGGATGCTTTGGAAAATTCTAACAAGACTTATCTTGAATCTTTGACATCTATGACTACTTTAAAAGATGAGTTTTCTGATAAAATAATTAAGTTAGAAGAAAAGCTTTATCGAAGAGACCAATCTGAACAAACAATCTATATGAACAAGCCGAGGAGTGAAGAGGCTTTAAAACAGAGATGGGGACTTGGTTTTGATAATCCTCAATTTTTAAACAAAGTGATAGACGAAGTTCCCACCTTATATAAATACGAATATCTAAATCTTGCACACTATGGTCCACAGTTTAAATTCTTTTGGACTAGTGAAAAGCAAATTTTAGACATCGAAAATGAGAAAATGATATATAAAAAGAAAAATGAAATTCCTTTTGTTTACACATCCGAAAATGCAAAATATTTTCCTGAAAAATCAAAAAGAGGAAGAAGAATTTTAAATGATATATCTTCTATCAAATCTTCAATGTCTGATGATTTTATTGCTCTTTTTGCACATGATTCTGATAAAGGAAATATTTCTCCAATCATTTATGATTCGAAGAAATATACTCCTCCGTTAGTATTAGAAGGAAAAATCATAGATCTTGAAGATCAGATAGAAGATCAAAATATTTTGAAGAAAATTGAATCTGATATAATTCTTTCTTTCATGACATCTAGTCTTGAATAAAATTTATTTTCTCAAAAATCAGATTCTATTTCTAGCTTATCTTCTGATTCTAAGAAAAATAAAAAGGAAGTTTCAAATTTTAAAATCTTTTCTCAAAATTATTCAGACTCCGAGGCAAATTCAGATTTATTAGTTGATCAGATTGGTTGCTTTGATAAATTTATTTCTTCTGATTTAAATATTTCGTCTAAAATTCTTGATAATTCTTTTATGCTAAATGATCAATTTTATAAACCTAAGCGTAAAAGATGACGGTCAAAGAAGTCGAAGAAACAAGATAAAGTTATTTCTGATTGTTCTAATTCTTCTGATATAATTCTTACAGATAGGACTTTGAGCACTAAATCAAAGAAGCAAATCTGAAGAGCGAGGCGGATATCTGATGAACCTATTGTTGATGGGGATAAATGTGTAGACAAACTTTATAACAGTGATTCATTTGCTAAATGTAATAAAATTTCAAAATACTCTATAAAGCAAATGATTCGAATTTCAAAACATGTCTCATGTTCTTCCTCGGATTCTAGTTCTGATGATTATGCTTTATCTTCTGATAGTTGTGATTATTTCTCTGATCATATTCATCATGCTTTAAATTTCAAATCTGCTCATTATTTCCTCATACGAACTGCAACTAACAAACATGGGCCCAAATATAAGTGGGTACCCAAATCTTTATATGATTTAAAGTTGCAGGCATCACATGTTAAGGGGGAGTAAGAGAAAGATGGCTTTTGAACACAGCAGTTCAAGACCCGTACCTCAATGTCGAGAAAGTTGGCTTCTGAGTACTTCAGCTCAAGACCCGCACTTCATAGACATCGACTTCTAAACACAACAGTTTAGAACTCATTCTTCAATGATTAAGCTTCTGACTTAATGAGATACTGTGAGTACATCAATTTTAATTCCGCTGCATTTATCTCTGATAATGATGGTATTCCAATTTTTCTCAATGTTTCAAGAATCTGAGTTTGTTTATCTAACTCATGAATTTGTATTACCCAAAATTTTCTTTTAATATGAGACACAAATTTATTTTCTTCAATGTAAAAGATGAAATAGTTGAATTTTATTTTGTTCCAACTAAATATTAATTAAAAGTTTAAATCTTTACAAATTTTATTTTATAAAGTAAAGATTTTACATTTTTTCTTTTCTTTGAATAAAATATGTGTTTAGGATAAATTTTCAAGTTCTTTTGTTTATATTAAAGTTTTTATATGGTCAAATTTCAAGTCTTACAAAAGTTGAAAAGTCAGCAACATGTTTGAAACTTTTATTACTGCTTTAAAGTTGTGTGATTCGGAATTTTTATAGCTTACTTTGCTTAGACTACCTAATTAATCAGAATTATAGATTGGAATGAAAATATGGGCTAAGCACTTAGATGTAGATCCTTGTGTTTGAGATGAATATTAAATTCTTAAAATACAGAAATCTCTAAGTTTAAAAGTTTGTACATGTGACCTTTCTGGTTTGGGAAAGTAAGTTCCGTGGGATGCTTGTCATCTGGTCCCCTAAGGTCATTTGGTCTGGGAGTGATCGAACAGAAATCCTTCTATAGAATCAGATCGAAAGTCATGTTTTACTGGTATGAATGGGTTTAGGATATGTCGATGTAGCCTTTCTGATCTGGGAGAGTAAGTTCCAAGGGGTGCTTGACACCTAGTCCCCTAAGGCCTTCTGGTCTGGGAGCGGCTGACCCAAATCCTGCAATAGGGTCAGATAGAAAGTTACGTTTACGACATGTTCTTTACTTAATAAACTTTTTGATCAAAAGATGCCAAAGTGCACGCGCTTAAAAGATGCCAAAGAGCACACTCATGTCAAGATGCCAATGTGCACAATGCTAAAAGATGTCAATGAGCACACATCTCATGATACTTGGTGATATGTTTGAGTTGCGATAAATCTGTAAATTTGTTAAAGTCTTAATTTTTGATGGTTTAGTGTGAGTACATGCAAAGTTCTCTATAATATTTTTAGAATTGCATTTTCTTGAAGCTAATCGAAGATTCGCATGTGAGCACACTGAATAGATTGATGGAAGTTTTTGAAACTGAACATGTCTTAACTTGATATGCAATGAAACTTGTTCTTGTATCCTACAACATATGTTTGATTTCAAATGATTGATAAAATTGTAATATTTTACTCTGTAAAATTTAATTTGTTTAGTGTTTAAAATTTTATATGTTTAGTTGTTTCAAAATTTACATTCAGTATATTTTTCTTTCTACATTAATATCTGATCATTGTGTTCTCATAAATATATTTTAATGGGTTTTTGCATTATTCAAGGGGGAGTGAACAAAGAGATTATTTTTCAAAGATTATATCTGTTTTTGAGGGGGAGTATCTGATTTTCTTTATATGAATGTTATCTCAAAGTATCATATCTAGTGCATTTGTGTAGGGGGAGTCAAAGAGCTTAAAAAGGTAAACTTTGTTCAAGTCAGCTTTGCGCATTCCGTTGGAAACGCAAACCTTGCTTTGCACTCCCTTCATGAAACGAAAACTTTGGTTTGCGCGTCCTTCATGAAACGCAAATCTTGGTTTACGCGTCCAACATGAAACACAAACCTCCTCTATTTTCTCTGTTTCTTTGATTTTGCAGATCTTAAGCTGTCTCGTCTCCAACATTGGCATGACCTAGTTGAACCAGTTCATCAAGGTCATGAGGGGGAGAAATCAGAGAAGTCAAGGAGATTTTAAAGAGACAAAGAGCTCAAATGTTTATCTGCTGATCAAGATTCACTCAAAGATTCTATTCTCTCAGCTACAACAAATTCTTTTGTTGTTTCTGCTCCGAACACCATAGTTCATTCAAGATTATTCAAAAGAGGTGTATCGTCTAGAGCTCAAGATAGTAAAGACTACTTTATCTGAAAGATGCTGAGATGAAATTTTTTCTTAAAAGCCAGAAAGCTTCACAAAGTCGCTTTTATGGTCCGTGCTGATTTAGAAGATCATTTTTGAAGACCAAAGCGCCAATGATTACTAAGGGGGAGATTGTTAGGTCTGATTTTATAGTAATCATTGTATTTATAGGACTTGGTCAAATACTGTGTTTAGAGCTTATCTGTGTTGTATCTGACCAAGGGTATTTAAGTCCCTTTGGTCTTGTTTCTTGTGTAAGAAGCACACGCACAGTATTGAATACATTCTACTTTGCTCTCCAAATCTCTCTCTCTCTACTTCCTCTCTCTAAGAATCAGTGATCTTGGTCTCTCAATATCAATCAATTACCTGTTTGATTTCAATACAATTTCAACAATTACAAGTTTCTCTCTCTAGAACTCTCTTTCTCTCTCTCTACAAATTTCTCTCAAACGAACTCTCTCTGTTACAACTCTTTCTCTTCGTCTAACTGAATACTACTCTTACAAAACAGAAATAGAAAGCTATTTATACCTACAACTAAAATACAAGGAAATTAAAAATAAAATACAAATACAATACAATTTGACTTTTATTACAAAAGACTTTGACTTTGACGAGATTTGACTTTCTTCAGCTTTGACTTTCTTGAACTTTGACCTTCAGTCTTCTTGATCTTGTATCCAACATATTTATGCTCTAACAATCTCCCCCTTTGGAATCAAGATCACTGTTGAAAGATCTAACAATTCAATCTTCACTTGTAAGCTCTGTCAGTACAATCTCCCCTTTTCCTTTGACTGTATTCTTTCCAAAAACTTCAGAATCAGCTCGAATTGGTTTAGCAAATAATCTTCAAAGAAAATTTCCTCAAATTTTCAGAAATTATTTGATCTTCTTCAAATCTTCAAATCTTTACTTTGAACTTTTCTGACTTGGACATTTCTGAAAATCATCTCTCAAAACATTACCATTTCTTGATACCATCTCCCCCTTTTTGATGATTTGAGCATCTATATCATCAAAACTTTACTTCCAAGAAATGTCTTTAACCATTCTGATTTGTCAAACTGAGCCTCTGATTCTGTGATCCATAACCAAGTATTCATCTAGATCTTTGCAAATCCAGACAAATGAAGAACATGTAACTCCTGAATCAACAAATGAATCAGTTAAAATGCCTGTCAGTAACACAAAGTCACTGTGTGTAACGAATACACAATATAAAGGAGCTTTTTGATGTTCACTCCCCCAGGGCTTCCATCCAATCATCGAAATACCACAAAGGCAATTTCTATGAACGTTATGACAAGAAAACAAATTCTTGTGTGCTCGTGCAAATGTAGAAAGAATTAAGCATGATAATTGCTTTTCAATAAGGCTCAACATAGTGTAAACCACTGAGACAACAGTAGATAAACACAGACTCAATGTGCATTATTGAAGTGCGAAAGTGGGGCAGACTTCCTTCTTTTTCAATATCCAGATTTTCCAAATGAAAACCAGATAGCATATGTGTTGCGTCCCCAGAAAAATATGAAACATTTTCTTTTTGAGAAGAAAATAAGTGGTTGGTGGGGTATTAAGCAAGAGTTAGCATGGGCTAGTTGCCTGTTTCAATAACGTTCACCAAAGAATTGTGAAACGCTAGTAATGTGGCTGCCCGACTCAGAAAGTAGTTAGTGCAGAGTTTGATATTCTTTTACTCTGATCCCACGCCCTCTTTCTTTTTATCATTAAGCTCACTTCTAACCAAACTCTCTTTTCCATTTTACCTCATCACACCCACACTCATTCCTTTTTGACTCCTCACACTCAATCTCTATGGATTAACTTCTTGGGTAGAAATCACTGGTTAACGTGATTCCATAGAAGTTCATTTAAGTCCTAGCACAAAGAACCCATATAATCCTATGAAAGCATAATGTTGCTCAATATGGTTTAACATTATCAGTTAAAGCTCAAAATACAAGTCAGATGTATGTATGCTCAGAAAATAATCATGAAGATATGAGCATTTTGAAACATTGAAATATTTTCAAACAAGTATATTGAATAAATGAACATGAATGCAAGAGACTTGTTTGAAAATCTGACATTGTATGAAAAATGATCAAAAATGAATGATATAACAATCAAAGCTTATGGTCAAGAATAATGGATATTGTCCATATGAATCAAAATACAGACATTCTTGAAATGAACGCATTGAAATGAAATTACGCTCAAAATACTTTGAAGTACAAGCGGGGTGTATCACCATCAAAAACTTGGTCAATATGAGACATGGTGATAACTTTTTCAACAAAAGAATTAAACCGATGTGTGTGAATACTTGAAAGTATAAAAAAAAAGACAATACGCAAGTATTTATCTTTGGATACACACGGTTTGTTTATCGATTAAGCACAAAAATAAAATGAAAACATTTAAAATCACACTTCCAAATTATAAAATATGTATAAAAATCGGGAAGTGGTTTGAACATTTAAGAAAATGTTTTCTATATCTGAAAGTTGTCCTTCTTTCAAATATATTTGAGATTAAGATAAGAAATTTACCTTTTCGCTCAATCTTAATTCTCATAAAGTCAGCTGTAGTCACCAAAATATGATCGTGTCATCTTCTCTCATCCTGCATAAGTCTCAAAGTCTAGTCAACACAAATTTATTCACAAATTTATTCACAAATTTATTTGAAAAATTAAAAGACATAAAACAGTAAAACAATTTAAAGTACGAGTTCTGATCAGAAGTAATCAGAAATCATAGTCTTACTCCTTTTGATTTGACTTATAAGCTCCCCCTAAAATCATGCATTACAAAAAAATTTGTCAGTGAAATAAAATGCAGAAATTAGTTATGCTCCCCCTCAAAATAATGTAGATCATCTTTAATCTTCTCTTACTCCCCCTGAGATCATGAGCAAACAATTAAAGTGCAAATATCCTTCAGACATAATAATAAAGAAAATGAAGAAAAATAACAATACGTAACTTTAGTAGGTAACAACCGATTATGTTTTCAGATTTAACATACCAAGCTTAGAGACAAGAAAATTAAATCTCTTTTCATCTAAGGGTTTGGTAAATAAATCTGCAAGTTGATAATCTGTTTTTACAAAATAAAGTTCAATTGTTCCTTTTTCTACATTATCTTTGATAAAATGATACCTGACATCAATGTGTTTGGTTTTCGTATGCTGGAAAGGATTAGCAGTTATGGCGATTGCACTCTTCGAGTCACAATATATCGGAATTTTGTCAAATTTGAATCCATAGTCTCGTAGCTGTGTTCACATCCACAGAACTTGAGAGCAGCAACTGGCAGCAACTATGTACTCTGCTTCAGCAGTCGATGTGGAAACGCATAATTGTTTCTTTGAAGCCTAGCTAACGAACTTGTCTCCAAGAAATTGGATGTGACCAGAAGTACTCTTTCTGTCCAACATGCAAACTGCATGATCTGCATCTGAATAGGCAGTCAGTTGAAACCCAGTATCCTTAGGATACCACAGACTAAGGTCTGCAGTGCCCTTCAGATATCTAAAAATCCGTTTGACAGCAGCCAAATGGGATTCTTTGGAAGCAGCCTGATATCTAGAACATAAGCATGTTGAAAACATAATATCTGGTCTACTAGATGTAAGATACATTAACGATCCTATCATACCTCTATAAGTTCTAACATCAACACTTTTACCCGAAGGATCAGTGTTAATCTTAGTACCTGGTGCCATTGGGGTTCCAATTGGTTTACAATTTTCCATTTTGTACTTTCGAAGATTGTCCAAAATGTACATAGATTGGTTAATGAAAATCCTCGTAGAAAACTGTTTAACTTGTAATCCGATAAAGAAATTCATCTCTCCCATCATACTCATTTGAAAACGTGACACCATGAGGTTAGAAAAGTTTTTGCAAAATTTTGGATTTGTAGAACCAAATATTATATCATCAACATATATTTGAATAAGGATGATATCGGCTTTTTCTTTTTTGATGAATAAAGTGGTATCAACCTTACCTTTAGAAAAAACGGACTTGACCAAAAATTTAGATAAAATGTCATACCATGCTCGAGGGGCTTGTTTTAAACCATACAGGGCTTTGTCCAAGATGTAGACATGATCTGGCTTCTCTGGATTGACGAACCCTTATGGTTGAGACACGTACACTTTCTCTTTAAGAATACCATTCAGAAAGGTTGTTTTCACATCCATCTGAAAGACTGTGAAATTCTTATGAGCTGCGTAGGCTAGAAACATGCGGATTGCTTCTATACGCGCTACTGGAGCATACGTCTCATCGTAGTCTATGCCTTCCTCTTGCCGGTAACCTTTGGCAACAAGTCTAGCTTTGTTTCTTATTACGATACCATCTTCATCCTTTTTATTCTTGAATACCCATTTAGTGCCTATCACGGTTTTACCTTCTGGTTTTGGAACTAATCTCCAAACCTTTAGGGCTTCAAACTGATTTAACTCATCTTGCATGGCAGATACCCAGTCTGAATCAGCAAGAGCTTCTGATACTCGCGTGGGCTCAATCTTACTGAGGAATGAGTCATGCATACATTGATTAAGAGTCGTTGACCTTGTTTGTATAGGCTTGTTGAGATCTCCAACTACTTGGTGTAATGGATGCTCTTTGGTCCAACAATGCTCATAAGGGAGTGGAGTAGATACTGATTGAACATGATCATCATCTAGAAATCCACTGTCAGACTCTTCAGTTTTATTAACAGGAAGGGGGTTTGTAGTTGAAGTTTCAGGTGGAGAAGTATCAGTTGGAACAGCAGACCCTGGATGTTGAGTAGACAATATATCACAACCAATTGAAACAGTTACTTCTGGCTCAGCAGTTACTTGTGTATCTTCAACTGTAGGAGTAGATGTTGGAATGTGAGTTTCTGATTGAACGGGGAATACAAGTTCAGTTAAAACTTCTGAAGTGACTGGATGATTGCAGCTTGTGTCTTCATACTTGTCAGTCACAGCAGATTTAGATACATTAGAACCTAGAAACTCATCATAAAAGAATTCAAATAACAAATCTAAATCAGATAAATGTGAAATAGAAGTAGAAATATTATTCGAATTATTCGTTGTAGAAACAGGTTCTGGACTGATCTGCCCAGAAGCTAATACTCCAGTGATCACGGGTTCTGAACTGAGTTGTTCAGAAGCCATTTCTTCATCAAATGTTACATTGACGCTCTCGACAACTGTCTTTGACTTTTTCAGATAAACACGATATGCTGCCGATGTTGAAGAATAACCAATGAAGATACCCTCGTCCGCCTTAGCACTGAATTTATTCAGACTCTCTCTGTCGTTAAGCACAAAACATTTACACCCAAATATGTGAAAATACTTGATTGTCGGTGTAAAGTTGTTGATCAGCTCATATGGAGTCTTTTGAAAACGGCGGTGTATTATGGACCAATTTTGAGTATGGCATGCAGTCGACACAACTTCTGCCCACAAAAATAGAGGTAGATCGGATTGACTAAGCATAGTACAAGCGGCCTCGACTAGCGTCCGATTTCGCCTTTCGACTACTCCATTTTGTTCAGGCGTACGAGTAGTAGAGTACTAATGTGAAATCCCGATCGATTCGAGATATTCGTCAACAATCTTGTTCTTGAACTCTGTGCCGTTGTCAGTACGAAGAAACTTGACTTGTCGCTGCATTTTCACCTGGGTCGTCTTTAAGAAAGTAATGAGAACTTCCGGTGTCTCATCTTTTGATCGAAGAAATTTGACCCCATGTGTATCTTGAATAATCGTCCACAATAACTAACACATATTTCTTTCCTCCCAAACTCTGAGTTCTCATTGGACCACACAAATCCATATGTAATAATTCTAACGGAGAACTAGTGCTTGGTTCAGGCTTCGGTTTATGTGGAGCTCTCTTCATCTTACCCTTCTCACATGCAACACATAAGTGTGTTTTCTCGTATTTCAGCTCAGGAAGTCCTTTAACCAACTTCCCACTAACCAGCTTGTTGATATAACAAAAGTTCAGGTGTGATAAACGTCTATGCCAGAGCCAACTTTGCTGCATTGAAGCTTTTGTCATTAAGCAAACTTGATTGTCAATCTGAACTTTGGACAGGTTGATGGTATAGAGATTTGTCTTTCGATGTCCACCTAAGAGTTTTGTGCCGTCTTCAGTACAAACCGAGCAACTCTTAGATTTGAAGTTGACCTCTAACCCTTTATCGCAGAATTGACCAATGCTAAACAGGTTGTACCCTAAGCCTTCGACATAACTCACCTTACTAATTGTTATGTTGTCTTGAATGATGTCACCATATCCTAAGATTGGTGAAAGCTGATCGTTTCCAAATCTGACATTTCCACTGCATTTCTCTGTATAATTAGACAATAAAGCTTTTTGCCCAGTTATATGCTTGGAACATCCACTGTCCAAGTACCACATATGTCGGGTCTACAAGAGAAATCAGGAAACAATAGATTTAGATACCCATTTAAAAACGGGTCCTAACAGATTAGCACAAGATTTTGGTATCCATTTGAAAATGGACCCTCTGTTCTTTTGAAAACCTTTAAAAATATTTGTTCTTGAAGAATAAACATGATAAGATCCAAACCAATCAGAAGAATTATGAGAATAAGCAAAATCATTTCTCCGATAATGATAAGATTTAGTGGTAATAGGAGATAATTGAATCAATTGCTTTATTGAATATCGCTTGTAAGAAGTTACAAGGTTTTGTTTATGTGAAGCAAGTTGATCAATTACATCATTATCACTACTAACTGATCTATTACAAGAGTTATCAGAAATTGATTCAGCTATCTCATCATCCTTCCTTTTTGGTCGCCATTCGGTTCAAGCTTTCGACTTTTTCTTGCTTATATCTGAAACAAAAGATTTAGATTTATTAGGAAAAGCAGATTTCTGAGATTGATTTTTCTTTTGTTTACCAGTGTATTTCTGTTTCTGTAATCGCTGTTTCTTATGTTTCTTACCTTGAGCATAGTAATCAGCAGCTACAGAAACTGATTCACCAACCTTAGTTGATGATTCACCAATATTAATAACACTTGGTAACACCTTTTCATTTTTAAGATAAGTAGAATGATCAGGAAGAGGAGCATTGAAGTCAAACATATAAGTTTCTTCTATGCACCCATCATCAGAATTAAAAAAGTCATTTGCAGACTCAAATAAGTCATCAAAATTATCAGACGAAGTTTGAGGTGCCTTAGAAACTTTAGAACACTTTGTAGATGTAGATTGAAAAACAATGTTCTTTAAAACTGTAGAAAACACACTTTGTTGAATATCAACCAAAAGTTTTTCATCAGATAAAACATTTTCAAGCGCAACTATTTTGCTTTTAAGAATGAGTGGAGGAACGTAAACCTTTGCAACTGCAGGTTTTGCCTTCATCTCAGAAACAGAATAACTAGCAAAATAATCGTTTGAAAGAACTTTTGGTGTTTCTGAAAGATAACTATCATTTAACTTTGCATAGTTAAATGGTAGTTGCATTTTCTTTACATTCTTTCTATTTTCAGTTTCTTTGGCCTCAACTTCTTCTGGTAATTTGGTAACAAATTTGGGTTTTAAATGAGTATGTTTACCAGCACAAGCAAGAAAATCAAAATTATAAAGTGTTGGTTGTTTTCTGATGGCTTTCTTAAGGTAATGGGGGTTTTCAAAACCAAGTCCCCATTTTTCCTTAACATCAGCCTCTTCGTTAGGTGCATTGAGAAAAATGGTTTGATCTGTTTGGCCTCTTGCATAGAGTTTGGCTTCCAGACCATTTACCTTCTTATTCAAAAGCTTGTTTTCAACCTGCAATTTATAAACAGTTAGTGCAGATTCTTTCTTCTCAAACTCATACTTAGAAACTTTAACTTCAAAATCAGAAATCTTCTTTTCAAAACAATCTACTTGAAGTTTAGAATCAGAAGCAGACTTGCATAAAGAATCAATCAAATCTTTGTTCCCAATAACAGAATCAACCGAGGTTTATACCTAGGTTTGGGGTTGTGGGATTCTATGGACACTCTTGCACCTCATGCTCCACCAAATGAGTGTATTTCACCACATTGTTTTAGTTGGCATTCCTATATTCCCTAGTCCTATTGTATCTCATGCATAAAGGTTATTTAAACCTAGGTTTTGGGTCGCCACATCTAGACCAACCCATAAGACTAAATCAGATTTACAACCTAGGTCACGCCCTAGGTTTGGGGTGCCAACCATCATTGAATATACTCATTGTGAATAGGCCCACCCTAGACATGCAATCTAGGTTTGGGGTTTTTATGTTACTTGGTCGCTAATTTCACAATTTTTGGACTCAGGAAATGGGCAGAGCTAAAGCAACCATTACCATACCGAGATTGACAGACTATGACAGACTCACACATGTCCAAAAGGCACGACTAAGTCAAGGACCAAACCCGCCATTATAGAAAAGGAGAGACTATCTTTGTTTTATTTGCTTGTCTTGTTGATCTAATCACTACATTTACTTTCACGTTGTATAGATAACTCTAACTAATACTAATATCTCTTACACTGTTGTACTAATCATAGCTATGTCACGATTGTCGTGCTTATCACTTATCTGCACACTTTCTCACATCAGGCTTAAAACCAAGCTAACACATTGGGGACAATGTGTTGGTAAGGTTTGGGGTTGTAGACCCGGGTATACTTATCGTTACATTGCATGTGGGTCATAACATAAAATTTTTAATTTTTTTTCGGAATTCATGAGAATCTTAGGTTTAGAAAATTATATTGTTTTGAGAAGTTGAAAACGGAGACATAGTCCGGAAATTGATTAGGAAATTGCATGACTAGGGAACATTAGTAGGGACCACCGGGGAAATTTTTGAACCTAGTTTCTTGCAAATCAATTTTGAGGGAATCACTCACTTTAATCGTATACACATATTCTGAATTCCTTGTTGTGATTATAGCATGATCTCACTATAATATTGCATTGAATAGCAAAGACGCCCATAAGGATATTGAGTGAAAAAATTGTTTATTTAATTCATGAACCTTAAGACATGATTCCAGGCACTGTGTTAAATAATGTTGATTTTTATCTTGGGAATCCTTCTAATGTGTTCACCCTAACCCATTTGCAACCATACATTAATATTATTTGTTTCTTAGCCGACTATCAAACCCCATCCTAATTATTAGCTGACCTTAATCTTAGATGTGTCTTTTGTGAATGGTCAGTAAAGATAAAGGCTGCATGTAAGAAAAGGAAAAGAGACGAGAAAAACGCAACCAGACCAAAAGGGTCAATTAGTTGCAAGAATTGAACTAAATGGGTCAAAGAGCTAAAAAAAGCTCAAGAAATAAATTGAGCAAAAGAAGGCAACAAGGATGAAAATTCAACCAAGAAAGGATGAAGGTGAAAAAGATAGTGGAAATGGCAAAAGAATTAGATAGAAAAAGTGGATCAATCATAAACCGACACATCTAGGAATTTGATCTTATTTTACTTTCATCTCTTAGCCACTAACCTAAGCCCCATTACAGCCATTTACAAATACTTGGATGATCTTTTGGAAAGTGTGAGAAGATATACTGAATTTCACTTATATTCCTAGTCTTGTTATTTGGTTCCTTCTGAGATCACTTTTGCTTACAATTGTACGTTTTTCTTGAATATTTGTTCATGTTTATATATTGTGAATTACTGTACATCAACTCCAAATGCATGAACAACACGTGTGACAACCTAGGTTCGAATGTAAACAGAGTATCCCGTGAGATAAGGCTGAGGCGAAATCCTTCCCAAAAATGTGATGACCTAGTTACTTATCTGTAACACCCTCAAATATGGAAATAGCAACTTATTTAAAATTTTCTAAATACATCAATAATTGAATCATCTACAACCACAAATTAGATTCAACTTCAATACACAGACATTCAATCTTTACATACAAACTATAAAAGGACGGGTGCTACCAAAACCCAACAATAGTCGCTATCTCCAACTTGCGGAAGTCTTCCCCAATTACTTACTTTAGTGTCTAGCTAAGGCTCTACGCTTCATAGAACTGCTATAACTCAGCTCCCAACTGGAACCTGATGCACATGCCGACAAATAAAAGGGTTAGGCTTAACGCCTAGTGAGCTCAAGAGTTTTCAACATATATAATTAAATCATTTAGAAAGGAAGGATGCGAATAAAATCATAATCTTTCAAAATGATATGCTTCACTTATGAAAACGAATCGTTTACCAATAACGATGCACTTTGTACGAAAGAGGCACCGAGTTAACTGTTAACCAAACCAAACTGCTTTAAAGACGAGGATCTCAATATGAGACGCAATTATGTAAAGTAAACCAGAACTTGCTAAAAAGTAAAATAGAGAGCGGACTCCCAATTTTATAAAACACGGTTAACACTTTATAACTTGAAATACCCAACATGGGTGAAACGTGACACACAACCCATAAATCATAGATGAAGATCTATATAATTAAACATCGTCCGGAACACGGCTTTAAACCCAAAACTCACACGACCATAAAATGGACGAGAATGAATACCGACACATGGAAATGACGCGGTCCATGCGAACCTCAGTATACGTGGGAAGAACCCAATATTAAAACCATCATTTGTCGTCAACCACTTAAAAACTTCTTTTGGTAAAAATACCACATTACCCAAATAAAATACCACGAATTAACGATGAGGAGATCCATAAACACCGAGAATAGAGAACACGTAAGTAGGCCGTTCACGCGACTTCCTTACATGTCCTCTAAACGTTTCCATCTTGGGTGGCGAGAACACGTGAATGGGGCCACCCTTGATGTTGTTGGATTTCACCACGAATCCCAGACTTAGTTCCCATGTCATACCAGACATCATAACCTCAATCCGTATTACTGCCTCTAGCCCTACTCCGTCGAGTTCCACCCTAAGGACTTACGGGCGCGGGTGCCTATCCAACCTAGACGAGTTACACCTCAACGGCTCGTGCCGCTTATTGCCTACTCGCTAGCAAACCCGAGCGGTCACTAAAAGTAACCCAAAACCTCCGGCCTTACAAGACCGACAGAACTTACGTGCCTATGGATCCATTACAACACTGTCTAACGTTACATGACTCCAATTGGATGACCACACACCCAAAACATGTAACTCACCAACGATACGAAATTAATCGTCATCTCAGTCAAAACCCCCGCTGGTTATGACTCCGGACAAACGTCCACATGACTCGTTTAAATCAAAAACCCCCGCTGGTTATAACTCCGGACAAACGTCCACACGACTCATTTAAATCAAAAACCCCCGCTGGTTATAACTCCGGACAAACGTCCACACGACTCGTTTAAATCAAAAACCCCCGCCAAAGGCCCAACGCCTTACATAAATTTCCAACGAAAGCCTTTGTACATAAAAACACGTTTAGCCGACTGACAAAGACACAACGGTCCCAAAAGTGTAAAAATAACACAAACTCAACATTGATTGCGGCGAACCATTTCCCAAATAAACTCTTTACTCTTATTTCCCAAAATACCTCGCGACACAGTCATGCACATTTTCCAAATAGACGTAAGTACAAAATCATGTAAATGACATTTAATTTTCTAACACGATAATATAATACGATAAGTACACCCGTTGGTCCTTTTTGTAGATGAGGCTTGTTTTTGAGTTGTCTTACTTTTCTTTGACGCTAATTTGCTTGAGGACAAACAACGCTTGATTTGGGGTTGTTGATAACACCAATTTTTGATGCTATTTTCATATCACTTTTCGAGCAATCTTGCTTATTTCCAAGTGAATAAAGCGAGTTTTTGATAGTTTAAATCAAGTGTTTCAGGATTTATGTGATGCCATGAAAAAGCCAACAACATGTACGACAAGTAAGTTTTTCCGAGCAAAAGATCCACCATGAGAATCCTCAGGATCTAAGTTTGAAAAGTGTCGGTTGAGAAATTGGGTGAAAAGTTGAAGTACTAGTTGTGGCCCAAAACAGTGGCGGTGACGACTTTGATGCTAGTTACTAAAGTTGAAGCTTGACCAACTCACCTAAGAGCTAAAATCAGGGCTACTTGCAAGTTAGTTGACTTAACTTCAACTAACTTCAAACTAGCTTGAAGGTGTTGGACGACTTTTAACTCTTTTAAACCAAGGGGTTTTCATTCATATCTCATTCTATCGTATAAATAACGACAAAGGACGACTTGGGGACGATTCTTATCATAAGGAAACACCGAATTGAAGCAAGGAATGATCTGGGAATCAATTTCTACACCGAATTGAAGCTTATGGACATGTAACTTGGGATTTCTATCAATTTTTCCTAGTTAATGAAGCATATGATTTGGGTTTTAATGCTTTTGCGAGTCTGATCAACTTTCATCTGATTTGTTCGTTATAAATTAATTTCGAGAGAATTAATTGTTAACTATAACTAGAATTATATGCCTAAGGTGAAAAATTAGATAGTGATATACCAAGTAAGCCTTAGTCCCATACTCCCATTATAATATTGAATTTAATGTATTTTGAGTTCTTGTGTTGAGATCAAGAGATAAAACTTGTGTTTTCAAAATAAGATCCGTTGTTACTTGAGAAAGAACAACAGTGATTTTAGATTTCTTGATCATTGCCTAGGACTCTTAGTCTAATATCTAAGTTAGATTCAGGGGAGAGAAAATGATAATACATCGGATAATTACCAGTGTAACCAAGCTCCGTCACCATGGCATTGATTTCATGGACACTGAGCTCATCAACATCAACCAAATCAACAAATTAGTCTTACCATCGACATACTGCCTTCCTGGACGCTTGGTAAATATCCCACCATGATGTATCTTCAATGTAATCAGATTAGGATAGTGTTCTGCAACAGAACATCAAAAGTAAACAAAAAAATGTATTTAAGTTCAACAAGTTATTTTAGCTAAAAAACCAAAACTTTTTGCTTACCATAGACATCACGTAGATCAAAATCTTCATCAACCTTTCGTATCGTCCACATTGCAGGGTGCATCAATGAAGTTGTCTGGTTTGAATATTTTTTGAAGAAGGTGGAGAGAGAGCATGGAGAGAAAAGGTAAACGATAGGGACGAAAAGAGGGTTTTAATCGAGGAGGTAAAAAGGGGTTTTAAGGAGAATGGCGTTTTAGCCTTCGTGTGCAACGCACGTGGTGTGCCTTAACGCATGCATACTAACGGTTTTAGAGTGAGGGACCGAACCTAGTCATTTTTTCATACCTCAATGACGAAACTATAATTTCAAAACTTTAGAAGAAACCAAAAATATTATAAACAAGAAAACACAGGGACCAAAACTTTAGAAGAAACCAAAAATATTATAAACAAGAAAACACAGGGACCAAATTTGTAATTTCCTCCGATACTCATTTATAGATTTGGGAGCAACAGCATACATACAAAATATACAATTAAAAATTTCTTCACTTTGAAACGTGGCAATTTCCGACACTTCACTCACTCTCTCACTCTCTCTAAAACTCTATTTCTCTCTCTAAAAGGTGAGAAACTAGCAAACAGTCAAACCAATACCCGCGGCTAATTTACACACAGTCTCGCACCAAAATAGGATTTTAATCGGAGTTGATATCTTCCTCGCCGGCCGGAAAAATCTTCAGTAGCTTTTGTAATTCAAGTTTTCTCTGCTGATTCATCTGCAAATCTTTCAGGTCGTTTTTCTCTAACCTTCTTCCGATCTTTGATATTGAAAATGTATAATCGATAAATCTCATAGGATCTATTGGTTTTATGTGGATAAAAATGTCTAGCATTATCACTCTCATTTCCACTTAAATTTCTCAGATTCCGACACAGTCATTAATTATCACTCCACTCGTTTCGTGTGTCTGTGTTTGCATGTATATGTGTGCTTGCTGTTTTTCCTTTTTGTTTTTGGTGATTAGAGAAGCAACAACAAAACGAGGCACATTTTTTTTAATTTTTTTCTGGAGGAGGTTTTGTTTTATTTTTCTTTACTAAAACTAGATTTGTTCGAGTGTTTGGAGCATATATCATTCTCTGTGTGTGTTTTGATGTATTCTAGGTCATGAGGTTTAAAATATTCTCTCTCTCTCTCTCTCTCTCACACACACACACACACACACACACACACACCACAGACGCGGAGTTTGCATCTTAGATTTGTCACTTGTCGATACAATTCTCAGTTTGCACGCGCATTTGCAGTTGCTCAAAATCCTTATATAATAAGATGTTGTTGTCTAGATTAATAAATGTAAGGATCGAAGTTTGAGTTTTGATGTCAAAGTTGCCATTTCTTAGTTTGATCATTGAATAGCGAGATGAAGTTAAGACATGGTCGATGGTATGGATTATGTAGTTCAAGTTAAAATCATTAGCTGTTTTTGGGTAAGGTTATTGATGTGTTAGTTGAAACTTCCAAACAGGGTGGGCTTTTTTTTTTCAGTTAGCCTTTCCCCCTTGAAGTGAGGCACTGTGATACAGACCTGGAGTTACTAATTAATTAAGTTATTGTGTTTTTACTTATTTATTTTAATTGTAAAAATGTGGCCTCCTAAATAGGAGTCATGGACATGTATTTCCCTTAATTGTGGCTTAGGAAGTAGTGGGTTAGTTTAGAGTTTATTTCCTATAAATATTGTACTTTGTTTCATTATGAAAAACTAAGCAGAAAATTGTTCTAAAAATTTCCTCTCTCGAGCTTCGGCTTTTCTTGGAGATTGACCATCTCGAATCGGTCTCTGTGCTTTCATTGATCACCATGCCTCCCAAACGTGATCCACCATCCTTGGAGGAGTCTATGGCTGCCATGGCGGACAGCCTTGCCCCGTCACCCAAATCGAAAACCTCGCCAAGCAAATTTCCACCAACACAACCACTACTGCCAACCTCGTCACTGCTTTTGCCAAGCTCGAAACTGATCCCAACCATGGTCCCCCTCCTCCGCCTCCACCCCCACCCCCACACGGAATTCCCCTCAAGTCCCCAAAGATTCAACTAGCGGTCTTCGACGGTTCTGCACCTCTGGATTGGCTCTTCCAAGCCGACCAATACTTTCAGTTTTACAACATCTTGCCCAACCAACGCGTTTCAATCGTTGCCTTTCATCTCAAAGGTGATGCACTCAGTTGGTATAAGTACCTTCACAATAATCGTTTACTCACCGACTGGCCAACTTTCACTCGAGCTTTGGAGCTTCGATTTGGTCCGTCATCCTTCGAAAATCACCAGGCCACCTTATTCAAGCTACACCAAACTGGATCGGTTTCCCACTATCAAACCGAATTCGAACGTGTTAGCAATTGTGTCATCGGTCTTTCTCCGGAAGCCCTTCTCAACTGTTTTATTTCAGGTCTTCGCATCGACATCCAACAAGAGTTATCACTCCACAAGCCCTCCTCCATTCACCAAGCTTACGGGTTGTCAAAGTTGATCGAAGATAAATTGGCCGCTCAATCTCCTTGCCATTCCGGTAGCTCTCACACTGCCCCATTCTCGCCATCCTCGACCCCTCCACCACCGTCTCCATCGACCACCCCGGCGATCCTCTCCACACCACCGCAACCACCAACCGCTTTTCCTCTTCATCGATTGACACCGGCGGAAGTCCAAAACCGCCGCTCCCAAGGTCTCTGCTTTCGTTTCCCCGAAAAATATCACCCGGGACACCGTTGCACTCCACCTCTGATCCTACTTCTTGAGTCCACGGAGGAGATCCCCACATCCATTCCGTTTGCATCGGACCCCGCCGTTTTGGCTAACGGCCTTGAGGGCAAGGCCCTTTTTTGAGGGGAGGGTATTGATACAGACCTGGAGTTACTAATTAATTAAGTTATTGTGTTTTTACTTATTTATTTTAATTGTAAAAATGTGGCCTCCTAAATAGGAGTCATGGGCATGTATTTCCCTTAATTGTGGCTTAGGAAGTAGTGGGTTAGTTTAGGAGTGAGTTAGTTTAGTGGGTTAGTTTAGAGTTTATTTCCTATAAATATTGTACTTTGTTTCATTATGAAAAACTAAGCAGAAAATTGTTCGAAAAATTTCCTCTCTCGAGCTTCGGCTTTTCTTGGAGATTGACCATCTCGAATCGGTCTCTATCACACTGACTTAAAAGGCATAATGATAGCAGATGGTTGTTTTCTAGCAGTTGCATATTGTTATTATGTTGATCCAAGTAAGAGATGATGCTTTGAAGTTGAAGGTCTTGGTAGGTCGGTTGTTTAGGGGAGTCAAACCTGCAATATTGTATAGCTGAGTAAGCACTTGCTGCAACTCATAATGAATCCTTCGAATATATATTTCACTTTCATAAGATATGTTTAGCCAATTACATCTTCATTTAAACAGCCAAGTATATTTGAAGACAACAAATGAAAAACTATAAAAAGGCTGGCTGAGGACTCAAAATTGGTAGCTTATTATATCTGCATCATACAAACCCTAAGCTAGCTAAGGATGGTATTTGCATCTTGCTGGTTTACATTACTTTGTTCAACATTCATGGTAATTGGGTTGCTTGTAAGAGGACTTAAAGAATTTGAACTTTCAACAACATTCTATTAGCATAAATTTGGAGAAAAATTTATTTCATTGCTACACTCAAATTGCAAATAATATGCTTGGTTGAGCATGTTATGTGTAATTGTTAAATATGGTTTTTGTCTTGAGCTTCCATGTGATCCACAAATCCTTAAATGTGAGGGAACCGTTAAAGACGGCCAATTTGAGTACATTGGCGGGTAACAAGGAAGTCTAATCTCTTATATTTGTTCTTAAAGCTATCTTCCATCTTCCAATTTTGAACCACCATACATGCACTGAGTGAAGTAGGAGGAAGCATGGTTGAAAGAGCATTCCAGATTTGAATGATTGAGCGTGCCGTAACTTTGATTATCATTGCTCAAGATAATTGTTCAGCAGCGATTGGAACATACAGTGGTGCTCTGATTTGGTGAAAATTATCTGCACTTTTCTAATGTAAGATAATGTAGGAAAATTCTTGAATTACTATAAAGTCTTTGTCTGGACATGTACTGATGTACCATAGCCTAGGCTTTGTATGATATATGTGCATCTTATGGTTATTCATCCAAACCAGTTAAGTTAATTCATGTGGGAAAATGTGTTTTTTTTGTGGTATTTGAGGGTGGGGTTACCCTTGACTATCTCTATGTTAGAGTTTGTGTCTAACCAGCTTTTATTCAAATGAGTTATTGTTATTATTAGAACATTTGAAAAAGGCTTTCTACGCCAATGCAGTTTGTTCTACTGGTTATTGTTACTTGTGTGAATTTATAAGTCTTGGTGGACCAGCTATCTTGTATCCATTCTCCATGATCATAATTTGCTTGTTTGTCTTTCAGTTACTGATGTGTTCTTCATTCTAACAGCTGCAGTTTGGTATGAAAATATATATAAACTAGTGCTGTCGATGAGGGAAGCGAAATCATGGAGGAATCTATTGAGGAAAAGACGACTCCATTTTGATTGGGTAAATTTATGTGGTTGTAGCTTGATTCTGAGACAGTTACTCTTAGTTTACATTCTTGAGAAAGCCTTAAAGAATCCTAATGATGTAGGTTTTATACATGTAGGGACATTATGGAGTCAAGATGAAACCATTCATGGGAGCTGCTTGTATCATAATGCTGTATATTGTATATAGAACCACAAATTATCAGTACCTGGAAACAGAGGTAAAAATTGCAATCGATTAGATTATTGAGGATAAAATAGGAGTAGATAAGGACTGTGAATCTTGGCATCTTGCACATTTTTAATTAACAGTCAGTTTACAGATAATTTGATGCTTCTTCTGCACCAATTCTTGTTAGCTATTGCCACGAAGAATTTATAGGGGTCCATATCCTGGTGTACTTTCTTACATGTGTTTCAACTACAATGTAAAGTACAAATGAGCAATGATTCATATGCCAAGATAGGAAATTTTGGCATTTGTGAATCTTCAATTGTCAATATTCAAAAACCAAAAAGGTTGTATTTCCCTGGATATTTCCTAAACGTGTGTTCGTTAATAAAGGAGAATTATGTCCTTGATACTACCATAAGCATCATTGGTGCCATTTTGTTGCTTTTAGGAACTGTTGTGTATTTCATGTGACTAGCTCTTGTTCTAGATGCTTTTCCATTTCTTCCTTGATGAATCACTCTTCAAAATGTGTGGTAAAGATTTGTTCCCGTCTTATTGAGCTATAGTACCTTATCTGGAAACTTATTAGGAGGTTGCTAAAGCATGGGTTAAGACATCTTCCTATTTATGTGGCTTCACTAATATGAATGTTTTACTGATTTGTCTCATCAGCTGGATTCAAGATTTGATCCACTCTACACGTCAAAGGTAGGTTTTGAAAAATCATTGGAATTGTTGGAAGTATTAGCATCCTATTCTCCTTTACTAGTCTCTTTGTCCCGGTGCAAGTTGTGAACTAAATCTTGTTCCTGTTTGGGGCTGGTTATAGCATGAAACTAATGTGCTTTCACTGCTATTCTCTAGGATTATGTGTTAGCTTCTACAAGTTTGAAGGGGTTACCTCGTGGTATTATTGAAGCTAAATCTGACTTGGAATTAAAGCCTTTATGGTCGACAAGTAGTTTGAAATCGAAGGTTAGACACAACCTTGGTACAAATTTTTGGTCATAAATGTAAATATTCTAGTTTCAGTAACCGGCAATACTGATCATCACAAATCTTCATCGATTGAGGTTGCATCTGGTTGAATTGTTATTTCTAAAACGTATCTTTTTCTTTATTGATATTCCTTCTGGTTTTCTTGTTGTGCAAAACATTGTTTATTTGCATGGTCATCTGACTTGTTTAATGGGCCTACTCTTATGTATAGAAGGGAGATATTTCCAGTACACATAATTTGCTTGCAATTCCAGTGGGTCTCAAACAAAAGCGTAATGTGAATACCATTGTTCAAAAGGTATAGCAATGGATTGCCGTTTAATATTCAGTATTTTAAGTATATCTCATGATGTTTTGATGTGTAAATTATGTTGGGCTAACACCAGCCTTTTTCAGTTTCTTACAGAAAATTTTACGGTGATCTTATTCCATTACGATGGAAAGGTCGATGGCTGGCGGGATCTTGAGTGGAATAACAAGGTCATACATATTGTAGCTCTGAACCAAACAAAGTGGTAAGATCACACTTGAATTCTTTTAGGTATGGACAGCACTGTTTTGCTTATCATGTTCTTCCATAATGTAATGTTTCTATGGAAGATCAAGAGGAAAACATCTGAAAATGGTTCAAGGATACAATTCCTAGGGAAAGCTAATTAAATATATTCTATTTGGGTTGATTGGTTCATAATGTGTAGCCTTAAGTTTTTGGTATGCACGTTCCATCTTAAAGAGTAAAAAGATCAAGCATTGGTATCTCTAGACTAAAGACTATCTGGGCGAATTGATTATGGCAGGGCTAACCATAATTTAAACCTTTTCAACTTTAACCTGTTTTCTGTCTTTGTTTATGAAGGCGTTGGCTTGGTCTGATATAAAACTATTACAGAAGTTTATGTTGAAAGAGAAAATGACTTCAGTAACAATTATCCAGTTGTTAGCAACAATTGCCTAATTACTATATTTATTAATATCTTAGGTGGTTTGCAAAACGATTTCTGCATCCTGCTGCTGTGTCCATTTATGATTATATATTTCTCTGGGACGAAGATCTAGGAGTGCAGCATTTTAATCCCAGAAGGTAGGTTGATCTGTGACATCATCTTTTTCTACTTTTCTTCTGATTGTTTATTACATTATGTTCTCTCATACACTCATCTGTTGGAGTATTGCTTTGTCACCATCTTAGGAGCACAAAAGCTGTGGTAAAAAACGCTTGCTCCACGTCTATGTACTTTTCTGAACCGAAGACACTTGAAATGAAAACTAAGAAAGGCAGTCTTGGTGGAGTAAGATTGAAGAAACATTTTCTTTTTTCATGAATAAGAACCATGTGTACTACAATTACACCATGCAATTGAAAGCTTGAAGCCACTCACAAGAATTAAAAGCTTGAACAATATTTCTTAGAAATCTGATTTTAAAAATTCGCCTTCCCTGCATCCAAATATTTACCGTCTGATGATGCCACTCTGTTTTGTTGTCCATGTTAATGGAAGTGTTGCTGCATAATTCCCTTCCTTGACAATCATTGAGGAAAGTATGCATATAATCCTTGGTTTCTCAGACAGTCCGATGTTACTGAAGCTACTTTCTTCCAAGTAGCGAACCCATTAGCGTGACCTGATAATATTTGGACTTTGGAGGTCTAATAATTTGGTTCAGGTTTCTTGTCATTGGCTTCCTCAATGGAGTCGTCATTTCTTGTTTCTCATATTTGCAGCTACTTGAATATTGTTAAAGCAGAAGGGCTGGAGATATCACAGCCAGCTTTAGATCCAAATTCCACTGATATACATCATCGGATCACGATACGTAAGAGAACAAATAAGTTTCACAGGTGAAGGAATTGGCTACTGCTAATTTGTGTGGTCTCTAGCTTTTTCATTTTGTGTTCAAGTTGCTAATGCCACATTTTGTGTGCAGGAGAGTGTATGACAGCAGAGGCAGTGTGAAGTGTTCAGATGACAGTGAGGGGCCACCATGTGCTGGGTAAGGTGGCATACACATACTAGCTATGTGAACTTTTGAAGTATATAATATTTATATATAACAAAACTGATACGATTCTTACCACTCAGCTAAGGTTGGAAGAGTTCCAACGTTTAGCTTGATTCTATCAACCTAGAAAACCAGGGAAAGAATGGTTTTCGAAATTAACAGAGGGGAAAATTGAAGAAGATGAATGGCAGAGAGGAATATGCATATCTTTCATTACCTTCCCTCTATTACAAATAAAGCCTTTATATACTAAATCTCAATGGTGGATTACCCCCCTCATAGTAACAAACTCCTCTACCAACAACAGATTACGACACGTGTACTGATAAAAAAGAAATAAGAAACTAAATTATTACAGCATCCCCTGCATATTATGTTGTTGACTCCTTCTTCGCATCATTGCCCCTTCCATCAGACGATCCTTGTCCCCAAGGATCAAATGCGGGATACAACTTCTCCATTTCCATAGCATTCTCCCAAGTCACATCTTCCGTGGCACAATTCTTCCATTTCACCAACCATTCAATTACAGGCCTGGTCAAACGCTTAAGCATTCTCTTATCAATAACCCATTCTGGTTCCTTTTCTATCACGCTGCCAGTAGAGCTCAAGGGGGAAGAACCTTTAGGTAGCGGGCCAAAGTGTTGTTTAAGCAATGAGACATGGAAGGTAGGATGAATGCTAGAATCAGGTGGTAGCTTAAGAGTATAAGCTATCTTACCCACTTTAGCAATAACTGGGTAAGGGCCAAAGTACTTTGATGCCAGCTTCTGGTTGGGTCTGTGCTCGACTAAAGTTTGTTGATATGCTTGCAATTTGAGATAGACCCACGTCCCCACTTCAAACTCCCTTTCTGATCTCTTTCGGTTCGCAGCCTGTAGCATACGATTCTGAGCTTTATGCAAATTATGCTGAGCAACCTAATGGTCTCTTCCCTTGCTGTTAAACTTCGATCAACAGAATCGACCTTACTTTCTCCGGGCAGATAAAGTAGATGTAGTGGAGGTGGTTGACCATAGACTACTTCAAAGGGAGTGCAATTAATTATTGTACCAGAACTCGGCTAAAGAAAGCCAATTGGACCAATCTTTAGGTGCCTCATGACACATGCATCGTAAGTAACCTTCCACACACCTATTTAAAACTTCTGATTGGCCGTTTGTTTGGATGATAGCTACTGGACAAATTCTGATCAGTACCTTGAAGCACCAATAACTCTTGTCAGAAGTTGCTGAGAAAGATTTTATCCCTATCAGACACTATAAATTTAGGGAATCCATGTAGCTTATAGATGTTGTCCAAGGGTTGTGGTGTGGTGGTAAAGGCTTGGGGAGTTCATAGCGCTCAACCTGGGTTCGAGCCCCACTAGCAGCACTTGTGGCCACTGAGGATAAACTCAGGGCTGCACGCTTTAGCAGCTGGGCCAAAGGCCCTAATTGCTAAGGATTAGTCTGGGCCATAGGCCAGGATACCCTTTCAAAAAAAAAAGACTTACACATCAATAGTAGAAAAAGGGTGGCTAAGTGCTAAAAAGCGAGCATATTTACTTAGTTGGTCAATGACAAGTAAGATGACATCTTTACCCTGTGATTTCGGCAATCCCTCGATGAAGTCCATGGCAATAACCTCCCATATGCCTTCAGGGATAGGCGGGGCTGCAACAATCCAGGCTGAGCTGCATTATCAGCCTTGCACTTTTGACAAGTTGGACAATTACAAGTATACTCGACTACATCTTGTTGTTTTTGGGGTTCTAAATTTATAGGAGTTAATTGGCTAAAATAAATCTACTACTTATTGCTTCAAGGCGAGTTATCTCTATCCTTAAAGCAATTTCGCCCCCACCGTTCGATAGAACATAGTGCTATGGGTTTGTGGCGAATTACTTCTCAAGATACAATGAAGCAACGTATGTAGAGCAATTATCAACACCGCACTTTGTGGTGATAATCCGGTTGAACTATTGAGTTTCAAGGATTTCTAGAAACTATAAATTTGTGTTTCTATAGCAACACAAACTCTAGCAATCTGGTATATGAAAAAGTTGTCCCATTTCGGTGTCTAGAGGAGGATATATATAGAGGAAAAAATGAAAAGGTGTAACATTTCATAGAGAGGTGCAACCTTTCATGAAGAGGTGCAACCTTTCATGAAGAGGTGCAATGATTCAACTTCCCTAAAAAAATAACCGAATTAACTAACGGAGTTAACGGAAAAATTAACGGACCGTTAATTATAAGGACAAAAAATTCACTCTTCCTAAGACTTAACCCAAAATATTTTAGACTCTAACTTATTTTGAAAATTTCTCAAACACATCTTGCCTCATCTTCGGCCGAAAAAAAAATGAGGACAACCTTTTTAGAGTGGTAGTGACCCCCGAGTGCCCCCTTTGATGATAGTCATGCATCCATGCTAAAACCTAGCTTTTCAAATCCTTATAACTCCCTATCCCTATGGCCAACCTACCCTTCATTCGAAGTTCCTGATTTTGCCAAGTAAATTGAGGTTGTCTACCGCTCCCTTCTTGAATCTCAACTATCAGAGTCTGCAAATTAATCTCATGCTCCCAGCTCGCCTTAATAAGGTTGTAGAAGATTGAGTGCCCAAAATTGCCAGTTGTAGCAACTCCCCGTGAGTAGCTCTTGATAACGCATCTGCAGCTTTGTTTTCAACACCCTTCTTGTAGCAGATTTCATAGTCATAGCCCAGAAGTTTAGACAACCATCTTTGTTGAAACGACGTGTTAACCTTGTTTTCTAACAAGTGTGTCAAGGGTCTGTTGATCAGTCTTGATCACAAATACGAACTCCACTTTTGCACTGCATGTATCATGGCCAAGAGCTCTTTTTCGTATGTGGATAAGGTTAAATGTTTAGGTGACAACGCTTTGGTAATAAAGGCAATTGGATGCCCCTTTTGCATGAGGACAACCCCAATTCCCATATTAGACGCATCTGTTTCAATTATAAACGACTCCTTGAAGTCTGGCAAAGCGAGTACAGGAAGGTTCGTCATGGCATGCTTGAGGTCTAGAAAGGCTGCTGCTCCTTCATCACTCCAATGGAAAGAGTTTTTTTTTGTAATAATCTTGTTAAAGACTTCACAATGATGCCATACCCTTTGATAAACCTCCTGTAGTATCGTGTGAGGCCAAGGAACCCTCTAAGCTGCTTAATAGTGGATGGGGCTGGCCATTCCATGATGGCTTTAATCTTCGTTGGATCGGTAGCCACTCCTTCCCTTGACAAAACGTGCCCTAAATATTCAATTTGCGACACCCCGAAAGCACATTTGCTTTGTTTAGCAAACAAAGAATTGGCGCGTAAGACACCTAACACAACCTCTAAGTGCTAAAGTAGTGCGGTCCAGTTGGGGCTGTAGACTAGTATATCATCGAGAAATACCAACACAAACTTCCTTAAATACGACTTCCTTAAATACGACTTAAACAATTGGTTCATCAACCCCTGAAATGTTGAAGAAGCGTTGGTTAGGCCGAAGGGCGTTACTAAAAATTTGAAATGCCCGCAATGAGTTTTAAAAGAAGTCTTGTGAACATCACTCGTTGCAACTCTAATCTGGGCTCTTACATCAATCTTAGAAAAGAACTGTGTGCCATGCAATTCATCCATAAGTTCTTCGATAAGAGGAATGGGAAACCGATCAGGGATGGTCATTTTGTTTAAGGCACGGTAGCCTACACACATTCTCCAACTCCCGTCCTTTTTTTTAACAAGGACGACTGGTGATGCAAAGGAGCTGTTGTTGCTGGTTCGTATCACCCATTGGTCAAGTAACTCCTGGGTCAATTGTTCAATGACATCCTTTTGTTACATCGGGTAACGATATGGTCTCAAGTTTACTAGGTTAGAGCCTTCTTTCAAGGGTATAGCGTGATCAAATCCTTGTTAAAAGGAGGTAAATTTGAAGGCTCTTTGAAGATGTCATGATAGGTGTTGGGTAGGAGTTGCAAATCCTTTGGAAGTGGGCTTGTGTTCTGGTGAGTACTTATCTGAAAGGTAACGGGTTAGGAGGATGGACTGCCAAGAGTTGCATCATGGATAACTGCCCTTTCTGTTGTAATACTTTCCCCATCTTTGAGTTGCTCACAGTCTTGATCCCCTTGCCTGTCGCCCCCCGTAAGGTAACCTTTGATCCCTTGACTAAGAAATCAATGGTGTGGTTCAAGAAATCAAAGTGGACTTGGCCCAACGAAGTAAACCACTGGATGCCCAAAACCACATCGCACCCACCTAACTGCAGTAAGTACAAATCAACCGTGAAAGTGATTGCTTGCATTTTCCACTGAAAACCTTCGATCATAGTATCACAAGCTACCTTACCACCATCTGCAACCCTTACTATCATTGAAGGTTTCATCCCAAGTCTACATCCCAACTTCTTAGCGAGAGTTGAGTCAATAAAGTTGTGGGTGCTTTCTGTATCCAACAACATTTCTAATGTTCTCTTCCCATAGTGTTCCGTTATTCTCAGGGTTTGGTAATCCGTGATTCCTGCTAATGCATTAATAGAAATCTGAGAAAACTCGTTGTCTACTTCTTCCTCGTGTTTCGTTGCAGGTTCTTCTTCCCCATCTTCTAACTCCAAATGATAGAGTTGTGGTCGTTTTTCCTTACACCGATGCCCAAGCTCATACTTCTTATCACAGAAGAAGCATAAGCCCTTGGACCTTCTTTCATCGAATTCATCAGGAGATAAAGTTCTTCGGGTTTGGTTTGGGTTGAAGGGTTTTTGCGTGTTACTTGATGGTTTAGGTGGTGTGTTCTGGTTTTTTGGCAGCGGTCCAGATTTATTAAGTGAGCTGGTGTATGGAGTGGGAAGGATTGGAGGTTTGGTCTGGGGTTTAACCTTTTGCTTGAGTAGGTTAGCTTCCTGAATTTTTGCGAGAGCATAAGCTTGGGAAATTGTAGCAGGGTTAAACATTCTAACAAGGCTTCGTACCTCTTCTCCTAACCCTGTTATGAAACAACTTAAAGCATTAGCAGGAGATAGTTGCAACCTACTAATAATGCCATCGAATTCATCGCGGTAATCCTTAAACATAGTCGTCTGTTTTAATTCCATGAGTTCAGCCATTGGGTCATCAAATGGTTCTCCAAATCTCCATGTTATATCAGTCACATACTCTTCCCAGGTAGGATTTACATAATTGATTCCCTTCATATACCCTTGATGCCATTGTAAGGCTTTTCCCTCTAAATGAATAGAGGCTAATGGTACCTTGGTGTTCTCATTCACTTGGTCTAGTTGAAAGAACTGGTCCACCTTGTACAACCATGATTTCATCTCTTCTCCACCAAAATGTGGAAACTCGATTTTAGTCAATCTAGAAGAGTATCGGTGGGGATTGCCAATTAACTCTCCTAATTTGGGGCCAGATTTTTGTTGGTAACTGGTATTAACAGATATGCTACCAGGAGAATTGTTTGTTTCTTTTTCGGTAAGTATATTAGCACCTGAGTTTCCCTTTCCCTTTTTTATCCTATCTGCCATTAATTGATTCAGTTGAAGCGATAACCCAAACAAGAGATCGCTAATTTCAGAAATCGCTCTAGCATTTTCAGCAACCCTAAGACCCTGTTGCTGATTATTACATTCAATACGAGCCCCAAAATCTTCCAAAATGGTTTTGATCATTACCTCTAATTCTGGGTTGTTAGTTGGAATGGCAGAGTTACTTTGATCATTAATCGAAGATCCTTCTCCTGAGTTGTGAGGTTTTGTTCCTCTTCCTTCAGTCTTCGCCATGCTTCGAGTGATCACAATGATCAAATACCTAGGACCGAATAGCTCTGATACCAATGATACGATTCTTACCACTCAGCTAAGGTTGGAAGAGTTCCAACGTTTAGCTTGATTCTATCAACCTAGAAAACCAGGGAAAGAATGGTTTTCGAAATTAACAGAGGGGAAAATTGAAGAAGATGAATGGCAGAGAGGAATATGCATATCTTTCATTACCTTCCCTCTATTACAAATAAAGCCTTTATATACTAAATCTCAACGGTGGATTACCCCCCTCATAGTAACAAACTCCTCTACCAACAACAGATTACGACACGTGTACTGATAAGAAAGAAATAAGAAACTAAATTATTACAACATCCCCTGCATATTATGTTGTTGACTCCTTATTCGCATCACAAAACACACACACACACACATACACACACCTCACGTTTAGTGAGGCTTGAACCCTTGACCTCCATGGAGGTTGTGCTCTACCGGTAACCTGGGTACCGTTGGTCCATCGACCATTGGCTACTAGCCATGTAAACTTGGTTTACAAGTTTTAGAATTGGTTTAAGTGACCGAGTCTTGCCATGCAGCCATGCAGGTAGCTTTATGCCTCAATGGGAGGAATTCTATGAATTCATTTACAAAGATGCATAAAAGATCTTAGTATACTAACTTTTGTATTGCGTGTCTTGAAGACAATTTAGTTCAAATGTTTTTATATGGTTCTCGAAATTTGCAGATTTGTAGAAGGAATGGCTCCAGTTTTCTCCAGAGCTGCGTGGCATTGTGCCTGGCATCTTATTCAGGTAACTTGTGACATTATCTTTTTAAGATATCCATCCATCCATCATTTGACAATGTATCATTACACATATTTATGAGAAGCAAAAGTATGATTGCGTCTTTACCTTGACCAATATAGGAGCACTAGGCACTATGCTTCACATACTTTGGTTGCACCCATTCTTTTTGACGTTTCAGATGAGCAGCACCTAATCATTCAGTAACTTGCCCACATTTTTTTTTCTCCACCTTTCATGCCAGTTTCCCTATCGTAGTATGTTATGATTGGTACCACTTAACTGGGAAATATGATAACTAATTCTGATTATTTCACCTTTTCAATCCAGAAAGGACCAACTCTGCCTGTGTCAGGTTACTTAGACTATGTTTATCGGCAACCCAACCCAATCTTTTATCAAAATATTACTTACTCTCATCCATATACACTCCTTTTCATCCTAACCTGACCTAACTTATTCAAGATCCATTAGTTACTCAACCCAACCTAATTTTTTTTATAAAAATTATCTCTTTGATGTTTTATTATCTATAGATAGTTTTTATTTTATTTTAGATTATAAAAAATATACAAAAAAGTATTTCATATTCTAAACCAAAAATTAATTAAATGAATAAAAGAATTAAGTGAATAAAAAAGATTAATATGAATAAAAATTAATTAAATAAATGAAAAGTCAACCAATCAATGAGAAATTGACATGTGGTGGGTTAAAAGAATAAAAAATGTCCAACCCAAGGTTGGTTCAACCACCAGTTCGTTGCCATGGCTAACCGATTTCCTTTTTTTACTAATTTTTCTTGTGTTATCTTATTGATGACCGGTCGGTTTGGATAATCAATAAACAGTCTTAGGCATTTTCTGCTATAAAATTGGTTAACAGGAAAATGTTTTGTTAACTAGTTTGATTCCGTTATTTGAGAGGAGTTTCATATCTGTTTTCTTTTCTTTGTAGTTCATTAATTTTTTGAACGACAATCGCCTACTTTATTATTGAATGGTTGTAAAAGCAAAAAATTGGTGGTGGTTGATGTACATTCATCATTCAATTAGCAAAGCAGAGGTGAAGAGTTAGGGTTCTTCTGCAATTAGTCAAATGATTTCCTTACTGGCTTTCGAGAGGCCAGTGCTCTCCCAAGGCTCTTGCCCAAAGTATTTAGAAACCAGAATTAATGGATACAATTCTCACACTTATTTATATCCTTACTACCCTGCTGTAACTACTTGTACTAATGCAGATGCCACTTGTACATCCTTTACCCAACCTGCCACACTTATTGACTTGCTGACCTTCAGGGTATAACACTTGTCTTCAGTCAGCGACATTGCAGTGGTTGGGGCTGTGTGAGCTACACACTTTCTCTAAAAGGACTAAATATTGTTGAGACTCCTATATTTCTCCAGTGCTGAATTCCATCTTATTTTGTGGCTGACCTGTTTGGGGAACTAAACTTATCGTATGCCAAGGGAAACCAAGTGATATAGATAATTGCTGTTGGGATTCCATGTCTTTCACTAATTTTCTTATATCAGTTCGGAGAGATGGAAATGTTGTATTGTGGTTATTTCTGATAAATGGTCTGGGTAGAACTCACTCCAAAAAATAGCTCAAAGGAGGGGGCCCAAACCACATATATACATATATCAATTTTGACAACCTGGCGATGTGACTACTTAAACAGCCTCCCTCACGCTACCCATGAGGGCAGGGCCCAAACAAAATCCTGCTCTGATACTGTGATAAATGGTGTTGGTTAGAACTCACTCCCAAAAGCTAGTTCAAAAGGGTGCCCAAACCACATATACTACTTCAACAATTTATACAACTATTTCTCCATGCAATTGATATTCAACATTGTTCCCTTTCCAGGGTGGGTGTAAGATACTGATTCTAATGTTTCTAGTACTTCTTTTTGCATCTGGATTGAAATATCAGAATAATATTTATGTATTTATAAGATCTACATACATGTTTGTTTTAGTTTTTTTTTCTATCTTTATACAATTGTTATCGGTTGAAGCCTTACAGACTTCAATTTGTTTACTTCCAGAATGACCTTGTTCATGGCTGGGGAATGGATATGAAACTTGGCTACTGTGCACAGGTGACTTTAAATCTCTGATGCTAATATTGAAATAATTCATTTTGTACAAAATACGAAAAAAAGGGAATTGTTTCACTTTAATTTGGTTTTGGACTGATCTGAGAACTAAACCATATGTTGTCAGTTTCGATTCAGGTTACCAGATCAAGCAGACTCTAATATTATACCCATTTTTTTAGAACCTGAATTTGAATAGTTTAGATTTAAAATGGGGACTAATATGTTTGCATATTCTTAAGGGGGAGCGATCGAAGAAGGTGGGAGTTGTTGATAGCGAATTTATTATCCATCAGGGAATACAAACGTTAGGCGGGGCTTCTGCTAAAAAGGTCATCCATTTCTTCATTATTTTACCCTCAATTATGTGTCTATTTTGGCAGTAACTTGGTATCTGTTTCATAACACATCTGGTATGCAATTGAATTGTTACTTTGCTTTCCCCTTGTTCTATCAATTTAATCATCAATTAATTAACTAAATTACAATTTTTTTTTCAGACCACTAATCATGTGGATTTGCTGAAGGTATTCTTCCTTTCCATTTTATCTTTTTTGTAACTTTTTAAATCTCCCTCCATTCCAACTCCATTCCTCATTGATTCATATTTCAGATTCCAACGCTTTGTTTCTTTTTTCTTGTTGCAAATATCGTTCACACCACACTCGAATCAAACTCAGAAAATGAGATCGAAACGAGTAGAAACTTGATCGAAAATCAACCCAAGATCCAAAAATAAACTCAAACGAGTTCGTATGCGGAAACGATAAACTCGAACTCTCAACGGAGATATTAATCAACCATAAAATGTAAACGTAAACTTGACGGAATTAAATAAGAGAGAAAACGACACATGATTTACGTGGAAAACCCAAAATGGGAAAAACCACGGGCGGAGAAGACCACCGAGAAGTCCACTATAATCGTCGATGTTTACAATGCTTGAGAAACGGAGAAATCGATGAAGATCGAAATTACAGATTTTATGCTAATCTAATCTCTATTTTGTTGGGAGAGATCGTCGATGTTTTCTTCTGGAGAGACACATAGCAAAAATATGAAGAAACCATAATAAAGCCGTCCATATGCTCTTGGGGCGACTTTCCGGCGGGTAAAGCCGCATGGAAGTCGCCCGACCTCCCAATGTGGAATAGAACACAGAAGCTAAGGCGAGATGCATGCGGGTTTAGTCACTGGAGGCTCGCATTGTACACTGTGTTTCCATTCTCCTTTGTAGCCTCCTTTATTGACTATATATGTTGACTTTGTAAAAAACCTTTCTTCATGCATGCATTTTTGGAGTCACATATTATACACACACATATATATATATATATATATATTACAATCTCTACGTTGACTCCACAAATGCATCATCCCAACAAACAATCATCTTCATGAAACAAAACTCCAACACAAGCTTTAAAATCATTAACAACATATATAGTGAAATTGAATATGACTTCTCGAAAGTGGACTAACGAACACATACCTCCTCCGTCTGCCCTTCACGGGCTACTCCAAACCACGGATTCCGACAAAGTTTATAAACAAACCAAACTTAGCCATCGGAAGAACTTTGGTCATCGTATCGGCCGGATTAACGTGAGTGGAAGTCTTCCTCACTTTGAAGTCTCCCTTAGCAATGACCTCTCTTATAAAATGATAGCGCACATCTATATGTTTCATGCACTCGTGGAACATTTGATCCTTTGTCAAGAAGATAACACTCTGATTATCACATAATACAGAGTCCACTGTGAGCTCATCACCGCTAAGGGTATTGAACAAGCCTTTAAGCCATATCGCCTCTTTAAAACCCTTGGTAACGGCCATGTATTCAGCCTCAGTTGTAGAAAGAGCAACTGTCGGTTGAAGAACGACCTTCCAACTGATGGCACATGACCTCATAGTAAACACATACCCGGTAAGAGAACGTCGGCCATCCATAATATCTCCACAATAGTCAGAATCAACATACCCTTGAACACCGTCTCTAGAAGTCCCAAAACACAAAAATAGTCTCTAGTACCCGATAGGTACCGGAGAACCCATTGAACCGCCTTCCAGTGCTCTTTACTCGGATTAGCCATATAACGACTTACCATGCTCACGGCATAGGCTAAGTCCGGTCTCGTACAAATCATCGCATACATCAATGACCCAACCGCACTAGAGTAAAGAACCCTAGACATATATTCTTTTTCTCTATCAGAAGTGGGGCATTGACGTGCAGATAGTTTAAAATGAGAAGTAATAGGAGTATTTACCGTTTTGGCCCCCATCCATGTTGAATATCTTCAAAACCTTCTCGATATAGCTTCTTTGACTAAGTGTCAAAGTTCCCGCCTTTCGGTCTCTTGAAATCTTCATGCCAAGAATCTTTCGAGCTTTGCCCAAGTCCTTTATTTCAAACTTCGTATTCAATTGATCCTTGACCTCTTGGATGTCTTCCTTGTTCTTTGAAGCTATTAGCATATCGTCCACATATGGCAATAGGTAGACAAACGCACTATCTTCACATCTCCTTATATAAACACAACTGTCATATAAACAACGTGAGGAAACCATGTGAAGTCATAAAAGTATCGAACCTTTTGTACCATTGCGTTGACGATTGCTTCAATCTTTATAAAGACTTCTTTAACCGGCAAACCAAATCCTCTTGACCAACACTCACAAAACCTTGAGGTTGATCCATATAAATGTCTTCCTCTAACTCATCATGTAGAAATGCAGTTTTAACATCTAACTGCTCAAGCTCAAGATTATTCAATATAACTATGCTCAATAATGCACGTATAGAAGAATGCTTGACTACAGGTGAAAAAAATATCCGTGAAATCAATACCTGGAATTTGACTGAATCCCCTTGCAACAAGCCGAGCCTTATATCTGGGAGGCTCTACATTTGGTATCCCTTCCTTCTTCTTGTAGATCCGTATGCACTTTATCGCCTTTTTACCTTTCGGAAGAGGAACGAGCTCCCAAGTACCATTTTTGTGTAGGGACTCCATCTCATCATGCATTGCCACAATCCACTTTTCTAAATCTTCAGAATCAACCTCTTCCATATACGTAGACGGATCCTCAACCGACTCCATCTCAAAGGCAACACTAAACGCACAAGCTACCACCTCAACTTCAGCAAACCGTGCAGGACGGACTATCTGTCTTCGACCTCGATCCCTCGCAATGCAAGGTTGTGGCTCGAGTGGTGGCGAATCAGGAGCACCATCACCCTCACCATTAGACAACGAAGGCGTAGACGACTGTGAGACGGTAGAAGACATTGTCTTAGAACCAACTGGTAGCTCCACCTCTACTCGAGAACTCTTGGAATAACAAGGAACATCTACCTTCGGCTGATCAGAATCAAACCTTGGGTAAAGGGTTTTTTGTTATTGATGCACAAGAGAGAAAATACAAGCCCTATATATAGGGAAAATAATTACACTTAGATACCCTAAGTAATTACACATTAACACCCTTAACAATGACTAGTCTAACATTCCCCCGCAAGTTGAGGGCGGGGAACGACCTGCAACTTGGACCGTAGAAACTCAAATCTTTGTGAGGACAAGGGCTTTGTGAACACATCATCAATTTGGTCATCAGTGGAGATAAACTTGACATTCAGTTTTCCTTGAGAAACTTGTTCACGAACAAAGTGGTAATCAACTTCAACATGCTTTGTGCGGGCATGAAAGACTGGATTTGCAGAAAGATAGGTTGCACCAAGGTTATCACACCAAAGTGTTGGTGCCGTGTTAGTCAGACCGAGCTCATGAAGAAGAGACTGTAACCAAATCAGTTCAGCGACAGTGTCAGCGATAGCCTTGTATTCAGACTCGGTTGAGGATCGAGAGACAGTTCGTTGTTTGCGAGCTGACCATGAAATAAGATTGGAGCCCAAATAGATAGCATATCCCCCGGTGGAGCGACGATCGATAGGGCAGCCAACCCAGTCTGAATCTGAGAATGCTCTAAGATTAGTAGCCAAGTGAGAGTCAGAAAAGGCTTGAAGTTGAGACCCCGTGTTATGACGAAACAGTAAGCCGAGGTTGATCGTCCCTTTCAGATAACGTAGAATTCGTTTGACACCAGCCCAGTGATTTTCAGTAGGAGCATGCATGAACTGACACACCTTATTGACCGCAAAGGCAATGTCAGGACGTGATAAAGTGGCATACTGAAGGGCACCGACTGTTTGCCGATATCGAGAGGGATCGTCAAGTAGGGGGCTGTCATCTGGTAAGAACACTTGAGAAGTGCTCATGGGAGATGAAACAGGCTTGCAATCCAGCCCGTTGAAGAATATCAAGAACATATTGCCGTTGAGACAGAACCAGATCAGAGCCATGATGCACCACTTCAATGCCCAAAAAATAATGGAGTTGACCCAGATCTTTAAGGGCACACAGAGAGTTGAGACGATCAATGATGGTATTTATAGCGCCTGGGTTATTACCGGTGATGATGATGTCGTCAACATACACAAGGAGATAGACAAGCGTGCCAGAGGAGTTGAGAATAAACAGTGATGGGTCAGTTTTGGACCCATAGAAACCCAGCTGATGAAGAGCAGTGGACAATTTGGTAAACCAGGCACGAGGAGCTTGTTTGAGCCCATATAAAGACTTATGCAGTAAACACACATGATCTGGTCTGTCAGGATCAGTAAAACCAGGAGGTTGTCGCATGTAGACCGTCTCCTGAAGATCACCATGTAAAAAGGCAGTCTGGATATCTAACTGACGCAAAGGCCATTTATTTGTGACGGCCAGTGAGAGAACAGTTCTGATGGTGGCAGGTTTGATTACTGGGCTGAAAGTCTCGTGATAGTCAACCCCATGCTGTTGATGAAAGCCCTTGGCAACGAGTCGGGCCTTGTACCTGCTAATCTTGCCATTCTGATCTGTTTTCAACCTGTAAACCCATTTACAATCAACAACGTTAGTATTGGGAACAGGAGGAACTAATGTCCACGTACCATTTCTATGAAGCGCAGTCAACTCGTCGGCCATAGCTTGGCGCCATTCTAGGTACTTGTTGGCAACAGAAAAAGAGGTAGGTTCAATAGGCGAGGTGGGGGTAGTGGTGGCAGTATAGGCAGCGGGATCATATCGGTTGGTTTGTTTAGGATTGGGGCGAAGATGAGGAGGCCGAGGTCGAGGGGTTGGAGGTGCTTGGGTGGGGGTGGAATCGGGATTAGGGGAGGGGCCGGGAGTAGGTGCAGGAGTGGGTGAGATGGTTGAGGTGGATATGGTAGGGGGTGAGGGTGGGGGTGTTGGTCCGGGTTGTGATGGTGGTGAGTTGGGTTCGGTTGGAAAACCGGGTGGTGGGTTAGGAAAAATAGAGGTGTATGGAGAATCGGATTGTGACGAGGATTGGGTAGGGATGGAAGGAGAATAGGGAAAAACATGTTCATTGAAGCGAACATGACGGGCTATGTATATCCGTTCGGTGGAAGGATCAAAGCACCGGTAACCATGGTGAACAGGGCTGTAGCCAAGGAAGACACATGGAGTGGAGCGAAAATCAATCTTGTGACGGTTATACGGACGAAGATAGGGAAAACATTGACATCCAAAAACTCGAAGAAAGGAGTAATCAGGTTTGCGTTTAAAAACATGTTCATAGGGAGATTTATTTGAGGTGACACGAGAAGGTAGTCGATTTATCAAGTACACGGCTGTTTCAAAGGCAAATTGCTAGAAGCGTTGAGGAAGACTGGATTGGGCCAGGAGGGTAAGTCCAGTTTCCAAGACATGACGGTGACGACGTTCGACAATGCCATTTTGTTCACTTGTATGAGGACAGGAACGACGATGAATAATGCCAAGATTGCGACAAAAGGTAGTTAGAGGACGAAACTCCCCCCCCCCCCCCCCCCCCCCCCCCCCCCCCCCGTCAGATTGGATGCACTTTAACTTGGTGTTAAATTGGCGTTCAACCATTTTAATGAAGTTTGTTAAGACTGTGTAAACATCGGATTTTTGGACTAAAGGATAGAACCACATGTAGCGAGAGTGGTGATCAACACACAACAAAAAAAAACGATAACCATCGAGGGATGGTGTATGCGAATGGCCCCAAACATCACAATAAACTAGATCTAAAAAATTATTGCTACGAAAATTAGAATCAGATAAAGATAATTTTGAAGATTTGCCTAGTTGACAAGAACATAAATTATTTGATAATTTGTCCGAAACAGGTAAAGCACAATGAGAAATAATTGAACGAAAAACTTGAGCATGAGGGTGTCCCAAGCGTTGATGCCAAATGTTCGAGGAAGCTTTGACAGCAGTGAATGCAACCTTGGGTAGAGACTTGAGCTTAGGAAGACGGATGGAGTACAATCCCTGTTCACTGGGCCCCGTTAGGAGGATAGTGTGTGTAGACTCGTCCTTCACAACAAAATAAGAAGAGTGAAATTCAAAGAAAATATCATTGTCTACACAAAATTTTTGAACGGATAAAAGGTTTTGTTTTAGTTCAGGGACATGAAGTATATGGGATAATTGAAAGGTTTTGTTAGGAGAGTAAAGTTTTGAGGAGCCAATATGAAAGATGGGTATAGAGTTACCATTACCAACAAGTAAAGAATCGTTACCGAAGTAGGCCTCGGAGTTGTCAAGGCTAGATAGATCTGGAGTGGCATGGTGATTAGCGCCAGTGTCGGGCTTCCAAGTGGATCCTGATTGTGAACTAGCATCGGAGTAGGTAGCATAGTTAGCTTGTGGCGCTGCACGAGATTGGTTAGGCTGGTTAGGACACTGGGAAGGTAGGTGACCAATCCCACATCGGTTACAATGACCATAGACCATGTTTTGGGTAGAAGCCCAAGAGAATTGACGTGTGCTATTACTGTCACGATTGCGAGAGTTGGAGGCAGTCCGTGAGTTGCCACGTGAAGATCCACGAGAGCCGCGACCACCACGGTTGTTATTGAATGACCGTGATCCAAAGTAAGTCTGTGGTCGTGGTGAAGATGTAGGATTTAGTTGATATCCCAATTGAGAGGCCATGAGTTGAAGATTATGAAGCTGCTGCTGAATGGAGTCGAGACTAGGCTGCGGTAGGGGTGTAGAGGCAGTCGGGAAGAGCTGCTGGGCAGGAGAGGCAGTCGCCAGAAAGGCTTGAGGAACTTGCGGATTGGTTGCCAAGATTCTTGTGATCATATAATCATGGTCACTTAATAAACCATGTAGTTCATTGAAGTTGATAGGAGGGGAACGAGCCAAGAGGTTTGCCTTGAGGCCATTGTATTCTTCACGAAGTCCTGCAAGAGTTAGCATAACCAGATCTTTGTCTTTCATTGGTTCGCCTATATTGGCGAGGGCAGTTGCATATTCCTGTGCTCGGCTGAGGTATTCAGCAGGTTTTTCATCACCCTTCATGGTGATTCGAAGCAACTGATTTTTAAGGGTAAATTCATGAGACGAAGTTACCGGGGCATACGCTTGTTCTAAAGACAGCCACACTTCGCGGGAGCTTTTACCCTGAATGTGTTGAAAGGACTCTTCTGACACAGTAGAGATGAGGAGCATACGAATGTGGGCATCATTGGAGACCCATGGTTGGTAGCTTGGATTGTCTGTAGTAGCAGTTCCATTTGTAACCTTCGGTTCTGGACACGGAATAGTGCCATCAATATAGCCAAAAAGATTGTGAGAGGTAAGGAAAGATTCGACCATTGTTCGCCAATAACCATAGTTCGTGGGTTTTAGGGTAAAGGCAAATTTATGAGAGTTGTGGGTCGTCTTTTCTTGATTGGTAAGAGTTAAGATTGCAGCCATGGTGGTAAGGAAGTGAGATTTGTTTGCCGGAGATTGCGTCGGCTGGTGAGGAAGGGCGCCGGACGTACTGTTCACGCGACACTGTTCACGCGACACTGTTCACACACCAACTCGCAAAACCTCCGGCGCCCTTTCCCACAGCCGGACGTAACGTTACTGTTCACGCGGCTGTGGGAAAGGGCGCCAGAGGTTTTGCGAGTTGGTGAGGAGATGGCCGAAAGTTGCGTCGGCTGGCTGTCTTTTCTTGCGTCGGCTAGCTGGTCTTGGAAGAAGCGACTGCTGGATTAGGGTTTGACGACTGGATTAGGGTTTGACGGCTCTGATACCAAATCAAACCTTGGGTAAAGGGTTTTTTGTTATTGATGCACAAGAGAGAAAATACAAGCCCTATATATAGGGAAAATAATTACACTTAGATACCCTAAGTAATTACACATTAGTACCCTTAACAATGACTAGTCTAACAATCAGAAATGGAAGGCTTGCACAACATAGAGCTTTCATCAAAAGTTACATCCCTACTCACAATGGTCTTCCGGGCCCCCGGACACCATAATCTAAAATCTTTTACACCGGCTTTGAAACCCAGAAATACACATTTAATGGCTTTCGGCTCAAGTTTACCATTGTCCACTTTGGCATAAGCGGGACATCCAAATACCTTCAAGTCAGAATAATTAGCAGGTTTGCCCGACCACACCTCAATCGGTGTTTTCTTGTCTAGGGCATATGAGGGAGATCTATTAATGATGTAACAAATTGTTGATGCTGCTTCGGCCCAAAACTCTTTTGCCAAACCAGAGTTTGACAACATACACCGAAGTTTTTCCATGACCGTTCGGTTCATGCGTTCCGCCACACCATTTTGTTGAGGAGTGTGGATCACCGAATGGTGTCTGGTAATGCCTTACTAGTACAAAAGGCATTAAACTCCGCAGAACAAAACTCTAGACCATTATCGGTCCGTAGATATTCGACATGTTTGTCAGTTTGCTTTTCAATCATTGCCTTCCAATCACAGAAGGTAGCAAACACATCACTTTTATGTTTCAAGAAATAAGCCCATACCTTTTGCGAGTAGTCATAAATAATCGTCAACATGTAAACACCACCACCATGCGACGGGACTCTCGCCGGTCCCCATAGGTTCGAATGCACGTACTCGAGAATCGCCTTGGTTGTATGAGTTGAGCTCGAGAATGACATTTTCTTTTGCTTCCCATAAACACAGTGCTCACAGAATGGGAGATTCTCGATTGTTTGGCTACCAAAAAACTACCTTTTGCTCAACTCCATCATACCAACTTTACTCGTATGCCCGAGTCTCATGTGCCACAACTTTGTTTTATCAACATTCGAAAGAGTCGATGAAGCTTCCTGAGCATCTCCCATGATGGCAGTGCCCGTTAGAACATACAAATCTGCACTTTGCCTAGTGTCCTACAAGTAGACTAGAGAACCTCTAACCACCTTGATTACTCCACCTTGACCGATGAACTTGTAGCCTTTGATGTCAAGACGTGAAATCAGGTTTCTTTTTAGCTCCGGGTACATGTCTAACATTACCCAAAGTCCGGATGACCCCATCGTACATCTTGATTTGGACATTACCTTGACCCACTATCTTGCATAAAGCACCATTCCTAACCCGAACTGACCCCGAGCACGACTCATAAGTGGAAAAGCAGTCACGGTTTGGACACATGTGGTAGGTACATCCCCGGTCAAGAATCCACTCGGGTGGTGAAGGATCATCTGTCACAGCCATCAAATCACCCGTATCATCTATCATCTTCAGCTACATCTGCGTGAGATTGGCTAGAAGACCTTTTGTTCTGTAACTTGTAGCACTCATCAATAACGTGACCCTTCTTCTTATAAAAGTTGCAAAACTCTCTTGACCTTGGATTTTGACCTTCATCTCCCCGGGCTCTTGAAATCTCTCTTCGACTGCCTCCTCTTATACTAAGGCCATCAAGCACCTTAGTAACATTAGCAATTTGTTTCATCTTGTTCTTTGCATTCAAAGATGCATAGACCTCCTCCAACGACAAAGAATCTCGGATATAAATAATGGTATCCATGAAGTTAGCGAATGATGGTGGCAATGAACATAAGAGAATTAAACCCAAATCTTCCTCATCGTACGACACATCCAAGTTCTTCAAGTCTTCAACAATCTCCTTGAACGTTGAGATGTGTTCGGTAATGGAGCCACTCTCCTATAATCGATGAGTATATAGCCTTTGTTTCATGTGGAGTTTGTTGGGTAAGCTCTTAGTCATCAATAAGTTATCTAACTTCACCCACATTCCAGCCGTAGTAGTCTCGTTACACACATCTTGTAGAACATCGTTTGACAAGTGTAGGAGAATTTGAGATATCGCTCTCAAGTTGTTATAATCCTTCAACTCCTCGTTTCACGCCGCGGGCATCGCATCACGACTCTCGATACACCAATGCAAACCATTTGTATCAACACGTCCCTCATCTTAATCATCCAAACAGGAAACCGAGTATTCCTATCAAGCAACGGCAAATTGATCTTCATGGTCGACATATCGATCAAAACCCAATTGAGAAATAAAAAACGTAGTTTATCGACAAAACCTGAGAGCTCTGATACCACTTGTTGCAAATATCGATCACACCACACTCGAATCAAACTAAGAAAACGAGATCGAAATGAGTAGAAACTTAATCGAAAATCAACCCAAGATCCAAAAATAAACTCAAACAAGTTTGTATGCAGAAACGATAAACTCGAACTCTCAATGGAGATAATAATCAACCACAAAAATATAAACGTAAACTTGACGGAATTAAATAAGAGAAAACGACACCGGATTTACATGGAAACCCCAAAACGGGAAAAACCACGGGCGAAGGACACCACCGAGAAGTCCACTATAATCGTCGATGTTTACAATGCTTGAGAAACGGAGAAATCGATAAGATCGAAATTACAGATTTTATGCTAATCTAATCTCTATTTTGTTGGGAGAGATCGTCGATGTTTTCTTCTGGAGAGACACATGGCAAAAATATGAAGAAACCATAATAAAACCGTCCATATGCTCTTGGGGCGACTTTCCGGCGGGTAAAGCCGCATGGAAGTCGCCTGGCCTCCGAATGTGGAATAGAACACAGAAGCTAAGGCGAGATGCATGCGGGTTTAGTCACTGGAGGCTCGCATTGTACACTGTGTTTCTATTCTCCTTTGTAGCCTCCTTTGTTGACTATATATGTTGACTTTGTAAAAAACCTTTCTTCATGCATGCATTTTTGGAGTCACATATTGTACATACATATATATATATATATTACATCTATCAATAATATTAATGGTTTCATCTGCTCTCTTTTTCTTCAGAAACATGGTGTTGATGTGCGAGCTGAGGTGAGCCTCTAAATTCTCTACATTCGGCTGTTCTTTCTTTAGATAATTTATATAGTTTAACATGCTCATATATGTTAACATACCTTAACATTGTATGGGAGGATTTAACTTATGTGAACCTCTGGACCGGAACCCAACCCGCCCCCCCCCTCTCTCTCTCTCTCTATATATATATATATATATTAATAGAGACAGAGAGTGTGTGAGAGTGAGAGTGAGTGAGAAGATCCGGGGAGAACCCAAAAAAAGGAGAACCAAAGAACTTAGTGCAATCATTAGATGAATTGATTCCAGCGAATGTGATTAAAAAGATGGTTATGACCACTGTTTAGAAAAAATATTCCCCCTATTTTTTAATAGAAGTCGGTGAAATATAATCGAAGTTGAAGCGAAACAAATTGCACCAAAAAATTTGAGAGTTCATTTGAGAACCGCAAATAATTTGAGAACTAGAGAACTAATTTTGTAGTGTGTAATTGATTAATATACACCATATAAATTTCATCAAAATATGTATACAGTCGATCAATATATTCTCAATGAATATATAATATATATTCATTGATCAATATATTCACTTGTATCTCTAATTTGTCAATGAGTATATTCAACAATTAATATACACTTAAAAAAATTAGTTCCTTGGTTCTCAAAATATTTGCAATTCTCATTTGAACCCACCTCTCTCTCTCTCTCTATATATATATATGTATGGGATCATGTGAGAAGTGCCATTTTTGGTGAGAAGTGGTTTTAAGTGGGTGATTACTTTTAATCAAATATCCTCCCATGAATTGCGGTTTTAAAGGGAATTGATCCGGTGCATCTCATCCTGATGTTCGTCCATTTCTCATCCAACGAACGATTGATAACCACTTCTCACCAAATTTGGCACTTCTCACCGGAACCCAACCCCATACACACATATACAAGTGATGTGTGTGCATGTTAAGTTTGGTGTGGGTGTAATATGTTGTTGTGTTGATGGCAGATAAGGAGGCAATCGACAACTGAGCTTCAAATATTCAAACAACGTTGGGAAAAGGCAGTAAAGGAGGACGCAGCCTGGTTGGACCCTTTCTATAGAAGAAAACAAAGACGAGCCTAGACTCCTTAATTCAATTCACTCACGAGTTTTGACCCTCCACTTTATTTAGGTTAGTTTTCTCTATTCACATTATATAAAAATGATTTCTTTCAAATCAAATTGGCTTCTCTTCACTAACACTAATCACTCACTCTTTGGCCTCAATTTCATAGTATCCCACCACCAACTCCAAATTTACCACTAACATAATCAGATCAAACTTTTTCTTATGAAAAACACGTTTAAATCCATCACTTTCTGCTCATCTTTAAACTAGATTCATACATGGTCTCATTTTGTTGGTGAAAATGAACCAAGACCTGTTACTAACTCACATGATTCTAAAACCGGTGAGTTCTTGACAACCTTTTCCTATGAAGATAACATATGGACAAGAAATTGTATATGAACCAAATGTTGATGTTCTTTCCTTTTCCTCCACCAATCAACTTCTGACACGTGAGAGAATAAAAAGATGAATTAAATAAAACAGTAATGTGTTGATTTGATTGATGGACTGGGATTTGTATTCATGCCAAAGATGCTAGTCTAGGAAAAGTGAACTAGAAGTAGTATGCACATACCTAGAAGATAACGATGCATCGACTTTTTCGAACCATCATACTTGGTTTCTCATTGCAAACAAATCATCTTTCTTCTAAGAATGCAGAAAAATATAACGCTACGAGTTATAAAAACAAAAAGGTTCATACAAAAAGCAGTGTTGATTTTTTCTGATGATTAATTTGTAATGAAAAACCACTTATGTTGGTTCAAAGAGTCGATAACTCGATGGGTTATCCAAAGCCAGTTGTTTTGTCCAACAACCAAACCGCAAGATATAATTGAATTGCGAAGACGGTGTTGATGGATGTTCTATCTAATGCGAACCTGTACACTGTAATCCCAGTTTCATTGTTCTCAAAATACGTCTCTGCAACACCATCAATCATCATTAATCATCACATTTCATAATCCATCAAAGGTCTTGATTGCGGAATAAAAAACCAAACCAAACAAATCCAGTACATCTCATCCAGCTGAATAAAACTCACATAAAGCTTGTCTTTGCTGGTATGAAATGGTACGACTATAAACTGGAATGAGCTTGGTATTGTCTATTTCATCGTCACCATCTCCTGCCTCATTGTCTGAATCCATATCAACCATTTCGGGACTAACATTAGCCTTAGGAGTCTCAACATTTGTGTCCATGTCAACAAAAGAGTCGATGGTCACACACACGTGCCATTTGGTCACCAAGCTTGTTAAGGATTGTGCTTTGTGTGTGATCTTGGCTGCACTGCGTTGGCAGATATACAAACCAAACACAAGCGTAATGGAGCATAGCTGCGCAGTCGAAATTTAAGATTAAAAATATCCAGAACAATATCGTTTCTTCATGAAGATAAGCAAATATGGTTTTCCAAACAAAATTATGACTCTTTTCTAAGTCACGTTCATATCCTCAACATAGGCTCCTTGAATCGGTTGTTCTGAGATTGCAGACTTCTTAGCATCTCCAACACTTATCCAAAAACATTACGTCAATCAAACGCTCCGTTAGAGCATCTCCAACAGCTTTGCTATAATTTCTCTAAAATGGGGAACCAAAAGTGAAAATCTCTAAAAAGTATTACATTCAACTCCAACAGGTTTGTTATTTTAGAGATTTTTAAAACAACTTATATTATTTATAATATTCTCTAATTTATCATCTCAATACACTTTAAAAAAAAACAATAAAATTTGAATCTGATTGGTGAGATTGAATAAAATAATCATTTCTCTTTTCTACCATCAAGTTTTAGAGAATTCTCTAAACTTAGAAAGTTCTCAAAGTTTTTTTTTTCTATTATAGCAAACAAGATAGCAAAATTGTTGAAGAGGTTTAGAGAACAAAAACACAGTTTTTTTCTATTTTAGCAAAGCTGTTGGAGATGCTCTTAGGTCCCATTTGGTTTGTAGCTGGGTGGATTTGGAATTCAATTCTATTCCAATCATAGGATTTATTGGATTTGAAATCCCTGGATTTCACACAACTATAGGTTTTTGAAATCCCAACGGAGGTGGTTGGTATTTCATGGGATTTTGTAGGTGTAATAATGTTTTAAAATATGTTAAAAAACATTTGTTTTGTAATAATTAATTTGTAAAAAGATAAATTTAATTATTTTTATAATTATTTATAATTTGTTTTTGTGAATTATTTGTAATAAATCAATTTCATTTCATTTGAAATTCTAAAAACCACACACACCAAATATTCTAAATCCTTCAAAATGCAAATCTCTCAAAACCATTCCATGCCCCTTCAAAATAGACAAAATACGAGGGAGAAGATATTTTTTCCCATATTTAAAGAGAGAAGATAAATTAATTACTCTATTTTTACTTGTTTTGGAGAAGAGAGAAGATAAAATTACCATTTTATAAAAAGTTTCATGGTTATTAAATGTATTTTATATTTTAATAATATAATTAATGTAATGTAAGAAATTATTGAAGTTGAATGTAAATTTCTTTTTGGAGATATATTTTTGGAGAAAAAAAGGGAGACTGTTGGGGATATAAGTATAAGAAAAAGGAAAGAGGGGTTACTCTGATATCGACAATTGAAGCATTCTCAATGGTAACAAGCAAATTGACTAGCCGTAACTAGGATCAATGTCCATAAAATGAATGCACGAAACCTATGAGGGTTTCTTTTGATAGTGAGGTGTTCGACCAATATTGGACATATACACTTGAGCAAAATCTTGTAGCCTAATTGTGTTGTAGAGAACATGTTAGTCTGAAGAGAACACATACAAGCAATTAGAACAACCAAGTCCGGTATAACTAAGATGTCATGTGCAGTATGCACGCCATGGTATGGCTAAGGTAAATGTTGTACAAGTACGGTATTCGGGTTCCTCGTGAGGTGAACCACCATAGGTTATAAACGCCATCTGCAAGAAAACATGGCAGGACGAATGCGCATAGAAGGATCGCAGATCTCTACATAACGACATGGTACATATATGTTAGTTTTCATTCCAAATACATATTTTTGTTTTAAAAGCAACATTGATACATGTGTTTAGAGATAACAAAAAATATCCGTATACGAATCCGGTTTAACCAAGGTTGGGGAAAGGAATCCTCGAATTTAGAAACGTGTCTAGGATATACAAATGAAAATAATAAATTGTATACGTGATATAATGATATAAATATAATATTCAAAATTCATTTTATAATAAATTTCTAAATCTTTCCTACTCTTTAAGTATTTAATATTCAAAATTCTCTTTACTTTGTACAAACATTCAATTTTTGGTAACATTTAAACTAAGTTACATTTTGTTCCCATTGATTTTCGTTACAAACTATATCATGGTATTGGTTTTAGTCTACAAGATTTAGTTCAATTGGAAACCGATAGTTGATCCAGTATGAAATGTATTTCAATCATTCTTACATAAAACCAAAAGTCGCAAACTTTAATATGGCAAATAAGTCATAGTTTGATGAACATTTTCCATCCCTACCTTACTTTCATGTATGCTATATATTGGTTTGATTTTTATTAAAGTTTGATGTAACTAGCAAAATCCTTTCGAAAAGAATAATAATATTATTATTTATCTTGTTTGATCGGAAAGAAAAGGTGATCCAACCTTGGTCAGTAGAAGCATATTGTAACATTTTTCGTTTTTTTATAACCAATCCAATTCGGTATTATCTCATTTGAAGCTAAACTTGATCTTTATCTGAAAGAGTAAAACAGTTGTTTTCATAAATTCCCATTGTATTTACAATTAGGAAAGTTGTGAGGTTGTAAATGGAAGAGAAAGACGTCAATAGGTTAAAAGAAACATGTGATGTGACTGACCCAAGATTTAATATCATACTTTACAAACCAAAATATATTGTTGTATTTACCATGAATCTTGTGACAACCTTATCAAACTTGGATAAAAAAAAAATTGTCCTAAATTATCACATCTTATTTTTGTCTATCAATTAAATGAATATACATCACCAGAGATAGAATGTTAACTTGAATAAAATAAATTTAAAGTTCATAAAAATCTGATGTGCCTTCATTTTATTGGTGAGACATGAATGAAACGTACAATGTTGGGATGACAAATTTTTGTTATCCATGAAACTTCAACTCAGGAAGACTAAATACCTTCTTCTCAAGTAACATTTAAATAAGCTTTAAAAGCGTTTTTTTAACCTTTTTTTTCTCCATTATATCCCTTATATTTTAATAAATGACTATAAACCTTATCCTTTTAAGTAATTTTACATTGTCATATAACATAACAACTACCAAAAAGTTACAAGTTTATCAACTTACTTATTTGCGAAAAAGTAGCTTTTCAGCAAGTTTGTCCAAACATGGAAAAATAGATCGACTTAACAACTACTGTAAGTATGTTCCTGTGGTTTTAACCTAACCAGTAAAGCAGAGGCAGGCCCATATTTTTTTTTAAGTTTGACACAATTTGACTATAATAATAAATCTGTAGAAATATTTTGCAATATTAGTATAGAATTGTCGGTTTGTTCCTTGTCCTTGCAAAGAAGCAACCCATGTTTGAGTCCTAGCAATAATTTTTCTAAAACATAAGAGATATACAAAAAACACTGAAGTTTAAGCTAAAATGTAACACCCGGATTTTGGGTGCGGAACACTTTCGAGAGAAAAAAATAGCAAGAAAAAAAGAAGAATATATATTTGACATTTTACGACGTTATGCCATTCTGATCATATATTACGCGTCCGAGCCCGGATTTGAGTGATCTATGATTCTTTGAAAATTCAACTCATATAACTACAATTTTCGTGTTTTGAGTTTTTGTATAATTCGCTTCACATAAGACCCAAAACCAATGGCGAATTTGGAAGAAATGTTGGATCTAGTGGAAACGGAATAAAGAAATTATAGGAGCTATTATGAGTTATATATGACAGAAAAAGAAGTGGTGGCAGGATGGTAGGGGTGTCCATTTGTATGCTGTTGGTTATGGGTTTGAGCCTTGTTTAGCGTAGATTATATTTTTTTAGTAAAGATAGTAGTCTCGGCCCAAATTAATGTACCAAACCCAACATTGAGGTATCCCCATGGACCAGTTTGAAAGCCCAATTAGTTCCTACCTTTGGCCCAATCCGTTTGTTATCATTTGATTAGGTAACATTTTACGTTTAAAAGATAAAACATTTTTGAGAGAGAGAGGGATAGAGATATAGACTTTACAGTGGGATTGAGGGGGTGAATTTGTCTAGGGGTGTGCATCGGTCGAGTCGGGTCAGGGCCCTAAACCCCAAACCCGATCGGATATCGGGTTGTGTTTGGAATCCCCGAAATCCGACCGTTTGAACTTTGGATATATCGGGTTCGGGGGCGTTCTCGGGTTCAGGTGGCTCGGGTCGAGTATTCGGGTGGGAGAGAAACAAAGCTGGAAATAATCTGTCTGATATCTCAAGTTGAGAGAAGAAAGGATTTGATTTTCTTGAAACCCTAAATCAACTTACAATTACAGAAAACTCAGAAAAAGATGAGACTATGAAGTATGAAGATTGAAGAACTCAAAAAGCTTCTAAACCCTTGATTAGTTTATTTAAAAAGCAATCAAAGTTTAAATTACAAATTTACAAATCACAAATGAAATCCTTTGAACTCTTTCAGAACAAAAGCAGGTAATAAACTAATAATGTCATTCAGTCATGTGCAAGAATTCTTTCAAGTTTCACCCTTATATTGCCCATTGTTAGCTCCAATCACATTGTATTGAAGTATTGAAAAATAGGCTAAGTATAGGAACCACAGAAGTCTGTCGCAGAACATCCAAGTGCACTGCAGAAGTTAATCTCATAAGACATCTGTCGACACTCTACCAGAGAACACATCACCTGATAAGGATCATCAGATCACAAAGCCTCTGTGATCACTCACAGAGCCTCTGTGATCACTCACAGAGCCTCTGTGATGGCTATCCTCTGGAGACAATTTGAAGTTTTATGCAAACTCAGTTCAAGACAAGGTCACATGCAGATCACGTGATGCCTGCTGTACGAAGATTTCCAGACCACTTTGGAGCGACACACGATGGTTTTACTTTCCAGGTGGCATTCCGTTTATGGAATGTTAGCCTTTGTCTTGTACTACGAGGTGCATCCTCCTTGTATATTATGTGGGCACCACCTTAGAGTTTAAAAACAAGAGAACACACAAATTATCTGTATAGGTATTGTATTTTCAAAGAGAATATTTGCACATACCAGTGCGTGTTCTTGGTGTTCTTCAGTAATCAATGAAACAGTGCTTTGAGTAATTTCTTGCAATACTTTACTAATTTGTTTCTTGATTACTTGTGTGTTTACTACCTTGCATGTCCTACCTTTTCTACATATATTAAACGCTTCCGCACTCTCATCATTTCAAACCAGTGTGTAGTAAAAGGTCAATCAAGTTAAGAACATCATTCATTGGGATCAACAATTGGTATCAGAGCCGACTTTGATTCTCAATATCAAAGGATCCTGTTCTATACTTGATTCCCACGCTCCAGGTAGTAGTTTGAATTCTGTTTCTTCATCTCAATCCCCACTCATAAACATACTCTGTTTTCTGGAGCTACTTCAACTAGTTTGACGTAGATCAAAAGGCAAGTGTGTTTAACTCTTTGAAGACAGATTCAAAGCTCAGTTAGTTAGTTATCACCTTTCTCATACCAGAAATTCATCCCTGCTAGACACATTCCCTATCTTTTTCAAAATAACTCCTAATACTCTGTTTTACTCTTCATTTAATAATGGAGAACCCTGTGGAAGATCAGGATGGTGCACTTTCTTGAAGGTGTGGATCCTGGTCTGGTTGAGTTTCTTCACAATACTCCTTTCATCCCAATGACAACCGTTCCTCGTGTTCCTGCCACTGCAAACACCCCTGAAGTTCCTGAGTATCAGCATCCCAAACCAATCATCGAATGGACTGAAGAAGAAAAGGCATTACATGAACTTGCAAAGAAAGCCAAAAGACTAATCATTATGGCTATCCCAAATGATATCTTCCAGTCCCTTGATTCCTGTGAAACATCGAAGGACTTATGGTTGGATGTTCTACCTTTTCTACATATATTAAACGCTTCCGCACTCTCATCATTTCAAGCCAGTGTGTAGTAAAAGGTCAATCAAGTTAAGAACATCATTCATTGGGATCAACACCCATTAACAGTTTAACACTACCAAATGAAATCCAATCTGATTTATCAAAATATTCTAATTGAAAATAAATAAAAATGATGGAAATTTATAAACTTACAGAGTTATTAACCCCAATCGCCATAGGACGATGAATCGATGAGATGGGATGATTGACGATGAGATGGGACGATTGACGTAAGTCATAAACGGTAAACCCTCGATTGACGATGAATCGAATGAAAAACGTGATGAATCGATGAATCGAATCGATGAAAACCGAACCCTCATTTGAACTTTGAAACGTAAGTCGTAAACCCTCGTTCGTTTGGTTCTGTTGTTTGTTTGTTCAGTGTTTGGGAATTGGGAGCGACTCAAGACTTTTAGGGCTTTTAGTTTTAGTTTTTCGGATATTCGGGTCGGGTCGGGTTTGGGATTTGGGCACCCAACCCGATCCTATATTATCCGATATTTAATTCGGTTCGGTTAGCTTCGAGTTCGGATATTCGGGTTTCAGTTTTTCCACTTATTTTCATGTCGGGTCGGGTCAGATATTTCGGGTTGGGCGGGTTATGCTCACCCCTACATTTGTCTAGAAATATATATATATATATACACATATATATATATATATCTCACACACACACACACACACACACATATATATATATATATATATAGGGGTGGTTTCAATTGGAAACCAAATTTCATTGGAAACTTTGGAAACCAAATTTCAACTATTTATCTTTTTAATCAATGGTCAAGATTCATTTGAATTATATATAGTAATAAATTAATTAATTTATTAATAAAAGATAATAATAATATGTCAAAAGGGTAAATGTGTCCTTTTCTTTTGTGTTTCAAATTTGACAACAAAGATGAAATATGCTTAAATATAGAAAAGCTTATATTTCTTATAAAAAAAAGCATATCAAGACTACTTTTTTATTACCTGTTCATCAATATGCAGTATGTAAAAACCCAAATAAGTTTCATTACCATTATTGTTTCATTACCTTTCCATTATGTTTCACTATATCACACTATCAAATCTGTTTCATTAGATTTCACTATATTAATATTTTGTTTCACTATATTAATATTTTCTTTCACTATATTAATATTTTGTTTCATTACCTTCCATTATGTTTCACTATATCAAATCTGTTTCATCATGTTTCATTATATTAAATTTTATGTTTCATCAGGTTTCACTATATTAATATTTTGTTTCACTATATCAAATCCTTTATGTTTCACTATATTAATATTTTCAGTCTGGAGTTAATATTGAAGATTTCATATGAATAACAACTTTCATTCATTGGATGAATCAATCACCGATTCATAAGAATAAAAAAAAATAATTTGATTTGAAACTTGCGTATGAATAAATTTGTGTTTACTTAAATTAAATGTTTCATGTTTAAATTAATAAATGATCAATATTACCATATATAAAATACATTAAAATTAGATAATTAATATTATAATAATAATTTGAAACCCTAAAAAAAGTTGCAACCCTTGCAACCCTCATCATCACCGTTCATTTTGTGATTGTAAATTTTTTATCTTTTTTTAATTATTTAATCGTAAAAAGGGTATTTGTGTCAAATTGTAAATAATTTATATTTGTTATTTATTTTTTATTTTTGAAGTGGATTACGCTAGTCCCGGTTTTTATGGGGTTAAATCATTATGATAATGGCAATTTAATTTGGTAGTTTTTTTCCAACATTAATATCATCTTCTTCAAGTTGTTGTTCATCGAGTATTCAGTAACCTGTGTTTTTTTCCCTGTACGTATCAATGCATGAACTGGTTGTTTCATGAATATGTAAGCATGTAGAAAAAATTGATCCTTACGTATTCATGCCACCGAATTCATATACCATATCATCGAAGCATTTATTCAAAAATCATAAACTTATTTATAGATGAAGTAGAATGCATGAAAACCAATTTGAAAGCCTGTCACTCATGAAATTTATGAAGTCCATTATTAACAATTTAACGAATATATGTTCATGAATCTATATTCACATACATGCAACTCATGCTTAATTATTCATGACTCATATACATGCATACTAGTTAACATTGAAGCAATATGCATGAAATCAATAACATTGAAGCAATATGCATGAAATCCAATTTCAAAACTTTAGTGGCATATAAAAATTGTTTCACATACAGGCAACTAATGATCGTTTTTTTGAGTATCAACTAAAGATGTTCGAGTGGATTACAAGGACGGACGACGAGCTGGCTATCGACTGGGTAAGTTGGCTGTCGAATCCTGGATTAAGGTAGGAAGGTTCACTCAGTGGCGGGGGTTCGGGTGCGGTCTGACAGTAGCTGCGGCAACACCGGTCTACTTGCTTACTGTGGTGCTCGATGTTCGGTTTTGTTCTCAGAGGCAGTAAGAGGGGTTGTTCCTCTTGTGGATGATTGATTATCACATGCCAAATGTTTCCAAGCATCGAAATAACTGATACATTAACCTTCATCTGATGCTTGGTGTTCATGGAATCGGGATTCTGCTTCAGGCATTGGCTCTTCTGGATGATTGATTATCTCTTCCACGATGTTCCCAATCCCTGGGTTATGATGCGGCGATTCATCGATTTCCATGTCGTTTTCTGGTGGTGCATCCTTAGCTTCAGTCTCGAAATCTATCAGAATGGGGCTAGAATCATTATTCTTTCGCTTCTTTTTCGAACTGAATCAATAACAAACCCTAGTTAGCAATGAATCATCGGTCTTAGGGTTCGTAAGTATGGTATTTCTTAAACTCACATCGATTTCGATCAACCATCTTCAAGATATGCATCCAAATCCTGTTTGTGAATTGCAATTGAATAGTAATCGAAAACTGAATCTGGGTGGAGAAGGATTTTGCGGGATAAGATCGTGATGAAATACATTGCTACGATTAGACCAGTTCTGCTTTTACCATTCTTCCTATTTTACCCTTTAGCGCTTAAAATTTTCATCCAAAATTAATATTTTAATATAATTAATATTATTTAAAATTACTAATCATCTCGACCGTACGTTTGTAAATCAAAGGCTGAGAAGTAGGTTGCAAGGGTTGCTACATTTTTTAGGGTTGCAAATGAAGGGACCCCTATATATATATATATATATAATTTGGTTAGTTTATAAGAATGATTGAAGATCCAAGTTGAGGTTTTAAATGAAGATGCAATGCTGGATTTTTAAGGGAAGATGGAAGAAAATTAAGATTTTTGATGAAAGGTATGAACTCTCTAACCCTTTAATTTAAGGTTTCTCTAGTTATTATGTAAAATTTAGAGTTCTCGAAATATTATGATTTTGATGTTGTTAAAATTATTTGTTGGAAGAAATACCTCATATGGTAAATAGTGGGTTTGCTAGTATTTTACAAATTAATTAAAGAGAATTATTTACTTTTGTTGATAAGTTCATTTGGGTTTAAGGATTTCAAAATTTAAAGTTTAATTTTATAGCTTTTAGATGAGTTTTGATGAATTAATCTATGGATAGTAAGGATTAAATGGTTTCAAATAATTTGAAGTTGATATGGTTGATTTTAGGTGCTTTCTAGATCTTGTAAAAATCGTTATAAATCGCTCGTAGATCGGTTTGAGACGTGTAATATGTTTTTGGAACTGTTGAGATGTCCTTAACAAAATGTATGTTTTGAGGAAGAGCTGATTCGGAGTGTAAGTATGCCAAAAATCGGGGTTTTTAGGACAACATTGTTTCATGACGGGATTAAGTAAACCGTCTTCAAATATTCGTTTAAAATTGGTTTTTAATCCGCTGATGGTGATTCTTAATGAGTTGGAAAGTTTAAAAGATGGTATAGATATTTTATTTAAAGTTCTTTCATTGATTTGGTGATTACTTATGGTTGATCTAGGTAGCAAGAAGTTAGCGCAAGTTGGATAACAAAAACTAGGTTTAACATAAACTAGTCAGGTGAGTTCAAGTTGGTTTGCGAAAACTTTGTACATGCCAAAAATATCCATTTTAACGTATTAAAATGTCTTACTTGGTGTGTTAGTGCACATATTGGTTGGATACAAGATCATGAAGACTGAGGACTAAAAGTCAAAGTTCAAGTCAATTCTCAAGCATAAAAGTCAAAGTCTCTTGTAATAAAGTCAAAGCCAAGTTTTGTATTTTGTATGAGTTGTGCGCGTTTTAGTTATGTGCGCGTATAGTGTTGTGAGTGTTTCTGTGTGTGTATAAATAGGGATATGGCTAGTGGTGTGCGTGTAGATTGTAGAGAGATTGAGATAGTGTCATATGTGTTCAAGTGTTAGAGAGAGATATTTTGAGAGCATCAATGTACTCATTCTAAGATTGAAATACAAAGGGATTTGATTGGAATTGCATTTGTTATCTTGTTTTACATTGTTATCTGGGATAACAATTGGTATCAGAGCCGATCGAAATTCAGAAATAAGGATCAATTTCAAATTTTCTTGATCGACGGTTTCAAGAACTCGCAAGACGACATGAGTAGATTTGATTTGAGATTTTAGTGTTGTTTTTGACTTGAATGTTGTACTGTGATACTCGAATTGGTGTTTAGAACAAATTTTATGTGTATCGATTAACACAATTCACATTAGAATCGAGTGAATTTTGATTTTTCTTGAGTTTTGTTCGAGTCTAGAAAAACACACTGTGTTAGATCATAATTGTAATTTTTCGTGTCTTAGTTCAAAATTTGTTTGTTGTAATCTGTTCGAGATCAGTTTTTGAGCAAATCTGCAAATTGTCAAGTCAATTGGAAAAGATTTGAATCGAAATCTGTGAGAAAAACTTGGTTTTTGGTAGAACTCATCAAGAACTCGCTAGATCTCAAGAACATGCAAAGGCAAGAACTCGCATAGGCTGAAGAACACGCACGTCATAGAAATTCGCATGAAGTGAAGAACTCGCAAGCTTAGATGTGTGAGAAGTCAGAACTCGCAAGAAGCTTGGTGCGAGTTCTTACTGTTCACTCTCCTTGTTGTGCGCGAAGTATGTCTGCGAGAAGTAATTGATTGCGCGTTTCCATTTAGCGTGAAGTTCATTTTCGAAAATTTTTCTAAGTCCTAAACTCGCAAGAGTTCTGCGAGAAGTGGCTTGCAAGTTTGCATTTAACGCGAACTAGAAAATTGAAATTTTTTCTAAGTGTTGAACTCGCAAAGGCTTGCGAGAAGTGGATAGAACTCGCATAGTGTAGCGTGCGCGAAAGAGGAACTCGCACAAGGTTGTTTGCGCGAATCCAAGTTCTTACATCATTCTTCGTGCGCAAACCTCGAACTCGCATAACCCGGTGTGCGAGAAACTAGTTCACTTTGCCTTCTTTGTGCGCGAAGTATAAACGCGCATAAAGGGATTTGCGTGAAGTGTTATATTCTTTTGTTATGCGCTTCCTATACTTAGTATTTTTCTAAGTTTTTCTGAATTTTGACTAAGTTTGATTTTTGTAGATCCAGTTTATTTCTGAATTTTGACTATCATTCAAAGCAGTGTAAAGACAGGATGACTTCAAAGACACACTCTCTATTAGTACTGATGTAAAACCTCTGGTACTGTTCAAAGGGGAATATGAGCAATGGAAGGACTGGTTTCTTGACTTCGTGGACAGACATACAAACGGAGAAAACATTCTGATGTCCATCATGGAAGGTCCGATGGTACCCCCTACTATGGAAATACCGGATGACGAGTCATCGGACAGTGATGATGGAAATGTTGATAGAGCTCAAAAGACAAAGACTGTTCCGAAAGATCTTTCTCAATATACTGAAGACCAAAAGAACATATAGAAAGCCGATAAGCAAGCTAGATCTTTACTCTTACAGAGCATACCCAACGAGATCTACATCAAAACTGACAGCTACAAAGCATCCGCAAAGAAGATGTGGGATCAACTCCAAAAGATGATGATGGGTTCAAAGGTTGGTAACCAAATGAAGGTTGCTAACTGCTTAAACAGCTATGAGGAATTCAAGGCTAAAGAGAATGAGATCCTTGAGGAAACTTACGAGAGATTTGTTCTTCTACTGAATGAGCTTGCAAAGAATAAATTCAAGAAGAAGCAAATAGAGAACAACGTCAAATTCCTCAGCATTCTTCAACCAGAATGGAAAAAGCATACGAGAAGAATGAAACAAATGAAAGACCTCGGTGACATTCCTTTGCACGAAGTATATGAGACACTGAGACAGAATGAGGAGGAGGTAGAAGAGAAAAGAGGAGAGAAGAAAAAGGATGATAAAGTAGTTGATCCCATAGCTTTAGTGGCTGGTCAGAAAGAAAAAGAGAAGAAAGAAAAGAAGAAGAAGAAGAAAGTGGTGCTTCCAAGTTCTGATGACTCCAATAATGGTGATTCTGACTCTGATGACGGGGAGAACCTGAAACAAGCGATGCTTCTTTTGACCCGATCCTTTCAAAAGAAATTTTACAAGAAGCCGGGTTCAAACAGCCAAAGGTATTCCTCAGGGTCAAAGAATATTGAGCATATAGAGAAAGAGTGGAAGGAAGAAGATTTGAGGAGAAGCGGTTTGGAGATAGAAAGCCAGAAGAGAAGAAGAAGTATGTTAATGACTATGGTAGTGAGAAGAAGACTGATGAACTGATCAAGTGCTACAATTGCGGAAAAGTCGGCCATTTCGCCAAAGATTGTCGAAAGCCTACCGTCAGAAATTCCGACTACTACAAGCACAAGATGCTGTTGGCTAAACAGAAGGAAGCGGGCAAGGCTCTAATGGCTGAAGACGAATTTTGGCTTGACCACTCCGATGAGGAAGAAAAAGAAGAAACATCACATATGTGTCTGATGGGCAAAGAGGTCAAGTATGATGAATCAGACGAAGAAACATCTGATGAGGTACTAAACCTTTCTGAATCTGACTTTATAAACAAAATGGAAGCCATGATGATCGAGCTTCAAGAGCTTCAAGCCAAATTGAAAAAGGAAAAGAGCATAGTTGCAAAGAAACGTCAAACTATTTTTTATCTCAACAAGGAACTTGTTGGGAACAAAAGTCTGATTGACTCTCTAAACAAATCTGCTTCTGATTTTAAACTTCAAAAATATTTTTTTGAAAATAAGCTTTCTGAAATTGTTTCTAAACTTTCAAAGTCTGATATTGAGAAACAAGAATGTATTCTAAAAGCTCATAAACTGCAGGTTGAAAACAAGAGTTTAGAGAAAAAGGTAAATGGTTTGGAAGCAAAATTATATGCTAGAGGACAAACAGATCAAACCATTTTCTTAAACACACCTAATGAGAAAAATGAGGATAAAGAGAAGTGGGGACTCGGTTACGATAACCCACACTATCTAAAGAAAGCAATCAGAAAACAACCAACTTTGTATAACTTTGATTTTCTACAAGCGGCTACCAAATATCCTCATTTGAAACCCAAATTTGTTACCAAATCACCTGATGAGGTTGAGGCCAAAGAAGATGAAAACAAAAAGAAAATAACGAAAATGCAACTACCATTCTGCTATCAAAAGCTGAATGATAATTATATTTCTGAACAACCAAAGTTCCTTTCAAATGATTATTTTGCAAGTTATTCTACAAAAGAGCTGGAGGCAATACCTATTAAATCCAAAATTTATGTTCCTCCACTTATTTTAGAAAGCAAAATAATTGAACTTGAAAATGATTTATCTGATGAAAGAATTTTGGTTCACATTGAACAAATTGTATTTTCTACTGTATTGAAGAACAATGTTTTTAAAACTGAATCCAAAGAGTGTTCAAAATCTTCTAAAGCACCTCAAACTTCGGAAGACGATATTGATGACTTATTTGCGTGTGCAAATGATTTTCTAAATTCTGATGATGGGTGTGTTGATGAAATTGATATGTTTGACTTCAATGCTAAACTTCAATATCATTCTGCTTTTATCATTACCTCTGAAGCTTTACCTAGTGTGTATGAAGTAGATGAATCATCAACTAAGGTTGGTGAATCAGTTTCTGTGGGTACTGACTATTATGGAAAAGGTAAGAAGCAAAAGAAACGACGCTCACAGAAACGGACCAACACTAGTAAGCTTAGGAAAAGACAAACTCAGAAATCTCATTTTCCTAATAAATCTAAATGTTTTCTTTCAGAGTTGAAAAAGAAAATGTCTGAAGAACGAACTGAGTGGCGACCAAAACAGAAAGTTGATGAGAAAGCAGAATAATGTCCTGATATTGTTTGTAATAGATCGACTGATAGTATTTCAAAAGATTATTTTGCAAGCTATTCTATTACTGACATGGAGGCAAAACCGATTAAAGCTAAAATTTATATTCCTCCACTCATTCTAGAAAGCAAAATATTTGATCTTTAAAATGCTTTATCAGATGAAAGCATTTTGGTTGATATAGAACAAGTTGTGTTTTCAACTGTAATAAAGAACACTGTTTTCAAAGCTGAATCTCAAAAGTGTTCTAAATCTTCTAAGGCACCTCAAACCTCTGAAACTGATTTTGATGACTTATTTGGGTGTGCAAATGATTTTTTCAATTCTGATGAAGGGTGTGTTGATGAGATTGATATGTTTGACTTTAATGTTAAACTTCCAGACCATTCTACTTTTATTATTAACTCTGAAGCTTTACCAACTATGTATGAAGTTGGTGAATCAGTTTATGTGAGTACTGATTATTATGCAAAAGGTAAGAAACAAAGAAAAAGGCGCTCACAGAAACGGTCAGAAATCTAATTTTCCTAACAAATCTAAATCTTGTGTTTCAAAGTTGAAAACAAAAAGGTCTGAAGAACGAACAGAGTGCCAACCTAAACAGAAGATTGATGAGAAAGCAGAATCTATTCCTGATATTTCTTGTAATAGATCTACTGGTAGTTTATCTGATGTAGTTGGTATTGTTGCTTCTAATAAACAAAACCTTGTAACTCCTTACAAGAGATATACAATAAAGCAATTACTCCAATTATCTCAGTTTACTACTAAGTCATCTAAATATAGATGGAATGATTTTGTTTCTCACCGATTTTCTGATGATTGGTTTGATACTTATCTTGTTTATAATTCTAAAGCTTCAAATGTTTTTCAAAAGATCAGAGGGTCCATATATAAATGGATGCCAAAATCTTGCGCTAATCTGAAAGGACCCACTTTTAAATGGGTACCTAAAGTTATTGTTCCCTGATTTCTCTTATGTAGACCCGTCATATGTGGTACTTGGATTCGGGTTGCTCCAAGCATATGACCGGGCAAAAAGATTTATTGTCTAATTATATAGAGAAATATTGTGAGAATGTATGATTCGGCAACGACCAGTTTTCACTGATAATGGGCTACGGTGATGTGATTCAAGACAACGTGACGATTACGAAGGTAAGCTACGTGGAAGGATTAGGACATAATCTCTTTAGCATTGGAAAGTTTTGTGACAAAGATCTAGAGGTGCTGTGTGCGTACTGAAGATGGTAATGAACTCTTGGTCGGCACGAGAAAGTCTAACCTCTACACAATTAGTCTGGCAAAAGTCTAGACTGACAATGAGGTTTGTCTACTGACAAAAGCCTCGCTGCAACAAAGTTGGTTATGGCACCGAAGGCTTTCTCACCTGAATTTTCGTTATATCAACAAATTGGTCACGGGCAAATTGGTAAAAGGACTTGTTGAGCTAAAATATGTGAAAGAACATCTGTGCGCAACATGTGAAAAGAGTAAGATGAAGAGAGCCCCTCATAAGCCAAATCCTAAACAAAGTACCAGTTCTCCACTTGAACTGCTGCATATGGATCTCTGCGGTCCTATGCGTACTCAAAGCATCAACGACAAAAAATATGTTTTAAAGATTTTGGACGATTACTAGCGGTACATATGGGTCAAATTTCTGAGAACAAAGAATGAGACGCCCGAAGTCATCATCACTTTTCTAAAGACTACCCAAGTGAATCTGCAAAAGCCAGTTAGGCTTTTACGAACGGACAACGACACAGAGTGTAAGAACAAAACTATAGAAGATTATCTTGAATCGGTGGGGATAACACATCAATTTTCTGCTGCCAGAACGTCAGAACAGAACGGAGTTGGAGAGCGACGAAATCGAACGCTAGTCGAGGCCGCTCGAACTATGCTAAGTCAATCGGATCTACCTCTGTTTCTATAGGCCGAAGCTGTATCGACCGCGTGCTATACACATAATCGATCCATGATCCATCGTCGGTTTGGTAAAACACCTTATGCTTTGATAAATAATCATACACCTAGCATTAAATACTTCCATATTTTTGGATGCAAGTGCTTTGTACTGAACAATAGACAGAATCTGAATAAGTTCGGTCCTAAGGCGGACGAAGGCATCTTCATTGGCTACTCTCAAACATCAGCTGCATACCAGGTGTATTTGAAGAATTCAAGATCGTGGTTGAAAGCGTAAAAGTGATATTTGACGAAGAATTGGCTTCTGAACAAAGTAGTTCAGAACCCGTACTAACTGGAGTATTAGCTTCTGGTAAGATCAGTCCAGAACCTGTAGTAAATGAGAATAATTCTGATAAACCCTATACTTCTACATTGCATTTATCGAAATTAGATTTGTTGTTTGAATTATTTTACGATTAGTTTCTTGGATCTAAACTGCCTAAATCTGTTGTGATTGACAAAACTGAAGAATCAAGCAGTCATCATCCGATCACTTCAGAAGTATCTACTGAATTCATTCCCCCGGTTCAGCAAGAAACTCAGAATCAAACATCTACTCCTTCAGTTGAAGTTGCACATGACAATGTCGAGACACAAGCTGCTGAATCAATTGGTTGCACTATAACGCATCATCAACAGCCAGAACAAGCTGTTCCAACTGAAACTTCTGCACCAAACACTTCAACTGAACACCTCCCTGAACAAGAAGAGATTGATAGTGGATACTTAGATGAAAATCATGATCAACCTACAGTAAATCCACTCCCTCATGAACATAGGTGGACCAAAGAGCACCCATTACATCAGATCATTGGAGATCCATCAAAGCCGGTGCAAACTAGGTCTACTACATTAAATCAATGTATGCATGACTCATTTCTGAGTAAGATAGAGCCAACTCGCATATCTGAAGCTCTAGCTGACTCAGATTGGGTAACTGCAATGCAAGAGGAGCTGAACCAGTTCGAAGCATTAAAAGTCAGGAGACTTGTGCCAAAACCAGAAGGAAAGACAATAATCGACACAAAATGGGCATTCAAAAACAAAAAAGACGAAGATGGTATCGTGATTAGAAACAAAGCACGACTTGTCGCAAAAGGTTATAGGCAAGAGGAAGGTTTTGACTATGACGAGACTTACGCTATAGTGGCACACATCGAAGCAATCAGAATGTTCCTTGCATACGCGGCCCACAAGAACTTCACCGTCTACCAGATGGACGTGAAGACTTCCTTTCTTAACGACATCTTAAAGGAGGAAGTCTACGTCTCACAACCTGAAGGCTTTTTCAATCCAGAGAAACCAAATCATGTCTACATCCTGGATAAAGCTCTTTACGGTCTAAAGCAAGCCCCTCGATCCTGGTATGAAGTACTTTCTAAATTCCTAGTCAAGTCGGGCTTCTCGAAAGGTAAAATCGATACTACTTTGTTTATTAAAAAGGAAAAACTCGATATCATATTAATTCAGATATATGTGGATGATATTATATTTGGCTCAACAAATCCTGAATACTATAAGAACTTTTCTAATCTCATGGTGTCCAGATTTCAGATGAGTATGATGGGAGAGATGAATTTCTTTCTCGGATTACAAGTCAAGCAATATTCAACGGGGATTTTCATAAATCAAGCTAAGTACAATTTCGATATTCTTAGAAAATTCAAAATGGAAAATTGTACACCAATTGGAACCCTGATGGCACCATGAACTAAGATCGGGATGGATCCTTTGTGGTAAAGCTGTCGATGTTAGAACCTATAGAGGTATGATTGGTTCTTTGATGTATTTAACCTCTAGTAGGCCAGATATAATGTTCTCTACATGTCTATGTGCTCGATATCAGGCTTCTCCAAAAGAATCCCATATGTCTGCGGTAAAAAGAATATTTAGATATCTGAAGGGGACTGCAGATCTTGGTCTGTGGTATCCTAAGGATACATGTTTTGAACTGACAGCATACTCAGATGAAGACCATGCAGTTTGTATGCTTGACAGGAAGAGCACGTCGAGACATATACAATTCCTAGGCGATAAACTCGTGAGTTGGGCATCAAAGAAACAACTCTGTGTATCAACATCAACAGCCGAGGCAGAGTATGTCGCTGCGGCGAGCTGCTGTTCTTAGGTGTTGTGGATGAGGACACAACTCTGAGATTACGGATACAAATACAACAAGATCCTGATATACTGTGACTCAAAGAGCGTGATTGCAATATCTGCGAATCCTGTGCAACATACAAAGACCAAACACATTGATGTCAGATATCACTTCATTAAAGACAATGAGGAAAAATGTACAATAGAAATTTATTTTGTAAAAACTGATTATCAGCTTGTGTTAGAGCACAAATTTATTGGATTCAAGATCATCCAATCTAAAGATTAAAATCTGAAGCTAAAGCTGGAAAGTCAACTCTTAATATAAGTCTAAAGTCGTTTGTAATAAATGTCAAAGTAGTTTTTAGTATTTTATATTATTCCTTAAATATCTATTTAGTAGATATTTATTAGGATATTTAGTGTTTAGATATTTAGTTAGTTTTAGTTGTTAGTTAGATAAGAATTAGAAATCAGATCATATCGTGTACTGTTCATCAGAGAGAAAAGAGAAAGAGCTTCAAAGAGAAAAATGCAAACATCAATCTTGTAATCAGTGGTTTGTAATCAACAGGTTGGTTTATCATTTATATTATTTGTGATTGTGTTTGTGTTGATAAGAACTTGATCTAAATAGGGACACACAATTGGTATCAGAGCAAAAACCAGATTTAAATCAAAATAAGAACTCGACACTGTGTTTTCATCTTTAAAATCATTTTCAAGTTTTAGAGTGTTATTGGACTTGAAATCGATCAGGTTGTGATCGAAAAGTGTTTTAGAATGATTTGGTGTTGTTTAATTTCAGTATAACACTTTTATCGATTCCCATTCTGTGATTTTTGAGTCTATCAGTTTACGAGTTTTACGAGCATTGTTCCATCGATTGGATCTTCGAAAGTGTTTGTTTTTGAGATCAAAAGGTTGCAATCTGTTCTAGATTGATTAGTGGTCTATTTCTCAAAATTTGGTACTGCTAATCGTTGTCTAGACAGGTTTATTTATCGATCAGAGTCGATTTTTCGAAGCACAGGGAAGAACTTGCGAGAGTGCAAGTTTTGCGCCAGACTCAAGTTTCAGTATTTAGCGTAGAGTTCACTTTTGCGCCATCTTAAGTCACAAGATTCTTTTGCGCCAGATCTTTGACATTTCTCGCCAGGTTCAAGGGTTTTACGTATTTAGCGAGAAGTATACTTTTGCGATAACTCCTCATAGCGCGAAGAGTGTTTTGCGCCAACGACTATTAGCGCGAAGTATATTTTTGCGCCAACCCCTAGTAGCGCGAAGTTACTTTTGCGCCAACCTCTCTTAGCGCAAAGTTGAAGTCTTAGGACACAACCTGTTCAGTACTACCTAGTTCTGTGACAAAGGCTTAGAGGTAAATTTCAAGGCCAAGAGATGTTCGGTACGTACTGAAGACGGGAAAGAACTCTTGGTTGGCACTCGAAAGTCCAACCTCTACACAATCAATTTGTCAAAAGTCCAAACTGATAATCATGTATGTCTACTCTCAAAAGCCTCGATGCAACAAAGCTGGCTATGGCATCGACGGCTCTCTCACCTCAATTTTCGATACCTCAATAAACTGGTCAGTGGAAAGTTGGTGAACGGACTTCCTGAGCTCAAGTTTGTAAAATAACACCTGTGTGCAACATGTGAAAAGGGAAAGATGAAGAGAGCTCCACATAAACCAAAGCCTGAACCGAGTACCAGCTCTCCGTTAGAGTTGTTGCATATGGACTTATGCGGTCCAATGCGAATGCAAAGCTTAGGCGGAAAGAAGTACATATTAGTTATCGTGGACGATTATTCGCGATACACTTGGGTAAAATTTATCCGTTCAAAATATGAGATACCCGATGTTCTCATTACATTCCTGAAGACGATCCAGGTGAATCTGCAGAAATGAGTCAAGCTTCTCAGAACTGACAACAACACAGAGTTTAAGAACAAAACAGTTCAAGAATATCTCGAATCGGTCGGGATAACACATCAATACTCTGCTGCCCGTACGCCTCAACAGAATGGAGTGGTCGAAAGGCGAAATCGTACGCTAGTCGAGGCCGCTCGTACTATGCTAAGTCAATCTGACTTACCTCTATTTCTGTGGGCCGAAGTTGTATCGACTGCATGCTACACTCAGAATCGATCCATGATACACCGCATATTCCAGAAGACTCCTTATGCGTTAATCAACAATCGAACACCGACAATCAAATATTTCCATATATTTTGGTGTAAGTGTTATGTTCTAAACGATAGAGAGAGTCTGAACAAGTTCAGTGCTAAAGCGGATGAGGGCATATTCATTGGCTATTCCTCTACATCTACTGCATACCGTGTGTATTTGAAGAAGTCAAAGACTGTTGTTGAGAGCGTCAACGTTACCTTTGATGAAGAAATGGCTTCTGAGCACATCCGTTTAGAACCCGTGATAACCGGAGTACTAGCTTTTGGGAAAATCAGTCCAGAACCTGCATCTTAAGTGATCAAATCAGATGGAGCATCATTGTCTACTAATAATTTATCTGATTTAGATTTACTATTTAAACTGTTTTATGATGAATTTCTTGGATCTAATGTGTCTAAATCTGTTGTGGTTGACAGGATGGAATACTCAATGACTACTCATCCAACCAGTTCAGATATCTCTACTGAACCCCTCCCCGATTCAGCAAGAAGTTCAAGTTCAAATACTGACTCCAACAGTTGAAGCTGTGACAAATAATGAAGAGACAGAAGTTGCTGCATCAGTAGGATGTTCTGTACGGACTGATCTACAGACTGACCAAGCTGTACCTACTGATCCTTCTGCAACTACTACTTCAACTGAACCCATCATTCCTACTAAACAACCTGAAGAAGGTACTAGTGGATTCTTAGATGATGATATTGATCTATCTTCATATAATCCACTCCCTCATGAACATAAATGGACCAAAGAGCACCCAATAAGCTAGATCATTGGAGATCCAACAAAACCGGTGTAAACTAGGTCTGCTTCAATGAATATGTGTATGCATGAATCTTTTCTGAGCAAGATCGAGCCAACTCGCGTATCTGAGGCCTTTGCTGATTCAGATTGGGTGACTACAATGCAAGAAGAGCTGAATCAGTTTGAATCACTTGAAGTCTGGAGAATCGTACCCAAACCTCAAGGTAAAACCATTATAGGTACGAAATGGGTTTTCAAAATCAAGAAAGATGAATATGGTACCGTTATCAGAAATAAAGCAAGACTTGTTGCCAAGGGATATAGGAAAGAGGAAGGAATAGATTACGATGAGACTTATGCTCCAGTGGCGCGTTTAGAGGCAATTCAAATGTTTCTGGCCTACGCAGCCCACAAGAACTTCACTGTCTTTTAAATGGACGTGAAAACAACCTTTCTGAATGGCATTCATAAGGAGGAAGTCTACGTCTCGCAACCAGAAGACTTTCTCAATCAAGAGAAATCGAATCATGTATACATTCTTGACAAAGCACTTTATGGACTGAAACAAGCTCCTCGCGCCTGGTATGATGTCTTATCTCAGTTTTTGGTCAAGTCTGGTTTTACAAAAGGTACGGTCGATACCACTCTATTAATTAAAAAGGAGAAAGCCGATATCATTCTTATTCAAATATATGTGGATGATATTATTTTTGGTTCTACAAATCCTAAGTACTGTAAGAATTTTTCAAACCTTATGGTGTCACGATTTTAGATGAATATGATGGGAGAGGTGAATTTCTTTCTCGGATTACAAGTCAAACAATTTTCATCGGGGATTTTTATCAATCAATCTAAATACATTCTTGATATTCTTCGGAAGTTCAAAATGGAAAATTCTAAACCGATTGGTACCCCAATGGCACCTAGTACTAAGATTGGCACCGATCCTTCTGGAAAGGCTGTTGATGTTAGGACTTATAGAGGGATGATAGGTTCTTTGATGTATCTTACTTCCAGTATGCCGGATATAATGTTTTCTACATGCTTATGTGCTAGATATCAGGCCAATCCCAAAGAATCCCATTTGTCTGCAGTTAAGCGCATTTTTAGGTATCTGAAGGGGACTACAGATCTTGGTCTGTGGTATCCTAAAGATATTAGCTTTGAACTAACAGCATATACAGATGCAAATTATACTGGTTGTATGCTAGACAGGAAGAGCACGTCAGGTCATATACAGTTCCTCGGTGATAAACTCGTCAGTTGGGCATCAAAGAAGCAATTATGTGTCTCAACCTCAACGACTGAAGCAGAATATGTTGCTGCTACTAGCTGCTGTTCTCAGGTCTTGTGGATTAGAACGCAACTACGATACTACGGTTTTCACTTCAACAAAATCCCGATCTACTGTGACTCGAAGAGCGCTATCGCGATAACAGCGAATCCTGTTCAGCATACCAAGACCAAACACATTGTTGTCAGGTATCATTTTATAAAAGATAATGTCGAAAAAGGAACAATTGAACTTTTCTTTGTAAAAACTGGTTATCGGCTTGCAGATTTGTTTACCAAACCTTTAGACGAAAAGAGATTCACCTTTCTTTTCTCTAAGCTTGGTATGCTAAATCTTAAGACCTAATCAGTGGTTACCTATCAAAGTTTTCTTATTGTATACTTTTTCATCATTTCTTCATTCTTATTTCTGGATGATATCTGCACTTTAATATTCTGTTCATGATCCAAGGGGGAGTATGAGAAGAAATTCATAGATGGTCAATGTTAATTTGAGGAGAAGAATCTCTAATTTCTGCATTTACTTTTTTGTCAAATTTTTGTGATGCATGATTTTAGGGGGAGTTTACAAGTCAAAGGAGTTAGGATATGACTTCTGATTTTTTCAGATCAGAACTCGTACTTTCAATGTTTTACTACTTTTTGTCTTTTAATTCATGTGAATAAAGTTGCGTTGACTTGACTTTAAGACTTTTACAGTTTGAGAGACGCTTACACGATCATATCTTTATGACTTTACGCTTGACTTCATGAGATGTAAGATTGCACGTAAAGGTATAATTCATTATCTTAATCTCATATATGGTTGAAAGAAGGACAACTTTCAATCATTGAAAACATGTTCTTAAATGTTCAAACCAATTCCCGATTCTTAAACAAGATTTATAATTTGTAAGTGTAATTTTCAATGTTTTCTTTTTAATCTTTGAGCTTTAACTTATAAGTTAAACCATTTTGAGCATCATATGCTTTCTAAGAAAACATGGGATCATTGTGCTAGGACTTAACACAACTTCTATGGATTCACGTTAACCAGTGTTTCCTACCCAAGAAGTTAATCCATAGTGATTGAGTGTGAGGAGTCAAAATAAATGAGTGTGGGTTGAGTGATGAGGTATAATGAAATGGAGAGTTTGGTTAGAGGTACACTTAATGTTTAAAAGAAAGAGGGTGTGAGAACAGAGTTAAAAGAATATCAGAACTCTACACCAACTACTTTCTGAGTCGGGCAACCACAATTCTAATGTTTCACATTTCATTGGTGAACATTATTGAAACATGCAACTAGCCCATGTCAACTCTTGACTTACCCCACCAGCTACTCATTTTCTTCTTAAAAGGAAAATGTTTCATTTTCAAAGGGGAAGCAACACATTTGCTATCTGATTTTCATTTGGAAAATCTAGATATTGAAAAGAAGGAAGTTTGCCCCACCTTCGCACTTCAATCATGCACATTGAGTCTGTGTTTAACTTACTGTTGTCTCAGTGGTTTACACAATATTGAGCCTTATAAGCAATCATCACGTGCTTAATTCTTTCTATCACATGCACGAACACACAAGGAATTTGTTTCTTTGCCATAACGTTCATAGAAATTTCCTTTATGGTGTTTCGATGATTGAATGGAAGCCCTGGGGGAGTGAACATCAAAATGCTCCTTTCCATTGTGTATTCGTTACACACAGTGACTTAGTGTTACTGACAGGCACATTAACTGGTTCAATTGTTGATTCAGGTGTTACACGACTAATTTGTCTGGATTTGCAAAGATCTAGATGAATATCTTTCGGATTGACGAATCAGAGGATCCGTATAAAAGACATTTCTTGTTAAAAGTTTTGATGAAATCGTTGCTCTTTTCATCAAAAAGGGGGAGAAGAGCTAATAAAGAAATGGAGGAGAACTCAAGTTTAGAGAAAGTATTCTTAAGACATGCTGAATTGAGAGAAATTTTCTTTGAAGATACTTTGCTAAAGCATTCTGAGCTAAATATGGAGATAATTTCTTCCCATCATCTGAAAGAGAGTTTATCTACGTCTTTTGGGGAGATTGTTATATCTTGAAGACAAAGAGGGAGATTGCATCTTCTGAGCTGAAAGAGAAGATTGAATTGCTAAATATTTTTAGTAATGATCTTGATCCAAAGTGGGAAATTGTTAGAGCACAGATTTATTGGATTCAAGATCATCCAATAAATCTGTGCTCTAACAATTTCCCACTTTGGATTTTTCTTTGAAGATACTTTGCTAAAGCATTCTGAGCTAAATCTGGAGATAATTTCTTCCCATCATCTGAAAGAGAGTTTATCTACGTCTTTTGGGGAGATTGTTATATCTTGAAGACAAAGAGGGAGATTGCATCTTCTGAGCTGAAAGAGAAGATTGAATTGCTAAATATTTTTAGTAATGATGTTGATCCAAAGTGGGAAATTGTTAGAGCACAGATTTATTGGATTCAAGATCATCCAATCTGAAGATAAAAATCTGAAGCTAAAGCTAGAAAGTCAACTCTTAATATAAGTCTAAAGTCGTTTGTAATAAATGTCAAAGTAGTTTTTAGTATTTTATATTATTCCTTAAATATCTATTTAGTAGATATTTATTAGGATATTTAGTGTTTAGATATTTAGTTAGTTTTAGTTGTTAGCTAGATAAGAATTTGAAATCAGATCATATCGTGTACTGTTCATCAGAGAGAAAAGAGAAAGAGCTTCAAAGAGAAAAAACACAAACATCAATCTTGTAATCTGTGGTTTGTAATCAACAGGTTGGTTTATCATTTATATTATTTGTGATTGTGTTTGTGTTGATAAGAACTTGATCTAAATAGGGACACACATCTTGCTGATTTATTTACCAAGCCTCTAGATGAAAAGAGATTTAATTTTCTCGTTTCAAAACTTGGTATGCTAAATCTCAAGACATAATCTGTGTTTACCTACTAAAGTTTTCTTATGTTATTTTTCGTCATTTCTTTACTTTTAATTCTGAAAGATATCTGCACTTTAAAGTTCGTTCATGATCTCAGGGGGAGTGTGAGAAGAAAAATTAAGATGATCTACATTCATTTGAGGGGGAGTTCGTATAATTTTTGCATATATACTTCACTGATAAATTTTGCTTATGCATCATTTCAGGGGGAGTACAAGAGTACAAGTAATAAACAAATAAGAAGTATGGATTATGACTTCTGATTACATCTGATCATAACTCGTACATTCAAACGTTTTATTGCTTTATGTAATTTACTTTTCAATAAATTTGTACTTTGACAAACTTATGACTGTTTGCAGATTGAGAGGAAGCTTACAAGATCATATCGTGTATGACTTAGAGCTGACTTGATGAGATTTAAGACTGAGCAAAAAGGTTTATTTCTAATCTTAATCTCATACGTGTCTGAAAGAAGGACAACTTTCAGATATGAAAACATGTTCTTAAATGTTCAAACCACTTCTGATTTTTAACATATTTTATGAATGAAGAAGTGTGATTTTAAATGTTTTCATTTTACTTGTGCTTAATGATTCATAAACCGTGTGTTTCCAAAGATTAATGCTTGCGTATTATATTTTCCATATATACTTTCAAGTATTTACACACACCGGTTTAATCTTTTGATTAATAATGTTATCACCATGTCTCAAATTGAACAAATTTTCGATGGTGATACACTCCGCTTGATATTCAATGTTTTGAGCGTTGATTTCATTTTGAAACATTTCTTTCAAGAGTTGTCTGTAATTGTTCTTACAGACAATATCCTTTATTCTTGACCAAAGCCTTTGATTGCTATATCATTTCTATTTTGATCTTTTTCATACAATGTCAGCTTTTCAAACAAGTTTCTTGTACTCATTTCATTTATTCAATATACTTGTTTGAAAATACTTCAATGTTTAAAATGCTCAAATCTTCATGATTATATTTCTGAGCATATAGACATCTGACATTTGTATTTGTGCTTTAACTGAAAAGTTAAATCATTTTTGAGCAACATGTTCTTTAGGAATTACATGGTTCATTGTGTTAAGACTTAAATGAAACTTCTATGGATTCACGTTAACCAGTGTTTCCTACCCAAGAAGTTAATCCTTAGTGATCGAGTGTCAAGGAGTTAAAATAACTGAGTGTGGGTTGAGTGATGAGATAAAATGAAAAAGAGAGTGTGGTTATATGTGAGCTCATTGATTAAAAGAACTAGGGTGTGAGAACAGAGTAAAAGAACATCAAACTCTGCACCAACTGAGCCGGGCAACCACATTGCTGGTGTTTCACAATTCTTCGTGAACATCACTGAAACAGACAACTAGCCCATGCCAACTCTTGATAAAACCCCACCAGCTACTCATTTTCTTCTCAACAAGAAAATGTTTCAATATTTCAAGGGGACGCAACACATAATCTATCTGGTTTTCATTTGGAAAATATGGATATTGAAAAAGAAGGAAGTCTGCCCCACCTTCGCACTTCGATCATGCACAATCGAGTCTGTATTTAACTATTGTTGTCTCAATGGTTTACACAATGTTGAGCATATATAAAAAGCAATCATCAAGCTTAAATTCTTTCTTACACATGCACGAACACACAAGAAATATGTTTTCTTGTCATAACGTTCATAGAAATTTCTTTGTGGTGTTTCGATGATTGAATGGAAGACCTGGGGGAGAGAACATGTGATCCCAGTTTCTAGCATACAATCAAACAAATCAACACATATTATCAAGAATGTGTTTATTGATCAACTCATATGATTACAACGAAGTCACAAGTCTATCTCGTAGTCACACGTCTCACTAACTATTATGAGTTCTCTGAAGTATGGATGTGTGCATGTTAGAATTACTCTACTAACTAAGACAATAACAAAACGAAAGGTATTTATACTAAGTCAACTAAGTTGACTTTATAACACAAAACCTCAACTATTAAACAAATACAAATTAGACCTTACTTTTAATCTTGAATACAATTCTAGTCTAACAATCTCTCCCTTTGGATTCAAGATTAAATTTTTTTGGCAATAATCTTCAGGTCTTCTTTTCTTCAAAATTATCTTCAGCATTCAACTTTAACTCTCTCATAACTTTGACATCTTCAAGTATTTTTACACTTTGTAAAATCTTTGACAACTCTTTAAACTTGTTTCCCTCTTTGAATTAACTTTCAAGAACTTTGTATAGTCAACCTTTTCTTCAACCTTTGACTTTCTTTCATTTTGAACTCTGAAACTAAATCTCCCCCTTTCATTACATGTTCTGAAATCCATGTTCTGAATTCTTCTCTTCTTGATACAAACTGTAATTATCTGAATCTTGTCTTATCTCCCCAACATCTTTAAATCAACTGAATCTTGAAATCTGAATTATCTCCCCCTTTTTAATAATTTGTAAGAATAAAAATCATTAAAACTTTGTTCAAGATCAACTCGGTCTTTGTATGATCTCCCCCATATAATCAAATACGCACAGTCTTCATGATCTTTCATTTCCCCTTTATGATAAAATATGAACAATCTCCCCTTTTGTAGACAACTAATAATCTCCCCCAGATAGGAAAATTATCAATCTCCGCATTGCATGATATGAGAGAATCTGTCGTATGATCTGAATGAGTCGTTGAATCATGAATGTATTCATCTGAATCTTTTCAAATTCAAACTAATTATGAGTTGTAACCCTGAATCAACAAATGAAACAATTAGAATGCCTGTCAGTAACATGAAGTTACTGTGTACAACGAATGTACAATTTAAGGAGCTGGTTTGATGTTGACTCCCCAGGACTTCCATTCAATCATTGAAAAACACAAGGTATTTTCTATGAATGTTCTGACAGAAAGACAAATTTTCTGTGTGTACGTGCTTGTGTTATGAAAGAATTAACACAATGATTGTGTTTCTAAAGGCTCAAAGTATGGAAATCATTAAGACAGCAACGGTGTTACACAGACTCAATGTGCATGAGAAAGGATCGAAGGTGGGGCAACTTTCCTTCTTTTTCAATATCAGTATCTTCCAAGTGAAGAACCAATAGATTATGTGCTGCTTCCCCAGAAAATGTGAAACATTCTCTTTTTAAGAAAAGAATGAGTAGCTGGTGGGGTTGTATACAAGAGTTGGCATGGGCTAGATGCCTTTTCCAATGATGGTCACCAAAGAAATGTGAACCAATCAGTAATGTGGCTGCCCGACTCAGAAAGAAGTTTGGTGTAGAGTTTTGATATTCTTTTAACTCTGTTCACTCACCCTCTTTCTTTTAATCTTTTAAGCTCAATTCTAACCAATCTCTCATTTCCATTTTACCTCAGCTCACTCCCACACTCAATTCTTTTAGACCCCTCTCCCCTCAATCACTCAAGGATTACTTCCGGGGTAGGAAACACTGGTTATCGTGAATCCATGGAAGTTCTGTTAAGCACTCACACTGAATCCCATGTAATATCCTAAAAGTACATGTTGTACAATGATTTTCTTGAAATTTAAGCACAATAAATCATTTGTCAGTGTATGTATGCTCATGAATAATCATAATGAAATTTGAGCATTTTAAGCATTTAAGATTTCTCAAAATCTTTGAATGAATGAATAATCATGAAAGAATAGAAATGTTTTGAGAATCTGACAATGATTAAGATCAGATCAAATTATCATGAAGAATAAAATTTGGGAAATCAAAGACGGAAGATGTTTATATGAACAAAATATAAACATATTTGCAATGAAATCACATTTACAGTAGAAATGACGTTTGATTCAAACAACAGTGAATAGCAAACAACGGGAGTATTACCATAGAAAGATGTAACTTTTGATACATGGTAATAACAATGTCAAAAAATAGAATGTACTGAACCAGTGTGTGTATGAATACTTGACAAAGTATATGAAAATAAAATACACAAGTATTTATCTTGAAGAACACACGGTCAGATAAGCAATAAAGTATCCAAAATCACTTAAAGTTCACACTTCTCAGTTCATGAAAACATTTTAAGAATGTGAAGTGGTTTGAACATTCGAAGAAACCATTTTTCACAAGTGAAAGTTGTCCTTCTTTCACAAGTGATAGAGTATAAGGATTAGAATGATATACCTGTAGATCAGAATCCTAAACTCCCCCTGGAATGAATATTTTCAGTTAAAGTATCCTTGACAAACAACATATATCTCCCCCTAAATATCTGTAAAAAGACAATCAATTAAAAAAAATATAACAATGAATATATGACAAGATAATATCTTCTTCGTCTAAAAGATATAGCAATTAAATTTCAAATTCCCCTCAAATGAAAAAACTTCCTGAAAAGATGTAATCTTGAAAGCATCCATCAGAAGAAAAACATTTGAATGCGGGTTTTGAACTGAATTGTCCAAAAGCCATGATTACATATTCTTCGGTGAGAATAGTATCACTCATTTTTACCAATGAAAATCGGGTTATGATCTGATGTAACTAGAAACCATAGTCTTTTATTCTCCGATGAGAATAATAACTTTCCTTAAGAGAAATCTCCTCCTGAAAAATCAGAAAATATGTCAGTAGAAATATAAAGCATATAAGCTCCCCCTTAATATTTGCATAATCCTTAATCATTTAACCGAGTTCTCAATTACTAGGATTGAAGTAAATTCAGAAGTCAAACTCTTTGACATTGAAGTCCGAGTCCTAGATTGTATTGTCTAGAAGTCAACATTTGATCTTTGAAGATCGAGTCCTGATCTGTACATGATCAGAAGTCATTGTTCTTACTCCC